>OW121851.1:110497932-111730595 GCA_933228895.1 Platycnemis pennipes | reverse complement strand
AAGGAAAAGCTTCTTCTACTTCTGCTTTCATCAGATTTCTTCTGAAACGTCCCCATACCACAACTTTCCCACTTGGCTAACTTCATGTCCATCACATTCCGTCCTTCCGTCTTCATCGGAACCCTAATCTAATAAACGTCCAATCCAAGCTGTCCGTCTCTTCACAAAAGTCACGGTGATGTTGGTTAAACTAAAAGCTGAAACGTCACCCGCATCTCTCATCATCTCATCAGCGTCTCAAAAATCTATTGATTGGAAAGAAAAAAATAAGCAGAAAGGGAAGGTAAAGGAAAATAGCATGGAGAAAAATGCCACTCTATGCTGATGTCCGAGTTTTAAACGTCGTTCGGATTAGAATAAGGAAAAGAGGAACTTAGAGCGGATTACTTCGTCTCAATATATACTTCACGAACAACTATGTGCCAGGGCTGAAAAGAATTTCGAAAAATAGCCCAGACCTACTATAGAGCAAACGGAGTAGTTTTCCTTTATCTCCCTTTAATTTCATGCACAATGCGGGGCATTTACTCGCAACAGAAATCGCTCTTTTGTGCAAGAAATTGTTGGATGGTAACGAAAAATGAATTTTTGTGAAAAAAATTAATCTCCTTACCAGAGCCATTCGCTCATACCTCAAAGATTAAAATAAGCAAAAGTTGTCGCCCACGAAACGAGCTGCGTTAAGGATATCTACGTCATCCACCTCCCGTCCAACACTGCATTAGATAGATAGATAGATAAGCGTTTTTTTTTTTGGGCGAGATTAAGACTAAAAAGCCCTCTCTTCCATCTAACCCCTCGTCGATGCATGAAATATATCATATATATACATATAAACGCTGTTCTAAATACTCAAAAAATATTTAAAATTACAATGAGGACAAAATAAGTAAGAAAATATTACAATGAAAAAAAATTAATATGGTTATAAAATATGAAAAATATGAATATAAGGTTTCGATTAGGAAAACCATATAAAATCAACAATATGCAAATGATAACATTAAAGGTATGTGTAAAAGATATGCACAGTTGTGGGAAAAAACGTGAGGATATTAGCTGATGTCTATCACGGAAAAAAAACCCACGGCAGGAAACACCCACACATGAAGGGGGGTGTGAAAAACCTGCGAAAACCCTACTGAGAGAAGGCTAATGTGATTAAAATTAAGAACAAAAATAGTACATAAATGGCAGTTGAAAATGTGGTGAAATAATCTTGCGTGTATTTGGAATGGTCCATTTGTATTTGGCCATATGATACGTGTCACTCTGCTGGGATTACACACTGCATGTTAATTGTCTCCCTGTCGAGCTTGGAGGAGAATTTTATGCAGTGACTTCTTGAACTAAGCGAGCGATGGTGAATTTCTCATGGTACTGTCAAGGTTATTCCATTCACGGCAAGCAGTTACTGTATATGATTTATAATTGGGGAAGAACAGAAGATGAGCGAAGGTGGGGAGGGGAGGTCTGCCTAAAGAGATCCTGTCGCATCCGGCAAATAACCCAAAACAACTGAAAAACGAAATATTTTCGTATACATTTTGGCGTGACTAAGAGTGTGCTGAAGTTTATTTACGCATTTATGTATTTTTATTTACGCACTACGATGCAATCGAATGTTTAATGTCTTTCGAAATAACCCGAAGTGAATCTAACAACCATTTTTATTGGCTATTGGCATAGTCAGCTACAATGTGTCCCCCATTGTGATTTGGCGAAGGAGCTGCGCAGTCTCAGTTGTGATTGGACGAAGTGGATGACGTAAGAGTCCTTTGCACGCCCACTGTTTCGAAAGAGTTAAAAACATCAGTTTTTCGCCTCTTATAACTCAGGCACTAATTGGCAGATCGAAGAACTGAAAAATACGGGTCTGTTTGCTTTACAAACTCTATCTGATTCAATAAAAAATATGGTAACCGGTCCCAACGTACGATAGAATATTCCTTATGGACCGTTCCGTCTCAATGTTCAACCCGAAGATTGGTCAAGATGGTGAAAGTAGAATTCGCTGAGTACCAGAGCAACAGAGTGCGAACTTTGTAAATTAATTATTTTAAAATAGGGATGGGAATGAGGTCCACAGTAATCTCCTGCTAAGCCTAAGGTTTCGGGTTTGAATTAAGCCTGGGTGGATTTTTCTCCATCCAAGGGGGGTGTGTTTGAAACTGTCGGGATTATGTCAAATAGATAACTAAGGAGAGTCACGTGGTACAAGAAGGAATGGTCCGAAAATATGGTGCAATGGTCCCTCCAAAATATGGTGCATTTGAAGCGATCGTAATAACTTCTTACTTTTACTTAAGTTTCTTTCATCCGTTTTGAACAAAGAGCCCCCAGATGAGAAAAATTCGAGTGAAAACAAGGACTGAAAAGTGAAAACAACGAGTAAGATTGTAACAAACGATTCAAACACGCCTAAATTTGGAAACCATCCGTATTTGTACCACGTGACTCCTTGGTTACCTATTCGAGATAATCTCGATGATTTCAAACACAACCCCCTAGAGCATGGATGGATGTGAGTGTACTGTGAATTTCACAACGTGATGTATATAATAAATTCAATTCCATTCTAATTCTCCTTCACAGGAAATTTTAATACTAAGAAATGGATGCACATTAGAAAACTGTAGGAGTTTGAGAGGATACTGAGAAAAATCAGAGGGAAAAATTATTGTGATGGTCGAAATAAAAACCAAATGGTTTAACCCGTCCTACGGTACGGTTGATGTGGGTGGAGTTCAATATGTTCCATAGCGTGAGAATTTGACAAGTCAGCTCCTTGCGACTCCTGCGACTTTTAACTTTCATCGAAATACTAATGCCTTTGGACCTCGCCAATTTAAAATAAGAGATAAGTAGCACTACAATGGAATGCTGAAAGAAAATCTCATCGAATAACAGAGTACTCTACTCAAGAGAAAACAAACATTAAATTGTAATTTGGAGGGATGGGAGGGGGCCTTCTGGAGCCCCCCTGGCACTTAGACCTCTTTAGATCAGGGGTTCCCAAACTTTTTTTTATTACGCCCCCTCCTGTTAAAATGGAAACCTTCCACGCCCCCCTTCACAGTAAATTTTGTGGGCATGTGAAAAAACAAGTATTACATTGAAAACAAAACATGCATTTTTTCTATCACAAAATACAACATTATAAGTTTCAACTTAAAGAAATACTGTTAAGAGAAAAACATCGTCAAAGAGCTATATATTTTTGCTATAAAAGAGTTACACAAGTGGATTGTTAAGTTTTCTAAACATCAAGGTTGATTTTAAAAATCTACACCATAAAATTAGTTAAAGAAACGTATGGATTTTATTTGATTTTTATTTTTAACTGGTCTCGCGCTCACGCCCCCCCTGACTAATCTTCCCGCCCCCCAGTTTGGGAACCCCTGCTTTAGATACATTGTGCCAAACCACATTTAACCTGCCCGCCACTTGCAGACAGGGGACAAGAGCACCACGGTAGAGGTATGGAAGGGGGATAACCATCCAACCTCCGTCTGGGCCCAACGTTGCTTAGCTTCGGTGATCTGACGGGAACCGGTGTATCAAGGTGGCTAGGCCCTTGCCAAACAAACATTAAAGCTCAAGAAAAGAGTAAGGCAATAGGCAATTAACAGAGACGGGATAAATGACCTATCGGAACGCTCCAGTGCCCCCTTCATTTTACCTGGCGTACAGTTACTGAAGGGAATGCCAGCGAATTTATCCTCAAATGGCATACCGGCCTCCAAAGCCCTCTCTGATACAGAGACATCGGAGAGGTAATCCGAGGCGAAATTGAGAGCCCTGGGGCATATTTTTCACCTCCCCCCCCCCGGGATGCTAGCCACTTTTTTCCCCTTTCGATTCCATTAATGCGTGTGACGTCAATGCTCGCGGGTGACGTTTGGAGCATAAGTGACGCGGGAGGGGAGGTTTATGGATGGAGGGGAGGGAGGGGGAGATAGGGGCGGGGGGAGAGTGGAAGGGGTGGAGGGAGGGGAAAGAATGAGGATGTAATGGTAGACGCCGCTGTTTTGAGCACCTACTTGAGCATGCAGGGATGACAATTTTAAGCCTTCTCGGTGAAAGTAATCCTTAATTTCCGAAAAAAAAGATGTTGCTCCCATGTTTTGTTAATCATTTGCGAGAGTGGCGAAAACGAGAAAGAAAGTCCTGGCTCTGCTTCTATCCCCAAAACAGAATGGAGGCGTAAAATTCGCTCGCAAGTTTACGAGATCGTAACACCGAGAGAAATAACTAGGGAATATAAATGCTGATGAGAGTTGAAACCTAAAGTAATTTATTTATGCTACGAGTATATATAGCTCACTCTGCACTTAAAATAGTTTATTTATAATAACGGTCCGTGCGGATTTTAAGGGTTTCCCTACGCTTCGGGAAAATGCCAGGCACATGGAACTCCCAGGGTATAAACTTTAAGGACTGCATCTAGCTGAAAAAATTATGGCTAATAAGACTCACACCAGCGCTGAAGAGAAAAATTGATCCTATAACAGGGCACCCCAAATCCTGTCAAATTTTTGTGTATTTTATGAATATTTATTTTCGGAAAAACTGAACATTTTTGACTTGACATCAAAAGTGTGCGAAAGAGAATAAATAATCTATACAATAGAATTCTTTAATTTTGGAAATTCTGTTTTTTACTCCATTACTTAGTCCAAAAATGTGCATCTCTGAATGCTATTTGAGATAGCAAAATGCACCAAGGGGTCCATCGTTTTACGTCCCAAACGGAAGACGGAGTAGTAAACTGCAAGTGCTATCGTCTTTAATGTTGTAAGATTCTTTTGATGTCATCAGATTTTGTTTTTCTCCTTGTAAAAAAAAATTACTCGTTGTTTTGTAGTTATACTCATGTTAGTAAATATTCAGATGTAAATGGCATTTATTGTTACTTTTTTATTGAAACTTTCACTTTCTACTATCACTGTTGTATGAAAAATAGAAACTTTAGTGATGAATTATACAATGGGGAACATGCACTATTTTTTATAACTCTTTGAATGTGAATTTTATTAGCTAAAACGTGCTTGGAGAAAATTTTGCTGAAGAATTAAGTTGCGTTACAAAGATATTACTCTTTGAAAATTGTACTTCTTCGGCAGCTTAAAAACACGACGTCATCGCATGACGTTACGGCACGGTATCACTAAGGGCATTGTTTATCTGTTTATGCGAGGAGGTAGGTTGTTAAATGAATATTTGGCGATAGCGTATGTATTTATCTCATTTGTTTATTGCAATAAACGATTGTATTTCGATTTTTTATTTACGTAGTATGGATGGTAACGAGCAAATCGTCCATTAATTATATTATGCCTGTTTAGTGCCCAAGAATTTGTTCTACGTCTATGCAATCGCTGGCTTTCTTTAAGAAAAACGCCGCCATAAGGGAGTAAACCAAAGGAAATTGTCGGAATGTGCTTTTTTAAGTATTTTTTCAGTCACCGTTTCTTTCGAGAAACGGCTAAAAACCTCAAAACAATATATTCACTTCGTTTTCTTTTAAATATAAATGTCTATCTCCGTAGCAATATGGAACCAATACCGTGCAATGACGTCAGAAGGCGTGTCAGGTCACGTGACTTTCGTCGATTTTCGGTAACATTTTAATATCATTTTATAATCTTTGTGGTGGACGTAGAAAAATTTGGCTTATATATTTAAAGTGGAGAACAAATTTCGCATCAAGTACATCATCAATCTTCGAAACAAATTTCATGCATATTCCCCATTATGAAGGTTACTTCAGCACAGGTTCACCTTTGAAGCAACCCAGCTTTCTTATTGCAATAAATACAGTATTTGGTATTGTTTTTGTTGAAAGCAATTAAAATTTACTTACTTAAAAAAATAATGGTTTTCAGGTGTAGCGGCGTATAACACCTCTTTGTCCAACAAACACCCACCGATACCTGCACGAAGATCCTCAGCAAAAGACGGCGCTTATAGAAGCACCCCAGCATAGGGCCAGACCCATTTTTGACGATAAATCATTGAAGGCAAGATAAGTGAACATGAGGGCAGCCCTCCGAGACAACGGTTACTCCGTATCCTTCATCCGTCTTTACTCCAGGGATGTAGGTAAACCTCCTCCTCCTCAAGTTACAGAAAAACCCACCGCCTATAAGTGGTGGAACTACGACAAGAATTTCCCGTGTACTCAAGAAAGGAGAAATTGTCACGCGGTAAAGGACATTCCCAAAAGTGAGAGATTTTTTTACCTTCGGCCAAGTACCGACTTATCCCACTCAACACAGAAGGCGTGTATCATATCCCGTGCTCTGCGGGAAGGTTTACGTACCCAGTGGGGAATTAATTGTCCAAAAGATGTTCAAAGAACGTTCAGTCAAGACTATTTGAACGTTCAAAGATTATTCAAGAAGGACATTTAATGAACGTTCAAATGGCACTCACAGATAGCGCAAAGAACATTCATTGGAATACTTCATAGAATGTTCAAAGAATGTTTAACTTGAATAAATTACGGCTGAACTGTTTTTGAATGAATAACATATGAAGCATGAAGGTATATTATAAGAAGATATTCTCGTAAAACCGTTTCCTTGTAGGATTTCTTAATTCTTCTAAGAATCCTGTAATTAGAATTAATGAGCCCAGATTCATTCTACAGAAATGGATCGTTACTGCTCACAATTTTCAAATATTACTAATGTATTACCCTGCAGTGGCTTTACTACAATTTTTCATGCCTAACCGATATATGTAATATGTCTAAATTGTTCTTAAATTGCCATTTGAGGTTAACCTAAAATGGGTGCATTTTTGAATAATACTTCGTGGACTGGAAATGAACGATCTATGAACAGCCTCAAATCAATAGTTCACACTTGAACATTCAATGAACGATCTATGAACAGTTTCAAATGAATAGTTCACACTTGAACATTCAATGAACATTCTATGGATGTATGCTCAGGATAGTTCAGTGGTGGACTACTTTTGAATTAGTTCATGAATGTCTTTTGCATGGTCTCTCCCCACTGGGTAGGGCAATGCAGACGTCAGGATCATACCCACTTATTACACTAATTACACTGTATTTCCGTAAAGTTTCCGTTTTGAGTCAAATATTGCCACGTTCTTCTCTTCAACACCCTTGAGAAAAAGCAAACAGCATTCATGCTAAGCCACAAAGAGCCATCCTTTCACTCATCATCATCATCGGTCAACAATCTTCAGGTTGGTTTGACGCAGCACTCCACTCAATTATTTTATCGGCCAATCTCTTCGTATTAACGTAATTCTTCTCTTTCACATCCTTCGGAACTTGTTCAATATGTCTCATACGAGGCCTGCTTTTTCCAATCTTCCCATCCAATTGTCTTTCAACGATTATCTTCATCAGGCCATCGTGTATATATTTTTATATATACACGATACACTTTATACATGGCCAATCACGTACGTACGACGTAATTTCATCTTTTTTTTAGAGATTTCAGCAAACAAGTGTTTTTCAGTCATCATCATCATGGGTCAACAATCCTATGATTGGCTTGATGCAGCCCTCCACTCAATTATTCTATCGGCCAACCTCTTCATAAGTACGTAACTCATCTCTTTTACATGCTTTTCAGCCTGTTCTATATATTTCATACGTGGCCTGCCTTTTCCAATCATTCCGTTCACTTTTCCCTCGACGATTGTCTTCATCAGGCCATCGTCTCTTTAAGATATGGCCGATTACGTTGTCCCGTATTCTTTTTAGAGTTTTTAGCAGTCTTATCTTTCCTCCCACTCTTCTAAGACTTCTTCGTTTGTCACTCGTTCGATCCATTTTATCTTCATCATTCTTCGGTGGCACCACATTTCAAATGCTTCCAGCCTTGACGTCTCTGCTGCTGCTATCGTACCTATCGTGCACGCTTCGCTGTCATAATAGTATGCTCCTGATGCGAATGTTCTGATGAAATATTTTCCCACTTCCACGCTGGTATTTGCAGCTGTAAGCAGAAGCTTCATTTGGTAAAATGATACCTTTTTTCATTACTGGCGCTGTAAGCGGAATTTATCCTATCCAAGCTAAAGTTTGCAGGTGCCTCTCAAACCCAGCCTCAATTTCTTAAAGTTCTACCTCCCATGAGCCTTATTTTTTTCGGAGAATGTGGATGGGGAAGAAAGATCGAGAAAATCCAAGCCTCCTCCTGCCTCGGCTTAACGGGCCACTCTGAGCCTGAGGCGTTCGCCATGGGAACGAGGAGGAAGCGATAAATGGAATCCACACCTGAGTTTGAAGCCTTGTTTTCGCGATCATTAATTACCCAGGAATCTTCTACTTTCCCGCGCCTTCGTTTTTCTTACGTCTCATACATTCCCACGTTCCGAGAAAAACAAATACGTTCAATCCTTTGAAAGGTTTGAAAAATACAGAACATCGGAAACAGGTCTGAGCTCGCAAAGGTAATATTAAGCACGTAGAAGAAAAAACTTTTTTTATTTTGCGGGATAAAAAAAAATTTAAAAAAAATTTTGTTATTCCGCAAAGTTAAGTTTACAGCTTCATGTTTTGAGGCAGCCGTGGCGTCGCAATTTCGTGGCAAACTGGAGGATAACTACAAGGTGCATTTTATTATTCCGCACGCTCTATGTGACAAAGATTCACGATGCTATGCCTGAATCTGTGTGGTCCATTATCCCAAAAAATGCTGCGCGAAGAGGAAACAGATGCTCTTCGGATTATAGAGAATATATAAGTATTTCGCTATTTTGTGGACAGACTTGAAAACCCATTTGATACGTAAAGATTTTACAAGTTTCAAAAGAAGATTTGACTTTAAAGAATGTCGGAAATGAGGGTTAAACTGTATTTTAAATACCCCTTAAATAACGAGTTGATATAATAAAAAAGTAACCTCCGCTGCATACCTAATAATTTTTCACAGTTTATCACCTTCGAAAATAAAACGATAGGGATATGAGACACCTCTTACTGCCTTTTTATGTACTCCTGCCGCTCACAAATTGTTCGTTCCACGGGAGTTCGAATCACGAGTACTAAATAGAAGGATTAACACTCTGAATTCCCCTGGTGTTCTTAACTGAAGACGGAATCAAATGTATTAATAATAGGAATGAGAAAGGACTGGGCACATATCAAAGGATAAACAAGAAGGGATAGAATAATTAAGACAGCTTTCAATAGTTTGATCATGACGGGAATCGAACTACGGACCGAAGATTTATATTCGATTCTCAGATTAATTAAACAAAAATTATGTTGAAATCTGGCCTACTTCCATCACCCCCCAACAACCTCATGTTCGTTCTTGTGTTTTATTCCTGTCCTCTTCCCTTTCCTTTCCTTTTTGTGTGGCAATGTATTTGAACGAATGAATAGGTGAATGAATCAGTGCTTTTACATTCAAACATGAAAATACACTCAAAGACGAACACAAATATGATAGGGATAGGATATGAAAAATTGGCAGGGATCACATAAATTGACAAACAATACAAACAACAATGGGAAACATGTACTATTTTTATAACTCTTTGAAGGCGAAGTTTACTAGCTAAAATGTACTTGGCGAAACTTGGCTTAAGAATTAAGTTGCGTTACAAAGATTGAAAATTGTACTTTTTCGGCAGCTTATAAACACGACGTCATCGCATGACGTCACGGCACGGTATCACTAAGGGCGTTGTTCATCTGTTTATGCGTGGAGGTAAGTTGTTAAATGAATACTTGGCGATAACGTATGTATTTATCTCATTTATTTATTGCAGTAAACGATTGTATTTCGATTTTTTATTTACGTAGCATGGATGGTAACGAGCAAATCGTCCATTAATGATATAATGCCTGTTTAGTGCCCAATAATTTCTAGTACGTCTATGCAATCACTGGTTTTTTTAAAGAAGAACGCCACCATAAGGGAGACAGCCAAAGGAAATTGTCGATATGTGCTTTTTTAAGTATTTTTTCATTCATTTTTTCTTTCGAGAAACGGCTAAAAACCTCAAAACAATATATTCACTTCGTTTTCTTTTAAATATAAATGTCTATCTCCGTAGCAATATGGAACACATACCGTGCAGTAACGTCAGAAGGCGTTTCAGGTCACGTGACTTAATCGATTTTCGGGAACATTTTAATATCATTTAATAATCTTTGTGGTGGGCGTAGAAAAATTTGGCTTGCATATTTCAAGTGGAGAGCAAATTTCGCATCAAGTAGTACATCATTAATCTTCGAGAAACAAATTTCATGCCATTCCCCATTGAGGGAATCGAGCCAGTTCACATCAGCAAAGGTTTCCAAAAGGTGCATCTTTTAAAGAAACTCGATTGGAATGAGCTATAAGGTGCTACCTTAGTGATGATGTAAATAAATTCACTTTGTAAAATTCCACAGATTTACCTATTAAAACCGACCAAGGTTTCGACCTACACAGTCATTATCAATGTTGATAATGACTGTAAGTCGAAACCTAGGTCGGTTTGAATAAATATGTGGAATTTTAAAAAGTGAATTTATTTACATTATCAATATGTGGTTCCACAAAGTCAAGCCTAGCAATTTGTGCTAACTTAGTGTTGAGGAAAACAACATACCTTAAGTAATGCGTATGGTTAGAGGCAAGACCTTGGTCTAGGCCAGGGGTTTCCAAACTAGGGGGCGTGAAGACATGTCAGGGGGGGGCGTGAGAGCGAGACCAGTTAATAATAAAAATCTCTAAGTAACCCAAATTCCATACATTTCTTTAACTAATTTTATGTTGTAGATTTTAAAAATCAACCTTGATGTTTAGAAAACTTAACAATCCACTTGTAATAAACTCTTTTATAGCAAAAATGCATAGCTTTTTGTCGATGTTTTTCTCTCAACGGTATTTCTTTAAACTGAAACTTATAATGTATATATATTGTAATAGTAAAAATACATGTTTTGTTTTCAATGTAATACTTATTTTTTTCACATGCCCACAAAATTTACTATGAAGGGAGGGGGGGCGTGGAATGTTTCCATTTTAACACTAGGAGGCATAGTACAAAAAAGTTTGGAAACCCCTGATCTAAAGAGATCTAAATGCCAGGTAGGCTCCAGAAGGCCCCCTCCCATCCCTCCGATTTACAACTTAATATTTGTTTTCTCTTGAGTAGAGTACTCTGTTATTTGATGAAAGTGTTCTTCCAGTATTAAATTGTAGTGATACTTATCTCTTATTTTAAATTGTATTTTGTAATAGTAAAAATACATGTTTTGTTTTCAATGTAATACTTATTTTTTTTACATTCCCACAAAATTTACTATGAAGGGAGGGGGGGCGTGGAAGGTTTCCATTTTAACAGGAGGGGACGTAGTACGAAAAAGTTTTGGAACCCCTGTTTCAGGCCCTTTAAGAGAGGACAACTAACGACAGCCAGAATACAAACTTATTCCTCTTTTACGAAACTCTTCCCCACCTACTTTGTGCTTGTCAATTAATATGTCTCCTGTCCTTTTATCTTATCTTATTCTCAGTGTTTTGGAACAAGATGGCACATACCTCTTATTGCATTAATTTATGATACGGATTGCGAAGAGAAATTCAAACGTACCTGCATTAGTAAACGAGGGAGCGGTGTGCCAACAAAAAATTCAAAGGAAACGTTTTCTTATATTTAGCAATTGTCCTGGTGCCTGCTTCGCAAGCCTGATTCTCGGATTATTTATCGACGCGTTCCTCTTATCTTTTTCAATAGGCAACCCCCTCACATAAACCTCATAGTCACACCACTCACGTTCCACGATTCAAAATTTACCGTTCCCTCGCAGTTTGGCGAACAAAGGGTGGATTACGTGACGGAGGCCATCCAGGAACCTCATCAAATCCAACCATTGCGAGGAGGGGTGAAGGGGGAGAGGGAAGGGAGAGAGAAAAATGGAAGAAGGGTCGTCGAACAAATCGTGGGAATCAGGGAACGATGTGTTCCCGCGAACGATGAGGATTCGAAAAAAAAGAAGCAAAACATTCATTCCTCTACGTGCCCGCAAAAATCATAAACTACTCTCGCGAGAACGAGAATACCGACTGGATCCCAGTGGTTATTCCCGAAAAATTGAAGGGGAATAAGCGTGATGAATACACAATCATATCTCAGATGACACAGGCCTCGGAAAGAATGATGTTCGAATGTGGATTAAATGAAAATGGTGAGCTCTTACGGCTTTAAGTATCCAAGAATTATTAAGTCCCCAATAGCCGTAAATAAAAATCCTTTCGTTCAAAGGTAAAAGTGGTAGGAAAAGGTCTAATGAAAGAATAAAAACAATAAAAAATTCAGCGTTCACAGTACCTGTGGTGGTTCTCAATCAAGGAGAAAAATACCTCCTAGTCGAGGAATTTTTAGTCACTATAGGTACTTAGGACGCTTGGTTTTTTTATTATTTTTATTTTTTCATTAGACCTTTTCCTTTCAATTTTACCTTTGAACCAAAGGATTCTTATTTACGGCTATTGGAGACTTGATAATTCTTGGATTCGAAAGTGGAAGTATATCGATAAAGACCAGTTTCGACATCGAGAAATCATTGAGAAGGTGGGTTGCTTTACGGAGGTTGGCTCGCGACTGTTTGAGTCAAGTTGTCCAAGGAATCTTATTAATTTAAGTACGAGTATATACCTGCTAAGTGATCCTTACTTCACAAAGAAAATTACCTAAGCTATTGAAAGTCATAAGCATCACAAGAAATACGATGTAAAGTCGAAGGATTTCTTTTTTATGATAATTTTAATCAGCTCGATGATGAAGTCAGTTCAACATTTACGTTACTGAAATAAATTCATGTACTTAATGAATTTACTAATGTATAACACCTGAATATTACTATCAAAAGTTATGTAATAATATTTTTCTGAAATATTCTTTAATATCTCATTAGTAATGATATTATTCATACGCCATACATTTTGGCTAGAGCGACCGCAGCGCCACTTGAAGACAACTAACGCATTTCGTCGGCTATAAGCGCAGAAATTAGTGGATTTAGCGAAAAATACGGTGGGTTGATGCCTTTTTTTTCGTGTCATTTTATACCTTGTGAAATTACGCATTGAATATCAGTTTTTTGCAAAAATGACATGTCACTATGGTATTTTTAAACGTTATATTCCAATGTGATGGCCATTCTCGCCGTTAATCGTATGTAATTTCAAATGCAATTTGTGAAAAAAGGAGTATGGGGTGATATAATTATCTTTACTATATTAGATAGAGGAACATCAGTTCTATAAGTGCTGAAAATATAAAAAAAATGACCTGACCTTCACTTTTCGGATCAACCTCCTTAACCCTGAAACACCTGAAGGAGAAGTTGGGAAATAATGATTAGACAAATGGCCCTTAAACTTATGGAGAGTCTATGATTATTATTATTGTTGTTCTACCGTTTGTTAAAGATGGGAATAAAAGTCTTACCACGGTCCCAAAATTTCATATTATATTCTATATACTTCCTAATTTTCATAATTGACTGAAACCAAAATTCCTGTTCTATTTCCCCCTTTACCCCGCTTATCAAACATTATTCCCCTATTACATCCTTCATCCCACTCCTTACCTTAATTTTTGAAACGACCAAGCCTGTCCTCTTGCAAACGAAATAAAGCTAAGATTGGATGGAAGTTATACTATTTTGATGGAACCTGTTTTTTTCTGATTAATAATGTCGTTTGGCCTTAAAAAATTGAATCAGGACCTATGTCTTTAACTCCTAAACTTTCACAGGTTAAATCCATGTCTACGAACAGCAGAGATTGACTATGAAATAATAAAAGTACAATTAATATTAAGAAATTTAGAGACATTTTTTGGACGCACCATTAAAGACTTATCTAAAAAGGGCAATGTACAATATATCCATTAACTTCTTTTCATGTCACGTGTCATGCATAAATTTAGTGACCACTGTCGAGAAAATAACTTTTGTATCGCCACTTGGGATGGACAGAAATTATGAGTACAGCAGGTCATGAGGTTGCTAAGTAATTAAGAATAAGGGAATCACATTTCAAGTCAAAATCAAGGTCAAGGCACACGCAACGCATAAACCGATCTAACGAGATTTTACATGAAAAATATGGGTGGTCTCGTTATCGATAAAGCTTGAATCACATTAATCGCAAAAGCAAGAAATCTTGGTGAAACCAAGTCGGCAATAAACTGAAGGATGTGAAAAGTCTACAATAGTTGGTAACGGTTCTCATAAAAAGTTACAAGAGAGTATGTACCAAGAGAAAAGGCAATTTTCATACAAAAAAAACGCTTGGATGTGATGTTGCCGACAGTATGTACAAGAACGACTATTGGTGTTGAGGTCGGGAAATTATTTTCACAAGCAATGCATTACCATATTATCCAGCGCTCAACCCTCAGTAAAACAGTTCTCCGATCGCCGGGCATTCCAATGATTAATTTCTCTATTACTTCCGGGACTCGAACCCGGATTCTCCGGCAGGGGCGGACTGGCTTGGGTGGGCGGGCGGAAATCCCTGCCAGGGCCTCGGACTGTCTTGGATTGCCCTGGGCCCCTTCAGACCCTTCCGTTTTCCTAAGACCCGGCAAGTACGTGAACGATAAAATGAAAGGACGCGCTTAGTTGTGCGGTTTTACCATCTCGGAATACCTAACCAGTACATTTGGCATAATTGTCAATATGTCTGAGTCCTCTCTCATTCCCGGGAAACGCTTGGCCTATTTAGGCGTTCTGGTTGATACTTCGTCATCTACTATTAGATTAACCAAAAAGTGCATCGATAAAGTTAAAGGATTAGTGCTTATTTTAGCCAGATTACGGCAGTGTGACATACCCAAGGCCGCAGGCTACCTGGCCTGGGTGTGTTGTGTCTTGCGACTTCCAACATTCCTGGTAAGCCAGGTGTTCGCAAGAGACGACAATTGGTGGTAACTTAAGAGTGTCTTCCGAAATGTTGCATAAGCGTGTGTTTTTGGCCAGGGCCTCAGAAGAAGTGAATGTTTATACTGATGCCACTCTAGTTCAGGGTAGTATTGCTATTCCCCAATGGAAATTAACGCGTTCCTTTCCCGTGCCAGAAGGGTGGCACATAAATGCTTGTGAGGCCGCTTTGTATGGATTGACTGAAACTGCATTGCTTCTTAATGATTTAAATTTGACATGTGTGAGAATTAATATGTTTATGGATAATCAAGCCGCGCTGTATACAATTAAGAAGGGCAACGGTGTAATGTTCTGGACCCACAGTGAACTCATTACAATGTATTTTAATGCCAAAAAAATGTACAGTCACAAGAGGTGACCTGGTCCTACGTGCCTACCGACCGCAATCCGGCCGACGAGCCCTCACGGGCCGTACGGGCCCTGTAATATGTGCTCGCGCCGGCCATATTGGGCGGCCGGGCACATATAGCGGGGGACGGTGCCGGGGGCTCGGTCGTTGCGGAGCGGTTGGCAGGGACGTGGGACCAGCAGCAGATTATTAGCTTTTAATGTAGTCAAAAATAAAATTGTAGTTGTGTTTAATCAAGCATAAGAAGAACTGAAAAGACTGTTGTTTTAATTTCTTAAGTGAACTGTTTTGTTTAAACCAATGAATATGCTAACATAAATGTGTTCTCCCGTTCTTTTTTGCTGTAGGGGACGTTAAGACGTCCTTACTTTCGTTTCTATTGCATTTCACTTATTTCGCATTTCTCATCCTTCCTTCCTTCCAATCGTAAGCCATTCTCCTCATTGACTTTTCCGTCAACGAATGTCTTCATGAGACCATGATCATGTCTCAAGGAATTCTCAATATATGCAGTCTACTTTCTTCAAGTTTCTTCAGGGTTGATTGTGTTGCGGCTCTTTGACCACGTCACCGCCGCCGGCCTTGGGTACCCAGTCTGCCCCTACTCTCGGGGTTGGAATCCGGTACTCTAACCACCTCAACCACTCATTCTCTCGCGTGAACGCACTGCGGAAGACGACGAGGGAGGATTTTGGGTGATGAGCTAAGGGATAGACCGGGGCGATAAAAAAAGTGGGGCACGGAAGGAATCCGTTCATGGGATCTCATTTGCAAAACTATTTCATTATTCGAATGGTGAAGAAAGGGGCGTTCCTCGAATACCATTCCGCGTGATCCTAATTCATTCCGCCAGTGCGTGAGTCGCATGATCTCGCGTGGCTATAAAACCTCCCCACCGCTCTCGAGGCGTTTGGGGGGCGCGGGTTTGGGGGGGGGGGGGGGGGGGCAGGATTGGAGTATGGGAAGGAAGTGAGCGGAATGGAATATTCTCCGGTGATTTAAATCGGCGGAACGTTGTGATCCATGAAAACGAGGGGAAGAAACAGAAAAGGGTGCAACCGCGTAATCAACGCTTCGGACTGGCTGAACGAGGAGGCAATCCTGGAAATAATAAGAGGAGGGGGGAGAGGTCCGGTTGTGTAACAGTCCGACTTAGGCCGGGATTACGATGAACGTTTTCTGACGTGACGGAAACGGACGGTGGCGGTGAACGGCAACGTAGCGGCTCAATTGTTGGCGGTGTATCACGATCGACGGTAGATAGGAAACACTGCCGTTTTCCAATATGGCGGCGAGGCGAACATTCACCTCTTGGGTTCCAATTGGTGTAAAACCGTAAGTTTTTACCATTTTCCAAAACTTTTCAAGCGTGAGCAAATTGTGAACATAGCAGGTCGTGTTGTGAAAATTTCATCGAAAAAGGACGATTTTCAGTGGTCGAAAAATTTTTTTGAAAAGTATCACCCTCATCAGAACATTTACCCCCCCCCCCCCCCACCACACTTGATTTTCAAGTCACCTCGTGATTGGTTGACGGAAACCAACGTGACGGGAAAGCTAGACCCTTGACAAGCGTTGTTCAACGTACGTCGGCGACACGTCAACGTCCGTCCATCGTGCTTAGCTTCATTGCGTTCCCATTCTCCTAACTTCAACAACGCAACCGTCCGTTTCCGTCACGTCAGAAAACGTTCATCGTAATCCTGGCCTAATTCACTCGACTTAATCGCTATCCCTGCAAAGCGAGGTGAGCTCAAAGATAATACGGAAGATTACTGATATATGTATTTTGCATCATCAGCATTTTCAAGTCTACGCCCGCACTAATATGGGGAGGTAATGGAATAGCTGTAAATATAATGATGGCTTATCTACTAAGGTATAGGAAACAACATATATCCATAACTCGCATGATACTGTTTACGATTTATATTGGAATTCATTTGTCAAAAATAAATAATTGGTTTCATTATGATTTACGAAAAAGAGGTATGGTGAATGGAAAAAAAGGGAGTGAGTTGGTATCCAACGTGACGTTATACATTTAGAATGTTGTTTACCGGTGATGATGTAACTATAGACCGAGGGAAAAAATTACAAGAATAAAAAGACGTCCTTACTTTCCTATCTATTGCACTCCACTTATTTCATATTTCTCATCGTTCCTTCCTTCCGTCCAATCGTTAGCCATTCTCCTCATTGACTTTTCCGTCAACGAATATCTTCATGAGACCATGATCATGTCTCAAGTAATTCTCAATATATGCAGTCTACTTTCTTCAAGTTACCCCTAGTATTCTATTTTCTCCCACTCTTTGTAGAACCCCTTCAATCGTCACTCGGTCAACACATACTACCTTCATCATAAAAATCACATTTTGAATGATATTCTTCTTGACATTTCTGCAGCTGTTATCATCCATGTCTCACCATGCCATGAAAGAGCATTCTCCACATGCAAGTACTAATACAGTGCGTTTGTAATTACTTTTCATTTTAAAGATGAAATTCTCTCTTCGACTCTACGAAAAAGAATTGTGCCCCCATATTGTGCGACGACGGGGACATAATTTTTTGATCCGATTCAATGATCTGAAGTTGGTAATCCAATCAATTCTAACATGAAGCAATTCTCGAAATAGTTTCGACGTCATCGAAAAACAGATCGCCATCGAATTTAATTAGAATATTCAGCCTTAATTAGCTTTCACCCTGGGAGCGATTCCCATCAGAGTTATTTTAATAAGCTTGTGACGGTAACGATAAAATCAATAATAACGGCATTTAACGGATCTCGCCAACCATTTTTGAACCCTTTATATCTCGCGGGGATCCCAGATATTAGTAAATATAAACTTAATAAAGTCTGACGAGGAAGAAATAGAATCTCCTTCTGTAAACCAACGGGTTTTCCTGTCTCCCAGTTTTTACGGAAATAGCTGATTTGCGCAGTTCCTAAAATCGCACATATTTACTGCTCTAGGATGAGCTTTTAAAACTTCAGTTGATGACAATTTCAAACATAGTTTTTCGCTTTGAATTCTCAGAGTTATTACAGTCGGGGTTGTAAATGAAAGCGTGGCTTCTTTGATAGCTCTAATTTTATAGCTGTGAGCGCGTGAAGCTTCAGAAACAGGCAGTACTGCAAAGATTGCTAAATATTCGAAGTGGTGAATGATTGGTGAAAATTTAACTTGCTCTCCCTCACTTTTAATGGTGCTTGCAGGACACTTAAAGGATTCTGGTGTAAAAAGGTACCGTGCTGAATCATGTAGGTACATTTACCTTTTGGCGATACGATCAGGAGTAGCAAAAATTAGGCTCAATCTCGAAGCACTCGATTCATTCTGCCGTTACTCGCGTGATCGTCATTTTTTTCATCATTTTCCGAGAAGAAACTGAAGATAAAGGATGATGGAGAGAACTACAGAGAATACGAGTAAGAAAGAGGAAATTTATATAAGAATGATCTTATCAAGCATGTGTGTATCAAGCATCAAGAAATGTGGTGTTACAGAAGAATGATGAAGATTAAATGGATCGGCCGAATAATTTATGAGGAAGTCCTAAGAAGAGTAGGAGAAAAGAGAAGCCTGCTGAAAACTCTAAAAAGAAGACTGGACAACTTAATCGGCCATACCTTAAGACGCGGTGGCCTAATGAAGACAATCTTCGAGGGAGAAGTGAACGGGAAGTGGGGAGAAGGCAGGTCTCGTATGAGATACATGGAAGAGGTTGTAAGGGATGTAAAAGAGAAGACTTACGTCACAATGAAAAGGTTGGCCAATAGAAGAATCGAGTGGAAAGTTGCGTCAAACCAATCCTAGGATTGTTGACCAATGATGATGATGATGATGATGATACTTACATTGAGATTTCTGGAACAGGTTGTGAAGGATGTAAACGAGAGGAATTACACCAATATGAAGAGGTTGGCCGATAGAAGAATCGAGTGGAGGGCTGCGTCAAACCAATCCTACGATTATTGACCGATGGTGATGTTGAGGATCTAATAAATTAATACTCTACGACCATCAGTGAGGTATAACTACATCATCATCAAGCCTGATGAAGAAGTAGTTACTTAGAGAGAACTTATGGCGAATTCGCAGGAGGCTACTTCACAAAGAGGTTTGCCAGGTGGAGTGGGGGGGGGGGGGAGGGGTGTTACATCGGGGGGAGGGGAGGGAGGGGAAGGAACGAAGGAGAGGAACACGTCATGCAGGGTGGCCAATAAAGTGTGTATTTTCAAATAGTACCTAAGTCGTAACTTCGTAACTACTGCTCAGGTAATGACGGAAATAGTATTTTGAACCCTCTTTAAGAAGTGTGAGCGTTCCTTCTCGGGTCCCGAGTTTTTTTTGTCCCCTGCGGCAATGTAGCCGCAGATAAAAAGAATGAAATACTGAATTTGGCGACAATGCGATGGTTGGCGAAGAGGTGCCCTACTACTAAAAATAACTAACCTTCAGCCTGCAGTGACTAGCGTTGACTTAATACTCTTCCGGGGCCAAAATTGTCCCCTTTTCATCTGAAACGGGCTTTTGCAGGAGGTTTACACATAAACCAAGGCTGTATATTATTTAAACTTGGATCTGAAGTTTCCGCGCTGTATATCATGAATGAAGAGGGTTTCCGGGTGTTCCTCCGCGTTTCCTTGTCTCTGGATGACAACAGTTCCTCCAGCCATCCTGCTGGTGTCTTCAGGTTAGAAGTGTCGATGCATTGAAGCCATCCAGGTTAAATAAGGGCCCGTGGGCCCTAGGTTGGCTGTTATATAAGGCCCCCATGTTGTATCGGAGGAACACCCGGAAGACCCCTTCATAGGTTACTTTTTACTTTTATTGAGTGGGAAATCACATTTTTGTATTCGGCCACCCTGGAAATATTTAACCCCATCACACCTGATTTTCTTAAGTAGAGGAGGATATTGAGTGAGTACCTACAGAAGCGAGATGAAAACAACTATGGTTGCGGATGGTGATAAGGAAGGCACATGATACGGGGATTCATAGTGGGATTAAGTGTCGAAAAAGGTATTTTGGATAGAAAGGAGTGTGAAAGTGTACTTCAATCGGTGGGGAATAACATGTAGATATTATCTCCAAACCTACGAATTTTGACAGAATACGAATGATGGTGGGGATAATGGTGGCCTAATGGGGTACGAACCAGAGGGTCCCGGGTTCAAATCCGGGTGAAGCCTCCCTGTAAAACCTCACATAAAATTCTCACGGGGTAATTTTATGACTGTCAGAACTTCTCGGGAAAGACCAGGAAACCCGGGAAAAAGAACTGGCCCCCCTACCCTGAATGTGTGAATTTCACACGCCAATGGCTTACGACTGGGTGAGCTCTACCCTCATCTATCAAAACAAACCTTTGCGTTGAACACTGAGTGAGTGACCAATCATGGTAAAGAGAGCGCAATATGTGATCACCTTTATCATAATTTATTCCGGCACTTTAGAAAAACCGCTGATTACAACTTGCAAAGCGATCAACGACGTCAGTGAAACAAGAGGCCATTCGCAATAGATTGGCCTCACCGAGAACGATAGAGGCAACGTGGAGGAATGATCTCGCAGCCTACCAGGCCGATATTCCAATATATATAACAAGGTGTGACTTTGGGACTATGCCCTGCAGGAGACCCCCAATCCAAGACATTCATCTCCGGGGACCATAGGTGTCACCAATGATCGGAGGAATTTTTCTCTGCCTAACAGGACAGAGAGGTACTTGAGAGGAAGGTCTGAGTCCTTCTGTAAGGGGACGCGAAGAAAGGGCTCAGGGAATTGAAGACCGCCGCTCGAAAAAAAGAAAAGGAAGAGGATTTTTTTAAGGCCTAGTTCTGCCTCTTACCTCTCTCCACCGATCTCTAACCCTCCTCCCGCGATGATTCCGACCCCCGACACGCGAGGCGCTGCGCACCGGGAGGTCGACACTTTCTTATTTTTTGCACCTCCCCTTTACTTCGGAGACTTTATGACAAATGGCCCCGTTTTTTCATTCCGCTCACCCCTTCGCAGAGCCGAGGAACTTGAATGGGTGACATGAGACCAGAGCCTCGGAGGGAATGGCGACTTCTCTCTCTCGCGAGAACTCGCCTTGCCTTCCTTATCGTTCTCCCTATTTTTCACGCACGTCGACTCTACGCCCAGCCAAATTCCGTAACGGCGTGTGGTAGGGGTGGATAGGGCGGTGGTTGGCTCTACTTGGTTCCCGAATATCGATTTATAATTTTGATAGCCAACGAAAGAACACGTTCCAATGGGGCTGTGTTTGAAACGGTCAGGATTATATTGAATAGGTAACCAAGGAGTCACGTGGTATAAACACAAATGGTTCGCAAATATGGTGTGTTAAAACTCCTAATTTCAACCTCATTCATTGTTTACACTTGTGCTTTATCTCATCTGTGGGCTCTATAGTCGAGACAGATGAGAAAAACGCAAGTGAAAACAATAAATAACATTGTAACGAGGAATTCATACACACTAAATTTGCAAACCATTTATGTTTGTATCACGTGACTCCTTGGTTACCCATTCGAAATAATTCCGACGGTTTCAAACACAACCCCCCCACGGGGGCTGTGTTTGAAACCGTCACGTGGTTCAAACACGAACTGTTAGAAATTTTGGTGTATTTGAACCGCTCGTAATAATCTCAACCACTGTATTTTACTTGATTTTTTCCGTCCGTCTTGACCATAAAGCCCCCGGATGAAAAAAACTCAAGTTAAAACAATGAGTAATATTGTAACGAGCGATTCAAACACGCCTAAATTTGCCAACCATTCGTGTTTGGACCAAGTGACTCCTTGGTTACCCATTCGAGATAATCCCGACGGTTTCAAACACGCTCTATCCCTCAGTTCTCACTATTTTTAGTTACATTGGTGGGGGTACTTCCATAGTTAGTTTTTCAGGAGAGGTATCCGACAGCTGAGGTTATTTGCACCATTTAGGATAGGTGGGTAATTGGGTAATGGTAGGGACATTACAGGTAATGGAAGAAGGGTGGAGAGAAACCCGGCGTCGGCAGTAGCCTACTGTTAACGAAAAGGCGCCGAGTGGACCACGCCTTAACGTCCCATCCGACGAACGGAGTTCTGAACCTGAAGTGCCCTCCACTACTGTCGGCGCAGAAATTATGTGCACTCCAGTTCGAATACGAATAACAAATTAACAGCTGGGCCTACAGAAAAACTAATCACACTGTAATTTTCCTAATTTCATTCTGCGTTATTGGATAGCAGAGTTAAATTTTAAAATTCATTTTAATATTTTTAACAACAGTTGTAACGTAAAAAGTGCCGGTTTTACACGGTGTTCGAGCGAACCGCCGAATTTGATGACTCGTAAATCAATAATTAGGCGTTCAATTACAACCAAAATTTGAAGAATGATAGATATATATGTTTTCCATGTACTCTGTAAGTTTCCAGTGTATAACGTTAATAGAAGAAAAGTTGTGGTCAATTTTATAAAAAGTTAGCATTTCAAAACTGGGGTGTCGTAGAATTTCGTTCTTGGTCGCGTTATGATCCACATGTCCTGAACGGATCCAATATGGAATTGTCTAATATTTCAACAATGCGTTTAATTTAAATCGATTGGCCAAAGCGAGCTCCCTTGGCAAGCAACAAGCCGTGCAGTGTAGTGGTAGCTGAATATTGGTATGAGCACTTAAAGCTAACCTAACTAACAGAATGTTTTTGCATGTTTGCTTTGCTATTTCTATCTTTTTTAAATGGTGAAGTTTAGAACAGTATATGAATACCAATCCTTTTTTTATGCATGATATGTAGTGCATTTTGGTGATAATTCACCCCCTGCCGCACACATTTATGGTGGCTCGCAGGGATTTACGTAGATGTAGATGTAAAAGAATACAATAAGCCAGCGGTCTTATTTGAACAGTTTTCTCACTTGAGAATTATATTAAGAAACAAAAAATCTAGCACAATATATTATCATCAATTCATTTCTATAATAAAAATGTAGCCATTTTTCTAAGGAATATTGGGCAACACGACGCGTTGACGCCAAGAGATAGGTGGTTGAGCAGCAAAATATAGTAGCTAGGGTCTGGTCGGAGGTGAGGAGGTCAGGACGTGAAAGGACCATAGAAAGGAAGGCGTGGGGGAAGGGGGCGTGGGGAGACGGACGTCAGAGGTGAGGGAGGGATCCCCTCCGTGTTTCAAATACCAAGTGCGTGGACCACAATCAAGAATTAACCACGACGCTGACCAGGGATGTACGCTCATTAACACGAGATGGAAATACAAAATGAGACCTATCAGCATTGAATTTATATTATCATTCAATAAGTTCGTTAATCTTGGAAAACAAAAACTTGAGGAGTTGAAAGGCTACTGTTATATGGGAGGCCGAGTAACTAGCGATGGACGAAGAAAGAAAGAAATAGCCAGTAGAATAGCCCAGGCGAAATGGGCATTCCACCAAAAGAAGAATATACTTACAGGTGGAAATACAAGAGTAGAAATGAGGAGACAATTCATCAGAATTTATATATGGAGCATGTTTCATTATGGAAGTGAGGCTTGGACAGTAGCAGAAAAGTCAAGGGTGGAAGCAGCTAGGTAGGTAGGTATTATGGGTTTTAGGTACTTCGACTACTATAGGTCATTTCGCACCTTCGCCGCCATGTTCTTGTCAGATATTTGGGTAACATGATACGATATCCCTGACGCGACACTATTATTCCATCGAAGGGTGGAAGCATTCAAAATGTGGTCCTACAGAAGAATGATCAAGATTAAATGTACCGACCGAGTGAGCATTGAGGAAGTCCTGAGAAGAGTGGGAGAAAAAGAGGTCTTCTGAATACCCTAAGATGAAGACGGGACAACTTAATCGGCCACATCATGAGACATGATTGTCTGATGAAGACAATCAACGAAGGACTGGTGAACGGGAAGAATGGCAAGGGAAGGTCTCGTAGGAGATATGTAGAACAAGTGATGAAGTATGTAAAAGAAGAAATACGTAAAGATGAAGATGTTAGCTAAAGAGAGAATTGAGCGAAGAGCTGCGTAAAACCAATCTGAGGATTGTTAACTGTCAGCCATTGCCGAATATGCATGGAGCGAGCCTGGCCATGGGATTAAATTTGAGGAGGCGACACTAATAGACAATGAGAGCCGCTATTATCCCAGGCTCATCAGAGAGGCAATAGAGATATGGAAAACTCCCACGAATTTCAACAGAGAAGATGGCTATCCGCTAAACACTGCGTGGAAAAGAATCATCCATCCCGGCCAATCACAGCGCAGCACGGACTCTACCAGCCCTATATAAGACGGCGAAAAAGCAGCCGTCATCACCTTTGACCTGAAGACGCTAGCAGGACGGCTAGCGAAACTGTTGTCACCCCCAGTCAACATACGCGGACGCAGAACCCGATATGCAGAGAATATTGTTAACTGTAGATAATTATTCAATTAGCTGGTTAGTTGTACAACCATAAATATAACGCGGAAAATCCACAACCGTGTGATAGGAATAAGTTGTTATCTTGACTAAAATATTCTGCTTGATAACCCTCTAGTGGTTAAGTTATGTATATAATTGCACAATACTGGACCATGAAAAAGCATTGAATTTGACGATTCAGTGCCTATAGGCATGTCCCCTATAGTATTGTAAGAATGAATTCAAAGAACGATTTTTGGTCTTAAAGAACAATTTATAGTGATATATTTCGGTTTTAGGTGCTACAACGGCTATGGTTTTATCGCATCTTCTAACTTTAGGTCTTGATGCTAAGACAACCGTACAACATCCATGCCCTGGGCGAGATTTTAACCCACGACCTTTGGGTTGTGACTCTGTCGCTTCACCCACCAGGCTACTTCGGCCACCTGGAGACTTTTTAGATTTTTTCCAAAACTTCATTATCATTTTCAAAAACGACAGAATTTTTCTCCTTCACGGGGAAGTATTCTCCGGGAAAACCCGAGGAAAACATTGAGCGTAGACAAATACAGAATCACGGTTATAATTTCGTAGGGGAGATATAAATTTTCGTAGCATTGTTCGCCTACAATATATCACCGCGCATTTCAGCTGAGAATTCTCCAAGGATACCTTTAGCCTCCATTCATTGCTCATGCCGGGAGATTTCGGAGTGAAATGCTACCTCCACGCACGGAGCTGAAATTGGGGAGACAAATGGTCCCTTTATTCTTTTGGCTCGTAGCTGAGGCGAATAAAATAGCTTTCAAGAAAAGGACAGTCGCTGCTTGCGTTTATTTAACACGAAATCTTGGATAGAAACACGACGGTGACGCGTGAAGCCACGAGAGGACATATTTAGGCCAGAATAAAACATACTCGAATACGTTAAATTCATTATTACTATATCATACACCACTTGAAAGTCATTAAAAAGAAGACAGACAATGGCTTGCATTGAAAGAGAAGACGCAAAGAACGCCGCTACCCTAGGGAAATAAACTCTTAAAGAAGTGCTGTTCACTGACACAGGCATCATATAGTGAAAGTGAGACATACTGAGAGAGTAAAAAACTGCAGCACTTTTCCACAATTATATTTTTTTTATTTTTAAATTACACTACACGTATTTCGGCTTACTAAGCCATCTTCACGTATATACTCACTCAATTCTTGGTTGAAATCAAAGAATAGGAAACATCCTCCGCAAACATGAAATCAAAGCTGTGTTCAAGCCACATTTAAAAATTAGAAACTGGCTGAGGAGTGTGAAAGATGCAACACCATTGCAAGTGGAAGGAGTGTATGAGATACCATGCCAAACTTGCGAGAAGAAATATATTGGCGAAACCGGACGATGCGTTAAAACCCGCCTAGAAGAACACGAGCGGGCTATTCGACTGAGAAAACCCTTAAAATCAGCAGTTGCGGAACATGCGGCCTCTGGACACGCGGGATTGGCCTCAAACAAACGAAGATAATCGCGAAAGTGAAAAGTTTCAAGCCCCGACTGATCCTCGAAGCGTTGGAAATAAGAAAATGCCAGCAAAATTACAGTAGGGACTGTGGCCTCCAAATCAGCCACACGTGAGACCCTGCTTTGAGCCTAAATAAAAATACAACGACTACTCCCTCCATTCCTCCCCTTCCCATCCTTTTCCCACCATGGAATCCGTATATAAACTCCACCAACTCGACAGATACCTCATTCCCTTTCATAAAGTGACCAGCAACGGCCACGAAACGTCAAGTATCACACCTGATAATAGTACGCGGGGTACACCCGAAGAACAAATTTATACATACTCAGTTTAAAACATTTTTTGAATATAAATGTGGAAAAGTGCTCAAGTTTACTCACCCACTTAAGGAAGGGAAAGAATATTGCTACCTGGGAGGCCGAGTACGATAGACGAAATGAGAAGAAAATTGTCAGCAGAATACCCCAGACGAAGGGGGTCATCATCATCAAGGGTCAACAATCCTAGGATTGGTTTGACGCAGCCCTCCACTCGATTCTTCTATCGGCACGAAGGGGGTATTTTATCAAAATTAATTCTAAATCAAAATAAAAAAAATAATTTACTCGCCAGCTGCAAATGCAAGCGATAAAGCAAGGAAACTCCACATCAGCACTTATACCTTCAGCGTACAAAATTATGGGGGTGAAGCTTGGGCAATAACAGTAGAATAGATGCAAATATTAGGAGCATTCGTAATGTGGCTTTGTAGAAGAATGATGAAATAAAATGTATCGACCAAGTTAGGAATGAAAAAAGTTCTTAGAAGAGTAGAATAAAATAAGCCGTTTGAAAACTAAATGAAAAAACTCGGTACTGCCTAATTAGGCACCAATTGAAATTTAGTAGTCTAACGAAGAATGAAGTAGGAGAAAAAATGAACGGAAGGAATAGAAAACCTTGCACGAAATATATACGCAAGTAAAGAAGGGCGTACAACTAAGGATTAACGTAAATATTTGGCCGAAATAAGACTTAAGTCAAGAGTTGCGTCAAATCAATATTAGTGCTGATAACAGAAACGAGACATGAGATAAAATTACTTTAATATTCTAATTTGTACACATTCAACGATGACTGAAGTTTTAGAAGAGAGGGCGAAATATATGAGCAGAGTGAGAATGAATCAGACATATCTTCTTAGCCTTGTGGGCAGGGAACATGACGAGAACAATGTTTTTGAAACGTGAAACCGAGATCCTTCGCTATTAACTGACTTTCTCCCGTGTCCATGAATATTGCTTTTGACGATAGCCACGGGATAGAAATGAAAGAGATCCCCTTTGTCAATCATCATCGCGAATAATGGAGGGAGAATACGGGGAATCAAATATTCTTTCCTCTTGTTGAGAAGCTATTGAGCATTCAGTGGAGAATGAGACTTCAGAATCATGAGAAGTCAGACTTCTGAGAAGAGGATCAACTTGACTTCTGCCCTATGCTCTTTATGCGAAAGGAAAATATTTCGCGGATCACGAGATTGCTCAGTTCAAGCTGAACTCAATCTATAGGTGGATTAAGACATGTATATTCACCACGCACAAAAGAACCTAAAATGGATCTCAAGTCTTTCACAACACGAAAAAATATTATATGAACTCTTATTCTGACATGGTGAATACAGAAACTCAGCATTCACTTGATAGTAGAGTTAACCCAAGTTGCCTATTTGCCTATTAAGGTGCCTATTGAGGTGCCTATTGAGGTGCCTATTAATTTTTAAGATTCATCATAAGTTAAAAACTCTAAAATGAAGACGAAGACGAGACAACTTCACTTAATCGGCTTTATCTTAAGACACAATGGCCTGACGAAGACATTAGTCGAAGGAAAAGAAAACGGGTAGATTGGAAAAGGTAGGCCTCGTATGAGATATATAGAACGGGTTATGAAGGATGTAATTGAGAGGAATTACATCAATATGAAGAGGTTGGTCGATAGAAGAATCGAGTAGAGGGTTGCGTAAAACCAATCATAAGATTGTTATCCCATGACGATGATCATAAGTTACATATTCAAAAAAGATGCACTTCGTGCATCACCAACTAACGGGAAAACCATTGCTGAGTCATCACGTACAGTCCCCTTCTCCAACGCACTACGCCTTGCATAACGCATTAAAGATTCCCTTCTTCGTTCTCTTCGCAGTTTTCATAAGGATCTTTCTTTTCTTCCACCTCCCCATACATTTTCCCTACCATTATAGCATTCAGAATTCCAATCCCAAAATATCCGCTCTCTCTTTTTTGATTGTGATTTTGATTCTAGATTGTTATGGAAAGAACTCGGACACCTGGGAATTTGTCCCAGCCCTGCCAAACCCAACGCAACATTTTCAACCGAAGAGCTTAACACGCACTTTGAGGATGTCTCATCTGACCCTCTGGCCCCGTAAATCTCCGAATATTTATCCAGATTACACCCACATGAATCCCTCTATCACTTCTCCTTTTCAGCGATTACCCTTGGAGACATCTCGAGGGCCGTAAATCGATCGTCCTCTCAGTCTAGAGGCGTGGATGGTAATCCGCAGAGTGTTATATACTTGGCCCTCCCAGTAATACGACCCTATCTTTCTATTATCTTTAATCAGTCCATTACGAAATCCTACTTTCCTAGTAGATTTCCTAGTAGTAGAACAGCTCTAATACTTGCTCTTAACAAAAAGACCCTCGTGTCTGAGGGACTTCAGGCCCATTGCTTTACTCTGCTTCCTATCTAAGTTCTCGAAAGAAATATCTTTCAACAGATCTATGAATACGTTGAAGTCAACAATCTCGTCGACCCCTACCAGTCTGGTTTCCGCACAGGTCACAGTACCGAGACTGCACTTATCAAACTCATGGAAGTTATTAGACGGGGTATAGATAGGCGTAAGGTCACTCTTCTCCTACTCTTTTACTTCAGTAAGGCATTCGACTCCGTGTGCCACGTCCAAATGCTCATGAAACTTGAACGACTTGGTTTTTCCAACCAAGTCCTTATTTGGATAGCATCCTATTTGGCAAATAGGGAGCATACAGTTGTGGGTGACGATGGTACGCTCTCTACTTTTGTATCCACCAAATCTGGAGTTCCTCATGGCTCCTTCCTGGGCCCACTCTTGTTTGCTCTCTACATTAATGACGTTGCACACGGGTTGGATGATCATGTATACCACATTATCTTTGCTGATGATTTACAAATTTTTACAAATTTTTTACAAATTTTTACAACTTTTTTCAAATTTCAATGTCCTTATGAGGAATTGAAAGATAATATCATAAAAATGAGTAAAAGCGCTGAACATATTCAAAGTTGGGCCACCGATAATCACCTTACGCTTAATGTGACCAAAACAAAAGCTTTAATTTTTGGTCCGCCTTATTTTGTGAATATACTATCCTCCTCGGCAGGTAACAAATTCATCGTCCTTAATGGAGCAAGGGCCGACTTTGAATCTTCGGTTCGCAGCCTCGGAGTAGTACTGGACCAAAAGTTATCTTGGAAGCAGCACATGTTACGCGTGTGCAAAAAGGTAAATTCACTCACGTACCGCCTGAACTATTTCAGGAAAAGTACCACTCAATCGCTGAGGAAGCATCTCATTGAAACGCTTCTCTTCCCCTTGGCGGACTACTGCTCTCTGGTTACTTGCGACGTTTCAACGGCAATGAACCTTAAGCTACAGCGATTAGGTAACACAGGGATAAGGTATGTCTTCGGTCTTAGACGGGATGTAAACATCACACCTTACAGGCGGGAATTGGGTTGGTTCACCGTAAAGGAGCGTATACAATACTTTGCTGCCTGCCTCATGTAAAAAATACTGAAAACTGGGCTACCCAACTACTTAGCCAGTTATTTCTCTGTTTATCACAGCAGCAGACCTGGGGGGTTATTTTGTAATCTCACCTTTTTAATGACTCTTTGCGGGTAGGCGGGAGATCCGTTTCGCTCTCTCAATGATCGGCTCACGATCGGTTCGTGAATTGTCGAAGCTTCTGTCGTTGAATAAATAAACGAGTGCCTGGCAACGGCGACCGCATTCTTCAAAAATGGAGGAATACGGTGAAGGTGAGTGAAAAATAGTTTGTCCCCATCATTTTAATTATTCGGATGGCCTGTCAAGATAATTCATGTCCGATAATTTCCTTTATACCAATATTGGAAATTTGCATTTCTTTCTCGCTACATTTTACATTATTAGTGTTTCATCATCATTTTTCATTTTCTCAATAGTGTTTCATTCAAGAAATCATTTGTTGATAATATACAATTCGTGATTTAAGAAAGTTTAAGTTCTTCACGTTGTGCAAATTCCAAAAATACAATTTAAAATCGATTGTATCTTTCCCGCTCTTGTCTTTTTTCCAACTCAAGCTTCAAGTGGAACCGATGGTGGCTCCATGTCACGTTCTTTATGAAGAATAGATGGGAACTAATGGCAGGCGGAGATAATGAAACGGATCAAGAGTCGAAAGATACGGATCGAGCGGATGAATCGTCTAAAAGACCAGCACATGACCGGCAGTTCACCGCTCGAGATCCGAAGGTGGTCACGCCGCCTGGGTGGCGGAGTTTAACTACGAAAAAGTGACATTTTAAGACGCATTCTCACTAAAGTGAGATAAAAAAAACCCTGTGAGGGGTGAGATCCCGCCCCTGGCGATACCTCGCTGCTCTAAAGAGGCGCTTCGAAACTCCTTCCATAGTAGCTCATCTTACTTATGAAATACACTACCATCTCATGTGAGAAACGCTCCCTCATTTACAACATTCAAGATTCGAATGCGATTACAAATCAACACCCTAGAGGGCGAATCCTAAATCTGTCTAAAAAAACTGCAAATTTTAAATTGTTATTATTATGTTTTACTTATTTATTACCTTATATAACTACTGAAAGATGTATTGTACAACATAATGTACGAAAATAAAAACTATCAATCAATCAATCAATTTCAAAGTGCAATTCCCGACTTCCACGAATTTTCCCATCAATATCCCCCTCTCATCCCCTGCCATACTCAACTCCTCTGTTTGTTTCCGCCTCTGTCCGGCAAATTATCATCCATTATTCCCCAAGCAAACGTTTCACAGTCCAGCTTCTCCAATCAGCGCACTGAGCCCTTTCCGAAATCATTTCAACCTCAACCTTGCCCTCTCGGGATTGGGTAGGTGTCGAGGACAGGAGAAAGGAAGGGGGGGAGAGAATGAGGGAAAGAGAGTGGGGAAGTGAGAGGCATTCCATTTCGAGGACCGGATTTTGAATCCCGATTGGGATAAAGGTGTTTCAGCATATTAATGAGGTAAAGTTCGTGCTTAGAATCACCGACATGAAGTTGGAAAAGAGATCAAACGAACTTCTAGGCGAGGATAACTTTGGATTTCGGAAGGGGATGCGATTGCAGTGATGAGATTACTAGTGGAAGGTAATTTAGAATAAAATCGGATGTATGCGCGTGTTTTGATGGATTAGAAAAGGCGTTTGACTGAGTGAGGTGGGAAAATTTAAAGGAAATATAGCGGGTAATAGATATATTGGAGTAGACTGTAGAGCCAGGAGACTGATCCGGAATTTATGCATGGCACAGAAGGCGCGTGAGAGAGTAGTTGATGGAGAATCGGACTGGGCGTTGATAGGGAGGAAAAGGGCTTCCCGTTATCACCGGTACCTGCTTATTAACATGTAATCAGAGTAAATAGTGAGAAAGACGTGGAGATTCAGGCAGGGGTTGGGGTAAAATTGATAAAGACGGAGAGGCTCGCGGGTAACTAAACATTAGTCAGCCAGTCAACCAAAGGCTTACAAAAATTACTAGATGTGTTACAAAGACAGTTAAAAAGATACAGAATGAAGATAAACCACAACAAAACGACAGTAATGAGATTATAGAGAACTAAAAGGACAAGGGAAAATTGAAAAGTAGAGGGTCAGAACCTAGAGCAGGTGGAGTAATTTAGCTATCTATGTAGTATGCTGGAAGAAGAGGGGTACAGAAGCGCCGAATTCAGAAGAACTGGGAAGAATGTTGGGTAAGTGGGGTAAAGGGAGGAGAAGAACGCGTAATTTCGATAGAATGATGGTAGGCAGGAGATAATGAGAGGCTGAAGAGGGACATCGTGTGAAGTGTAGGGGTCGTGGGAAGAACTGAATTAAAAAACTTATAACTATGGACTATTTGCTGTTTAATAATCTTTTCATTTTGTCTTCCTGCAAATAACATTGAAGTATCCGGTCGGAAAATTTATTCTTCTCGTTGATTACCTGATGGTAAAAGATGTGAAATGGAAAGGTACCTCTGACGTGAAAATGGTTATAATTGAAAGCGACGAAAGACTAACTGCCTTTGTGAAAACAGTTACTAAAAATAAGTCTGGAAAAAGGTTTCAGTTTTTCCAGAGGCCCAATATAATTACGTACCACGTCAAACAGTCAAGTCGCAGCGAACCCTTTCATCTGAATAAAATGAAAAAATTCTACGAGAGGTCGACGGCGCTTAATGAAAAAAACTTGACGACCTCCGATAACGATTCCCCAGAGCGAGAAATAGAGGAAAAAAGAAAGAAGAAATTTTTCTGTAAATTATTCTGTCTGACGATTCTTTTTGGGAGATGACTGGAATGAATGGAAGAGCATATCGCTTTATTATACTAGTGAGATTTTCTGTGACGTCGGAGATCTATAAATGAAAAATGAAAACAAAATATGTGCGTTGAAAGATGTAAGACACGCTAAGATATTATCAAATTGGCTTGCGACTACATTAAGGAGGTTGATCCGAAAAGTGAAAGTGATGTCATTCTTTTTATATTTTCAGCACTTATAGAACTAAAGTTCTTCTGTATAATAAAGTAAAGATAATGATACCAACCCACACTCCTTTTTGCACAAATTGCACTTGAAATTACATACAATTAACGGCGAGAATGGCCATCACATGGGAATATAACGTTTAAACCATTCATAACGACCGAGATAACAATAAATATTAATATTTAATGGCATATTTAGCATGTAGTCACAAATATTTGTATGACATTCGTGCATTTCCTATCCTGAATCGCAAACGTTTGGTGCTAAAAGGTGTAATGCATATGAGGCTCCTTTACGTCTTGGGTTAATTTGTATGCAACTAAAAAGGAATTGTGAGTAGCGAAAAACTGTGGGAAAACATAGAAGGAACTGCCATGAAAAACCTATGTGATGTACATGGACGGATTAGTGAAGTTGGTAGAACAGGAGAATCGTATTCATATAAAAAGTTTAGCAGCAAAAATTAACGAGAGAATCGAATCGAATCATAAGTGTAAGTTTCTACGTCGAATCATAAGTGTAGGTAACATCATCATCATCATTGGTCAACAATCCTAGGATTGGTTTGACGCAGCTTTCCACTCGATTCTTCTATCGGCCAACCTTTTCATTGTGACGTAATTCTTCTCTTTTGCATCCTTCACAACCTGTTCCATGTATCTCATACGAGGCCTGCCTTTTCCAATCTTCCCGTTCACTTTTCCCTCGACGATAGTCTTCATCAGGCCATCATGTCTAAAGACATAGCCGATTAAGTTGTCCCTTCTTCTTTTTAGAGTTGTCAGCAGACCTCTTTTTTCTCCCACCCTTCTTAGGACTTCCTCGTTACTTACTCGGTCGATCCATTTAATCTTCATCGTTCTTCCGTAGCACCACATTTTGAATGCTAAGTGTAAGTATGTACAAATTCAAAGCTCGCGAACTAGCCGCGAAAACTTTAGCGGAGTTACCCGCTGAGATGCACATTCCACAGAGAAAAAATCATTCGCCTTGACCGGGACTCGAACCTGGACCCACTGATTTCCGGCCAGGTGCTCTACTACTTGAGCTACCAAGGCGTCCTCTTTGTTAAAAAGTTCGCACCTTAGTGTTTAAAAGTCAGCTTTAACCTCGTGGACGGTGTCGCCATGAGCACGACGTCGGCTGCTTTGTGACAATATGTCCAGCAGTCCGGCAACATCCCGTTCCTTTAAAGCCTCTAGAATTTCCACAGAGAAATAGGACGCCTTGGTAGCTCTAGTGGTATAGCACCTGGCCGGAAATCAGGGGGTCCGGGTTCGAGTCCCGGTCAAGGCGAATGACTTTTTCTCTGTGAAATATCTTGCTATAAGTATATGCTTAGTTTTGGAAGGTCAGACCATTAGTAGTGTTCAAATAACACAAGTGATGATGAATCTCGAGAATAAAAAATTGATTTATTCCTCGACGCCGATGACGTGAGGGTGAAACAAGAGAAACGATATCGATGTAACGTACTCTCAGCACGCTCCTCGAATAGTTCATTCCAAGAATAGTCGCAATAGAATCAGCGCCACGATAATTTAACGATTGCGTGCATTGATGCGCTCGATTGTCACGGTTCGAAAAGATTTATGGTCCACTGCGACGCAACTGCCAAGAATCTTTCGTCGCAACCGGAAGATATATAGGCATGTGGCGCACTTTGCCGTGACAATGTGAAAGCACGCCACAGTAGGCTGGCATACATATGTATGAAGCGATATCAATATAAATAAAGGGAGACTTGCCACTATTGCACACACAGACACTTGCAAAAAAAAAACTCTTTCTAAAATGGCCCACTCTTTGAATCCCAACTCGAATTCCATCCAGTAAAAATTAACAGACCTTGATTTGTTTTTCTTCACATCGCCTTCATTGGATGGTCTTTTAAAAAAAAGTATCAGCTTTTCCAAGCTTGCCCGCGCCTGTGACCTCTTTTTTTTCTCCCCAGGGAATTTTCCGCAGCCCCGAAAATGGGTACGATGGGCTTGTGCAACGTGCTGTAGCCACATTACAAGTTTGACTAGGGTCCAAATGGCATTTCGGAGAATTGGAAGGTTTGAGCTAGGAAATATGGTTATTGGAAAAGAGAATTTACAGAGAGAGAAGTGCGCGGAATATAGTCTGCACGCGAACAATGCAAATGAGCTCATAAGGTTCGGTGTATGGTAAGTTAAACCTGGAAAATGATAGGAAAGGCGATACATTTGTTTAAATCCACTCGTATCGGAATTCAAGCTATTTTGAAATGTGTCTCATAAAATATATTTCGCGCTAAAATTTATTGGAGTATGCAAGCAAAAATTTCAACCCCATTGTACAGCTGTGTAGAGAGAATGTAAGCGTTCAGGTTCATGGTTCCGATTCCGACAAACATTCATTTAAAAAACCCATATTTTAACACAAATCAAGCTCTTAGCCTGCAAAAGAGGACTCTGCGGAAAGACCATAGGCGTTTGAGAGTAGGGAAAACTCCCGAAAACCATAAAAAGAAAAAAAAAACTCGAAAAAAAGAATTCATGTTGAAGTGTATTTCCCTATATCCTGACATTATATTTATTCACAAATGCGGTCCTTATTTGATAAAATTGATCTGTAATGAGCAAAATATATATAAAACGAGACAAAAGACAATCTGCGAACGCGTCGAATAAATACGCAGGGAGTGCCTACGTGAAGCATGGACGATAAAAGCAGTAGAGAAATAAAGACTGGAAGCAATTGAAATGTGGTGACACAGAAGAAAGACGTATACAAAATGGATGTTCCGAGTGACAAACGAAGAAGTCCTAAGAAGAGTGGGAGAAAAGAAAAATCTGCTGAAAACTCTAAAAAGAAGACAGAAAAACTAAATCGGCCATATCTTGAGACAGGGTGGCGTGATGAAGGCAAATGTCAAGGAAAATGGGAGGGGGAAGAATGGTAAAGGCAGGCCTCAAATGAGATATATGGAACAAGTTGTGAAGGTGTAAAGGAGAGAATTACGTCAATATGAAGACGTTACCCGATAAGATAATCAAATGGAGAGCTGGGTCAAGTAAATGTTAGGTTTGCTGACCAATGATGATGATGACGATAACCTACATGCATAAAATATACAAACAAATAGATGATACGGAAATTTTTTTTCGGCTACTCTTCTTTCAATTAACATTTTTTAAATAGAAAACTTAGATCTAGAGACTGGTTTTTAAAGATGCTCCAACTGATATAGCGAACCCTCAAATCTAACTATATCCTAAGCTAGAGGCTGAAGCAAACCAATCGCCAACGCTCGAGACAGCAAGGCATAAGAAACAGTGTGATCGGCATCGGCGTAACTATATATCTTCTTCCTTCATGAGAAGAAAGCTTATTAACAAAAGGATGGAATCAGTAAAATATGAAAATATGCATTACTACCCGTGAATGCAAGACTTCGGTGAACTACAACTTTCACTAACTACACAATTTAAAATAATTATGCGTGCCGTGGTCGAAATGGATCGTGACGATTTTTCAAAAACAATGATTTTTCAACAATAATAATTATTTATTCCAACCAAACAAATTTGAAGTGCTACCATGGATGGCACGTAGCCAGAAATTTGTTTCGGGGGCTGGAGGGGGAAGGGAGCTGATTCTTGTGCAGCGTAACTTGAAGTAAATCAGCCCTGCCCGTTCGGTGCCGACATGTTACACATCTCTCCCTTTAATTTTTTTCAGTGCTCGGTATTTGCTTTCACAGTTCCCATTCCTATCTCTTCTCACTAGCAAAGTACACTGCCTACCTTGTTATGAAGCACTTAATTTTACCCAGAACAGAGGTTCAACGCATACATACATATCGGATTGAAAAGAACAATTATTAACAACACACATGCATTAAAATAATGATCACGTTTCAAGACATTTAACCACTTGAATTATCCGCAGTGTATTCCGATTAATCATGCCCAGTTAAAATCAGAAGAAATTTAATTATTGGTAAAATATTTCGGGGGGCTGAAACCCCTGGCTACGTGCCAGTCTTATGGTGAAGTATTATTGGCTTAGTTCTATCTCTTAATTCGAGTAAAACCGTTACTTTGGTTTAAAAATCCGGAAATTGTATCGGAATATTCATTTCAAACAGGTTTGACGCCGAATATTTTGGAAGTCTAGGAGTCAGAAGGAACGAAGAGATACCAACGGTGCGTGCGTTTTTCTAGGATGGCTGTCTTGCCTGGAGTCCTGTTTTGTATCGTGCGTGCTCGTTTGTTGGACATTCTGACTGATTCCGGCTACCCTGACGGCCACCTTGCTTATTTCGAGGTTAGGTCCTGAGTTATTTTTCTTCCGTATTTTGCAGATGGCTGTCAGTACCTGCCAATCACCGTTAAACTTCGCATCACGTGTTCAAAGTAAAGGTTCTGCCATTGAGGAGCCAATCTGCCATGGTTCTGTTTCCAGGTTCTGCTTTTGTATACATTTTCTAAGTAATATTAAAAAGAATGAGTGGGGATCTATGTACATACTTGGTACCAATAGAAGGTGTTCATCAAGACATATAGAGAAGAAAATAGCTAATGTGCAATCCGTAGATCGAAGCATCACGTTAAATATATTAGTGTATCAATAAATGCAACTGTCCGTCTTCTTTGCACGATTTACTTGTTGACAGCTTGAAAAAAACGAAGTAAATAAAACAAAATATGTGTGCAAAGTATGGTGACACTAACAAGCTAAAATATACCTATTCTAGCGCTACGACTTCTGTTTTCTCCCGAATGGCGTAGAAGACAAGGGGAACGTGGTCATCTTCTAGGAACCACCTAGGCGTGGCAACAAACTGGACTATTTCGGAATGGGAATACAATGGAGTCGTTTACCATATTTTTTTATTGCCGAATCTGATAGAGTTTGTAAAATAAAAAGACTCGAATTTTTTCCTTTTTTTGATCCGTGAATTATTTCTCGAGTTATAAGCGGCGAAAAACTGATGTTTTTAACCCTTTCGGAAAAGTGGGCGTGATGCGACCATCTTACGTCATCCACTTCGTCCAATCACAACTGAGCCTGCGAATCTACTTCGCTTTGCAATGGGGGGGACACAGCTGACTCTGTCAATAGAGCGGTCGCGACAGGATCTGTGCGAGCAGACCTTCCGAGAACCCCCCTCCACTTCCTTCCCTTCCCCTAAAAGCAGTCAAGAACGGGCGGTAAATGACGTCAATGCTCTCAAAGTAGCTTTTTCGTTGTGCGCCATCTTTTTCTTATTTTAATTTTTGATTTATAAGTGAACGGCTCTGGTTAGAACATTAATTTTTTCACTAAAATTCATTTTTCGTGTCCATCTAACGATTTTGTGTACAAAATTGCGATTTCGGTTCCGAATAGACGCCCTCATTCGCAAGTAGTAAAGACAACAGGATAGCACTATGAGTGTGAACCGACACTCATCTGCGAAGACATCTTAGCGGCCAAATTCGTCGCCCGCTGAGTAGCACGCACGAAATACAGCTAGCTCTCCACTCACAGAAAAACGCACCGTGTGATTAACTCCGGCTGTATCACCAACGACATCGTACGACGCTGAACCTCTGAAATCCCCTACGGGGAGGTCCATAAATTATGTAACGCTAGAGCGGGATAAGGAGGGAGTCGGCATATCCGTTACAATGCTCGATCGACAGTAAGGGAGGACACTTCAGCCTTCCGTTACGTAGTGAGAAATGTTCTTATCTTGCTGCTATTTCAGTGGATGGTGCCGCAAATGAAGGATACACTTCTCCAACATGCTCGACCAGAACATTTTATTAAAATAAAAACCTTATATGTTGTAAAAAAAAAGTAAATAGTAACGTAAGCGTAAGGAGATAGAAAGAAAACACTGCCTTAAAGTACATAGCATAGTGGCAGGTTACACTTTATGGCAAGAAAGATGCATTATAAAATCATTTTTTCTTCAAATTTCGACGGTGAAACAAACAATAATTAGTAATTTAACAATGGTGTTAAGATGCTAATAACGTATTGACAAAGAATATCAGTTTTATAATTCACATAAATTAAAATTGCCATTGGCATCATTACATAATTTTGAGGATATCAAAGAGTTATTGCGCGTTAAAGAGAGGGAACTGAGGATTAAAAAAGTAGATAATCAGCTTCAGGTAATATATGATTGGACCCTAGTACATACATATCTGTACATAAACAATGCATATGAACCTTATATAGCCAAAGTTTTAAACAATACCTGACAATGATGGCGACTGAAGAAGCGTATTTTCTTCAATGACGTTTTTTCGAGAGGAAAATGTCACGCATCTCAAGAATTCCAATAAACAACAGCTAATTACAAATTAACAGGCTGTGGAATAATCAAGCGGTATTGAGGTTATAAATTTCACTTTCACACGCATGAAAATGTAATCAGGGACTTTAAAGCACTCAAATTATTCGCCCGCATTAAAAATGAATCAGACGCCCACGAAAATAAAATCAGTGCCACGCCAACGAAAGGTGTGGGAAAAACCCTGCCGCTGAATAGTTGATCAACTTGAATAATGGCCTCCAATGATCAGGGAGGTGAAAGGGAACTCAAATCGAAAGAAAAAGGTCAGACCCATGCATGTGAACGCTTACTGAAATGTTAATTATTTCGTGAAAATTTAATTACATATAAGGTATTCAGGTTGGTATCATATTATTTCGTGAAATTTTAATTATGTAAAATATATTTAGGTGGTTGACATTTTGACGTGAGAAAAAAACAAGCAAATCAGACATAAATGGGCAGAAGGTTGATAGACAGTGACCCTTGCAGAGCCTTATGTCACCCACATTACGTAATTTTGAGGGGATCTTAGAGTTATTAGCGTTAAAGAGAGGGAGCCGAGGATTAAAAAAGTAATGAGGATCCCCACTAGGGACGTAAGATTTTTCTTCCTTAATGATCGGCAAATTCATTTGAATTTTGACGGAGGAAAAAATATCCTCGACTGGGGATCGAACCACGGACCTTCGGCTTGCGCGGACTACAACGCTACCCACTGAATTCCAGATCCCAAAGTCCATAATTTTTAGGAGGAGCTAAGTCTCATTCGCCTCCTTACACGGTCCATCAAGGATGGATCTTGTAAGGTGGAATTGAGCTTCCAACGTGTACGAGAATGTGTCCTATAAATCATCGCAAATAGCGACAAGTTACCGCTGTAAAATTTTAGATAATTTTGGACGGTCCGTGAATCTGTTTCCCGTCCAGAAGACTTTTTTCCTGCGTCAATTTTCAACACTCTTCCTTGCCACGCATAACAATTAAATGAAATCTTACATTCGTGCCTTTATCTCCGTCTGTAATGAATTACAAGATATATCCTCATAAGAATTGGCTTCACTAAACGGATGGAGTACTGCATACGGTGCTCCCCTTAAAGCACCAGAGAGGGGACCGATTTACCAATAAAAAACCTATGCCCAGCTAGTTTTCGTCCCCGAGCCCTCAGTGTGGAAAGTCAGTACTCCATCCACCACACAAGCTTGGCCAATAAAACCTTCACGTAGGTCAAATTAGAGAAGATTTTATGAAAAGGAATCGTTGTTCGCGTAGCACAAAATTAGTTCTTCAAAGATCCAACTGCTGGTGCTGTATTGCACGATATCTTCTTAGTTGCTATGGCAATCTCGCCAGGTATATTTGCTATCCTTCTTTCTCGTTCATTCAGTTCAATAAAACAGAAAAAAAGTAGATTTTTATGACACTAACTTTTCACGTCACATCGCACTTAATTAATTCCTAAGACAGGCATAACGACGTTACCAAACAGACATTGTAACCGGAATTACTTGAATTTCTAATTCAGTACGCTAGGTACGAGTCTAATTATGGTATAGGATCCCCCATCCCTTCCATTCCTATCCTTACACCTTTCCTCCCAGTCTGAAGCGCCTATTAGCGCGGAAATAGACTTGAAAACACCCATGAAGTCTGATTATAGCAGTCGGAATATTTTCATCAAAACACTCATATAAATTATTTTTGCACAGAAGATGATTCAGAGATGGGCTTAGGTGAGAAAGGATTAAGCATATGAATCCAAGTTCTTAGATTCAAGAGGATTGAGATAAGAGAGATAGTGAGGCAGAAAATGAGAAGAATCTCGAAACTTTAATTGAAACGAAAAAGGGATGAATACGAATAACCCTTGAGATAATTCGAGGGGGGATAAGATGATGAGAAAAAAAAGAGAAAAACTGCGAGGGGATCATAAAAAAATTATGAAAAGGATTGCAGGAGTTGCACAAATTGAGGTAATTATAAAAATGATAAAAATCAATGAACTTCTTTGAGGGGAGGAGAATAAGGGTTAAAGCTGCCTCAGAGAAAGAAACGTAAGGATGATAAAAGGGATTTGGAGAGTTCAAGAGATTAATTTGGCAAAATGCTGTGAACAAACAAAAAAATCCTTTAAACCAACATCGCATTCTTTCCTACTTTCAACATCTGTGCCTTTCCCATAGTGGTAGTTGTAATTTACGGAAGACGAGCAACAGCTGAGGCCAATAGAGCCATTCAAGATAGGTGGGTAATTGAGCAAAGGGAGGAATTTTTCAAGGAACATTTAAAGGTTGGATCGAAATCCGGTCTAGGCATTTGTCCACAATTGAAGAAAGGTGCCGATGGGTACAAGGTATAATGTTTCATCCGTAGGACGAAGTGCTACACTTCAAGTACTCTCCGCCAGCTACCCTCCGGGGCATAAAACACAGATGAAAAATTTCGGTCGCATCCGGGCATAGAATTCGGACCCTCGGGATAGAATGCCAGTACTACGATAGCCGTAAATCCAGTCCTTCGCGGTCCAGATTCAGAGGCGAAACCTTCCCTTGGCACTCAACCAATTCTTAGACAGCAGTCTTTGTGACGAGTTCAGAAATCAACCCTATTATAATCTAGAATAAGAAATCTCAATAATTAAAGCATCACAGGTTGTTGGGCTACGTGAAAATGTAAGAGAATCGTGACTTAAATCTGAAGATGACCAACACTCGAAGAACGAATTACATGCATCAAAAACGTCCTTCCGCTTGGATCATAATCGGTGGTAGAAGACAGACAGATTCTTTTCCAACTGTAGTTGCACCATTGTTTTACTAGAAGCATTCGCACAGAATGAATTTGAAGAAAAATGGACAAAGTTTTTTTGTGTTGTAGGAGAGAAAAGAAAATTGGTTAGAGAAAGGAGACAAGTAGAGAATGATTAAAGAGGAAGAGAAAAGTATAATAGAGCTTGAAGAATGTTCTCGTAAGAGATAATGGAAAGCTAAAGAGGATAATAGGAGGGACAAGAGGATAATAGAGAAGAAGAACTAAAAAGGAAGGAAAGAAACAAGTGCTCTGTATGGCATGAAAGAGGGCTGAAGATATGACGATTTAATAAGTTATAATTGAGGAAATATTTTTGTATGAGTTTACACGGGTAGGTAATCAGGGCCTCGATCATGGATCTCCATAACGCGTGCGCCGTTATTTTTTGATTCAACTTATTTAAGAGAGAACGTGATCTCCGTTCTTAATTTTTCGCACAGCACTTCAAATCGCTTATTACAATCAGTGGAGCGAATTTTATAGACGGCTATTTTTAACCCTGCGATACTCTAGGGGTAAGCGTTAGCGATAAAGATTGCGATAACCCGAAAAATAGATCCATGATTCCACACCAGCTCGCAGGGACTATTTACTATTCGTAACTAGTGTTACAAACGATAGGCAAGTATAGAAGAGGGAATAAAGACATTGAGCTTTTAGACGGGATGAAAGATGTAGATGGTACCCTAACCTAAGAAGAGCATTATTGTAGGGAAAAGAAAATACAAGGAAATGTGGAGAATAATAAAAAAACGAATAGATGCACTCCACGAAAGCCTCTATCCATCGGTAAAATATCAAACAATGATGTTTATAGTAATATTTCCGGGTACGCTTGAAAATATACTCGCTCGACTAACTGTATGCGTTTGTTGAAATGATCGGCATAGTGTGCTCAGTCTTGCACGACGGGCAAAAAATTGGAAACGACAACTCTCTGAAAGAGGAGATCAAATACCCCAAACTCCGAAATTCTGAATTCTGTATTTATGTTTCGGGTAGAGTTGCGCACGGTTCGGAGTATCTCTTAACCTTTTTCCCCGACCTACATTAGGGAAATGGAGCAAGCCGTCGTCGCCAGGAAAACTTCTGGCGTTGGAGAGGCAAGGCTGCGTCCAACAGTTTTTGTCCTATGCTCCAGTAAAAAAAAAAGAGAAAAATATAAATGAATGTGGCATCGCTAAATTTAAATTCGTCCGCAATAAGACGCGATGAATCTTTTTCAAGACGCAGTTCACACTCAAGTCCTTCCATCCGCCAGAAAACTAATTAGTTTTACTCGGCGAGAAACAATTTTTAGTGAATTTTGAGCTCCATAGAGTTTACGTTTTCAGCGCCGTTGCTAAACATAAACCACCTCAAGGGGAATGTGAAACATTGGGAAGTGAAAACTTAAGCACCAATAGCATGCAAATGGATAGATTTAATGGTAGGTGGAAATTTAGGGAAAGGAAGGAACTATTTATGGAATGGAGTAAGGGTGGAAAGAAACCCAGCATTGGTACTAGTCTTTTCCTAAAAATGCTTGAATTCACTTTAGTAGCTACATATTTGTCATAGAGTACAGACCATTTTACTGCGAATATTGATTGCACATGAAATATTAATTTGGACCTTTTGGAAAATTGTAGCTACATATTTTTCATAGAATACATATCATTTTACTACGAATATTGATTGCACATGAAATATTAATTTGGGCCTTTTGGAAAATTGTATGTGTTTAATCTCTTTTACTACTGGGTAAAAAGCATTACAACTATGGAAGCTTCCTAACCGAGTAAAAGGAAGGAGAGAAAAAGAGGCGGGGAAAAAAACGTATTTCAAATAGCATGAAAATAGGTTGGAAATGCGATACTGGACGAAATGCTTGGCTTAGGAACATTCGATGCAAAATAAAGGGATACTCCATCAAATTAAATAACTATGGATCAGAATAAAAAGACGTTTTGCTTGGCTGGTTTTTCCCAGAAAATATTTACCCCTCGACACATCCCTCGCGACGCAAAGGAAGGATGGGGAAGGTGGCGGAGCGAGGTGAGATTGGCTCTTGGCGAGAGAGAGAGAGAGACTTACATATCTTCTTTCAGGTTCTCAATGCTCCCGCGGATGTTCTGCAGGTATCCCTTCATCTGGTTCAGCATGCTGGGCCCGGCGAACACGAAGGGATTAATCTTGCGAAGCGTGAGGCGCCGGGTGGAACGGCGATAGATAAAGCGGGGGTGTGCTCTCGTATGTGCGAGGGGGTTGAAACGGGGGTAGTCGGCAGGGGAGGGGTGGCAATGGGGGTGAGGAGGGGTGGTTTGTTTTGTATCTAGCTTCAACCGTTCTCCGCGCCGAGTGCGCGCGCCACTCCACTCCACTCCAACACCACCCTCCTCCCTACAAACCCACCCCCGTCACAGTTATGCCCCGGAGGGGAGGGAGGATGGAGGCGGGATTTGATCGAGAGTCTCGGAATACGCTATCAAAGATTCAAAGCGGCCGAGGTGAATGGGTGAGAGAGAGAGAGAGAAGGTTGTAAGGGGTGGAAGATAAGTGTAAGGGAGAGAGGAAGGCGGTTTTTTTTTGGAGTAATGGAAGAGAGGGTTAAGGTTGTGTGAGAGGGTGGACCCTTATGGATGGCTTAAAGGTCCGAAAACCAAGGTGGAAAGGTTAGGGAACCCGAGAAAAACTGCGAGGAGAGAGAGAGAGAGCATGGAGGGGAAGGATCAGAATTGGTGGGGTGCAAGAGTACATATGTAAATGAACCAAAAGGGGAGGGTAGTGCGTCGGAAGGCAGTTTGATGGAGATGATAGGAACAGACGCGCCGAGACGCCAGAGAGAAAAGGAATGAATCTGCAAGGATGTTGTGTATAGGGACAGGATTAAGGGTGCATATGCGGGCGGAGAAGTTGCAAGGAGGGCAAAGGGAGGGAGGGGGGAAAGGTCACAGCGTAGCCAAGATCGTGAGGGGATGAAGATTGGATGCGGGAGAACCACGACTCTCACGAAAAAGGGCCGAGGACCAGCAAAAGGGATGGGGGAGTTATAAAGTGAACGGCGCTGAGGACGAGGACTTGGTGGGGAGGCGAAAGGACGGAAGGAATAAGGCGGTCAGGACGATGAGAAAACGTGAGCGCAAGGAGGACGAGAGTGGAACCCTTGGAACGTGGGAGGGAAGCGGAAAAGGGAACTGCGGAGGATTTCCTGCAGCACACGGGAAAGGACGAATCAGGGAACGTGAGGGACTACGGACGGAACGAAACCGTAGTCGTGTGGAGTGCGGAAAGGATTAAGGGAACTGAGTATGAATATGAGGGAGAGGGAAGGGGAGGAAATACCGTGGGGAGATGGGCGAAACTCTCAGGAAAGGAAGGTTAAAGGATTGAAAGCGAGAAATGAACGCATTCGAGATCGCAGGAAGCACAAAGGGTTCCGCGAGAGTGGATGCGCAAAGTGAATGTAGGACTGGAAGGGGGAGAGAGTAGCACGGGATCAAAAGGAAAAGGGAATAAAGAGGATTAAGGGTGAGGAGCAATTGGAACGGACGGGGGAGCGGAAGAGAAAGGGAGAGAGATATAGGGGAACGGAACGCGTTTTCAAAGTTAGCGGATCAATTCGGAAGAGGAGGTGAAGGGAGAATGGAAAGGAAAGGGTTTGAAGAGGAGGAGAAGGATTATTATAAGGAAGGATTCCCTTAAAAATCAGCTGAGATGGAGAGACTAGTCGGGTGATTGTTTCTAGGGAGATTAGAGGCGGAGAATGAGAGACAGATATGGGGTGTTAGGAGGTAGGAACGGAAAAAAAATGATTGGAGCGTGGCGCGGATGAAGGAACGAAGGTAGGTAGGTTGTCGACGGATTTTCGGGGATGATAGCGGGGGAACAAAAGGGGGTGTCGGAATGGGAGATCTGATCCTCCCAGAGAAGAGGCGGGAAAGGAAGGTTCCGACGCAGGAGAGAAGAACGGGCACCGACGAGGAAGGCGGCCGCCTCGCTCGACCGCCCCACACGAAGTCACCGCGGTCAGAAAGGCGAGCGGCTCGACCTCCTTCCACGGAAGAGATAAAAAAAAGGTCACTCGGTTCACGAAATCCTCTCCCCGATGCACTGTCGCGGAAGACTAACCCACACTCACACACACTCACTTTAACAGCACGAGCACGAATCACACGGGTTTGAAATAAGACTGGACCGACTCGCGCGAAGTGGGCGGGTCCGATGAACGTAAGAGAGGGGAAACGTTGGTGTTCTTGTTGCGAAGATTTGATGTCTGAGTCTCCGCTGAAGAGAAGTCCCTCGCGAGTGGTGAAGCGGGACGACGTTGAGGAATCCGGCGGGAGTTGAGACGTCGTCTCCCGAAGGGGTGAGACGCCGAGGGCGGGGCGGAGAGAAGTCCGGCGCCCTCCCCGCCCCCCTTTACCCCAATCCTCCCTCCCGATCACGTAGGCAAACGCGAGCCTCCCACTACTTCATCGTCATACAATACCCATTCTTCCTCCTTGTACACGGCTGGGCCGGACGAGACGCGGGAACGTACGCCCCGAGCTCCCACCTCAAACGGGCGCTATCTCGCTTCTTAACACCCGAACGTCCCGACCGATGAGAGAGAGACTCCGCCCCCGCCAGCAAAAACCCCTCCCCTATCTTCTCTCTTCCTCCCCCCTTTCTCTCTCCCTTTCGTCCCCACACCCCTAACCAACCACGCACACTCTCCACCGGAAGTAGCTCACCTTTCTCCCCCGCCCTCGGGCTTCAAAAATTTTCGCCCTCTCCCCCAGTTCCTCTCTATATTATCAACCCCTACACCAACTCTCCTATTCTTCCAGTCCGGTGTTCCAGTTATATTTTCATGGCCAAGCTCTAGAGAGCGGAGGGGTTTGGGAGGGTGGGAAGAGACCGAATGGGCGAAAGGGATGTGCGGAGCGCATGGGTTTTATCCAAATGAAGCCCTTGATCCGTGTCGTCTGCTCGTGTCCCTCCGATCGATCGAGTGACAAACGAAGGAGTCCGAAGAGGTAGTGGGAGGTAAGAAAAAGTGTGTGGAAAATTTTAAAAAGAGGACAGGGAAACCTAATTGGCCATATCTTGAGACTAGAAAGACTTTTGAAGACAGTCGTCTAGGGAAAGGCAAACGGGAAGAGAGACAAAGGAATGCCTCGTTTGAAATACTTAATGAATAAAGTAGTGATGGGTGTAAATAGAAAAAAATTGTGCGGATATAAAGAGTTAGCTAATAGAATAACTAGACGGAAAGCAGCGTAGAACAAATCTTACGCTTGATAATTAGTTGGTCTTTCATTTGGTACAAAAATACAGAGGGAATGTCTTTTCCCTCCTTAAATATCAATGAACTAGAAAAGATTCTCTCTTCATAACGCTATCCCTCATTGAAAAAATAAAGTGCTGTCATGAATGTGCTCTTGACAAGTTTTATTTATCCACGATAAAGTAGATTAACCCGGGAAATACTATTCTGCTTGGGCTGCTAATTTTAAATACACGTTTACGTAAAGGCAGGAGATTAAATGGAGAAGTTCTTCAATTCAGTGGTTGGAATTTCAGGGCAACGTTTCCTTCGCTCAAAATACCCACCCACCCACCCTGACTGCTCTATCTCGATCTTTCTCCCTATCCTCACTTCTTCCTCAGTTCTTTTCAAATTCTATCCCCCCGTTGCCCTCCTCTCCCTCAACTCTATTAACCCTTTGAACGAGTTAAGCGCAGGGGTCACCGGGGGTTATGAAAAGGAAGGGAAAACGACTTGAGGGGATTGCCGCCAGAGATCAGCTTTGTCCCCGATCCTAATCCCTTAAAAGATCCAGCCAACAAACCCTATCTGAGTGTTGACCGAACGTAAATATCCCACAACGAGACGAAAAATGTTTTTTTTTAAAAAAAGCTCCACGTGTCTCTCAATCTCTTCTCCTGGCCCTATAATATTTTCTGTTCCTTCCCTGGTTAGGTTTAGTGAGAGCCTGTGGTGACGGGGCTGGACTCTCCTTCCTCCCACGGGAAATACAATGGTAACCCAATTACGTGAATTGAGATCGATCCGAAGATTGAACGTGACTTGTTCGGCAATTTGCGGAGACGGGAGTCGCAAATGCTGGTCGCGTTTATTACCGAGAGCCGGAAGCAAGAAAACGAGGGAGGACTCGGCGCGGTAAGTGAACGGTTCCCTTAAAGAGAGTCCTCAAAAATCCTCCGGAAACGGAAGTGCTGTCTGGAGACTACCGTTGGAAAAGACTTTTCGTCTTCGCGTGATCCCTGATCCCGAGAAACTCTCCGCTTTGAGTGTTCACAAAATGGATTCCCTACACGAGATCCTAGATGAAGGTTAATCATCCGAGTAATGGTCTACTTTATTCACAAGACCGGGATTATCCAATCCAAGCATATCAGAAGACCACTCTGAAAGTCTTTTTAATCACCCCTCACTATTCCCTAGTTCCATCTGCTTCTTCCTTTAAAAAAAAAATATAAAACGAAGGAGGAATTGCGACATCGGACGTAACTTTCCATCCAAGCATTGTCAACGTTGCATGCGCCCGATTCTGACTGTCTCAATCGATGAGGGCAATCTAAAAGATTGCTCGCCCCGCAGAAAGTGGGAAAGACACAAGCCACGCAAATATCGCGCATCAGTAGCGGAAAGTTCCTCGTCGGTGAATCACGACCTAAAAGGAGTGACGACGCGAAGAGCTTCCTTTACACCACGAATGGGAATGAAGAGTTGTCGACTCAATCCAATTGGAGAAGTCAAAAAAAGAAATATAAAGATGCAAAATGATTAAAGAGTTGGAGCGCACAAAGGAACACAATCGCTTTACACTCCTGTTTTATGCGAGTGAAGTGGCTGGAATGTAATTCGGAGGCAGCAGTGGAGACAAGGACTGCTTTCATCACTTTCAACTACTTTATGCCTAGAGAGGAGTTCTTCCTTCACAAAGGTCGACTCAAATCAAGCCCACCACATCTTCATTCTCTTCGTTTTGATTAGCTCCGTGTAACTCCCACTCGCTCATTAGCCTTTTAAACCTTCCCCAGACGCATATCTCCTTCCCTCATCCACTCCCTTTACTCCTTTACTTAGCTTTCCTTTCTACCACTCATAAGACGTTCCTTCAGGATCCACTCGCTTCCCGTAACGGCTTCGCCCTCATAGTCCTAGCCTCCCGACTTTCGCGGGCACCGAAATATATCTCATCTCAGAGGGAAGGAAGACGACCTTCCTTCACGACCTTCCGCACGCACCGTGAGGGAAGTAAGAGTATAAGAAACAGAGCAGGATCGCGCGGCGGGACCTCGCGGCAGGAATTCCTCTCACTTCGCTTCAAATCCTCCCCCGCAGCGGAACCCAGGGGAGTTCATTCGTTTTCCACCCGTCCGCTACAACGCAGACATGCTCGCAGATTGCCTTTCCCTCACCCAAAACCCACCTCAAGGCATTGGGAAGGGAGGGAGGGGGAGGGGAAACCTACCCACCCATCCAATACCGACTTGACGAAAAATTATGCTCGGAAGCAGGCGCAGTTTTTTCTTAACCTTCAAGCTACTTCTCCGAAACAAGATAGATGCTTAAAGGGGACGGCTGAGAGGATATCCTGCAACGCACGCACTATACGAAACACAACTACACCAATCTTCCTCTCTCTCTCTCCCAGAAGAGGCCATCAATCATTTTATCACAAGTTCCCAATCAACGACTAACGGGATATTTCATGAGTCACACACTGTTGGAGAGTTGTTAGTGCTACTAAATAGTCACTGTGCAGGTGTTCTTCAGAGAATGGTGTAGGTACAGGAGTCCTGTCCACCGTTCACAAGTCCACTACCCTCATTATCGAGGAATCACCGCGAACAATGGACACAGAAATATTAGCAGAGGCTATATTTATGAATAAAAGGCCAAAATAGTGTCGAATAATTCGACCTGAAGATGCCTGCTGTGACACAAGCGAAACTGTTCTCAGTCAAATATTTCCACACGATGGAACTCGAATATGCAACCTGCTATAATGTTTGTTTTTTAATGCCTTCCCTGCACTTGACCATGCAAGTCACTCTCTTGCATAAGTCACACGAAAACGCTCCGGCTTTGAACTCGATTGATTTTTCACGGGTGGTCAGGCACAGGAGGGTGGAGAGCAAAAAATTTAAAAAAAGGTTTTAAATAAACGAGGGGTAAAAATAAAGGAAAACCTCAGGTGATCTGTGAAGGTGTGACGGTGAAGCGAGTCAGATCCACAACGGCGTACGGGAGTGCAATATTCACTTTTGACAGGACACGAACGCCTCTTTGTCCACCACACACACGAAGCTTTGAGCACCGCAACAAGCTCAGTACACAGGCGGTGAGGTATACCTAGCCGAGGAGCAAAAGACACTTTCGACTCGGTAACACGATTTCGTGTCAGACGTATCAGTACACATGCAGCTTCAGTCCTCAAGTCAAGGGTACACTCACAAAGCAAATGAGGTATATCTGAAAAACAAAGGTCCGCGTTTCTCCTTACAGACAAGTAATCCTACCATTTTGGGATATGTTAAAAGAGATCTATTATATTCATGGCATGTAACTTGGCCATTCTCTGCAGTACTCATTTTATGTATTCATTGAGAATATTCGACGATATCATGGTTTTATTATATAGTGACAGTCTGCTGATATTCTGGTGCTTAAAGTCAAAACGTAGGAGCCAAGACAAGACTCTCTTCAATTATGTTGTGTAAGTAAGCTTCATTGCAGGTATGTGGTGAATGTTCGGTATAGATGTAGTAGCCTAGTATGAATTTCAATTGTGCATGCTTGGTGATCTTCACGCCCCGCCACACACCCTTGTGGTGGTTCACAGGGTATTACGCAGATGTAGATGTAATGAACCAAGGATGCTCTGGGAATCCATGAAAGTTCCCTCTACCATATCATCAGAGAGCGAAACTGTATTACAGCATTCGCGAACACAACATACAAGATCCCTAAAGGAATTCGCCCGATCGGAAATGTAATCTGAGCTTTACGTCTTAAAGTCAGCGTGATCTCCTGCTTGCCGGCTTGATCCCCTTCGCGACCGAATCGGATCTTTCTCCACCCCAGAAGAATTTAAGGGTATGGAGAAAGAGAAATAGAGACACGGAAAGGTTCCTTCCGACGGAGCGGGACTGGGATTTATTCCCATCGGATTCAGAGAACTTGAAGGACGTCGCAGATGCACGTATCTGAAACGGCGGAAAAAATATATAACGAGGTCCTCTTTATAATGACGGTGACTCACTAACCCCAAAGAGAGAGACGGACGGGACCCGGACGAGAAGGATTTTTTTGTGGGAAGCGTACGGAGAACGTCTCCCTACGATTCGAAGAATCACCCAGGATCACTCAAGGTTTAACAAAAAAACGTCTTGCTAAGTGGTGAACGGGGCAAGGATCTGGAGATACTGGGAGGGAAGCCGACGTAAGGAAGAAAACTATGATTTGCCGAGAGGGAGCGTTGCCAGGCAGACGATCACGTTTGCGTGGGGTCGGAAAAGGGTATGGGGAGAGGAAGAAGGGGAAAAGGGAAGTCTTCGACGCCTTGGGAGGGGGGGGAAAAGGAACGACCTGAGACTTGGAACACTCAGAAGAACTTTTCCTCGGTTCTCAACGATTGGATGTGAGGGAACACCAGTCTTTGCTACAACCAGGAGACACCAACGACGTCCCAGTACTTAAACATGTACGTCTAATGGTTGAGGCCACAAAGTACTGATCTGCGATCACCACAGGATTATCACTTGAATGCACGAACTACGTCTGCTTCAGAATTCCGAAGTTATAAAAAAATCAACTCTTCAATCGTTACCACTCACTTCTGTATCGATGAATAATTGGATGGATGCTCATTGAAAAAAAACCAGTCCTCCGTTCACCACTTCACCACCCCACGACAAAACATGAAGTTCACGCCGTGGGATGATGAGAATTCACGCAGGTATGATGAAAGAGAATGTTCAAACACGACAACGAGGATGTACTCAGAACATCACACCACTTCGGTCTCGTGTGGGCAGTCAAAGGAATCCACCGGATTTGAAGGCTGTAGACTAAGATGCCAACGTTTCACAACCGCAAAGGTCAGAAGCCAGTTCAAACGCTCCTCTTCCTCACCCGGCTGATTGAAGGGGGATGAGTGCCATCCAGGTCACCTCGAAACTCACGACGTCCTTGTTGTGAAACAACGCAAAGAGTCATTCCGACGATGATACCCTCTTGTACCGCGTGGACACGCTCCTTCCCCACCCCCGAGCAACACACATCCCCCCCTCTCCAGTTCCACAAAATTCTCCCACACTATCGCCTCCACGCGACCGGATCAAAACACGGGAGATGGAACGCTCGGACTGACGGTCACACCTGCAGGTGATCTTTGGGCACGGCTCCTAGCAACAAGGGGAGGAGGAGGTACGCCAGTACGGAGAAGGACAGCTTAGAAAAGGAAGGAGTGAGATAAGGGTACCATAGGGTAAGGGGTGGAATAAAGAAGAGAGGGTGAGGAGAGAACGACGCGGGGGAAGGTCTGGATTCGCGGACGGTAGGCGAGGGAATAGGGGGTAGACGTGGGAAGTCGGGCGTTAAAGGGAACAAGTAGGGGTGGGAGGTTAGGGATTGGGAGGGATAGACCAGGGGTGAAGGAAGGGGGAGGGAAGAATAGGGGCGGGTGGAAGGTGGGCCGAAACAAAAGGAAGGTCCAATCCGCAATTTTCAAGTGCGTGGGAATCGGGTTTTCGGGGGGGGTGGGGGGTGTGGGGGAAAGGGAGTCAAAACTGCCAACTACCGCCGCTGCGCGCCGCAGGGGATGACGGGAACGGAGGGGAAGTTGTGGGTGGGGGAGGGAGGGGAATCTGTAGGAGGGAGGGTGGATACGTTGAGCTGGGAAGGGTGGGGAATTGGGGTCGTAAGGGGAAAATGGCGGTGGACGGGAAGTAGGGACGGTTATGACGGTGGGAAACAGACAGAAGGACCAAAGTTAAAAGAGGGAGGGAGGCGACGGGGAAAGATTAAGTGAGGAGCAGCGCAAAATGGACAAGGGGAAGCATTTAAGGTGCGGTAACTAGGACCATGAGGCAAAGGGACGAGAATTACTTATAAGATTAACAAGCAAACCTTATTTTGCTGTTTATAAGGTAACTTATCTGAGTATCTATCTACCAGCATAAATAAACTAGGAAAATATCAACTAGCATAGTTTTGTGTTTGGGTCCTGTCGCTTTACAAATTTATTAATATAATTTTCTTCCCAAAAACATTAACGATCATTTTAACTTTACAATAAACGCATTGGTAGGTCAAATATAAAGAGCGTCCGTAGCGTATGTAAAAACGTTTCTAACACTACCAACCTATATTAACTGCAGCTTGAATCTCAATAGGTAATTATGGCTTAAAGCATTCGAGCTAATGTCTGGCCAATTAATAAAATAATACTCTATCGTAGATACATATCATTATTGTTATTTATTCGCACCTACCTAATGAATGTAAGACTACAATAATTAAATTCATCAGTAGAATTGTATGTTTACGAGCAAGTAAGAAGTGCCTATTTGATAGTGATTAGGAATGTGATACCCTCGAAATGCATAGTAAGTAATCGATGCTTATGTATAATGTACAGTACTGCACAATAATTTGACATAGTGAGTGACATTTGGTCTCTAAGCATGTCGAAATCACATATTTTCATCGAACCCATGGGCACGGAGAAAAACTAATTCGTACTTCGATGCATTTCATCATAGATCCCTTAAACAAGGGGGTTTAGGAAAGATCTCGATGTACTTACGACGTGCTATAAGGATAAGTTATCGAAATGATTATCATGACGAATACGTTGTAACCAGGCTTACATAGAAATAAATCATCCTGTAATTCTGATGACGCACTTCTCGAGCGGAGCAAACAATAAACTCCCCACAATTTCTCAGATAATGTGGCCTTTGAGGATTGGTGGGTATTTGTGAAAATGTTGCAATTTTTTAGGGCAGGGAAGGGACAGAAAGGAAAAAACAGACATCAAATTCGGCTTGCTAATAAACAAAAGACCATTAGGGATTCAATTTAATGCCAAAAGGCAGAGCACTGAATTAGAAATGTCCTGCAGCCGGCACTTAAATAAGGAGTCGTGTAACTAGAAAGAAACTATGAAAAATTGGGTTGTAATTTGGTCCCTTAGCAGTACAGTAGCCAGCACTGCAGCAAACACACCAACCCGCCAAGTCGTTCTTTACACTTGAGTTGACGCCAAATACCCATGTAGTACCCTAGCCCCATATCAATAGTGCATGTTTGGTGATCTTCACCCCCTGCCACACACCCTCGCGGTGGTTTTCAGGGCATTGAGTAGTTGTAGATGATGGAGGGATATGCCTCACGATATAGTAGATTATGCTAAATCTTAAAAGACTATTGATAATCGAGGTACCTATAATTCTATTCATTTCTCTAACCATATTACATCTACTCGCATTGATTAATAACGACCTACCGGTTAACGTAAGTATAGATGGATAAACCCTTAAACTTTATATGATGTCCTTCTCCAGCGTGGCACAACTCCAATACACCTTTAATTAGTTCTTCTCTTCCCTCTATCCCCTTACCCAGAATCCTTCCCTCCATAAAACTTTTCAAAAACACATGCCTCTTATTACCTGATCCTTCGTATTTCCTCAGCTTCCTTACATCTCCTACCATCCTAGCACATCCTAATCTGTCTTTCTTTCCAGCCATCTTACTTTCTCTACCTTCCTCCATATCCACATCTCAAAAGCGCTGAGTCTGTCTCTATATTATTTCACCCATGTTTCGGCGCCATCCAATGCTGCGATTTTTCAGTTTTTTTTTCTTCACCAACGTTACTCAACGACCTTATCATTAGTTCTAGCCTCCGATTAAACGCTTTTCCTCCCAACGCAATTCTGTTTCGAACTTCGATGCTGCCATATCATTTTTTCCTTCGCTTTATGACTTTTAGAGTTTTTAAAAACTCACGGTGTCCCTGTTACATTGTACCTACTGAATATCCAGAGCGAATGTACATCTACATCTACACGATACCCTGAAAGCACCCACGAGGGTGTGTGGCTGGGGATGAAGATCACCAGGAATGCACTACCGACATGCAAACATGCAACTATAAGGTCTCATGCAACTAGATTGTTAGTATCTATAGAATTTAAGGCATTAATACATGCATCATTCACTACAGACTATTCTAAAATATTTACCCTGCCTATCCCTTTGCTATGCTGTCTATTCTGTTCTCTTATAGTACGGGGGGAAAAATGCCATTTTGAATCTATCAGTGCGACAATATATCTCTCTAATCGTATTTATCTGGTCGAATCTAGCATAATACGCTGGTTTTTTTAATATGTGCCTAACATCTCCAGCAAAGCTATCCGATTGAAATTTCTCTAATAGATTTAATCAGTACCTTAACCTACGCTTTGGAAATGATTCCCACCCTAATTCTAATATTAATTCTGATACACTACTCAACCTATCGTAGCACTTTTTAACGAACCCTGCACACTGTCTAGTTCTCTGATCAAGCCTAATTCATTCGGATCCCATACACTCGCTGAATGACGATGTAGGGATGAATACACGAATGGAAGCAGTGACAAAGGAGAGGGGGTATGGCGTTGGAGAGGAGGGAGGAAGTCAGAGGGGAAAGGGAGAGGGGAAAGGGAAGGGGTGGTTTGAATCGATTCCTCCCGCTTTGCCATTCTAACAGAGTGACGCTCGGATAACCTCTTGGCACGCGTGCCACTGGGGTTCCGTCGGACACTTGGCACGCCACACGGATGAGGAAATCGATTTCTTCGCCAACGTCTCCGTCAAAGTTTCGCCACACTTTGAATCGGTTTCCCGAATGGAATCTTAATTTATTCACGTATCCTCAATCCCTCCGACCTTTTAATTTGATTAATTTGCATGGAACCTCTTCGATTTCCCGAAGGATTGTACTTGAAGCACACACAAAGCCCCATAATAGGGAAATTCTTGAATTTGCCGGGCATAACCTAAAGGGGAGAAGCTAAATTTTAAAGCATGAGAGTACAAGCCATAGCATGAGCAGCAGTTAAGCTTGTAAGTTAGTATGCTGGAGGATAAGGGGTATGGTAGCTGCAATGCTTGAATGAGATTAGCACTGGTTAAATAGTTTTATTTTCTCATAGGAGGGAACAGAACAGGGTTGTGAAGAAAAACCTGGTATATATTCTAACATGGAACTAAGTAGTGCTAAAACATGGGCTTAAAGGTAATTACATAACGATAGACTCTCAGCTTATGAAATGAGGGTGAGTAGGAGAATGAAGTAAGCAAAGTGTGTGGATAGAAAGACGAAAAAGGAAGAGCTAGACATGGCAGGAAGAGGAAGTTGATGAAGTAACTAGAGAAAGGGAGAGATGCTGAATGAAGCTGATAATAAAGGGTGAGTGTCAATAATGGCTTTCAGCCGTTCCTCCTCCTGATAGCATCTTTCATCGACAACGGTTTCTCCCGCCATAGCTGGCGCCTTATTCAACTCTTGGCAGTCTTATGTTTATAACAAGACTTCTACCGATACCACTTATTCCGAAACCAAACAGATACCTCGATAACAGTGGCCGATAGTATTATTTACCGATACCTTACTTATTTTTCTAAAAAAAATTGGTAAGTGCATTCATTCTCGTGAAGTCAACTCAGTAATCAAAAGTGTTTTTTTAAGAGCACCTAATTATTGAGAGAAATGACACTGTCACAACTCTTTTATTTCGCTACTCTTACAATTATCACTGGAATTGGATTTTACACACGAAGCCCTCTTGAATTTGTAAATACTGAAAGTTCTATTTAAGAAATAAAAGCTTCTGAACATGCTCAGCAGATAATATTTGAATGTATTGCTCATTGACACATGTTTGACACGGACCAGTCTCTGAAAATATTTGCTCAGGAAACTCTAAACCTATAGGTGAACCCAATTACAGCGGACGCTTGTTAGCACGTTTTTGTAGGGACCCGAAATCCTGAACATGGTAAAGAGGAAAACTCACTGAACAGGTTAAGTATTCTTAGATCACGTTGAAGATTATTTGCGGGTTGCATAACTTCCACGGGACTAACACTCCTGTCATGAAGTTAGTTCATTGCTGGCGTTAATTTATTGTAACAAAGTTTCATTTTCAATTATTACGCCTCCCAATAGATACGCACGATACCTTGCGTTGATGTGAACTCAATAATTAATGATGACTATATGACCAAATAGCACGTTTTGTGTATATTGTTCACGCAAAAAAGAATATATTTACTCGCTGTGAGGTTTGATATCCCAAAAAAAGGAAGAAGAAGCGAAATTCATAGAGAGCATATCAGCGTGCAGTAAATTTAGCCTTTCGTTTAAATCAGGCACCAGACTTTTTTCAATAAATACGTTTGAGGCATGTTTTCGCAGTGAGGATGGCACATTTCTTAGAGTCGCAGAGGCCAACATCACTTTGGAGATTGTCTAAACAATATGAAATGCACAGATGAAAGAAAATTTTGATACAATATGAATCGTACTTTTGCCATGACGTCCGATAAGTTTCAAATATTTACTTATATTCGTTTAAGTTATTCTAGTCAATTTACGAAACCGGGTTTTCTCCGTAAGTATGGAACATTGGAGGCACGAGAGCACCTTCGTCTTCATCTTAAATTTTCTAATACGGATTTATTGACGTCATAACACTTGACTATGCCAAAATACTTTATTTGCACTTCATATTTTATCAAATCGAGTTCGGGAGGTTCACGGAAACGCGGAACAACGTATGCTTTGAGCAGAACGAACTTGAGTTGACGGCAGAAGTATATTTTTTGCCGCTGTTTCAGCAAACTTTTTTCTTATGTGGATTTTCGCTTACTTTTCGGAGGAGATTGAGCATTTCACCTCAGGCTTTCCCATAGCAAAATTCTAAGCACTTGTCTCACTTTTACTGTTACGAAGATCGCAGCTAAGTGAAAAATACGCGACACGTTGGTAAGTCAGTTGAAGAAGGCGGGATTTCAAAATTATATGTTTTTAGATGCTTTTCACCGGACGAATACTTTTGAGTAAAAGTACCCGGAAAAAAACGAACACTCGAAAGTAACGAGTATCGGGAAAATGGCCGATACCCGATACCTGATATCGGTATCGGCCCAAATCTATTATAACCGAGAGCTTCAGGTTGGCCCTGATAGGCAAAGGCTGTCTGGTCAATTACAAATTACAACCGGGAGGTCGCTTATATTCTGTGTAATACATGGAAGAGGGTATTCACGTTTCACGGTCATGATTGTTGATTGTTTAATTCATTTAGGAATGGTGGAAAGATGGTTTATTTCTTATGATAACGCAAACATCGTGATATCGATATGCTGCATAGTATCGAAAAGCGCGGCCGATTTATCGCAGTATCGCTCAAACGCAACTACCATGAATCAAGCCCCGTTCTCCTCATAAAGCCACTTCTACTCCCCCAAGGTAATACATTTTACTCTATGACATTTCGATAATGCAATGGTCCAGGAAGTTGTACAGCGTCCAATAAAAAATAGCCCTCTACCTTCATCTATATTTTTCTATGACTTATTCTGGAGTGGTTGAAAGGAGAATCGTGCGTACCTATTAGGTAGGAACTGACCTAGAAACACAGATTGCTAGCTTACAAACCCCTTTCGAAGGAATACGTCACAAGAGCGCTCTTAAGTCAATAATAAGAGTGGATCGGAAGAGGGCTACGAAGGAAGTTCAACGATATAAATCAATAAGATATAAATAGACGAGAGGGGAGGAAATGGAATTGATGTGAGAAGACCAGGTCATGAAGAAACGGATGTGGACTTAATGGAACGCACGGTTTGCTCCTTGCATGACCTCTTGCTCCTCCGGTACCAAAAGATGTACCTAAAACATTTCCAAACACACAGCAAACCATCCATGAATTTACACAAAATATTCGCCTACCAATTTAGTAATATACTCCTCCCTTACAATAAATATTATTAATTTTATCCAAGGAAATAAGCGGAAGAGCATACAAGCTCTTTCGTGGATATGCCGATTAGTTTGGGAAAACATTCTTGAAGAATGAAAATATCAAATTATTTACATTACAATTAGATTATTTAGTCTTAATGTTCTTTACTACAACGTAGACGATTGAAGGCCGAAAAAATGTCCAGAATGATTTCATTCTAAATGTGATTTTACAGAAGAACGACGAAGTTAAAATTGCAGAACATTGGATCATATTAAAAAATTAGATACGAATAGATAAAATAGAAGATTGAGGAGTATTAAAAAAATGTCTCCTTTGCCACACAATATAGGGTATAATTATTTACTAGAACCAGAGATGGCACTTTAGTATTTAAATGAGAAATAAATGAGAAAACTCTTCATTCGTACTTATATACGGAGAACGTTCCTTCAATGCATTCATCTACATCTACGAAACACCATAAAAGCCACTAAGAGGTGTGTGGCAGGAGGTAAAGATCGCCAAACATGCACCAGCACTGAGATATTGACGATAACATCCCCAGAAAAGTCAAGACTGAAAGCATTACAAAATCTGTTTTAAAAAGGAATGGCGGAGAGATTACGGATCAACTGAGTTTCAAATGACGAAGGGCTGTAGAGATGTGCGAGGAAAAAGGAGTCTGCGAAAACTATGAAGTGGACACTACACAACCACATCGTGATACATGATGAAGGCAATCCCTTTGGGGAAAATAAATGGAAATAGTGGAAAATGAAGACCTCGTAAGGCAGAGCAATCAACTAAGGATATAAAAGAAATGCCCTACGTGCTTGAATATGAAAAGATTAGCCAGTAGGAGTGCTGCCAGTATATGGGATCCCTACGAAATCGGCCTAAATAATGAACTTGAACGAGTGCAGCGAATATTGGAAAGATTTCTAAAGGGACGGTACGCTAACTATATTAGCGTAACCAGTCTATTAAATGAATTAAATTGCGAATCATTGTCAGATCGCAAGTAGAAACTTAGAATTATTCTCTTAAATAAATTCCAAGATAACATTTTCATTGATGACGTTAAAAATATTTTGCGAACCCCAACTTAGTACGGTAAACTCGATCATAATCACAAAATTAGAGAAATTGGTTGCCGAACTGACAGATTTTAAATGTCCTCTTTTCTTCGTACAATTAGGGATATGAATAATGGTAAATATATCCAATACGAGTGTGGCAATGGTTAACATTGGTAGCTGCATGTTGGAATGAGCACTTAAAGCTAACTCAACTAACAGCATGTTTTTGCATGCTTGCTTTGCTATTTTTAACGTTTTTCAATAGTAAAGTTTAGGCTAGTATATTATTACTAATACTTTGTTGCATGATATGTAGTGCATGTTTCATGAGAATTCACCCCTTGCCACACACATTTATGGTGGCTTGCAGGGTATTACGTAGATGTAGAAGTAGCAGAATTAAGCGGAGAGCTGCGTCAGCACTAGGATTATAATTCAAGAGTAGTAAAGAATACTCGTATTCTTCACAGAAACAGGTGACAAGCTGCTAAAATCATTTTGCTTTGCTTCGCTAACTACAAGGTAATTTTAATTATTTACAGAAGGGGGGGGAATAGCCAATGGATCATTTTTATAGAATATGGTTGGAAAATTGCTGAACAGACACCCAGGGTGAGCTGAATCAAACGTTATACAAAATTGTCAAGTTTAACTACTATGGATTGTTAAGTCACCAAAGGAATGAAATTAAAATAATTTTAATGGCACACATGAATTTTATCTTTAGATTTTATCTCAAAAAATATATAGTAAAGTTGATGTATAGTATTTATCCTACTCTACACATTTTGTTAAAATGTTTGTATTTATTTTAGACACTGTTATTAACCATCTCACAGGTCTTAATTTTTGTGTAATATAAACCATCCTGTGCCTGCGCATAATAGCAGATGATCGATTTTCATACTATATTAGGTGTATGCATGAGTAAGTAATTAAATTTTATTTATATCCTATGCCATTCTACCGTAGCACTCAAGTAGGGACCGGGATTCTACTGAAAACAGTTATTCTGATACATGAGCTCAAACCCGGGCCCGCGAGTAGGGAGGCTTGTGCGGCCTCTATATTGAATCTACCCCATAAACATCTTCCCAGTTCTATGAGAATTCGGCCTACATCTCCTCCGCCATTCCTGGCATTCGTCGGGAGTTAATATCGACTACCATACCACTAGAATAGACCATTATCGAAAGACCACGAAAGCATTTAATTTACAGCCCGAAGGTCGGTGCGTTCCGGAAATTTTTTTCTACCATTGCCAGCAAAATATGCATGAAACTCTGAAATGAGAGCAGATTTCTGGGAGGAGAGAAAGATTAAACGGAAAGAGAAATGCGGAACTTTAAAAAGTACACAAATTTTGAAATAAATAGCATAAAAAAGCGAAATTTACATCCTTGCCTAACACTTACCATTTCTACACTCACTATCATTATCACTTGTTTAACTCCGCATGCTCGTTACCTCTCATTATTTATCTAAGATATCCTATTCAACATCCGCATCCTTAGGTTGGGTTAGCTTTATTCATTAGGTTTACTCATTAGGCTTACTCCGTAGCTTAAAGTACCGATTAAATCTCTTGCAGAAATGTGCAACAGATAGGTTTCCTAAAGATGATAGATGTAGATGCATTAAAAGATGCTATGTATCATGCTTGATTTGACAAGCTAATTAAAATTCGAGAGATAGATAGATTTTCGTACCGATAGATTTAAAATGTCATTATACCCGCGTGCCATAAGAGAACATAATAGACAGCATAGCAAAGACAGGTTGGTGAAATATTCTATTTAGAATACTCTATAGTGCATGATGAATGTCTTAAGATTACTGACCCACACATGATAGGTAAATACAGATAAATTCGCTTATTTTCATAACTGCCATTATAACCAATAATCCCTTTCCTACTACGTAGATGCTAACCGTCTAGTTGCACGTGACTCTATTATCTAACATATTTCCATGTAGTAGTAGTATTTTAGCTCTTACTTCATGTTGATAGTGCATGTTTGCTGACCTTCACCCACTTCCACACACCCTCGCGGTGGCTCACAGGGTATTGAGTAAATGTAGATGTAGATCCCTGATTACCTGATCCATCCACTTACTCTAATGAATCCTAATTTCGCCAATCAACTCCCTCTTCTCACCTACCATCAGTAGCACTTCATCGTCTGTCTTCCTTTCCACCCATCCTACCTTTATGCTCACATCTCAAAAGCAGATATTCTATTCTCATTTTCTCTCTTTAAAGTTGTATTTCGGCTCCGTACACTAGCGCATTCCGTACCAGGCTTTTCACTAGTCTTTCCTATGCGTCCCTACCCAACGACCGTACCTCCTCCGTTTCCTCTCTTTTGAGTATCATCCTCTTTTGCCAACGTGATTCTCACAAGAACTTAAGTGAATAATGTGTCGTAATATAAGCTTAGCCGTCGGAGCATTAAAAACCCAGTAACACTTCCCTTATATAATGGCGTTCAGTAAAATTTAATACCCATTTTAACCGACAGAGTAACAGTACTGATTGTTATAATCAATATTTCCCTTCGTTGCTAATAAGCACCCCAAATTAAACCTCAGGATTCCAGTATATATCTAAAAAAATGAATAAAATACGATTAATTTACTGCATTCACATTGTCCAGATTCATACATGAATGCCATCTTCAGAGAAAGTCCAAGGTTGTAAAACATAATCGTTTTTGTAAAATATTTTCAGGTGATGTATGCATAGATTTGCAAAATATGATAACAGTCAACTCCCGATTTTCCGTGCTAATGACTGGTAAAACGTGTACGGATAATCTACTGTTTGGTTCTTTCCGGATTCATTCCTCTACGGTGCTCCGCCAAAATAAATAAACTCCATAAGAAAATAACAACCTGCGAATCAAAAGATCCTCACTGTACTTAATAACATTTTACGAAAAAAAAGAATCCAGTAAAGCTGTGCAGGCCGCAATTAAATGTTCGTAAGCAAGAAAGAAATAGTGAGTAGAATATCCCAGGCAAAGAGGGTATTCTATCAAAAGAAGAATCTACTGACAGCTGGAAATACAAGCTTGGAAGTAAGGAAGCAATTCATCAAAACGTACATCTGGAGCATGTTTCATTGTGGCAGTGAGGCATGGACGATGACAGCAGCGGAGAAGAAAAGGGTGGAAGCATTCGAAATATGGTGCTATCGAAGAATGATGAAGATAAAATGGATCGACCGAGTGACAAATGAATAAGTCTTAAGGAGAGTGGGAGAAAAGAGAAGTCTGCTGAAAACTATAAAAAGAAGACGGGTCAACTTAATCGGCCACATCTTAAGACACGATGGCCTGATCAAGACAATCGTCGAAGGAAAAGTGAACGGGAAGAATGGAAAAGGCAGGCCTCGTATGAGTTATATAGAACAGGTCGTAATGGACGTGAAAGCGAGGAACTACGTTAATATGAAGAGGTTGGCGGATAGAAGAATCGAGTGGAGGGATGCGTCAAACCAATGCTAGGATGGTTGACCCTAAATGATGATGATGATGAAACCCCGGGTGGTGGCAAGAATCCTGGCGCAAGACATCGGACCAGTAGGGCCGTAGTGACAATCACAGTTGGAGGAAGATAACAACATTTTACTTGCTATTGAGACCACAGCCGATATACTAGATAAATTAACGATGCGCGGATAAGTCGCAGCCCGAATAACGCGCGCACGGGTAATCGGGAGTTTACTATTAGTGATATATTTAATTACAGTCTTTCAACTGAAAGTTGAATTGGGGCGTTTACTTGGAACCAAAATCGCAATGTTGTACACAAAATCGTTAGATGGAAACGAAAAATGATATTTTGTCAAAAAATTAACTTTCCAACCACAACCATTCACTCATAAATCAAAAATTAAAATAAGCAAAAGGTGAGGCCCACCGAAAACGCTGATTTGATATCATTGACGTAATTTTCCTACCGTCCTTGACTGCTTTTAGGGGAAGGGAAGGGAGTGGAGGGGGATTTCCGGAAGGTCGGCTCGCACAGATGCTGTCGCAACTGCTCCTATTGGCAGAGTCAGCTGTGTTCCCCCGTTGCGATAAAGCAAAGTAGCTTCGCGGGCTCAACTGTGATTGGACGAAGTCGATGACGTCAGAGGTTGTACCACGCCCATTTTTCCGAAATGGTTAAAAACATCAGTTTTTCTCCGCTTATATCTCCAGAAATAATTGAAGGATCAAAAAACGGAAAAATACTGTTCTTTTTATTTTTTAAACTATCAGATTCGGCAACAAAAAATATGGTAAAATACCCCATTCATTATATTCATGTGTATACGATGATACGCCTCTCCGGATCAACGTCGGCCGGTATATTTAAAAAGGGGTTAATGGTAGCAAGTGTCTTCAATAGTAATGCCATTAAAGCGTATTACATATTTCATTCTCAAGGAACGGGAGGAAGAGAACATGGTAAATAATAAAGCAATCCTTTGATCTGCACAAGACTTCGAAAAATGATTAGGATGAAGAGGATTAAGGGAATGGGGATATGGGTAGCATTATGGTACATCAAGGGGGGTTGAAAGGAAGAGATGGGGGCAAGGAGAGGTCGAGCGGGCCTTCCCTTTCGCAGGCAACCACCGGTAACCGCTAATCCCTCAGGCGGGAGGGAGACAAACGGAGAAGGTGAGCCAGCAGTAATCCGTGCAACCCTTTCCACTCTTGGGAATATTCAATGGTTTATGTGGTGGGGACAAGAGGAGAGCCTCAAAAGACTCAGCAAAGCGAGATGGAGAGAGAGGTTGAGCTGAAAAATACCGCAGCATATGGAAATAAAGAGCCGTAAGATCATTGAGACCGATGAGCTAACATACCAGAAATACACGAGTGGAAACTTCTCTGTACTATTACGTAATGAATTTTACGAAAAAGATTAATTCTCCTCCTAGCACTTACTACATAAGGAATAATAAATCAACAAACGTGGAATCCATTAAATATCTTGGAACAAGACTGACACATGATCTTTCTTGGGGTAAACACCTACGTGAAGTGATGAGTCAGGCTAATCGTAAACTGGGATTCATCAAAAAAGTGCTGACAAATGTCGCAAATATGTTCGAGTAATTAGCTACTTTTCCCTTGATAGACCTCATTTGGAATATGCTGCCAGTGTATGGGGTCCATACGAAATCGGTCTAAAGGCCGCTTTACACGATACAATTTTTTGTACAATTTCTTGTACAAAATCTTGTACGAGGAAATTGTACCGTGTAAAGCGGAAAATTGTACGAACGCTTGGCGATTGTCTGAATGACTAAACGGGAAATAGAACCTGTTCTAATTCCATTCAGACAAACATACAATTTCGTTCGGTTTATACAAGCGTTTGTACAAGAAATTGTGTAAAAAATTGTACCGTGTAAAGCGGCCTCAAATAATGAACTTGATCGTGTGCAGCGAAGATCGGCAAGATTTGTAAAGGGACGGTATGATAACTATGTTAGCGTAACCAGTCTATTAAATGAGTTAAAATTGGAATCACTATCAGTCTGTAGGTAGACTTAATCTTTTAGCTAAATTCCAAGACTATCTTTTCACTAATGACGTTAAAAACATTTTGCGATCTCCGACTTACTATGGTGGACTGGACCATAATCAAAAAAATTAGAGAACTTGATTGCAAAACTGACCGATTCAAATTGTTCTCCTTTCATCGTACAATTATGGATATGAATAGCCGTAAATATATCCATTATTATAAAAACAAGTGTATCAATGGATAGGATAAGTAGTAGCATGTTGGCATTAGGACTTTTGCTGACCCAAACATGTTTTGCATGCTTGCTTGGCTATTTTATTTTTTTTAATTGCTAATTTAGATTGGAGTATAACTGCTAATATATTTTATGCATGATATGTGACTCATGTAAGATCTGGTGTTTTCCCGGCGAATAATATGTGTGAAGATTTCTCGGGTTTCACACCGGGTCAGGTTCTCCATATCTTCTTCCAACGTTTCGATGCGCGACTCGCCCATCGTCTTCAGGGATCCAGGAATCCAAGTGACATTCCTTCCAAAACTGCCCGCTTATATATCCTCCGTTGGCGGGTGAGGTGGCTGCTGATTGGTTGGTTGTGTGTTTCTCTCTCCGCGTCTCCTGATTGGTCCTCCGTTCTCTCCGATTTTTAGCAGGTGATCCCAAGTCCTGCTGATGTTGTAGCCGGTGTCCCTGTTGATGTTATTTTCATGCAATCGTATCTGAATTGCTTCCTTCATAATACGATCCCAGTATCCATGTGATCGGCACAGAAGTTTTGTCTCCTCCCAATGAATCATGTGATTCTCTTGAACACTATGCTCGGCAATTGCCGACTTGTCGAGTCGACCCAGTCGAAGATGTCTCCGATGTTCCGGAGAGTTACGGAGAGAGAAACACACAACCAACCAATCAGCAGCCACCTCACCCGCCAACGGAGGATATATAAGCGGGCGGTTTTTGAAGGAATGTCACTTGGATTCCTGGATCCCTGAAGACGATGGGCGAGTCGCGCATCGAAACGTTGGAGGAAGATATGGAGAACCTGACCCGGTGTGAAACCCGAGAAATCTTCACACATATGTGACTCATGTTTGGTGTGAATTCACCCCCTGCCACACACCTTTATGGTGAGTTACAGGGTGTTGTGCGGATGTAGATGCATCTGAAATTAATATTAATCCCAAATTCTTACTAATCCAAATGCATGAATTGACTAAAATTACAAGTTCACCAAGGGTAAAGAAATAATGAGAGTATTCAACACCAAAGGTTGGCCAAAGTTCAACACCAATGGTGAGGGTAGAGTTCATCAATTACTATTACCAACGGTCGTGTGAAATTCACATCTCAAGGTGTCGAGAGGGCAGCGGTTCCTATCCTTATGCTACCTGCGGTTATTTATTATGATCAAGTTTCCAAAAATAATAACACAGCTTGCGTTTGAGTGGTTGTGCATGTGATTAAAACCAAGGTTGGTTTGGTTGTTCAGGGGAGGCAACCGACAGCTGAGGTCATTTGCGCCATTTTAAGATAGGTGGGTAATTGGGTAAAGGTAGGAGTTTTCAGGGAACGGAGGAGTGGTGGAGAAAAACCGTCGGCATCAGCCTATTCTTAACGAAAGGCGCCAAGGGGACCACGGCTTAACGTCTCATCCGACGGACGGAGTACTGAACTTGAAATGCCCTCCACTAGGTACTAGGTAAGTGGGGACCGGTTTGCCACCGAAATATCCGCCACCGCAGGGAATCGAACCCGGGCCTCCCGGGTCCCAACATGCTTGGGAGGCCAGCACTCTAGCCACCACACCAACCCGATCCCCTGATTAAAACCAAGCAACAACAGAGAATAGGAAAGATTTTCGGGGTGTCAATCGGAGAAGGAGTAGGTGTGAACAATGTATTAGTGTTACGAGTTTAATAGAACAAACAGGAAGGGAATTACTACCAGAACGCTGGCTAAAATTTAGGTTAAACCTATTAATTAATTTTGAAGCTGATTTTTTCACTTGGCTTTAGATATGTTTATTAAGAGCCCCTGCGTATTATGATAGGTTCGATCAGATTAACGAGATTAGAGAGATAGATTGTCGTACCCGTAGGCGTGGTCTGATCCAACCTATCCCCGACTTGGATGACAAAATAACAAGTCGAGCACGTGGGCAGAAACACTTCCTTATTTTCATTTCCGTGGTACAAGGCAGTTTTTCTGGTGTCAGATAAACCTCTTTTTTTTCGCTGGTAATAAAAATAAAGCGCAACGTTCAACCAAATTAGTTCGTGAATAATAATGCGAGTGTCTGTTTTTTCGGCGAACGGCCTCATTCCGCAAATATTTCCTCATCACTTCCCTTCGGGTTCCCGGGGACCAGATGACGTAAAGGTCACGCAACTGGAGTTTTTCGACGGTGGCGAGAGATGTATTTGTCCCACAAAATTCAGCCCTACTTTACCCTTGTTTTGCTCGAGTTGTTGGCAAGAAAAAAATGCAAGAAAAGTGTGTTCAGCCTACCGGTGGGGATAATTAACACAATGACTCCTGCATATTTCGCTTAAGCATGGAGATGCGATCCTGAAACAACAACCCATTCACAATAAAAACTTCTGCCTAATGAATAAATGTTTTCACCGCAGCCCAAGTGTATAATTCACAGTATTTAAATAATCTACGTATTTTTTATATTTTTTATTGTAAAATGGTTTTGGTTCCGTATTACCTTGAAAGCTGAGAGATGAAGATAAACCAGAAGAAAACGAAAGGATTGCGATTTTCAAGAACTAAGAAGGGCAGTTTAACTATAAAAGTAGGAAGTCAGAAGCTAGAGCAGATGGAGCAATTTAGCAATTATCTAGGTAGTGTGTTGGAGGAAAAATGGTATAGAAGTCTTGAAGTGAGAAAGAGAATCGCATTGGCAAAAGAAGCTTTTACTCTTAGGTGTGAACTAATGAGGGCGTAGAAGAGGGAACTAAAGAAAAGACTAGGGAAAAGTTTAATATTCAGCGTGGTACTATACGGAGCGGAAACGTGGGCTTTGCGGAAAGAAGATGAAAACAGACCAGGGGCTTCTGAGATGTGGGTGTGGAGAAGGATGGAGAAAGTAAAGTGGGTCGAAAGGAAGACGAACGATGAAGTGCTAGAATTGGTAGGGGAGGAAAGAAATTTGATAGATGAAATTAGGAGAAGGCATAAGGTGTGGATGGAAAAGGTAATAAAAGGGGATGGTGTTTTGAAGGAGGTGATTGAGGGAAGAGCGTTGAGTAAGCGGGGAAGAGGGAGAAGATGAACGGGTAGCTTGGATGGAATGATGGGTGGCAGGAGGTAAGAGGGGCTGAAGAGGGACATCGTGTGAAATTTAGGAGGTGGGAAGAATTAAATGTTCATTTATTAAGTGTTCATCGGTAGAAAACTAATAATAATAATAATTACCTTGAATAAAAATTATAATGCTAGAAAAAATGCATTAATATTGACTCCATTAAATGATAACCCAGACATACTTCTGAAAAATATTTTATTATTATGCCTTCATTTCTGTAAGGTTTAAATGGTACACCAATATTCTCATTTACATTTTCTGATCACCTCCTTATAAAAAGTTTTTTTTTCTTCAGTAGTAGTAGAATAATTCTGTTTTTAGGTGCTTCAATGGGGAACATGCACTATTTTTTATAACTCTTTGAATGTGAAGTTTAAGAGCTAAAATATGCTTGGCGAAAATTTTGCTGAATAATTGGGTTGTGTTACAAAGATATTACTCTATGAAAATTGTACTTTTTCAGCAGTTGAAAAACACGACGTCATCGCATGATGTCACGGCACGGTATCACTAAGGGCGTTGTTTATCTGTTTATGCTTGGAGCTAAGTTGTTAAATAAATACTTGGCGTTAAAGTATGTATTTATCTCAGTTGTTTAATGCAATTAACTATTGTATTTCCAATTTTTATTTACGTAGTATTGGTTGTGACGAGCAAATCGTCCATTAATTATATAATGCCTGTTTATTGCCCAAGAATTTCTACAACGCCTATGCAATCACTGTTTTTTATTAAGAAGAACGCCGCCATAAGGGAGTTTCGTTCGAGAAACGGCTAAAAACCTCAAAACAATATATTCACTTCGTTTTCTGTTAAAAATAAATGTCTATCTCCGTAGCAATATGGAACCTATACCGTGCAGTGACGTCAGAAGGCGTTTTAGGTCACGTGACTTTCGTCAATTTCCGGGAACATTTTACATTCATTTAATAATCTTTGTGGTGGGCGTAGAACAATTTGGCTTATATATTTAAATTGGTGAGAAAATTTCGCATCAAGTACATCATTAATCTTCGAGAAACAAATTTCATGCATATTCCCCATTGCATGTTCTATATCGCACCGCTTAAGCTAAACTTAGGCTTGAGTAGTATTTATGACTTAGGAAGGGTTTAAACCCGCGACCTTTGGATTACAAAGCCGTTAAGTTTCCAGCCTGGTAACCCGAGCTGTGTCTCTCTACTGATAAGGATATTTACTACTAAATTAGTTATTTCGTTACCCTCCCTACCTCAGAATTCTGTCCGGATCAGCAATGGGAAGACCTATTTAAGCCAAGGTGATTAACTAGGGCGTTTTGTGTGGTAGTAACCTTCCTTTCTTCCAAACCATCTATGAAATGCGAAATTAGTTGCTCAGCCGTCTGCCCCTCTGAGAGATCCTTATTTTTAACGAGTCAAGACCCCCATAGAACAAATGAGCAGATGAGATCTGGAATAGACTCTAAGGTCACATTTTGACCTTTTTTATGATGAAGCTGTAACTGCGGCCATAAGAGTTCACGCCAAGACTAGATATTTCCTCATGTCATTAACAAAGTTATCAAGGTTTTTCTGTAATTTAGGGTAGTTTTCTAAAGGCTACTCCTTTGCTTTATATTTCCCCCCTTTCTCTCTATCGCCCCAGTCACAATACTACGAACTAAAAAAAAAGGGTTTCAAGCAAGTTAGTTTATTTTCTCGTATTTCCCTTCACAGATGAGCATACTTTCTCCCTCTTTTCATCTCATCTAAAACACCCTTCCTCTCCCACCCTCGTTATCTCTGCTTCTCCAACAACCTTCAGAAATGGATACGATTAACTCGCTCTAGCTCCCTAAATTACCTCATTCTAATATCTTTCAGCTCATTTATTTCCAAGAGAGAATCCATCGAAGAGACTGGCATCAGACCAATCCTAGGATAGTTATCCTATGATGACGATGATGACTTCCGTTCTAGGGTTTCCACAACCCGTTTCTTTGTGGATGTTTACCAACAGTGGTTTATTTCCGTTTAATTTCATCATTTTTCTTTCATTCGTTTATTTAATTCGTTTTATTTCATTCATTCATCCGTTTAGCTTAAATTAATTCATTTTAAGGATTAACGTTAAATTACTTCACTTTTTCCCTTAAAGGTACATGTCTTTTAAAATCCTTTACAGGTATCTTTCTGATTTATCATATTATTCTCTTTGGCATTTTTCTTCTATGTCCTATTTCCACAAGTCTGTATCTCGTTGCAGCCATCAATGCTCTTCATTACTTAGTGTCCTATAGTGTGCTATCAAAGATTCTAGATAACTCTATGTAAAAATTAAAACAAGGTTTCCACAGAAAAAAATCATGCATCGGGATTCGAACACATATCCCCATGAGTTTTCAACCAGGTTCTTTAACTGGTTATACCAACAAGACATTATTCTTCCATTTCGTCTTAGATACATTGGTACATTAACTGCGTGAATCACGAGTCCGGATAATTACGGAGAACCGGGTTCGAATCCCAGTCGAGGTGGATGATTTTCTTCACTTTGGGAATTCAGCCATTGAGCATAAAAAGGGTAACTCCTTCACGAATTTTTGTGGTTAATCCGCAATTCTCGAATTCACATTTTTAAATATTTCACCGAGAGTTTATATGGCAGAAGGAACAGAATTTGTCTGTTTCTCGCTTTAATAAAATCCTCGTATTATATACATTATTGCTCGGTTTCGTCGTCATTTCTCGCTCTAAAAATACTTTTATTATTAACTTTATGTCTCATTTTCGTCATAATTTCCATCACAAACCCTTGTGTAATAGAATAAAATTATACGTGAAGTAAAAAAAAAACCTTCTACCCTGAGAGCGTTTTCCAATTTTGGTGACGTTTGTAGTGGCATCGAATACGTGTAATACGTGTTCCAGGAAAGAGTAAATATGCATAAGCCCTCTAAGAAAATCTTTCCCGAGAAGACCGATTCCTCTGAGATCCGTAATGAACATAAGTTTCCAAAATAGCAGACGCTGAGCTCCTCAGACTTCTCTCCCATTGCTAATGCCGGAGACATCTTCAACCGTAATGCATTCAGAATAATCAACCACGCAAGATATTACCGATGTGCATCGCATTAAACTCAGGACGAAAAGCTCTTTGAGGAAGCACGCAGCTCGATGGGAAGAAAATTCCGACGGATAACTTGGCGCGACTTCGATTCAATCGGAGTTTGAAGAATCCGTTATGCACAAACATAACATAATCAAAGAAGCGAACGAACTTAAAGAAATAACTAACTTACACAGGACGCCTACAGTAAGTTCACTAGTATGGCTTATTTTTTAAATACAAGCTGTGAAATAAGTAGACAAACAGTTATAATATTCTGCGTGCAAAAATATTGCTGTTCAAGTCAGACTCAGATCATAGAACCTCAGACCAAGAAAAGAGGCGTAAGGAGGTTAGGAGGAAGGGTGGAAGGAAAGCCTGGGTAGAAATTGGCGTTTTCTTAAGGAAATTGATCCGAAAAGTGAAAGTCATGTCATTTTTTTATATTTTCAGCACTTATAGAACTAAAGTTCCTCTATCTAACAAAGTAAAGATAATAACACCAACCCATACTCCATTTTCCACAAATTGCATTTGAAATTACATACGATTAACGGCGAGAATGGCCATCACATGGGAATATAACGTTTAAAAATATCATAGTGTCATGTCAGTTTTGCAAAAAACTGATACTTTATGCGTAATTTTACAAGAAATAAAATGACACGAAAAAAAGGCATCAACCCACCGTATTTTTCGCTAAATACACCAATTTCTGCGCTTATTGCAGACTAAATGCGTTAGTTGTCTTCAAGTGGCGCTGCGGTCGCTCTAGCCAAAATGCATGGCGTATGAATAATATCATTACTTATGAGATATTAAAGCATATTTCAGAAAAATATTATAACATAACGTTTGATAGTAATATTCTGGTGTTATACATTAGTAAATTCATTGAGTACATGAATTTATTTCTTTAAAGTAAATGCTGAATTGACTCCATCGTCGAGCTGATTAAAATTATCATAAAAAAGAAATCCTTCGACTTTACATCGTATTTCTTGTGATACTTATGACTTTCAATAGCTTAGGTAATTTTCTTTGTGAAGTAAGGATCACTTAGCAGGCATATACTTGTACTTAAATTAATAAGATTCCTCAGACAACTTGACTCAAGCAGTCGCGAGCCAACCTCCTTAAAGAAAGAGTCAAAAGGTCCACGGTTTACGTACCTTACGACAGACTGAGTACTTCTGTATCTATAAATTTCATGTACAAAAACGTACCTACTTTTACCCTTGTTAGGTCTCGTTTTTTGAAATATGCCGTCAATATATGAGATCCTTACAAATAGGCTTAAATTTGTGCACTGAAAACCGGAGTGTTTGCACGAAAGATATGCAAGAAGGTTGGTCTTTGATAGGCGAGAGTAGAGCTCACCCCGTACTAAGCCGCTGGCGAGTAAAATTCACACATTCAGGGTAGGGGAGCCAGTTCCTTTCCCTGGGCTACCTGCGATTTCCTTCGAAGTTCTGACACGCAGAAAATCTAATCGCGAAATTTTAGATGGGGGTGTCCAGAAAGGCTCTTGCCCGGGATTTGAAGCCGGGACCCTCCGGTCAGTAGCTCAGTGCTCTACCCACTAGGCCACCACATAAATTCTAGTAATTCTAGTAGTTCTAGTAAACCAAAGTGAATTCTAGTATTTTGTTCTAGCATGCGAAGGGTAAGTGATCTCGCGATAAAAATCGCCTTCGCGGAGTTTCAGGTCCTTTTTTATTAAGGATGAGAGAGAAGGAACGTCTTCGAGCTACTCGAATCTCTCTCACGGATCTGAGAGACTCCGTTCCGAGCGAGAGCTTCGTTAGGTCAGCACGGAAATCACACCCCTCTTTCTCGGGTCCAGGAGAAGGGTTTTCCGGAGAAGGAGAGTGGATCTCAGGGTCGCCCCTAACGCAATATCTACCCTCCCCCACCCCTAAAACCCTATTTTTATAACCTCTCCACTCTATTTGGGTGAGTCAGTTCATTTCGCACGCAATGAAGCACGCACGCAATGGGCGTCCATTTTCCACGCCATCCGTCTGTCCCTGGCCCTATTGTAAGCCTGCCCCATATCTGGTCCTCCTCCAATATGACGCATGCAATACCATCAAACACACAATTCAGTACGACAATCTATCTCTCTGGTCGCACTCATCTGGTCAAATCCAGCAAAGTACGCAGGGGCTCCCAATATATATCCAACATCTCCAGCAAACCTATTCGTTTTAAATTTCTGTTGGAGAATTAATTCGCGAGTTCCGTGCTGTACAACGAGAGGATTTATTTATTTATTTATTTAACATGAAATCCAAAAACAGCCAACGTGACCTTTACATTGGATTTTTTTAACAAAGGATAAATACCACAATTATAAGACATAGGACCAATAAAATAAAAAAACAAGGAGAATCAAATTAGGAAGGAAGTCTGTTGATAGCGGTTGTGAATTATTTTTGTTACACAAAAAAAACGTTTCTTCTCCCCTTTCTTGTGAGGAAATAAACCCTTGCCCATCACCTTTTCTCACGAGGACAAGCAGCACTGTTTCACTGCACTCATGAGGAAATAATTGTTGGTTTGCTGATATGCAGTATTAAGTGAAAATAAACGCTGCTGTGGTTACGACACGGTTCCTCGCCATTTTTTTGTGGGTATTCCTCGCTCATTAGTAATTAAAATACTATTATATCCTGAATAATGTCATCGCGCTGTGGATCATCATGTTACGACGATGACATTACCGCTCTAAAGAAGCTCGGAGTTAGCTGAAAACAACGCGAAAGACAGCCGTTTCCGATCCTGAAAATCGGTGGATTATAACTGAAATTGACATCTCTCGTATGAGTTTACTTTCCTACCCTATGTCCGCCATCCTCCCACGCACCTCTCCCCAGCCCGAAAAACTTCTTGGCTTAAGGTATATAATGGAAGTTTATGCTTTCCAATTCCGTGCTTATCCGACACACGAGAGGGTTTATAAATAAATGAACAAAATCGCTCTCTAATCCCACTCCTAAAACAACGCGCATGCGCACCAAACCTCTACCACGTTTCTCCTCCTTTCCTCTTTTCGGTTCCTCTTATTTCCCTAAACTTCTCTTTTTCTCATCGCTGGAGTATCCTATTTTTTTCAATATGGTTTAAGCAAAATATATTCGTAAGTACATCAGTTTTCCACCCAAAACTAGGGCAGGGTCAACTAGAAGCAATCCATTCAACTTCATGCACCTGCGCAAAGATCAAGCATTTTTAGTAAATTCTACGTCGTCAATGAGGGCGTTTACTCGGAACCGAAATCGCAATTTTGTACACGAAATCGTTAGATGGAAACGAAAAACGAATTTTAGTGGAAAAATTAATCTTCTAACCACAACCATTTACCCAAAAATCAAAATAAGCTAAAGGTGACGCCCACCGAGGAAACTGCTTTGATATCATTGACGTCATTTTCCTTCCGTCCTTGACTGCTTTTAGGGGAAGGGAGTGGAGGGGGGTTCTCGGAAGGTTCGCTCGCGCAGATGTTGTCGCAATTGCTCCTATTGGCAGAGGCAGCTGTGTCCCCCCCCCCACCCCCCTTGGCGATAAGGCGAAGTAGCTTCGCGGGCACAGTTGTGATTGGACGAAGTCGATTACGTCAGAGGTTGCACCACGCCCACTTTTCCGAAACGGTTAAAAACATCAGTTTTTCGCCGTTTATTACTCGAGAAATAATTGACGGATCAAAAAACGGATAATTTTTATTTTACCAATTCCATCAGACTCGGCAATCACAATACATGGTAAACGACCCCATTACAGCGTTTGATGGAATTCATTGCCAAGCAAATTAAGAACCGGGAGTGATGGGCGTAATTTTGAGTGCATACATGGTATAAATACCTGTTTCAACAATAAGTGATGTGTTTAGTTACATAAAAATATCAATTTACATGTAGTTTTTGCTTAAATGATTTGTTTCCGTAATATTTTGTGACTAAGCTATAGTCAGTAGATAAATATATTTATTATGGCAATATTGAGACTGACTTCTTCCATCTAACCCCTCGCCAGTAAAACAAAATGGTATGCATAGTTAGCACTGTTATATATACTTGAAAAATTATATGAAACTACAGTAAGAAAATAGAATATCAATTAGACTTAAATGAATATATCAATGATAAATGTAAAAAATATGTACAATTATTGGAAAAACGTGAAGACTTTGGCTGATGTCATCACGGAAAAACCCACCGCAAGAAAACTTAGACAAATAAGGAGTTACATCTATAGAAATTGACTATCTAAAAAGCCACCGCGTGGGTGGGTGGCAGGAGGTATCTGGCGAGATGTGGTGAAATTTAATTATATTGACGGATCAAATTACCCCTTCGCGTGTACTTTTTAGGTTAAAATTTAATATGACTTTTGATTCAATCAAGAAACACCGACGCTATTCCACATAATTTAAACTGTGGAAAAAGCAGGTGCAGTTTGCTTAAATACGTTTTACTTCCAATACATCAAGCGTTTATCAGTTAAGTGCAAGTCAAGATAATGATTTTAAGGGTTTCCAACCAAAGCATTAAAATAAACTTCATTCTTTCCCAACCCTTTCGTCTCTCTCTTCTTCCTATCATCCATATTTCCTTTCCCCAACCTTTCGTTCCACCCTCACATACCTACTCCCCTCCCTGACCCTTCCAATTGACCGGTAAGGTAGAGATCGTTCCTTGAATTTCTTTTCTCGGGAGAAGATGGCGTCCTTCTCCTTTAAGCCAATTCTTTTCTTTTTCACGTTTCTCTCCCAGGATGACCCCTCGTGCAGAAGAAAGTTTCCCCGGTGCGGGCGAGGGAAAATATATGGTCCGGTCCGTAGGCTGGATTGACCCATGCCACGTGATGGGCGCTTGGGAAGGAAAAACATTAGGAAAGTGGGGAAGAGCGGGAAGGAGGAGAAAGAACATTTTAAATTGAATGAAGGAAGGTACGTTTATCTAATAAGAAAATAGGTTTATAAGAACGGAACGTTCAAGCCATTACGAAGAGGAGGACGAAAGGGAAGTAGGAGTGTTTCATCACACTTGTCGCGGTGACGACTAGTCAATTCAAGAAAAGAAACGTTCTGGCCTTATTTTCTTACAGTATTATTAATTATGAATGATGGGTGCAACTTCATTGCTAGAGACAATGAGATGGGAGACCCTGCGAACACGAAGACAGCAAGCTATACTAAGGATTTTTTCGTATGTATAGGGGCGACGAAATCACCACCGACACCAAATTAATTTTGAGGGAACCACACTATATCAGTAGAAATGACCACAAGGTAAGACAAGAGAAATTCACCGCACAAGTAGATTAGAATATTCGCTATTCCTTAAAAGCGTCTCTCTCATCATGATGCCTTCATAAAATACATTTACCCGAGCATGAAATTGAATGCATTAGTTTAATATGGATTAAAAAAAGCAAGCATAGAAGAAATTAGATGGTTGATTTAATAAAATTCAAGCATATACGAATGATAAATGTTTGAATTGGTTCTTAAATGTTTTTTTTTGCATATTCGATGAAAAGTAGATACTGTAGCGTGAGTCCAGCATTATATTCATAGAAATATCTCATAGGTAGGTAGTATAAGTAAAACTTAGTGCACATACGTTGTGAAAGCTTGGGAGCAATTCACCCCCTGCCATACACACCCAAGTTGGCTTTCAAAATACCAAGCAATAAAAATTATAGGTTATCATTCGGTGTTTTTCTGCCGTGAGTTTTAAAAAAAACGTGTTTAAAAAAAAACGTGTTTTAAAAAAAAAACGTGTTTTTAAAAAACGTGTTTTAAAAAACTGCATTCTAAATGCCGCATCAAAATCTACAAACCTAATTCCATATTCTCTGTTTACTTTTCCTATAATCTATAACTATCCCGTTGAAAAAATAAATTTTCGTACCCCTCCGCCTTAACATCTATCTCTCCAATTTTAATTTTATGCTGTCATCTATTATAGTATGTACAATCTTATTTTCAATACACCTACTTGTATTATCTCCAGAGAGCTTGTTCATTTTAAATTTCTGCCAGAGATTTAACCGGTATTTTAATCTACAATCTGATAATAATCCAAAGAGATTATAAATTATTTCTGCTGTTTTTTCCACATCTTTAATAAAGCCTTCAAAACATAAGTCATACGTTTTGTACCGTATTCGTGCTACTGACTTGGAGAGGCGTACATTTTGGAAATTAACTATTTTAATATTATTATTTTTTTTAATTCCTGCGATCTGTATTTACAAGGAAGGGACTTCGAAGCCTAAATACTGCTCCAAAGAGAGACGACAGTATTATTAGCATCATCGATTCTAAGACTGGTTTGAAGTAGCTCACAACTCTATTGCTCTACCTTTTTCCATAAAAGAGTAGGTACAATGGGGGAAATTTCTTCAAAGCTTTCTCCTCTATTATCAGGTTATTAAAATTCACAATATTTACGTAAATATCGTAGTGGCAATTAACAGTTCAATTATCCATTACTCTCTACGTATTTATTATTCTTCATTGAAAAACAATTCTTCTCTTTCGCATCCTTCACCACTTGCTCCATAGCTCACCGGAACTTGACTTTTCAATTCATCCCATTTATTTATTTCCCAATTACTGTCTCCATCAGGTCATTATGTATCAAGAAGTTGTCAATAAGGTTATCGCGCCTTTATTTTAAACTATTCATCAATTATCTCTTATGTCACACTCTTCTAAGAACTTCTAAGTTTATAATTTTCCCGTCTGTCTATTTTATTTCCACTATTATTCTACAACATTTTAAATTCAAATGTTTCCAGTCATGTCTTTTATGTAGCTGTCGTTAATTTTACTTCACTGCCATTAGGGAAAATGCTCCACTTTCCGTTTCAATAAAGTGCTTACTTATTTCCAAGCTTATATTTTTTGTGCGTAAATTCTTGCCTTTGTAGAATACACTCTTATTGCACTGGAGTGCCTTCTTTTTCCTCAGAACCCCTAGACTCTTATATTATCATTCTTTCTTGCTTCATTTTTCACTGACTAAGCTACTTCCCAGGTGACAAGTGTTTACCCCGTGGCGGATCAACGGGTGGGGGGGGTTAGGGGGGAAATTTACCCCAACAGATCAGTTGAGTAGGCCTGTGTGGGTGAATTTTATTTTCATGTTCTTAATATCTTACGTAACCAAAAATTTATAAAATTTAAATATTCCCCCCCCCCCCAAATTGCTCCCTGGACCCGCCCCTGCTTTTACCTCTCTCATATTTTTTACACTTAGTTGAAAACATGGGCATTTTACCAGAAGAAGATTCTGCTTACAGCTGCAAATACAAGCGTGGAAATGAGGAAACATTACATCAGAACATACATCTGGAGTAGTCTACCATATGGCAGCGAAGCATGGACGGTAACAGCAACAGAGGAGTCAAGGCTGGAAACATTCGAAATGTGGTGCTACCGAAGAATGATGCAGATAAAATGGATCGATCGAGTGACAAACGGAGAAGTCTTAAGAAGAGTGGGAGAGGAGATGTCTACTGAAAACCTTGAAAAGGAGAAGGGACAACCTAATAGGCCACATCTTAAGACACGATGGTCTAATGAAGACAATATCTCGCGGGAAAAGTGAACGGGAAGAATGGAAAAGGCAGGAATCGTATGAGATATATGTCTCATGACATGAGACACGATGAGGACAATGTCTCCAACAGGTCTCGAAGGATGTGAAAGAGAGGAATTACGTTGCTATGAACAGGTTGGCCGATAGAAGAATCGAGTGGAGGGCTGCGTCAAAACAATTCTAGGATTGTTGACCGAGGATGATGATAATTGAAAACCAGTCTTGGACTGTTCTGCTGCACACCATCTAACTTCGTTTTCTTTTCATTGACCTTCAAGCGGTACCTTGTCTATGTCTGTTCTACGCTAACTCAGCCGAGTCAGTATCCTATAGCAAAAAGCGATGCTTACCATAATCCACACGGGACATCAACTGGAGTAGACGGGCCTGAGCTTAACCACTTGCTCGGTCAAGTGGCAGCAATTCTCAACAATGAGCTCTCTTTTTTTCCGGGAACGAAGGAGGAAACAAAAGAGCGACGCAGCCGAGCGCAAACCTCAAGACTCCCTCTTAGCTCAGTCTCCAACGGAGACGGCTCCACACCGATCCCGTCTTTCTCGTTCTCTCTTCCGTTCTGCGTCCCAAAACTTATACTCCTCCCGCTCCTAGAGGTACCCCTTCCTCTTCAGTCGTCTGGCACGTACGCGGCGTTTAATGCAGCATCCGCTAGTATCGTCCCACCCCCGTTTAACGTCGTTAGCGCAGCTTACCCGACATCCTAAAACCACTTCACCCTCTTTGCAAGGCGCAGTACGTGTCCTCTCCTCATTCCTTCCTTCTAGCCCTCCTCTCTCTCTTTCTTCATCATTCTCCCTTTCAACCGCCTCTTTCCATGTTCCAGCGTCATAGAATGAGGATGGGGAGAAACGCCGTGTTCCTATTCCAAGAGTTTTACCCCCGTAACAATGGGGGCGATTACTCGGAACCGAAATAGCAATTTTGTACACGAAATCGTTAGATGGAAACGAAAAACGAATTTTAGTGAAAAAATTAATCTTCTAACCACAACCATTCTCTCATAAATCAAAAATTAAAATAACTAAATGGTGACGCCCACCGAAAATGCTGCTGTGATAACATTGACGTCATTTTCCTCCCGTCCTTGACTGCTTTCAGGGGAGGGGAAGGGAGTGGAGGGGGGTTCTCGGAAGGTCTGCTCGCACACATGCTGTCGAAATCGTTCCCATTGGCCGAGTCAGCTGTGTCCCCCCCTTTGCGATAAGGCGAAGTAACTTCGCGGGCTCAGTTGTGATTGGACGCAGTCAATATACGTCAGAGGTTGCACCACACCCACTTTTCCGAAAGGGTTAAAAACATCCGTTTTTCGCCGCTTATAATTCGGGAAATAATTGTCGGATCAGAAAACGGAAAAATACGGGTCCTTTTATTTTACAAACTCTATCAGATTCGGCAATAAAAAAATATGGTGAACCACCCCATTAAACCTATGACCCATCATTCGTAGAAGAATAATGTCTGAAGATGTTCCAATTGCGCGGTAAAACCTAATCGCAATATATAAACTAATATTAAGGCAAACATCACACCCGATTTTAAATCGGGAATCGAACCCGGACACTATGATTTATCATGCCGGCACGTTGCCTGCACAGGCCATTAATCGCCGAAAGCTTGCTTCATGTTGAGACCACCAGAACGTCTATCACTCGTAATATGAAAACATTTCTAATGATTGCTGAGAAAAAACTTGCAGTAGCCTCCTCCCATAAATGGCATTTTAATTTAGGAGCTGTGGTTCTCTTGAAACTGTTCGTTCCCTGGGTGAATTCTATTTACTTCAGCAGCAGAACTGTTTAGACAGGTTATTCACGGTGAAATTGTTACGTAACAGCCGTGCATGTCTGGTGTGAAGTCACCCCCTGCCACACACCATAGCAGAGGTATATTTTTATGTTTATAGCTGAACCTACATCTTAACAACACGCTGCAAGTCAAATTCTCGTTGATATCGAGAATTCAAAATTTGTTTTAGTTACTAAAATAATGGTTCAGCGGCTAAATTTCAATTATATGTTAAATGGAATTAAATGGAATAATATTTACACACACATGGCCACAGCATGTAGCTACATAAACGTTTGACATAATCTAGATAATCACGAAAAAGAAGTGCAGTCTCAAGTAGGCATGCAAAAATAGGAAAATATATTCATGTTCCAACATATTTTTCCCCAGGAAACTTGTCCGCGATACCTATCTGCGAGATATATAGTCTTTTCTTTTAACTGCGCTCCAGTAAAGATTCCAAATCCAATCTCTATGAGTTATGACCGACGGCTAAGATTATTGACGCTGTTTGGGATAATCGGTATTTTGTAGATAATATATAAATGTATATGTCAATACAGCTTGTTATGATACGCTTTACATGTAGTACTGCTTCTGTGTTGAACAGCCGTCTTCGTATGAGTTTTCAGTATTCTTTTTGTTCAATTTAGGCTTCTTATTTACCTAAACCTAATTTAACTCTTGACTTCATCTTTCGTTTCTGTGAATGAAACGCTTCTACTGAAGAGGCACGTGCGAGGAAAAGAGGAAAAATAATTCTATCGAAAGGAAAAAGAAACTTACTAACAGAAGGTGAGAGAGGATATTTAAGGAAATCTATGCTGAAAATAAGCAAATCATTAGCAAAACTAACATATACTCCTGATTTACAGAGAAAATATAGGAATATTCAACGAAAATGGCTCCGTGTTCGAAAGTCAAACATTCGGTAATTGCAAATATTTTTAAAACAGATACGTACCTTCGTCGTGATTGAATTTTTTTAATCGCTGAATTCACCTTCCGACATCGTAAGTGATTTCAGAATTTAGTTCATGCATGCGCTTGGAGATAATTTGGAAATATTAATTTTAAGGGATTAAAGAGCCGAGTCTATCAGTTCCAGAAATTAAAGCGTCGTTGATAGATGGAATAAATAATTTCCGCGCCGGAATGACAGGAACGATGGAGAAATATTCAATTAATACTGAGTCGTACGCTGATTACAGTAGAATCGCCTGATACTTCCTTTTTATTTTGTTGGACACTTTATAAGCTATGAAGCTACCCACAGGGCTTTGCCCGACCCAATTCCAGAGTTTGATCGGAGGAGAAAATTTTTTTCATCCTAGCGAACGTGACATCTTTCAATAAAGCCGGATTATTAAAAATAGTTTTCCTCAATAATTCTATTTCACCGAATCATAATCAGTACTGCGCCAAAAGTTATAAATTCTTTGAGGTTTCGGTTTCACGATGCTTGGTTAACGATATCCATCAGATGATGTAAATGCTATGTTAACGTAGCTGCTGCTTACAATCTTGTTTATCGAAAGCACATCAGATAAATGGTTAATTGGCATTATTACAAAACGCAGAAGAGCGTATCCACAATCGTTTACAAAACCTCAAAAGCATTTACATTATTACAATTGCGCCTTAGCCGCTGGTCCAAAACTATGGTTCCAGTAAACGACCATAATTTACTAAGAATCTTTCGCATAAACACCTATAAATCCGCAGCCACGAACACACGCATTGTCCCTCAGGATAATATGTAAATGTATAGTCATTTCCGTCATAACGGACGGCAATAAAATTCATATCTTCATACTCCTCTAAATGGTACTTACAGAATTCAGAGAAAAATTTTGTCATGTAGATATATTTTAACTAACTGGATAGTGTGCAGCAAAGGTTGGCAAGATTTGTTAAGGAATCAACGGTTTGATAATCATGCCAGCGTATGAACTCTATTAGATGAACTATAATGGGATCACTATCAGACCGTAGGTTGAAATATAGACTCAATCTCTTAGCTAAATTCCAGGAAAATGTTTTCGCTAATGACTTTATAAACATTCTGCCAACTCCGAAATATTATGTCAGACTGGACTACGGATATAAAATTAGAGAAATTGATTGCTGATAGCCGAACAGACAGGTTAAAAATGTATTCATTTTCTCGTTCCACTAGGGATATGAATAGCTGTAAATATGTCCAATACGAGTGATCGAAGGATAACATAGATGATTGCATGTTGGTGTTAGGACTTAAAGTCAACCGCTTTTTTGTGCATGCTTGCTTTGCTATTTAAATCTTTTTTGAAATTGCTATGTTTATACTAGAATAGAGTTAATAATCCTGTTTCAGTATGCTAGGTAGTGCCCTTTTTGGAGTGAATTTACTCACTCACTGCTATACACTTTTATGGTGGGTTGCAGAGTATTGTGTAAACCAAGACGATGTAGATACATGTGTAATAGTATTTATAGTCATTCGGGAGATATAAAAGACAGATATGATCAATTGCACCATATAAGGCAGGAGGGTAATTGGGAAGAGGGAGGAAGTCAGGTAGTTAGTTATTCAGGGGAGGCGACCGACAGCTGAGGTCATTTTCGCCATTTAGAATAGGTGGGTAATTGGGTATTGGCAGGAGTTTTGAGAAAATGGAGGAAGGGTGGAGAGAAACCCGGTGTCGGCATTAAACTTCTCTTAACGGTACCAGGGTGACCACGGCTTAACGTCCCATACGACGGACGGAGCAAAAAAAAGTCGTGTTCGACCCGTAGGTTTGTCTTTGATAGGTGAGCTCGCCCCGTACTAAGCCACTGGCGTGTGGAATTCACACATTCAGGGTAGGGGGGCCAGTTCCTTTCCCTGGGCCACCTGCGATTTCCGACGAAGTTCCGACACGCAGAAAATCGAATTGCGAGGAATTTAGATGGGGGTGTCCAGAAAGGCTCTTTCCCGGGATTTGAACATCCGGTCAGTAGCTCAGCGCTCTACCCACTAAGCTACCACGATCCCCACGGACGGAGTACTGAACCTGAAATGCCCTCCACCAGGCACTTAAGTAGGGACCGGTTTTCCGCAGAAAAATCCGCCGCTACCGGAACGCGGGTTCTCGGGATGGGAAACCAGTACTCCAGCCGCCACACCAATCCGATCCCTACAGGGAGGAATATTATTGGGAGCCCTTTAAGGGTGGTGAAATATACGGGGGCGATATTAGCCGGCTCATAACGTATGGCGCCAGTGAGGCATCGGTCTAACGTTATACATAACGTTAACCTTGAGAATGCAGCCAGTGTATGAGATCCGAATGAATTAGGTTTGATCAGAGAACTAACCAGTGTGCAGAGTAGAGCAGCTAAGTTCGTTAAAAGGTGTTACGATAGGTTGAGCAGTGTTTCAGAATTAATACAAGAATTAGGGCGGGAATCATTATTAGAGCGCAGGTTAAGGCACAGATTAAATCTATTAGAGAAATTTCATTCGGAGAGCGTTACTGAAGAAGGCACATATTAATAACACCAACGTATTATGCTAGATTCGACCAGATAAATAAGATCAGAGGGATAGATAGTCGTACTGATAGATTCAAAATGGCATTTTTCCCCGTAATATAAGGGAACAGAAAAGGCAGCATAGCAAAAGGATAGGTAGGTGAAATATTTAAGAGTAGTCTGTTGTGCATGCTGCATGTATTAATCCCTTAAATACTATGGATACTAACAATCTAGTTGCATGAGACCTTATAATTGCTTGTTTGCATGTCGGTAGTGCATGCTTGGTGATCTTCACCCCCTGCCACACACCCTCGCGGTGGCTTGCAGGGTATCGTGTAGATTTAGATGTAGATGTAGAGGTAGATATTATCCGACTGACGGAGTCCTAACCTTGAAGTGTTCTCCGTATAGAACTTCAGTAGGCATCGTCATAACAATGAAAAAATCAGCCAATTCCAGAACCCGAGCCCGGGTCCTCAGAATGCGAAACCTGTACTCTAACCACCACACCAATCAGGTCCCCAATTACTCATTAAAAAGTTTGCTCCTTCACCCCAGGAATCACCATGTTCCTAATCTTTGGGTGCATTCTACGGGATGGTGCGGTGGGTCTCTTGATAGACCGGTGGTCCACTGGTCGGATGTTCCGGGTTCAAATCCGAGAGAGGTGCTTTCAGACACGTACACTTAAATCGAAGCAAAGTGATTTTCTGGGCCAGATATGTATGGGAAACCGCAGGCGACGCAAGGGACGTAACTGCTTCCTCTGTCCCTATACCAGATATGTCTTTGACCACGGCGTTTGTCTCAGAGCTCTCCCCTCACCAACTAAATCAACCTCTCGCGTAGAGCAACGTATTTGTACGACTTAAAATTGATCTCATGAAAGCTATGCATGCTTCAATGGACGAATGATAATTGGAAAGTGGTGGTGAGAATCAAAATTTGCGCGAACACTGTAAGTTACGTTGAAAAATCTTCTTTCAATCTTTCCTTTTCTACTCGGGTGTCGAGTGATACTCGACACAGCATAGCTCACTACCAACTCGCCTGTCGAGTGTCACTCGATATTCAGGGGCAAAATTAAGGGGCCTCTAATAATTATATTCAGAGTGGACTACTGGCATAGAAGGTGAAAACATCCGAACTCGGGTGTCGACTGATACTCGACACAGCGTAGCGCAGTGCCAACTCGCGAGTCGAGAGTCACTCGACACACAACACGTGTAATCCAGGGGCATTTAAAAATAAATTCCGAGTGGACTACTGGCATACAGGGTGAAAAAAATCGAGTGCAAAGGGTAAGGTAGTTACTACATCAGAGGCAGATGAGAAGTGAAAAGAGATGACTGGTGCAAAAATTGGCTTGATTACAAATTTGGGAACATTTGGAATAAAAAATTTAAGTTATACTTTTTTATAAACGGCATGTGTAATGCCACGGCCAATTTCATTTACCACATATGCAGCTACCATGGTAAACAAAACCAGGGGATCCTTTTGGAATAATTATTTACTGGATACCAAGGTGAAAAGTGCCTTAAACCTCGAAGATGACGATAATGATTAGCTTGAATCAAACAATCTAAACCTTAAATAATTCTATGGGAAACATAACTTTCAATTTTTCAAGGAGGGAATCAAACCAACGATCTCTGGGATCTCGGGCTCGCTGGCAATCGTCCTGTTTAACTCACCCACTCCAATTCCAACCTCAACATTCAATCAAATTTCGCTCTTTACATAAAGTGCCGAGTTAATTTGCTCACAGGTACATGAACAGAACGTTCGATATAACGATTTCAATTCGTACCAACACTATTCCACTTCATACTGGCACTCAGTATGATTGCACCGCGAATGTAAACGAGGTTTCAGCGCGCCATAGGCCGAGGGGTTTCAGAATTATGTGAAAGGGAGATATGAAACACTTCAAATTGGAGGTAGCTCTATCCTCCACAAGAGTGTTTGAAAGCGACACAAAACGCGTCATTCTGCGATAAGTTGTCAAGTACTGCAATTGCATGCCGTGGATGAAAAATTCAACAAACTTTAAGTGTTGAACAGAGAGTCTGACTCGGCTATAATGGGCAAGACTGGTGGGAAAAAGTTGTGAGGGGAATACGGGCGCTGTTCAATGCGTCTTTGTCACGGAACGTCTCGTTGCGCGCTCGTTATTGAGTCACAGACAAAAGAGACGAGAGTATGCGAGAGATGAGGCAAATGTAATGTGGAACGAGGGGGAGGGAGATGGTGGGTGTGGGGGGGGGGGGGGGACAAATGGTAATATGACGTGAGCGAGTCGTACGAGAAGTGGATTAAGGACAAGGGAATCGTTTCATTTCAACGAGGGCATGACTCACTCTCCGAGCGGAAGCACTCCTACCTAGGTTCGCACTAAAGGCTGCCGGAGGATTTGATTTTGCGGTGCAGAAAATGGAGCCCGCCGACCTTTCATTTCCGACAGTTCTCTCGCTAGCATCCATACGGAATTGAAAAGGGAGAGAGAGAGAGAGGGTGGAAGCAGACTGTTGTCTTCTGAGTAGACGGCGTGGAGAAGAAAATCAAACGAGGAAGAGCAGGTGGGTAACCATAAGTGAGGAGAGAGAGTTGATTGAAAAAAAATTAGAAGGGGGCACAGTCAAGCGGCTGGAAGGGTTAATAAGTGGCGAGGATGTTCCGACGAACGTGGTAGAAATCGGTCTAAATAATGAACTTGAACGTGTGCAACGAAGATCGGCAAGAATTGTAAAGAGACGGTACCATAGCCATACTAGCGTAACCAGTCTATTAAATGAATTCAAATGGGAATCATTGTGAGATCGCAGGTTGAAATTTAGACTTAATCTCTTAAATACATTCCAAGATAATATTTTCAGTGATGACGTTAAAGATATTTTGTGAACCACAACTTACTATGGTAGACTGGACCATGATTACAAAATTAGAGAAATTGATTGCCGAACTGACAGATTCAAAATGTCCTTTTTTCCTCGTACAATTAGGGATATGAATAGCGGTAAATATGTCCAATACGAGTGAATCAATCCATAGCATACGTAGTTGCATGTTGATATGGGGACTTGAAGGTAACCAAACTAACAGCATGTATTTGCATGCTTACTTTGCTATTTTTATCTTTTTAAATGGTGAAGTTTAGACTAATAAATTAATGTTAATCCTATTTTATGCATGATATGTAGTGCATGTTTGGTGAGAATTCACCCCTGCCACACACCTTTATGGTGGCTTGCAGGGTATTATATAGATGTAGAGGGGACAAAATTAAATAAACAGGAAAGAGAGGACATGAGAATGGACAGCTTCGACAGAATAATCTGGGGTAGAAAGCTCGTGGAGTTTAAAATGCCCTCAGTTGAACGATAGATCGTGTGGGAATTATTTAATGTCCATCTCAACCTTCTGGATCGATACAAATAGTAATAATACCCATCCTAACGGTGAAATAGCTCACTGATTAGAACATTTAGCCACTGACCAGGGATCCCAGGTCCGGAGGAGGGCTCTCCTGTCACACGCATCTAAACTCCAGCTGAAATATTTTCAGGGTGTCTTAAGTTTTTGGAGAACCATAGGCGGTATGCGTGAAAGCAATGGGCCCCCTCACCACTATTTGTGAATTTAACAATCTACGAATTGACTTTAGAAGAAAATTATACCCTAACCAACCAGATAAACCAATGAGTCGAGAACTGGCGATATCTATAATATAGAAGATGCACAAAAGATGGCCAAAATTCATTTACGTCAGCAGCCTGGCCGCCTAACATGCTTCCGGAATTGGATGCATCGTAATTCAGGACATTAACATGCTGTTCACACTAACTATTGGTTTTCGTTTTTCATATATCGTGTTACCATATGCATGGAGGTATAAAGGGAGGACATAGAGAGCTAAAAATCCGGACAAAACCGGAATAATGTTGTAGATCACATTCTGGTACTCTTGCAATTTTTAAATTCTTGATAAGCTCTAATTGGAAGGATGATACCTGATCGCAAACAAAACGCTGGCCTTTATGTGGCTCCTATGCAGATGAAAGGCAGTCAAGAGGGAACTTTGATGAGAGAGAAGATAGAATCCAGTTAATTAGAATGAATGATGGACGTTGTTTCCCTTCGTACGAATAATGCCGGACGGTGATCAAAATCCCTTGCCGGAGATCCTGAAAAAAAGAGAACGTGTCCGGGAAAAACCGGACGTCAAGTAACCCTAATTGGATTCGGTTTAATAAACCATAGATGACGATGTAAAGAGATGTGCATACATCTACATAATACCCTGCAAGCCACCACAAAGGTGTGTGGCAGGGGGTGATATCACACCAAACATGCACTACATATCATGCATAAAAAGGATTAGCATTAATATACTAGTCAGAACTTCACCATTTAAAAAAGATAGAAATTGCAAAGCAAACATGCAAAAACATTCTGTTAGTAGGGTTAGCTTTAAGTACTCATACCAACATGCAGCTACCAATGCTATTCATTGCTACTCTCCGATTGGACATATTTACCGTTATTCGTATCTCTAATTGTACGAGGGAAAAAGGACATTTTGAATCCATCAGTTCGGCTCTAATTTAATGATTATGGTCCAGTCTGCCATAGTCAGTTGAGGTTCGCAAAGTATTTTTAACATCATCACTGAAAATATTGTCTTGGAATTTATTTAAGAGATTAAGTATAAAATTCAACCTGCGATCTGCCAATGATTCCCATTTTAATTCATTTATAGACTGGTTACGCTAATATAATTATCGTATCGTCCCTTGACAAATCTTGCCGATCTTCGCGGCACACGTTCAAGTTCATTATTTAGACCGATTTTGTAGGGATCCCATACACTGGCAGAATATTCCAAATGAGGTCTAACAAGGGAAAAGTAGCATATCTTGTAGTCAGTAGCCTAATCATTAATTATTATTATAATTTATTATCTCCCCCTTGAATTTCAACAGACACCTTGAGCAAGTCAACCTCCGCCACAGCAGAAATAAGTTAAGTCTTACTGACTACGGATTTGGTTGCCCATATATTTCATCATTTCATGCCAAACGGGGGAGGACCCAAAAGGGGTAGGGAAGAAAGCGAGTGAATACTCCCTCACGAACGTTGCGCTACCGACATATGAGATCTGCGAGCGGGTCGACAAGATAATCAATATTAATTCAGGAAAAATGACCATTGATCGCCGACACATCTTTCCACGCCCCCTCTCCCACATACCGCCAAAATGGACAACTGGAGGATTTCACCTGTTCACTGGTGTCCATCAATGTGTCCAGGGAAATTTCGCTTCGCTCACAAAATGAATTATTGACAGGTATCTATCTATCTGGGAGGATTAGTTATAGAGCTATCACCCCAAAATCTACTTAGGAACATTCAGTTTGCAAATTTATCCTTTTCATACACTTAAATAAGCTAAATTATACGAAGTGAAGGCATCTCAAAACAGATGCATTCGAATTAGCCCAAATTGTCATTTAATGAACGGTATTAGATTAAAAATTATAATATGTTGTGTTCACTTAGTACGTAAATACTTTATCGACATCCGCTGTTTCGGAGACATAAATAAAAATGGCATTAGCAGAGCTCGAAAAAGATCCTCGAAATGAGATAAATTACGAATTTCCACAAAAATCGAAAACTAAGCGCAATAATGATTGCGAGGATAAGAAATGTTACGTCTACATCTACACGATACCCTGCAAGCCACCGCGAGGGTGTGTGGCAGGGGGTGAATATCACCAAGCATTCACTACTGAAATGCAAACAAGAAACTATAGGGTCTCAAGTACTAGATTGTTAGTATCTATAGTATTTAAGGGGTTGATACATGCATCATGCAATACAGACTACACTAAAATATTTCCCCTACATATCTACATCTAGACATCTACATCTACACGACACCTACACACACGTAGATGTAGATATCCCTTTGCTATGCTGCCTATTCTGTTCTCTTATAGTACGGGGGAAAAATGCCATTTTGAATCTATCGGTACGACAATCTATCTCTCTTATCTTATTTATCTGGTCGAATCTAGCATAATACACTCGTATTTTTAATGTGTGGCTAACATCTTCAGTAAAGCTATCCGATTGAAATTTCTCTAATAGATTCAATCTGCACTTTAACCTACGCTCTGATAATGATTCCCACCCTGATTCTATCATTAATTCTGATACACTACTCAACCTATCGTAACACCTTTTAACGAACCTAGCTGCTCTACGCTGCACACTGTCTAGTTCTCTGATCTAACTTAGTTCATTAGGATCCCATACACTGACTGCATACTCAAGGTGGAGCCTAACTAGTGAAAAGTAACATCGCTCTTTTGTCTTCTCATCACATTTCCCAAGTACTCTTTTTATAAATAGTTAAATATAATTATAAATATAAAAGAGATCGGTACACAGTTCATTTGCCGACTGAAAGAAGACTTTGCACTATCATTATTGTAGAGTCCATGTTAAACTACTGCAAGCACATAATTTCCTTCACGAATCTAACCAGGACTTAGAGTGACTTAGACTGGAAAGGGTTTCGTGCCATTAAAACTGCTAGGAACTCAATGGAGTTTACACAATCATTCCAAAAGTAACGGTTTTCGAGAAACAATCAAGCCGTCTTTCACAAAAAATTATACCCAAGACTCTTTTATACATACATATATCGGATGGAATTTTTAAGAGAGTTGCGTAAGCAGAAGAGCAGTAACTAATTGGAAGGTAGAATTGTCAGCGAATCGACAATGCAAGAAAAAATAGAGGAATAAAATATAAATTCATAAGAAATTACATATGGAGTATAATAATTTTTATGGTAGCGATGTATGGACGATAAGAGCCAAAGAAAATACACAAATAGGAGACTTTGATACATGGTGCCACAAAAGAAGACAGAGGATAAAATGAATGTGCATCGAAGTTCTAAGAAAGGTGGCAGAGGATAAAAATCTACAAAAAAAATTGAAAAGACTGGAAGTTCTATTAGAATGACCGTCTAAGGGAGAGTGGGTACAATGGCATAAGAAGACCATATATAAGTAGGTACACGTAGGAAGTAAAGAGGACTTAAAAGAAAAAAAATATGAATAAATGAAGACAATAACCAATAGAAGAATGGACGGGAGGTCTGGACCATACTAATCGTAGGAGCTATGACTTGATAGTACGAGAATGACTTTCACTCGTAGAATGACTTTCACTGAGAAAAATCATTCACCTCGGCTGGGATTCGAATGTATAAATGTACAAAATACAATATATAATGATTCAATCTGTTAAGTTGCGAGTCCCTTAAGTTCCCTTCAAATGTATCCTTTTTCTATTGGTTATTGTCTTTTGCGCTACTGACAAATACCGACAGTGAATGTGCCTCACACAAATCCCTTCCAAATTAACATCGATTAATACTATGCGGAGGAAAGTTTAAGTTCCCTAAGTTTAAGCTCCCATAAGTTCCCTATGAAATCAAGCAGTTTTACATGAGCTGGATTTTGAGACAAACTCCCGCTCAAAGCAGCCGTAATTGCATGCACTGCGCCAGTAGTGATAATGATGACTTCAATAAAAAACTTGAGTGAAATTTGACATTTTTATTGCTTTTCATTTTTATATTACATGCAAAAAATCACCGAGTGAGAGTTTGCTCAAATGATAGATGACCTTTCACTGAGAGATAAAAAGGATTAAAAAAAAACAAGTTCAAATGACAAATCAATAAAATAATACTGTTGCGATTAATTAAAAATTTAATTTTAAAAACGATCAAATCCCTGACTATAATCCAAGCGAATTGCCATGCCAACATTTCACATTATAACGTCTCCTATTTGACCAAAATACAATAAATTCAAAACACCCGTGAAAGTGTTGGACCATGAGGGGGTCCGGTTGATGTGGTTGCTAGTGTACTGGTATCATAATACCCACTTGGATACCGCTAGGAATGCATTTCAAGTTGAATATTCCGTCCGCAGGATGGGACGTTTTACTTTTGACCCTTTGGCTCTTCCCTTAAAGATTAAGCTAATGCCAAATGCGAGTCTCTCTCTCCATCCCTCTTCCTACTCCCTTGTAATCTCATCCTCACATTTCTCCCCTCAGCCTGAGGCGCCTTTGTTTGCGGGACGTATTTGAAACTCCAACGATGATTGATTTAAGGATCGTTCTGACGCAGTGCCACCTATCTGAAATACCCACACTCCGAAAAGGCGTCTGACGTCATCACACACCCATACTCTGGTGACGGCATTTCGCAAGCGACCCCTTACTATGCGGAGGAAATTAAATAGGCCGTATTTGATACAGCCCCTTAATTAAAATGAAAATTTGGGCGATCATGTTAGAAAAATGAGATTAAGGGAGCAAAAATGAGGGGCATTATAAATTAAAGCAAGAGGATTATTGCAACAACGAGTCTGGTCTAAGGTAGTGGCACTGATTAATCCCGATCAATAAATGGTTAAAACTTCAATGATCAATCAATATCTAATTTAATAAAACGTGACAAGCGGTGGTTAATTTTATTAATTTGCGGAAAATTTCCAAAAATGTATTAGAAGAAACCAAAGGAATCCGTTTATGATCAAACGGAACAAATATAACAGGATAAATTTAGGATCAATTGAATGTGCCTCACACATAAGTAAACAACCGAACCGTTGATATGTTTAAAAAGAGTCGTTTCAGGCGTTATATGGTGGAATAACATAATAAATAAGTTTGGCAATTTTCCACAAAGATTTCTTTGGGGAAAATTGCCAAACTTATTTATTTGTTGATATGTTCATAGATGATTATTTACTTTGACTGATGCTCATTTTTCAATTCATCATCAAGACCAGTGGCGCACCCAGAAATTTTTTACGGGAGGGGAGCCATCTGCCCGATCTTTCACAAAATGTAACAAAAATGTTATTTTAATCAGTATGTTTTCAATGTTATACTAGGTCATATTAGTTCTCATATTTAAACATCCTGTAAGTAGCCATATTAGATTTACAGACAAAAAAAAGGTCAAACTTTTTGGCCTATGCTAAGTTAGTGATGTGTCACAGCACAGAAATAATAGAAATAGAAATTTATTGCTCCGTAACAAAGAAATATTTTTTTAATAACAAACTCACACATTGAAGTTAGTTTGGAGCTAGGTGTCCCCCAAGGCAATCGGCATGAAGGTGGGGACACTTTCAGAAAAAAAAGAAAAATGCAATACTTCTGACCCAGCTGACAATGGCCTCTTATACATAACACATAAACCTTGCACATAGCACCATACATGCAAATGTATAACTTTAGGATAGGTTTTCAATATAACTCAGTACAAATATATACATGCAATCAGGATAGCAACAAGACCCTATTTTAAGATAAAAACAATGGAATTTACCATGGACATAAAGGAGCCTTTCTTTTATCTTTGGTCTAGTCATACTAGAGTAAAATGATGTGACGAGTTTTCCCTATTTTTCCAATTGTTGCTACCATGCGACTTTAACTTGTCAATTAAAGATTAATTTGGTGTTTGGAGGTAACTAAATGGGGAGGCAGGGCCCCTTTGGATGTGTGGGTTCGCCACTGACAAAGAACCCTATTTTTGGCACGTATACATCGAAATGCACATATATATATATATATGTGTGTGTGTGTGTGCTTATGTAATAATGGTATTTATTTAAGTAGAGTGACCAACAGTTTATGTAATTTGCGCCACTTAAGTAAGGCGGGTAATTGGGTAAAGGTAAGAATATTTCAGGGAACGGAGGAGGGAGGAGGGATGGAGGGAAACCGCGGAGTTGGCATTAGGAAGGCATCAAATAGGTCCCCAGTTTATCGTTCCGTCTGACGGACGAATTTCTGTGCCCGAAGTGAACTCAAGAAAGCACCAAATTGGTACCGGTATAACAATGAAAAATCCCTGCCAACTCCGATATTCGAGTCAGGGTCCAAGAAGTGAAAATCTTATATTACAAGCACCTGATACCTACCAAACGCAACGGGGTGTGAAATAAGCAAATCGAGGTATTAAGGACCAGTTCCTTTCTCAGCGATGCCTTTGGTTTCCGAGAAAAATCTTTTAATGAATATACATTGCTGCAGCTGCAAATACAAGCGTGGAAACATTTCATCAAAACATACATCTGGAGCATGCTACTATATGACAGCGAAGAATGGACAATAACAGCAGCAGAGAAGTCAAGGCTGGAAGCATTTGAAATTTGGTGATACCGAAGAATGATGAAGATAAAATGGATCGAACAGCTTACGAACGAGGAAGTCTTAAGAAGAGTGAAAGTAAAGTGAATTCTGCACCCTGATAACTCTGACCGCACTGCTGATAACTCTAAAAAGAAGATGGAACTACTTAATTGGCCATATCTTAAGCCAAGATGGCTTGATGAAGACAATCGTCGAGGGAAAAGTGAAGCGGAAGAATGGAAAAGGCAGGCCAAGTATGAGATACACAGAAACAGGATATGAAGGATTCAAAAGAGAGGAATTAGGTTGATATGAAGATGTTGGCCGATAGTAGAATAGAGTCGAGGCTACGTCAAACCAATCCTAGGATTGCTAGGAAAGCTTCGCCACCCGCATGTCGGAGCACAAGAAATGTTGGGAGAAAGGAGACTCCACCTCTCTCGTAGCGAAACACCTCCTCGAAGAACGCCACACTTGTGCATTTGACCCGGAGATACTCTACGTGGAGAGGAAAGGCCAAAGACTGGACATGTAAGAAAGATTGGAAATTGTGCAGGGAGGAAGCAGTACCCTGTTGAATGAACAAACGTTTCCGTTTCCCACTCCTCGCCATTCCATTTCCCAAGCGTCAGTCCTTTCAATAACCACTTCACCCCTCCCCCATCCTAATTACTTTTTTCCCCACCCCCCACTTCCCCCTCTGAGTGGTGTATGCACGGCTCACAGACCTTTCACAGATGTATGTACCTGATGATAACCTAACGGTTGAAACGCGTCGTACCGACATAAAAATTGTGGAAAAAGTGCTATCTTTTTTTATTACAAACAATCCAAGGATTGTTGACCAATGATGATGATTGTTGACTCAAGATTTTCTCCATGCTAATGCAAGGGTACAGAATAGCTTCATTGTGGATTCACCATCACAAGCTTAAGCTCAACTAAAAAGAAAATCATGCACCTTAAATATATATATTCTTCCGTGTTTTTCCCGTAAAACTCACTCTTTCCTTTCTGACAATGACGGGCTTTGATTGTCAATTGACGGCCAATTGATTTTATCTGGACTGAGAGCAGCACCCTGTCGGCTTCCTTTGAGATAAAGCCGATGTCTTCAATAGGCTTCCTATACGCTCTTTTACCATTGATTTCACTTTCTCAAACTTTCTTCCTCACCCTTGCTGCACCCCATTCAACTCTTCCAAGAGTTCTCTAATGTACACCTTCTCGTTCATCCAATATTCCACCTCAGTTTCTTCCCAAATACGATAGTTGCAGTTAATTAGCCTAATCATTACTCGGAATCGAAAATTGGTTCTGTATAACTTATATCCCTCCGTAGTCCCTAAGAATTACATGTATCCTTTGAACCTTGCCACATTCATCCATGGGTTCAAAACATAATTTCCGACGAAACTCCTTGAAGTTATTTTACCTCAATCTCTGATAGATATGGTAATCCTTGCAAACAACCATCTTCTTCTCGTTCAAAATAGGTCCAATTGGGGAATTTTCCCATAATTTTTTTATTGTACTGATTGCACGTTTATACCTCAGGACAAGTATAACCTCTGGAGTGCATATTTTCAGACGTTTTATTTTAGAAGGACGTTATTAATTTTTCCTCATTAATACATAAGTGAAAAAATTCAACGGCGCGAAAACGCGACGGAAAACTATTTCATGCGGTGAATAATACTTGTGACGTGACACTCTTTCCTCTACCTACCGCTAGATGATGTTGCGGACGCTTCCAAGCATACGATGCACTCCATTAAAGCTTTTTAACTAGCATATGGGTCATTCCACCAGAAATCAACCAGAGGTGGTTGCTGACCCATTTTTAATTTTTTTTATATTTTGTGCATAGATAGGTACTTATGTGTAGATTAAAAATCAGCTCTCACCACAATTTTAGAGCAAACCACATCTGAAATACGGGCATTATCGCATGTGCCGGTAGAGTAAAAATGCCACTTTTTGACGTTAGCGATTATTGCTACTATTTGCATGTTTTTAAAAGTGAGAACAAACACTCATATTAGTACTTTATAAAAACATTGCTCTATGGAAATATGCAAGAGAAAATACATTGAAAATAATATTGAGGCATAAACGAGGGCATCAGCTTTCCACATAAAAATTTTGTTTCTTTCACTTTATGAAGGCCAATCATTCAAACTGGGGACCAGATATAAAAACAGATTGGTAAATTAATCTGTTTTTTTAAGATTAATGTAATTTCTTTTTCTGTATTATTCTCTTTTGATTTTATAGATTTAGTTAGGCAAGTACCTAATTCTGTTTTCACTGCAGAGTTTAATTGTATAAAATGATTTATGTTCCATAGGACAAGGTCCTATAACAATAAAATTTATTGTTATTATTATTAACTATTACGTGTGCAAAAGAACGATTTCGGTTCCGAGTATGTAAACTCCCCCATTACTTCTGTACCAGCTACTACAATTTATTTCGTAAGACTGTGGGCACAGGAATTAAAAATTGCAAAAGGTGTCACCCGGGGGCTCTAGGTAAAGTCGTATGTGTGCGCGTTTGAGAGATTTTTTTGGGCAGTGGAAAGGTCATGATGAAGAATATTTGGTGGTTGTGGATGAGAATGAGAAAGAGAGAGAAGTTGAGTGTGTGAGCCAGGACGGGAGAAAGGCAAAGAAAAAAGAAATAAAAAAGCGAAAAAAGTTTCTCCTCCTTTCATTTTTTTTGAAGCTCGTGAATTATTGCGGGAGAGAAGTGAATGGAATTTCTAGTGCTTTTCACTTTCACCGGAATGCTCTTGCCATTACCTTTGCTCTCTCTTCGTGAGAAATGGGAAAATGAAGAGATTACCGCTTTGGAGAAGAAGGGGGGGGGGGTAGAAAGAAATTTTAACGTCGGGAGTGCTTCCATTAGACCGTAAAAAGAGTAGGGGAGGGGAAGTGGAGCATTCTTGCAATTAGATACGAATAGCATTGTATGAAAGGTGGGCGTTAAAAAAATAACGGAAAAAAAGAAAAAAATAGGGCGCATTATCCCAAAATGCGAGTCGTATTTCCATTTTTCGGATGCACGGAATTATTGCGCAATTTTGCTGGAAAGGGATTTGTAGAAATGGATACAAAATAAAGTTGAAAGTGATCTTGGAAGTACCTAATCGTTGATAATATTTCATAAAACTCTGGAGGATACAGGAGAAAACAGATAAGACGAAACGAGGAGATCGAGTAATCGGAGAAAAAGTTTTCAGGAAAGGGGTCAAGGAAATAACCCCTCGGAAAACACTGAAAAAAGGGGATGAAAGAACTTGACGGAAACAATTGAATTGATGTGATGCTTCCATATAGGTACGAATCTTAAAAAGCAAGGGATAAGGCTAAACAGCAAAATATATTCCATACAGGGCAATAATCAGATTCTAAGTAACGGCTGATATATCGTGCGGGGCAACTAGGGTTTATGTTGCGAGTTTCCGTTTGGCTTTGAGAAGCTCGGAGAAAAATATGTCTGCTGAAAGTTCTCCTCCAGGGAAAGAAGAACCAGTGGTACTTGACTACCTAGAACCAGGACCACGAAACGACCCAGGATTCCTGATTCCAAAGGAAAATTTTAAGAACATCTGCGTGAACAAGTTCTTCATGTCCGTCTCAATTTTTTAGCGAACGCAAACGAAATCCATTATTAGAGGGAATGAACAAAATATAATAATCGCGCATTGCGATATATTATAAGGTCCATCCTCATTGACCTCATGGCGTTTTTTACTCCCGCATAACGAATTTTATCCTTGATAAACTGTAATGACAAATAAGACCGAGACCATGAAGATGCTTGTCTTTCGGGATTCCCTCCGCGTTGGTCCATAGTTCCTGGGACGACAGTTTCAAGACGCAAGATCATCGCCCAAGAGAAACGATATTTTCCACGGATCATTGGAGAGGCCATCGAGATAAGCAAAAAATGAAGACAACTTCAATAGGGAAGACAGCTACTCGCTAGCAAACCCCCGGAAGCGAGTTCTACGAGAGAAAACTCAACGGCGAATCACAGACGCCAATGCAACAGCCAATCATGGGAGACCAAAACAGCCAATTACGGACTCCAATGCTACAACCAATCACAACGGGCCTATCCCCTACGGATGAGTATATAAGACGGCCAAAAAACTCTGCACATCACTTCGTGGAAGAATGGATGGACACCTGGAAACTCTCACTAAACCCATCAAAATGTCAAGTTCTTGCATTCGCCAAAAAACGAAAGAAGTCCCTTGCCACAACCATCTTCTACAAACAAGATCGCCTCAATGCAGTTCAATCCACTAAATTCCTCGGAGTCACACTGGACCCGAAACTCTCATGGGCAGCGCACATCAACACAGCAGCTGCAAAAGCAAAGGGCGCAATTGCCGCCATTTACCCGCTCATAAAGAGCTCAAGCCCAATGTCACTCGACACAAAAGTCCTACTCTACAAAAGCATGATAAGACCACTACTCACCTATGGATACCCAGCTTGGGGATCGGTTGCCAACATCCATCTGAATAAACTTGTCATCATACAGAATAAGGTCCTACGCACCATTACAGGAGCTCCCTGGTTTCTACGCAACCAATACATCCATGACAATCTGGTAATACCAAATTTAAAAGATCACCTACAAACTTTAGCAGCAAACTTTGCAGCATCACTGGGCCACATAAACAACAGCCTCCTGGACCCAATGTGGGAATACCAGGAAAACCCCCACTTCAAGCATCGCAGACCAAAGCATGCCCTGGAATGCAACCTCACCATGTAAAGAAGCCAGAAGTTATATAAGAGCCATCATATAAAAAATCGCCTACTCAACGTATACCAGCACATAGCTGAAACACGGAAAAATGCAATAAGCATCCAAATTGCCTCTGCCTCTGCACATCACTTCACTGACCGGAAGAAGCCGTCTGCAACGCCGGTGAAAGTGTCGTCCGAGGAACTATGGATCAACGCGGAGGGAATACCGAAAGACAAGCATCTTCAAGTAAGACAACTCGCGGAAGCCTACACAAGGAAGACCGAGACTATATCAGGAATTCGTATTTATCTGTGTTTTCGTATTTATGATTCGGCTGGATCCGAAGGCCTCGGCTCGATTCTATGCAGAGGAAAAGGTATTTAGCGGAGTCCTGTTCCAGGCTTGTTAGCTCTGCGGTGAATAATTCAAGTGTGGTACTCCGTATATCGGATTGAAAGTAGAACCGAGGACTCTTAGGCACACAATTGAGGAACATAGGATGAAAAGCTTTTTTTTAGATGTACATCCTGCTTTTTACGACAATTTTCATGGATAAAATAGGGAATAATAGGTAAGAATACTATCTGCATGTAAGATAAATTAGGACCTTGTTACGCTTTACGCAGCACTGATGCGCAAATCAAATTACAAAGCCTTGAATACAAAATCCGTGGTTATCCTTTCACGATACGAAACGTAGAACACGCGACTGACATCACAAGTACAGACTACGGAGGAGTATTCGCTATCCTTGCACTTGTCGCCTGCAGTCACCATATTTGCCTGTACTTTATCTCAGCTTGAGCCTAGCTAGACGCATTTAATAATGTCTTAGAGTTGAATGCAGGACTTTCGGTTGGCAGCCCAACCATGACTAGCTGAGTAGAGCGTTGGTTTTTCGACCATTGGGATTTTTTTCGATACTCTCCCCGTTCCCATGCCGCCAGGCTTTATAACTCTTTGCTCTCTATTATATCTTTGTTGATTCTTAATTATTTACTTGAGTTTGCATATTGCGTGAGTCTCTGAAGCCAAATCTAAAATATGCAATTTGCATTAGGCAAATTGGTTTTGTTAATCAACTCAATGATACTGTTCCCAAATTTTTCAAGTGAGCCACACCTAAATTCAATTTTTTTTAGCTCTTTGAGTACATTGTTTGCCATTTTATGCACCACTAGATGACATCCTTTGATAAAAAAGTTTCTCATTACGTGTAGTGCATTGAAATTTTTAATTAGAGCATAAATGATGGAATTAAATGAAAAAAACGAAGAGGGCAAACATACCGAGCGACTTTGGCCGTCGCTTAATTAGCTAGTTGCGGCTTAGTTTTGAAATACAAAAATATAAAAAAAAAAGAAACGCCCGTGAACCAAGCACACTCTCCTGTTTTATTCCTCTTGACGTGAGGGCTAAATGTTCATATTTATTTTTTTGATCTGCAGCCATTTTTGTCCCAAAAAAGGATATAATAGGATTACATCCGAGAGACTCCATACGGAACCATAAAGGTAATTAAAATGTAATGAAGTTTACGATGGCATGTCATAAGTCCTTTGCTCTGTTGAAAAAATTAAAATGACATAAAAAAAGAAGCCCTTAGCAAGCTACTATGAAGGCTCTTTCACATATATTTTTGGCCTGATAATAATATGAATTAAATATTTTTAAGAAGCAGCCTTTTTTATATTTGGTTGCCTCTATTTATGCGTCGAGGTTTGACGAAAATAGGAGGACGGAAAAGGCATTTTGCGCTGATTGAACTTGAACGGCTTTGATGCGAAAATTTATCAGGGCGTGCCCCGACGTCTTTTGTACCCTGAAATTTACCCTGGCATGGAGAGTCCAATCAATCTGCGGGGCGCCTCGACCCCAACGCTAAAAAAGCGATTCCCCTCCCAGGAAATCGATTTTCAATGAATCGATCTTTGGTGCACTCGTTCATCTGGCTTCCTCGCCGCTTTCGCGAACCAGGAATTTCGAGGGTCTTAGATCCTTCATTTTTGAAAAATTTATTTCCAAATACGGCGTGGGAAGCTAGAGGGGAGGCGGGGGGGGGGGGGGGTCGCAAAATGGCATGCCGGGAATAGCTCTGCGCGATTTCCCGGCATGCCTCGGTCACATTGGTCGGGTTGATGAGGGTGTGTGATTGGGCGTTGGGTTCAAATTGGAAAGGGCACATAACTGGAGGGGGGGGGGAGGGTGAGGAGAGGAGGGAAAGGGGAGGAGGGTCGTAAAGGATTCCACCCTCACCCCCTCCAAGGGGATGAACCCAAAGAGGGAGATGCATGTGGAGAGAGATTAAACCGCTGACAAGTTAATCGAATGTGTTTCATTGCTTCGGTAGGACCAAGATAAATCAGCCAGTGGAACTTTAAAGCAGTTCTGCGGGAGTAAGTAAAACAAAACTAAGTAGGTACCATCTAGGTAGTATCTACCATCTTTAGCTACACAACAGTTGCAATATGAAAAGTATCTACTTGTGGTATGTGTGGTCAGACGCGGATCCAAGGGGGGCGGTGTTCGTCCCTCAAGAAATGATTTCCAAAATACATATCGATAGACTACAGTCAAACTCGGATATAACGAAATCCAAGGGACCAAATGCTTTTGCTCGTAATATCCGTTACGAGTAGCAACATGTACTGTCACTCACTGTCTTTCCCTCTCTCACGCACACACGTGCGCTCACACACATACTATTCTTATGCAGAGGTGATGAAATAACAAAGATTACTATAAGATGATTGTAATTACAAAATGAACAATTTCTTCAGTAAAATATCCACGTACATGCTAAATTTACAAGAAAAAGTCCTTGGTACGACAGTACAGCCTCTGCTCGTTCATTTGAACTAAAGATTTGCTCTTTATAACCGTAAGGCTCTCTAATACAGTCTCGTTTTAACCGGTATATATTGCTCATAAAATGCATTATTTCCAAACAACTCTTCTCTCTTTCCTCGCAATAGTCGAGATTTCGTTTTAACCGTGCTCGTTATAAATGAGTTTGACTGTATTTTGTCGAAACCATGGTACAAAATTTGGATACAATTTTTTGCATACAAATGGTATACCTACAACAGATGCGGCCCGCGTGGCACAGTGGAAATGTATCGAAATCAGGCACGTAGCCAGAAATTTGCTTCGGGGGGGGTCTTAAGTCTTGAGTAACTTGAAACAAATCAGCCTGGCCCGTTCGGTGCCGAAATGTTACAAATCTCTTCCCTTCATTTTCAGTGCTTGGTACTTACTTTTACAGTGCCCATACTAGTCTCTTCTCACTGATAAAGTTCACTGCTAAAATCAGAACAACAAAACTATTGGGGAAAAAAGCACCAGAAGCCCCCCCCCCCTCTTGCTACATGCCTGATCGAAATAGTATACAGTCGAACTCGGATGTAACGAGATCCAAGGGACCAAATGCTTTTGCTCGTAATATCCGCTACTCGTTATATCCGTTACTCGTTATATCCGTTACTCGTTATATCCGTTACTCGTTATATCCGTTACTCGTTATATCCGTTACTCGTTATATCCGTTACTCGTTATATCCGTTACGAGTAGCAACATGTACTGTCACTCACTGTCTTTCCCTCTCTAACGCACACAGGCGCGCTCACACACACTATTTTTATGCAGAGGTGATAAAATAACAAAGATAAGATGATTGAAATTACAAAATGAACAATTTATTCAGTAAAATATCCACGTACATGCTAAATTACAAGAAAAAGTCCTTGGTACGACGACAGTACACAGCCACTGCTCGTTCATTTGGACTAAAGATTTGCTCTTTATACCCGTAAGGCTATGTAATACAGTCTCGTTTTAACCGTTATATATTGCTCATTAAATGCATCATCCCCAAACAACCCTTCTCTCTTTCCTCGCAATAGCCGAGATCTCGTGTTAACCGTGCTCGTTATAAATGAGTTTCACTGTATCTTTTCTTTTAAGGGAATCACGCGAGAAGTTTTAATCTAAACTATATATGTAGTTGTTCTCTGCATATCGGGTTCTGCGTCCGCGTATGTGGACTGGGGGTGACAACAGTTTCGCTAGCCGTCCTGCTAGCGTCTTCAAGTCGAAGGTGAGAAAAGCTACTTTTTCGCCGTCTTATATAGGGCTGGTAGAGTCCGTGCTGCGCTGTGATTGGCCGGGATGGATGATTCTTTTCCACGCAGTGTTTAGGGGATAGCCATCTTCACTGTTGAAATTCGCGGGAGTTTTCCATCTCTATTGCCTCTCTGATGAGCCTGGAATAATAGCGGCTCTCCTTGGCTGTTATTGTCGCCTCCTCAAATTTAATCCCATGGCCAGGCTCGCTCCATGCATGTTCGGCAATGGCTGACAGTCGGAATTGCTTATTTTTGGTCGCCCTTTGGTGTTATTTCATGCGTGTGACCATGGCTCTCATCTATCCCGGCCAATCACAGCGCAGCACGGACTCTACCAGCCCTATATAAGACGGCGAAAAAGCAGCTTTTCTCACCTTCGACCTGAAGACGCTAGCAGGACGGCTAGCGAAACTGTTGTCACCCCCAGTCAACATACGCGGACGCAGAACCCGATATGCAGAGAACATCTGAACGACGCCGCGGAAACCTTCGCACCTATATATGCAGTTGTTTTGGTACCTCTGCCGCCCGTATCACATCACTCCCCTGATCGACCCTTTCCTTTCCCACCTTCCCCTTCTTTCCCCATTCCCTCGCGCATGTGAGTCCCTTAGTAACCATAGCGATTACAAAAATATTCTAACATTGAGAATATTTTCTTAAACCCTGTAAGTTTCCGGCCGTGACCGTTAGATGGCAGTAGTTCCGACTCACTCAAGTAAGAAAATCCTCTAAAATCTGGAATATCGTCTCAGATGACAGTTGTAAGAATATTTTCCTCTTAATTTAAGAATACGTTATTTTTCAGTGTTGAGGGGTAAGGAGGACAAGAATGGTGACCACCCCAACAATCCTGACGTCTGGGTCCGTCCATGTGTGTGGTAAGGGGTGAAATTAGCGTATGGAAAATTGTCAACGTATATCATAGTAAGGACATGTACAAAAACATGCGTTAGTTAAACAGGGACAAGAAGCATACTACAGAATTATAAGATGTCATAAAATAACAAACAATATCCAATGATTTATGCAAACAATTGCATCAGACTCGGTGTTCACTACAGAAAGTATGTATGAATCCAGTCAAAACGTCAGTTTTGTTAGCTCAAATGTACTTCTTCACAAGAAACCTGCTATAAGTCTTTATATCTCATCCTTATAAACCTTTCTGCTCGTGGAAAGGCATTTTAAATATGTATGCGTAAGCCGGTCTGTGTTTATGTTATGTTGATTACCAAAATTGTAAAGTAAAATAAAATAATAAATATATTTAACCTACTTCGGATATCACCCATCAAGTAAATATAAAATACAATGGTGGTTGGCTCAATTATATAATTAAGGATAATATTATCATAAAAATGCTGGAAAACTTATGCTCAAATATATATATTTATAAGTTTTGCTTTTAAACAGTATATTGGAAGCATTACATTATTAGATCAAAATTATTTTGATTTGAGAAGAAGCCCATATAATTATTCTCTTAAAATATTTAGAGAATTAGAACACTTTCAGTTTTGGGTAAAGATTGGAGGCAAAGACTAGGAATGACTTTTAAGGAATGCTAGTGCGGAGAATTGTAAAATAATATGACCAAGAATTAGTGCTGGACATTTTATGGGACATATGACATCCGATTTTAAACATGTCGAAGAGGTATTTAGGGGTTACCTCCCGGAAAGGGGCATAAAAGAAAGGCTTCGGAGGGGTTCCAAAAATAATTCTAAGACTGATCCGCTGTACTATGCGTGGGAATATGCATGAAATTTGTTTCTCGAACATTAATGATGTACTTGATGCGAAATTTTCTCACCAATTTAAATATATAAGCTAATTTTTTCTACGCCAACCACAAAGATTATTAAATGAATTTAAAATGTTCCCGGAAATTGACGAAAGTCACGCGACCTAAAACGTCTTATGACGTGACAGCACGGTATAGGTTCCATAGAAAACGAAGTGAATATATTGTTTTTGAGGTTTTTAGCCGTTTCTCGAACGAAACGATGACTGAAAAAATACTCCAAAAATGCACATTCCGACAATTTCCTTTGGTTGACTCCCTTATGGTGTTCTTCTTAAAAAAACAGCGATTGCATAGGCGTAGTAGAAATTCTTGGGCACTAAACAGGCATTATATAATTAATGAACGATTTGCTCGTTACAATCCATACTACGTAAATAAAAATTTGAAATACAATCGTTTATTGCATTAAACAAATGAGATAAATACATACGTTATCGCTAAGTATTTATTTAACAACTTACCTTCACGCATAAACAGATAAACAATGCCCTTAGTGATACCGTGTCTTGACGTAATGCGATGAAGTTATGTTTTTAAGCTGCCAAAAAGGTACAATTTTCTAGGAGTAATATCTTTGTAACACAACTTAATTCTTCAGCAAAATTTTCGGCAAGCACATTTCAGCTAATAAACTTCATATTCAAAGAGTTATAAAAAATAGTGAATGTTCCCCATTGGCGGCATTAACATGTATCAAACAGGACTCCTGATTAATTATAATGTTGGCGACAAAAATTCTCTCAACATTGATACATTACCTAAGCCATTGATTGATATGCCAATGCCAATGTGAATTCAGCAAAGGCATTAAACGCATGATGCGAGCATGGATTTTTTAAAATCCTGTACACCCACCACCCACATCTCCCTTCCACGACCGATCTCAATTCTAAACCTATTTCCTTGTCTATGTGCGTGCAGCAACAGTCTAGGAGAATCCGCGGTCATTTCCGCTCCACGGGATGCGGAGAGCGCTCGTCAGATGCCGTGCGCTTTGCATTTTCCGTGCGGGGAACCAAAAACAAAAGCCGATCGCATATGCACGCGTTGCACGCCCTCCGAAGGCCCCCTCTCCCTCCTCACTTTTAAACGTCCTCGAAGCGAATTGGGTCATCGCAATACGGGAATACCGGGGATGAAAGCGTTGCACGTTTCCGAAGCGGAAATCCTCGACGGGAAAGCTGCGGTGGGACACTTATTATATAACCAAAACCAAGAGGAGAAGGCAAAGTTATCCGCAAACGAATGAATTTCGAGTTACCTCTCAAGAGATAGAAATACAAAGAGAGTCTCTCTCCCTCAATCTTATCCTCCGCTCCATTTCCGCAATGCTATTACTAACGGGAAGCGAGATCCAGAGCGTTGAAAGGCTTGTGGAGTAAGGTACGTTTGATCAACTCTGTGAGGTCTTTGAGGTAGGTACACCATGCGTCCGGGTACAAAAAGAAAACAACTTCATAAAATCATAAGGGACCGCGTTCCCAGCAGATGGCACTGTCTTGCATTGACCTCCCTTTTGACAAAGTCCTTTCATTGGTGACCCGGTGTGTGGGTAAGTGGATCCTTGGGTCATATTGAAAAATATGAGAGGATGTCCAACGTGCTGAACGTTTTGAAAGGACCTTTGTGGGAGGCATGGACGAGGTAGGAAATGATATCGCATCACTGGGGATTAATTTTAAACACACAGTGCTCCCAATGAAAAAAATGCACTATAAGAGCTTAGAGCTGAGAGGGATCAAGATAAGGCAGAAAGGCAATCATTGAAGTAGTATTCCAATGATTAAAATGGATTTATATATGCAACGAAGAACGTATACACCAACATGTTTTAGGCTACAATAACTATTTATCTCTTAATCTCCGCATAGTCCTCAATACCCTTCCAATGCTTGAAGGGAAAACAGAATTAATTGATGTTACCGTGTATATAATTACTTAGCGGTTTGGGTGAGCTAGATTTCGTCTCTTTTTCGCATGTGTGAACGTTAATCTCAATGTACACACTAAGTTTTATTACTCCACATGAATGACAATTAACCGCAAATATTTGTGAATTATTTGCCCCACAAAGTGATAATACAACATTATAAGGTGTATTGCGAATAAAACTAATCCTTTTTCTAAGTGAATGTGTTATTTATATACACTAACTTAAAAATCTGCAATTTCGTCACTCACACCAGGGTTATGTGATTGACGACAATTCTCTAGCTAGGAGTCACCTTCTTTCATACACTCCTACGGTAGATAACAGGGTGCTAGGTAGATGCATCCGTAAGATTCATATCCCTTATCTTTTCTCTTCACATTCGCATTTTTAGTTCCATTACTGCAGTCAATACATAATGTAATCTAACCAACAGCTAAACACTTCCAATATCCTGCACTCTTTCCTAAATCTTTTGGTCTTTTTCTCTTCATGTTCTTAACTTTCTTCAAATTGCATCTCTAAAACGCCTCGATTTCATCCTCATTGCCCTTCTAATAAATCAATATCAATCAAATAAGAAGGAGAATTTTCTGGCGTATAGTAAAAAAGAAATGCACCAAATGTCAACAATGAATTGCAAAGGAATGTTATATAATACCTTCTGATTGATTTGAACTGATTTAAAATTATAAAAACCTGACCAATATAAACAAATTCTTCTTAACTCCTCCACAACAAGTCACCAAAGGTTTTCGTCTGTCATTATTTTTAATATTTAATTGGATACCGAAATAATTTAAGACATCCTGCGAACAGGATTCAAATGAAGGCGAGTCTGAGAGGTTTTCCTGAGATTAAAAGTCGATTTGAGAACTAATATAGAACAACAGACTCAGAAATCTCCTTAGAAACGTCAATATTATTGGATCCCTCAGTAAAAAGATTTTGGACAAGACAGAAATATAGTAAACAATACAGGAGCTTATCGAAGACGAAATAAGAACAAATCTCTAGCATGCTGTAAGAGAAGCAGCCCAGAAAGAGAGGTCGTTATCACAGGAAGTTAAGAGCAACAGGAATAGCTCCAGAAGATGAACACATAGCGAAAAGATGAAAATACAAAAGATACTTCAAAAAGAGAATAAAATTTTAAATCGCAACCCGCTGCCAAGACAATGGTATCATGAAAGAATGATTTTCGTACATAATTATAAATGCTAGACGGGAAGTCAACTAAGCGCCATTGATACAAGCCTTCATTTCATGGAATCACTTCGTCTAAACCTACCTAGGTTTATTCTTTTTGGAAATAAGACGCTGAGATAACAATACCGTGAGATTTCAAAGGACGGGAAACCATAAATATGAATTTTTGGAGAGCTTTTATGGAGAAAGAATTGATGGAAATGAAGAAGCCTCTAGGGAAGTGAACAAAATTGCTTCCTTTGAAAGATATATCAAAGAGACGTCAGGAGCAAATCAATAGATTTACTTTTGGGGGCTGATATATGTTCTTGAACGAAAGACTAATTCAAACGTCAGAGAAGAGGACCGTGTATAAAATATTTGACCATTACACTAAACCCTTCAGAACCTATATGAAATATGAGGAATTTTAAACTGCTAAAGTATTAGAATTTAGATAAAGAACGAATCAGATAAAGATTAGCAGTTAATCTAACATCAAATTGGCGATGCAGAAACCTCTAAAACGAATTATTGATAATTACAACGGCATAAAGTCGACTCGCGTTAATTCACGGTTCGTAGTGGGGAAACTCAGTAACTATGATTTAGAACTGAAGAAGAAGGAGAAGCTATTAAAATTGTAGACCACAATCTCGCAGCACCCACGACTGCAAAATAGAAAGTTCCACGAGATAAAGCTGGAGAAGTGGAGTTGATAATATCCCAAGAAGTGCGAGAAACATCTACAAGGAGCTGCGAGACATTTTGATGAATAGACGTTAATTAAACAGTCGCTATAAATAATAATTAAGATATTATTTGGTCTAGTTTTTGCAGTTTATTTCAGTATACAATAGTTAGAAACTATAATTCAGGAAATTGAACTAGTATGTTTGCAATTCAGAGCTCAACGTTCCTCTTCAGTAATGAAGTAGGGTATGAAGAGTCAGATGTTCCCACCGTGTTGAAAATAAACTTAAGGGTAGGTGGGCCACCCACCCTTAAGTTTATCTTGCCACTGGGTGGCCTCTGGTATATTACGGAGGGAGGTTTCTAAAACGAATTTTCGCCAGTTAATGCGTCTAAGGAGACAAAGAGATTGAGAGAGAGAAAGATGATGGTAGCAGAAGGCGAGTAAAGAAGAACATAAAGCAGATCTAGAGCATCAGTAAAACCTTAGGTCTGACAGGAACTAAATATTTATCACATGGAGAACACATCCAGGAGATATGTGGCCAAACTCACAGAAAGCTAGAAGAGAGTACTTGGGAAATGTGACGAGAAGTCACCTACATCTACACGATACCCGGCAAGCCACCGCGAGGGTGTGTGGCAGGGGGTGAGGATCATGAAGTCAAAGTAGTTATGTTACTTTTCTTTTGAAGAGTAGAAATTGCAGCGAGTATTTGGGATCGGTAAATCGGTAATATTGCCTACGATCTCCAAATTAGACAGTGTGCAGCGAAAAGCAGAAAGCAGTTTGTTAAAAGATGTTACGATAGGTTTAATTATATATTACAAAAAAGGAGAAATGGGTAGGGAATCACTGTCATATCATACGTTTAATTGCAGAATAAATACCCATTAGAAAGAAGTTTAAGACATATAAATTCTATGAAGATGCTGAAAACATACTACAAATTCTAGCTTAGTATGGGAAGTTAGAGCATGAAGATGAAATTAAAGAGAGTGACAGTAAGATTAAGTTCAAAAATTAGTTATTTACGCGTGTTCTTAAGCAGAGCAATAGCATACATGAAAGATACCAAAGGTAAAATCGGATAAATAGTGAAAATATTTAAAATTTATTTTTTTTGCCAATCGACAAAATATGCCAAATATTTTTGCATGCAAAAATGTAAAAATATTTGGACTCAGATGCTAAAAACTTTTAATTAGGAACATGTAGAAGAATGAGTGAAGAAAGAGTTTATCTCTAACGTTATTTCCATTTGTTGCAGATATTAAATTTATTAATATTGCAGTAATATTGAGAAGTATTATTTTCTTTAATCGGCAATATTGTAGCACTGAAAAAGAGAAATACGAGTAGCACTTAAAAAGATAGGAGTGGGGAAATAAAATGAATAAAAAATTATTGTCATAAAAAATAGATTTACGAGATTCCGGACTCTGAAAATACGAGTCATGGAAAGAAAAGGAAGGAGCCTTCTTTCGGGTGCGTACATGACTAAGGAACATGACAGACAGAGGCAAAGAACATCAAGCGGATACGGAAAGTTTGAAGAGGCGTAGGTGGAGAGACGGGGAGAGAGATAGAGCAAAGAGGCGTGTCCGGGGAACAGTGGGGGACGATTGAATTAAGGACAGGGATGGGAACGCGCAGGGGAAGAAAGAAATTGGACATGCGAAACGGACGGAAGGGGAGCTAAAATGGGAATAATGGGATGTAGGCACACATAAGAAGCGGGAACAGTGGATGCGGGAGAGTAGGTAGTGTGTTCGTCGGAGTTGGCACTGTTTAAGGCACCACAGGGAATGGGAAAGAAGGGGCTAACATTCTGCTTGGACCGGCCGCGTGTTCTGAAGAACACGAAGTTCACGACAAGGTATTCCCAGCAGTGGACTCGGGAGAGGAATTCAATGTGGAGTGAAGAGAGGGAGAGAGTCCTGCATCTAACCAAATTCACACTGCATCCATCAAGACATCCTAATAATAATAATAGAAGGTCTTTATTGGGGCGAGATTGAGACAAAACTGTCCCTTCTGCCATCTAACCCCTCGTCAAAATAAATATATAAAAGAAATAGTGGTCAATACCTAAAACAATTACAATGAGGTTTAAAAAAATCAGTAAAGAATACACTTATAGGAATTAAAGAATGATAAATTAACACAAAAGAAATATACATACACAATATATCAATATTACATACCTAATAGTGTGTGAAAGAATTTACAATGTGGGAAAAACGCGAGGATTATTATGCTTACATCCTTTACGCAAAAACCCACACAAGAAGGGGGGTGTGAAAAACCTGCGAAATCCTACGGACAGTAAAGCTAGTGTTTAAGAATAATATAATAGAATAATATAATAAAACTCAAATCCTAGAGGCAAAAGAAGACTCCATGCCAAAAATATATTTTCAGCGAGAAAAAACTTGACTACTCTACCATTTTCACTGCTAACACTAATTTAAAAAAATACCAAGACAACTTCACAGCCTCCTACTTACAAACTAACATCATTGGAACACAGGATACTTTCTCGTGATGCGTATACGTAACTTTTCGTAGCTCTACGTAGCTTTCAATTATTTTCCTGCACGAAGTCAAAAATTGACTGAAAATAGGGTTCGCCATTTCATTTCATATCTTTGGTAAATATTAAGATGACGTCATGTTACCTACACGTCATTAAAGGTAAAGAAAGTTTCTACATTATGGGATCGTTTTTTACCCCAAAATATTATCTACCAAGTTTCAGCATTAGCTTGATATTCTAGATTTTCAGGGAAAATTGAAGAAGGACGATTTTTGCGAAAATTGATCGAATTTGACCCCATGTATATTGCCAATGCATGATACCTAGAATAAATGGCAAATGAAACCAAATTCACCAATCAATGACGAACCAACATGCGAAAGTCAGGGCTGAAAAAAAAACACTTTCGGAATGTTGGCCAGCTTTTTCAGCCCAGATTCAGATTTCAACCTAGTAAGAGGTGTAAGGAAGAAGCCGAGAGATGTATGAGAAAATGTATAGATACAGGCAGAAAAAAATATCAAAAATCATATTTGAAAATTAACAGGTTCACAAAGACCTCGGACGTGTAATGAAGACATAAAAAAATGAGTCTAAAAATCCAAATAACCTAATCTGGCAAATCCAATTTAATGTCTTACTGTCCCTCATATCTCTCGGCAGTAAAGACAGGAAAGTCTTAAATTCCCGTCAGAGATTTGTTCTGTATTTTGTCCTACCTGCAGCCTGCAAATAATTCCCAATTCTACTAACAACTTCGATTCACTTTTAAACCTATTGTTTATGCTACTTTTACAATCCTGGACGCAATTCGCGGCGCATCATACAACTCTGAAACCAAGCATATTTCAACTGGGAAGATCTGGAAGTGCTCCTCCAAGCATTCCTACCTCAGATACGCAACGAACCGTCAGCATCATAATCCTTGCAGGCTCATAATTCCAACTCCTGGAGCAAAAACAGAGAGAGAGAGAGGGAGCCGGATGTTTGCTTTTAATTGGCCTGATGGAAGCAGCAAAAAAAATAATCTGTCTCTCCCAAACATGTACCGCCATTTTGATGGGAGGAAATTGAATGCGTACATCTTTTGGTGCTGTCTTGCAGGACGCCAACTCAAGGATGTTTAACTCCGTCGGGCCTGGTTCTGAAGGCCGTGATAGGAAGTTGATCTAGTGTCTGCACGAAGGCTGAGTGACTTTAATTAATCTCCGCCTTATCAGTGAAGAAACACGAATATTAAAGTGGAGTTGCACATGAACGAATAAATAGACGAAAACAATGTTTGAGTTCGAAGAGAATACTGCATAATTGAGTGGGAATTATAAATTTTAAGTTTGCCTAAAGATATCTGCCACAGGGGTAGCAAAATTATAGGATTTGTCTGATTTATATTACTGATAATTGATCTGGTGCTTTCCCGTAAGTTATGGTGGAAGGTCTCTCGGGTTCCCTACCGGGTCAGGTCTTCCAGTCAATGGAAGACGGAGAGAGCTTCACCCGGCCTATTATTATTTGGTACGCTACCAACAACGCTACAGTGGCTAGCCTAATGTAATACTATTAAGTGTCAGCCTATATATAAATAAAGTTGATATTAAGCGCAGGCATAAATAGAACAATATAGGAGCCAAATAAGGAAACACAGGAGTTATAACTTGCCGAGTTCCAATGAAATCTCTCTCACAAAGCGGATAGAGATGCTCACTTTTTTATAAGTATCCGATAGGTTGGTTGCTGAATTAGGTTTGGATTGAAATTTAAAGCAAAAATCAGTTTTTTTCCAAAATATTTGCATCCAAAATTTTTCACCGAAAGCTATTTTGATACAATTCCACAATATGCCACATGGTCGACATCAGTTACATCATATCTGCATCACAAGATTGTATCGAAATGAGAGCAAAAGACATCGGCTTAAGGAAGGAGAGTTTAAATCGAAATTTGAAGCTATGGCGAGGTGGAAGAGTTCCATATGGGTCAACCAAGGGGTCTATGAAGAAACTTTGACTTCCACTGCTTATTAAAAGAACTACCGTTTTCGGATATCAAGTCAAAAGCAATTGAAATCACAAATTTTAATCATTGCAATTAAGGAGACGTTTTGGAAACTGCACAGCGGACTAAGGGTACCCCATGAAGATTATTCCGAGTAGTGGTATTTAGGATGCCATAAGCGACAGCCAAGGCTTCTTTGAACTGTCGAGGGTAAGTATGTAATTGGGTAGAGAGTGGAATTAATCTAGGAACGGAGGATGGGTGGAGAGAAACCCGAATTCGACATTAACCTGCTGCTAACAAAAGGTGCCAAGGAACCCTCTCTTCAACGCCCCATGCAACGGCAAGAACACTAAACTAGAAGTGTTCTCAAGTTAACACTCAAGTAGAGGCTAAAAAAACAACGAAAATTCTCTCGCCTCCGGGAATCGAAACAAAGCTCTCGGGACGAGAATCCAGTAATAAAACAACCCGATAGTCAATCATCATATCACCACGCATAGTAATTTTAACAAAAATCAGACCAACGCAACATCTATGCCTGAGGCGAGATTCGAACCCGCGACCAATGAATTGCCAAGCCGGCAAGTTGCCTGGTATGCATAACATCTCTTCCAATGTCAATATTCGAACCCTGACCCTCAACAAGGGAGCCCTGAGGGGTTGTGTTTGAAGCCGTCGGGATTATCTCGAATAGGTAACCATGGAATCACGTGGTATAAACACGAATGAATCGCAAATATGGGCGCGTTAAAACCGCTGATTACAACCTCATTCATTGTTTAAACTTGTGTTTTATCTCATCTGGATGCTCTATAATCGAGAAATATGAGATAAACTCTAGTGAAAACAATTAATGACATTGTAAAAAGTGATTTAGACTCAGTAATTTTTTAAACCATTCGTGTTAGTACCACGTTAGGCTAGCTATTCGACTAGGTCCTTGGTTAGCTATTCGATATATTTCCGACGGTTTCAAACACAAACACCCAGTACTGAAGTCCCCACACCAATCTTATTCTACGTGCCTTAAGCGATTGAAGATTCAAATAATCATGAGGTATCCTTAAAGAGGATGCAATTTTCATGGAGGAAAACGACTTGAATGCTTGTTTTTGATTCGGTAAATTTATTCATGGTACGTAAGCCACAGCAAAAACTGCCGGGTATACCGACCGAAGTCACGAAAGCTAGCGAAATAAAAAAAAAAGACTTTTGGGGAAAAGGCCCAAATGGATGTAATTCAGGGTTCGGGACTTCGCAATTGGAAGAGGGAAGGAAGCAGGTCGAAGGGGGAGGGAGAAGGGTGAGATGGAAATCGACAGGCGAGGGTGGAAGGGGGGGGGGAGAAGGGAAGGGGCCGGCATGTGTGTGTGAGGAAAACGCAATGAAGACAACGAGGCTAGAATCCGAAGACGACGACAAAATGCCTTCTCCTTGCTGCTTCCTGGGAAACTCCAAGAAACTCGTCCGCAGTTGACCCGAGGGACCGATCTAATTTGGAAGTTCGTCCCCTTTTTGGGAATTTGATGTTGCGAGTGTGAAAACAACGAATATCCTAGGCGGGAGAGAAGGAAGGAGTAGGAAAATTTAGCCGGGATTGATCAGCTCAAGGATCAGCATCGTGGTTTGGATCCTGTGCGCGTTTACAACACACACGGTACGTTTTATAGTGGTTCTAATTTTCAGCTGCCGAAAACCCCTGGAATTATCAAAATCTGCCATCGCAAAAATCCCGTATTGATATTCACCGTGAGAAGGATTATTATGCTCTCCGCATTTCAAAAATACAAATGGGTCATTCCACGTCAGTTCGACCAGAAAATCGGAAAAAAATGACCCTTATGCATTGCAGTTTTGTGGATCGTGTCCCCTTAAGGTCGCGTCGATGAGTTCGTAATAATTTGGTATTTATACATAAACTACAGGAAGTATACAGACTAAGCACACGGCTATAATATAAAATCAGATATGCACTAATATTAGGGCTTGGCTACGCTCTATTGTTATTTTATTAAAACTTTTTACAGGTGTTAGGGGCTCGTCATGAAAAATGTTTAAGAAGCGCAGCCATAGACTATAAAACCACCTCACCATCTCAAATCTTCGCAAAATTGGTCCATGGCGTATTCCGGCACCGTTTTTATCCGACATAAATTGGTAAAACTTGTATAATTCAATCATAAACTCATTGGGAATGTTTACTGAACGAGCAATTCGATTCAACATGGAAATCACGCATCCAGTTTATGTTCAGTCAGTAGTATTTCTTGCCAAGAGTGGCGCTGCGGTACCATATATATCGATGTTAATGGATAGCGATATGCAAAATTTAACAGACATTTCTTATAGAGAGCGTTTGATGGAATTTTCCCAAACGAACTTGATTCTGACCCCAGAAAGATCTGTCCTTAAAAGTGAAATGTATTAGGAAATGTAACTCCTACGTACAACTGAGTTCCACCCCCCTTTTTCCCGAAATAATGTCTTGACCAATCATTATAATGCATCAAATTCATTTGTGCTTCTCCGTATACTCCATAGAAAAATGCAACAGGCTTACGGAGCGCTACGGCAACGGCTTTTGTTGTCCCAACAACAGTCCTATTTCCGCGCTATGCTAATCAAGCAAAAGGGAGTGTTGAGAAGGTGCTGTTACCCAGTTCTGTTCAGCAATCAATAATATCGAAGGAGGAAAGGTGCAGGACTTTTCCATTTCCAATGCCCCTCACCGTAAGGCAGCTCAACCGTTGCAACCTTGCCTAGAAGTTCGAAGCAAGTTCACGAAGAAGTTCGAGTCACGCATTGATTACCCGAGAGACGAATGGCAGGAGGGATTAAAGAAAAAAAAACAGTTGGAGTACGACTGCTGGAGTCGTACTCCACCTGGAAAGGAAAAGATAGTCAACTCGAGAAGGAATGAAAATCGCGGCCTATGCCATTGGTCGGAAAAAGGAGGGGTGGATTTAGCAATTTTTTTCGGTTCACCAGAATATCCTCTCGAAGAAATGGCAGCAGCCACCTCATTTCCGTCACTCCCTGCTGAGTGATGGGGATGGAAGGGAACAGCAAGGACCGTTCGCGAGGCAATGGAGTGCATGGCAGGAGAAATGGACGACAAGGCATGCAGGAGAAGTGACAGCGAAAGAGAGGGAAAGGCGGAAAAATGGACAGAGTGAGAAATTCCAGACCGATACGCGATTGTGATAAGTTGAAAGTCAAATTAGGCATTCATAAGTAGCTCTGCTTACAGTCAAGGACGAATTTGACGCAACATGTCAATGGAAAAGGCTTCTTTTTCATTTAGTTCCCTCTAACTACACAGTTGGGGTAAGTAGAGTGAGTGGTGAAATCATTGTTGACAACAATTAGAGTTCTTTGATGTGCATAATTCGAGAACTTGTAATTGTCGAGCATTGACAATGATGACATACCTACGTCACAACCTCGACAATTTGCAATTGCTGCCATTGAAAATTGAGCTTTATTGGTATCGTGGTGATAATACCTCGAAACTCTTGACGCTCAAATATGTTCTTCTTTCATTCTTCTTGGATAAGGGTCTTTTTACAATTTTTTTTGAGTAAGTGTCGATGTGGATTGTTTCCTTGTGGAAAATTCAGCTAAGTATTCAAAAGTAGCTCTGAAAACCGTCAAGGACGAATTTGACGCAGCGTGTTATTGGAAAGGCATCCATTTCATTTAGTCCCCTCTAACCAAACATTTGGAGTGAGTGAAGTGGTAAATTCACTGTTGACAACAATTAGAGCTCTGTGATGTGCATTATTCGAGAAGAACTTGTAATTGTCGATCATCCACAATGATGACATTCCTACGTTATAGCCTCGACAATTGCAATTATTGCCATTGAAAATTGAGCTTCATGGGGATCATTGTGATAAAACCTGTAAACTGTATACAAGCAACGATGCTTTGTTCTTTTTGAATAAGGGACCAAATGACTGTTTGATGTGTGCATTTTAGTGTTTAAGTAAGGTCTCCGTGACGGCACTCATGCCGCGACATTATTTAACCATGGAACCTGGATCTAAATTGGTTTCTGAGCATTCTTCCGTATTGTCCTGTCTAAACATTTTTTCTTCACTTAAACTAATGGTCAATTCTCTAGCATAATGACTTAGATGAGCCCTAAATTTACCGTATTTTCCGAATTATTCTTTTAACATGTTCATGTTGCAGTTAATGCCGCAAATATTTCTTCTATTTTAAGTAGATATTATAAGGTATCGTAATAATCATGGCAACAGCATAATATTGAGTTCTCAAGAGAGTAGTTACTTGTTTAAACATTTTTGCTTGCTGGAATGTGTGATGCTTTTGCGCACAGAATCATTATTTCATCAATAATTTTAACTTCATGAAATTTTGACCAGAACTGTTTTCTGTTATCCTTAATACTAATAAACGATGTCTTCTGTCGGTTTTCTCCCGTAAATAACTACAATAACCTGGTGATTTTAGCTTATGGTACGCAGTCGGGCATTACAATAGAAATGAAACTCAAGGGGAGAGAAACAGGTCAACTTCTTCATACACGGTTAGTTACACGTCCCTTAACCTCCATGTGGGTATTAAAATATGATGCTGTGTTGAGAGGAGATCAGATTTGAGTCCAAGGTGCCCCCGGTGTGTTGAAAAATGGACGGTTCATAACAAAAACCACCCGTAGAGAGGAAGCAAAGGAGGAGGGTGCATTAACAGCAGCGGGAAGGGGATAAAAATGAACTTAGAAGCGACGAAAAAAAGAAACGAAGATAGCACGGGAAGGGAAAATTGATGGCAAGGAGAAGTGGATAAGGTAAAAAGAGAGCTAGAAGAGAAAGAGATGAAAGATTAAAAAAAAACGTGAGAGAGAGAGGGGGGCAGGGAGGGTGAAGGGAGGGAATCAGGTAGGGCAAGGGAGAGAAGGTGAGGAGGTTCTCCAAGGGCCGCGCCATGCAAGGCTCCTGGCGTGAAAGGGTATGGGGTAAACGGGTGGGGGGGGGGGGAAATGGGATGGAGGGGGCGGGTACCAGGTAGGATGGTAGGGGGTGGGGGGTTGAGAATGTTATAGGTGAGGAGGGGAAGTGAGTAAAGGGTAGGGAAAAGCTCTCCGAAAGATCAGAGGAGTGGAGCAGCGGAGACTTTCAAAGTTAAGTTCCCCGAAAGTATGAAAACCTTTCCCATAATGATTTTTATGTCATGGGGAGAACCCTTTTAAAAAAAACACGCCCTGGTGGAAACGAAAACTTTTATATCCCGACCTCCAAAACTCTCCTTCCCCACAGCTTCCCATGCATATATATAAATTCACAAAAAAATAAAAACTGAACATTGAACACGGACACACTAAAAAAGGGTACACTCACATAGGTATATTGGAGACGCTTCGGCTCTTCCTGGATCGACAGTAAAGTTAGTTAGTTATTCAGGGGAGGCGACCTACAGCTGAGGTAATTTGCGCCATTTTAGGATAATTGGGTCATTGGGTAAAGGTAGGAGTTTCCAGGGAACGGAGGAAGGTTGGAGAGAAACCCGGCGTCGGCATTAGCCTTCTCTTAACGACAGGCGTCAAGGGCACCATGGCTAAACGTCCCATCCGACGGACGGAGTACTGAACCTGAAATGCCCTCCACTTGGCACTCAAGTGGGGACCGGTTTTCCACTGAAAAATCCGCCACTGCCGCGAATCGAACCAGGGCCCACGGGATGGGAGGCCAGTATTCTAGCCACCACACCAACCCGATCTCCTTGACAGTGGAGTGTGGTATTATTTAGCTTAGAAACAGCGCCCTCGAGAAAGTTGTGTGTGTGAAATTTGACGGCCTTTCTTCACATCATATATACGATCAATGCTGCAATATGTTTAAAATAGGGATGGGTCGGTTCGGTTCTTCGGTTCTCGGTTCCACCGGTTCTTGAGCTTAGAACCGGAACCGGAACCGAGGCCAAAAATAATCGGTACCGAAATAATTGGCGCGAAAACCAGTTTGAAACCTACTCACACTCCGAAAGTGGAGGCTTCACATTAAAACCTGGTGAAATAGTGTACTTAGATGCTTCAAAGTCGCGAATTATTCTAATTCAGTCTCTGAAAATGATTATTGATTACCTTATCTTACCATTGAGCAAAGCAAAGTAAGTGGTAAATAAAGAACCGGAACCGAGAATCGGAACCGAGAACCGAAGTTAAGAACCGAACCGGAACCGAAAAAAAGTGGAACCGACCCATCCCTAGTTTAAAACTATACGTTCGGTGGGTGTTATAATCATTTTTAAAGCATATCCTCCATAAATATTGTGGTCTTATTAAAGTTACATTTTCGATAGGTGTTCGATAGGTTTTAGACTTCTATAGGTATCTTTAACAAAATATTTTCATACGCATTTTAATGTTCTTAAAATCATATTTTATGGGTTTACGTTTGTGAAGGTTGTTGTGATCCTAATCAAATTATGTTTTCGATGGGTGTTGGTATCTTATTAAAATAATAAATACTGTGTTTGAGTTTTGATCGTTATTAAAATTATATAATCGGTAGGTATGACCTTTTTGAAATTATATTTTCGATTGCTGTTTCATTCATTAAAAAATATGGTTTTTATGGATGTTCTGATCTTTCTTAAATTAATTTAATATTCATTGTTGGTTTGTTAAAATGATGAATACGATCAGTGGTGTTTTATTCTTAAAAGTGAATTTATAACGGGTGCTGCGATCTTTCTAAAATTTAATTTGCAATGGATAATATGATCTTTTCAAAATTATGCATTCGATGTGTATAGTTTAATTATTTTAAATTATTTTTTCGATGGGCATTGGATCTTTAAAATTAATATTTTTATATCGGGCTGTGACATTTTATAAAAGTTCAAATACAATGGGACTTTTGGGATCTTTTTAAAATAAACTTTTTTCTTTACATTCTCCATTCAAATTATTTTTATGAGTGATAATCTTTTTAAGTTCATTTTTATATTGGTGTGACCTTTTTAAATTTATGCTTATGAGTGTTGTCATCCGGTTTACCTCTCCCCACTTCCTCATACACTCTTCAACTCCTTCATAACTCACTTCAAGTATAGTTTATTCCTTTTTCCAATCCATCTAAAATGCCCCTTTAGTTCCTCACATTCCTTAAGTTGTCCCATTAAAACACTCATCAGAATCCAATCACCCTTAATTACTCTCTCTACCCCCTTAATCCGCCTACTCTTAATTTTCGCCAACAATTACCCTCCTTCCCTCAACACGCCCGATACTTCAAATTACACCCTTTTCCATCCATCTTGCTTTCTTCATCCCTCTAAGAAACTACATTTCCTAAATCTAAAACAAATTTCCGATCACTTTTGAAACGGTTTGAATCTAAAAATTAATCAGTTTTCATAATGCTCTGTTTTTGTCTTTTTTCCCCGACCATTTCATGTACATAAAACCAATCGAATCACCGGGATTTGGTGTGTGAGGAGGTGACCATACTATTCACGCATTTTAGGGCAGTAAACAGTACCAAATATTGCTAGTAAATACTCCACCGGTTTTATTTTTTGGTCACCCACAACCATTAGTAAGAGAGGTATCGTTACTCTTCATATTAGATTGGAATCAACTCAGCTGTAAATCTATGCCCAGTTATTTTGTCAGCTTAGCTCGGAGTTTCGGCAATGAGCTTGTTACGTTTTGGATCGCCACCATTAATATTAAAATTTGTTAAATTATGTTAATGGGTAGCCATTTTGGCATGGGGCATGGCAGGTTGGGAGTGGTTGTGCATTCTTGTTTAGACTCGATTATATACACCTAGCAACAATGGCCTGGCGAGGGAGAGCCAACAGTGGGAGAGTGGGATATGGATGGCCGACGGCGGCGATTGTTGTGGGAGCGAGTGTTGGATAGAGAGTCCTTGAGGGAGTCCATTCCTAAGAGTATACGAGAGTTATCGCTCCCGATTAATGTGAAGGGCACCGCACCAACTAACCGGGTTTACACCGTCAGTCTGATGTGTCCAAGTTTTATGTTCAGTGAAGGGTGTTTTGTGCGTGTGCTCCAGTGACAGTGTCAGGAAGTCACGTGAGGGCAGTGTGGTGACGTTGGAGCGGCCGCGAAGGCGGAGCCAAGTCCGGTGTACTCTGTGGGTGTTACCACAGCGCGGTTATGCGTACACCTTTTGTGAATGTGCACAGGTTGCTTGTGAGGTGGAGGAGTTTTTTTTCGAGGTTTGAGGGTTTGTGTGAGTTGAACTTTTAGCGATGTTACTTTTCTCTAGTTAGGCCCCACCTTGAGTATGTAGCCAGTGTATGGGATCCGAAAGAATTAGGTTTGATCAGAGAACTAGACAGTGTGCAGCGTAGAGCAGCTAGGTTCGTTAAAAGGTGTTACAATAGGTTGAGTAATGTATCAGAATTAATACAAGAATTAGGGCGGGAATCATTATCAGAGCGTGGGTTAAAGCACAGATTAAATCTCTTACAGAAATTTAAATCGGATAGCTTTACTGAAGATGTTAGGCGTGTATTAAAAACACCATCGTATTATGCTAGATTCGACCTGATAAATAAGATTAGAGAGATAGATTGTTGTACTGATAGATTCAAAATGTAATTCTTCCCCCGTACTATAAGAGAACAGAATAGGCAGCATAGCAAAGGTAGGGGAATTATTTTAGAGTAGTCTCTAGTGCATGATGCATTATTAGCAACCAATCCCTTATCACTATGTAGATACTAACAGCCTAGTTGCCTGAGACCCTATAGTTGCATGTTTGTATGTTTATAGTGCATGCTCGGTGATCTTCACCCCCTGCCACACACCCTCGCGTTGGCTTGCAGGGTTCGTGTAGACGTAGATTAACTGAAGGGTTTGTTGGGGGTGAGTCGGAGGTCATGGCCGTTGTTGATATATGTATGTAAAAGGTTAAGTTTGGTCGTTGCAAGGATAAATATGTAAATAAAAGAAAAACAAGTTACAAGCTCTTTACTAAAATTTCACGTTCTTGATTAAAGCCATTCGTCGAACTCAGACGCCACCTATGCTAAAATAGGTGTAACCAAGATAAATGTTAAAATTAGATCGTGCAGTGTCTTTTTCTCAGCAAGAACTGGGCAGGAAAGGGCAGGGCTCCCCCAAGTGGGGTGGCCGCCAACATGGATGATGTCACGATAAAAAAAAAACATTATTTACGGAAGGCAAAAGAGAAACCCTCTTAATTAGCGTTTTCCCGGTTTCACGATGGGCACTTGCAGGCAACAGCTTGAATTTTATCGGTAATGGTGGAAGAGTAAATTTAAGACAGAAGGCGCTTAGTGGCAAATTTCCGAAATATCCTCACCATATCCGTAAAAGTGAAAGTTGATTTAAAGGGTTCGTGAGCTTTAAAACCCTAAGTTAAATGACCTGAACAATTAACGTTATAGTACCAGCCATTCCCTGGGGTCTTACCGAACCGAGGAGGCTATTCAAGAGAGTATCGGCTGTAGCATCTGCTAGCGTATTGGTCGAGAGGTGATACAGTATAAAGTTTGAGGGCTCATTGGGAACCCTTGACTAATAACCCAAGTGGATCCAGTACCTAGAGGTATATTTATGCACTTTTAGGTTTATAGTTTTTTTTGCTATTTTTCAGCGCTACATTTTCGTTAATCACAAGATAAACTAGATTAATTTCTTACAAGAAGCGTTAAATCTCCAAGTAAAGATAATAATTATAATTACACTTCTTTCCAAGCATTTTAAGTTAAGACCTAAGATTCACACTTAACGCGAGATGATAATGAAATTTCTACAATGCTAAAGTGCCTTTCACATACAAAAAGGAATTCAAAATAAGTATATGCTCTTTTGGTAGTACATCTTTGTGCATTGTTAGAGAATTTTAAAAAGCTAGAAGGTAGTAAATTAGCTGTTCATTAGAGTAACTCTATAAGCGCGTTACTCCATTAAGGATGATCTCGAGTGGAACATCATTAACCAATATTCTATTCCAAATTTTCTCCTTCGACTAGGAAAACGGCCAGGAAAATCAAAGCACCGCCCAATACTATTCCAGAAGAAAAAAATGTTCTACATACTATTTTACTTGCTCCTCATCCACCTTCATACTCATATTAACGGACTATTCCCCCCAGAATCTCATAATATCAATAACGTTTCGGCGATTCAGGTAGGAAAATTCAATGCAACTTAAACATTTGTTAAATAAGTAGTGAAAAGGGCACAGATACGCAAAAAAGGGAAAGATACAACTTAATTAGTTTTAATTTTTCACCAGATTTTCGTAACATAATTTATTTCCAGTGGAAGTAACAATGCTTCCTCCTTTACATATTCTCGGGAGGATACTTGAATCTCGAACACTGAAATCTTAAAATCACGAGTAAAAACAGAATCTTAGGGCCATATTCAGAATCTTAACTTCAGTCTCGCTTCCACTTCTTACCTCCTAAAACCTCTACATCGAGTCAAATCCGTGTGCAGATTCACTCTGCAAAGTCGGTATTACCACGCTGTATACCGCTTAGGACTTCATTTGTCACTCGATCGATCCATTTTATCTTCAAATCTTCCATCTTATCTTTAATTTTGATCTTTGACAAATGAAGAAGTCCTAAGAAGAGTGGGAGAAAAGAGAAGTCTGCTGAAAACTATGAAAAGAAGACGGGACAACTTAATCGGCCACATCTTGAGACACGATGGCCTGAAGAAGACAATCGTCGAGGGAAAAGTGAATGGGAAGAATGGAAAAGGCAGGCTCGTATGAGTTACATAGAACAGATCGTAAAGTGCGTGAAATAGAGGAACTACGTTAATATTAAGAGGTTGGCCGATAGAAAAATCGAGTGGAGGGCTGCGTCAAACCAATCCTAGGATTTTTGACCCTTAATGATAATGATGTATACCGCTTCAAGTTGCGTGTTGCTGCCAACTTCGTTTTCATTTTTTTAATGCGTTATAATAGATAAACGTCGTGATATGTTTGATATAAACGTCGGCATTTATATATCAACGCTATTTGATTTCGTTTGGAGTCCTCTGATAAGGATTTGCTGCTCAAAACTTAAAATTACCGGAAAATTACGGTAATTTTCGAATATTACCGTAATTTACCACGGTAATTTGCCTCAATTGAAAATTACGGTAATTTACCCATCTCTACTACCGACAGATGCTTCGACAATTCACGAACCGTTCGTGAGCCGATCATTAAGAGAGCGAAACGGTTCTCCCGCCTTCCCGCAAAGAGTCATTAAAAAGGTGAGATTACAAAATAAACCCCCTAGTCTGTCGCGAGCGGACACATTGTTGCAGCCCGTATCCCGATTCAAAATCATTTTGTTTTTCAGTGAAGGAACCAGTGAACTCGTTGGTAAAAAAAGAATGGGAGAAAGAGAAAGAAAACGGCAGGAAATTTAAGGAATGGAAGGAACGAGCTAGAGTCAAGGCTTATTGAACGCCATCAGCACAAGAGCAGGCAGGTGCACGAGCTGCCACGGCCAATGGGAAGGTCAATCGGTAAGGTCAGAGCGGGGCGGCGCGGAACGTGAGGGTCAGCGCCAAACATTTCAGGGGGAGGGGTCCGCGGCGATGCATCCCTTCGCCTAGAGGTCAGCGTTTAGAGCGAGCTGAGAGCACAACATCGTAAATTTCACTGCGAGCATTAGATTATGGAGGAACTAGAACGTGGAGCAGCGAGTTTCGAATTATCACACTTTCTACGCTAAGTGGGAATGGAGTAGGGCAAACCCCATTAGACCTGCCAGACTGACAAGTATTTACGCGGCTTAGCTCCATTACACGAACCTAAATTTGGCGACAACCGAACTAACCGAACAAACATGGCGACAACCGAACCGGCATGCACCGAGTGCTTTTCAGAAATGGAATGCCACATTATGGCATGGTTTTAGACATGTTAGGGCATTACAAAGGTAGATTGGTAGTTGTGGGGTAGAGATAGAGAATATGAAGAAGGGAAGGAATAATGGTGAGAAGTCTGGCTTCAACATTAGATTACCATTAACGAAAGATGCCTAGGAGTCTAAATTTAACGTTCCATATGACGGACAGAGTAGGCATAAAACTTAAGGTTCTCCAGTACTCCACGCAAAAATTCTTTATAGAACGGTATTTCGATGATAATATCATAAGTATGGTGATGACAATAATATTTAATTAGCATAATAGTAACAAAATATACTTAGGGATCTACATTTTAACCTTCCATCCAACGGAGGGAATACTGAAATTGAGGTTCCCTCCACACAGCAATTCTGTATGTAACGGTACTTCGATCTCTAGATGACATGATTTGGTTTTAAGGTATTCCATTTGGACAAAGGTGATAACGTGGTTTAACCAAATTTAACCACGTACCTAGGGCCATATTCGAAAGCTCAACTACAGTCTCACTTCCACTGTTTAATTCATAAAATCTCTACTACGGGTTTAATTAGTGTACAGATTCTACTTACAAAGACAATATTTCTCACCGTGAAGCTGAGAATTATTTGCATACCGCTTCGAACATTGTAGATGTGAATCTGTATACCATATTGACCTCAAAACAGAGATTTTATAAAGTAAACAGTAGATTAATCCAAACATCCTACCCTAATATATTTCCTAAATTCCTGCCACTTTGAACTTCGTCAGGAGCGGATATTCCCGTCAGCACGGAGACCCTTATTCCTAAAATCCTACCATCAATCAAATTTCCTTTCCCAATATCCCAAATTCCTGCATCCCCGATCATCTTCCTTTCATTTCCCCTCCTACCTCGGCTGGCAAGGCCTCGCGGCCGGTACAGCGTTTACAGGATTACTACAACGAATCGGAATCGGAAGTAAACAGTAGAAGTGACACTACAGTTTTGTTTCTGAATATGGTCCCTAAACCTAAGATAAACAAAAACTATGCCCCAGTCGGGACTCGAATCTGCGAACTACAGATTGCCAGGCCAACGCGCTACCAACATGAATACAAATGGTGGCACTAACTGAACCAAAGGTGCAGCTAAAAAAAAGTCTAATACTGTTGGATCCCATCCCATCTCAATCATCCACCTACACTCAACTTTGTAAGTGACCATGAGCAATCGGTTCACATTCCTACCGATGACTGAAACAAGTGCAACAGCAAGACTTGTGTAGGAGGATGTCCTTCTCCTTCCTACTTCACTCCAAATGGCTTCGCAGGAGAAGTGATTCCGTCGAAAGGACTCCCAAAATGTTGGGGAGCGTTCCTCATCGATTCCGGAGGGGACGACCGTTTTCCCTCACATCCCTAAGAAGCGGTCGTACCATAAAAATGCCACGCAGTCAGAAATGAGAGAGTAGGAAGGGGATGGAGTTATTTCACTCCCAACCTGCTTCCCACACCCCCGAAATAGGTACAGAAAAAAATAGAAACAAACACGTTGACGCTCGGCAACAATTTCCCCACTCCAGTTTCTCTTTAACACCAAACTATTCCAACATTTCGCCCTGCCTTAACCCAACCTTCTTCCAGCGAAAATAAAACGAAACTCTTCTCACCCCCTTCCACTGTTACACCCACCCCAACACTCCACCCAAACCTTTTTTTTTTCTCTCTCTCCAGGCTCAAGTGCTCGATGGTCCCGGAGAACACAGTTTGAAAGCCGCCTGCCCTGGAGGAGGGAAAGATTTACGAGGGTGGCTTTGCCGTCTGTGTTGGTGTTCACGCGTGTGAGGGATGGAATGGGATGGACCGTGGAAAAGGGTGGGGGGGTTGATGAAGGGAAGGAAGTGGGCCGGGGGTCGAGAGAGTAGAGGAGGAGGAGAAGGGGAGAGGGAGGGGGTTGATGGCATTAGGGTCTTTTCCCCTGGGACTCTCCGGGAATGAGGAATTCAGAAGGAGGTCAGATGGAGAGGATGGACCGAGAGGAGGAGACGTTAGGGGGGTGGGGATAGGAGGAAGTTGGTGTGGGGGGTCGCACAGGTCGTGACAGCACAGAGTGGTTTAATCCCCGGATTGAGATAGAAAGAAGTACTTCTTCGAAACTACAAGAGAGAGGAAACTAATTTCAATATTTCCATAATACTCGTGATTGACGAAGTAGAACGAAGTAGATTAGTAGAATGGATAGTAGGAGTAGAAGAAGACGAGGTAGAAAGAAGTACTTATTCAAATCTATAAGAAAGAGGAAACTAATTTCAATATTTCCATAATACTCGTGATTGACGAAGTAGAACGAAGTAAAAAGTAGAATTGATAGTAGAAGTAGAAGAAGACGAGGTATAAAGAAGTACTCTTTCGAAACTATAAGAAAGAGGGAACTAATTTCAATATTTCCATAATACTCGTGATTGACGAAGTAGAATAGTAGAAGTGATAGTAGGAGTAGAAGAAGACGAGGTAGAAAGAAGTACTTATTTGAAACTATAAGAAAGAGGAAACTAATTTCAATATTTCCATAATACTCGTGATTGACGAAGTAGAACGAAGTAGATTAGTAGAAGTGATAGTAGGAGTAGAAGAAGACGAGGTAGAAAGAAGTACTTATTTAAAACTATAAGAAAGAGGAAACTAATTTCAATATTTCCATAATACTCGTGATTGACGAAGTAGAATAGTAGACGTGATAGTAGGAGTAGAAGAAGACGAGGTAGAAAGAAGTACTCTTTCGAAACTATATGAAAGAGGAAACTAATTTAAATATTTCCATAATACTCGTGATTGACAGAATGCATGCATAAAAATCAAATAAAAAACGATTCTATAGTCCCATTTTATTACGTGATTTAATGAATCCACTTTCACTAGTGTCACTTTCAATGCTGAACTTTTGGAAAATGACACAGCGTGAAAAAACTTAGGTAGGCTGTCTTTTAATAAACAGTGTGGGTTATAGCCTGTGAGTTTATTTAACAATGGATATAAAACAACATTGATACTAACCATCTATCTGCTTGTGATCGTATTATCTAACATGTTTCCAAGTAGTAGCTTCACCTTTAGCCATATTCACCTCCTGCCACACGCCCTCGAGGTGGCTTGCAAGATATTGCGTAGATGTAGATGTAGAACAATTTCAGAGTGACACATTCCGCGTTAGTTTAGAATCTTAGAAGTACTAAATTGTTTGAGGTCCTGCTTACAGGATGATAATTAGCGCTAATTAGCATAGGAGGGTAGAGGTAAGAGCTTCTTTAGAATGCAGTTACTCCTCCAACTCATGAAATTTCAAGGATACGAAATTATGGGTGAATAATTCAAGCGTGAGCCCTAATTTCAAAGTTGTCGGCATACTTAAAGACGTCTCAAACCGAGAGGAAAAGTATGAGGATGGGATTAGGAGGGTCAAAAGTGCACGATATACATAAGTAATTGAAGAAATTGGTGTGGATGTATGCCGCACGCTAATTACTTGTTCTAACTTGTTTTTCGACTCATAAGACAAGTTAAACTAGCGTGCAAGTTCTCGGAACGCAACTTTCTCGCGCATCGAGGACTTCTATTAAGGCCTGGTTACACGATGCATTAACACGTACGGGTTCACGTATACATTTGCGTGAATGGATCCTGCTCAACTTGTGCAAATGCATGAACCAAATAGAACAGGTTCTATTTTCTGTTCACGCATTCATTCATTTGTACATTTTGGTGTGGTTACACGGTGCATTTTCGCGTTCATGCATTTACACATTAACTCGTACGGGTTAATGTATCGTGTAACCAGGCCTTTATGGAGGAAGTGTGGAGAGAAACCCGGCGTCGGGATTGGTCTACTCTTAACAAAAGGTATCGGACGAAAAAAAAAGGTTTCACATCCTATTCGAAGGACTGAATACTGAACTAGAAGTGCCTTCCACACAAAACGCTGTTAGGAAATGGCATGCCACTAAGAAAAATATCTCCACCACGTCCGAAATTCGAACTCGGGACCTCAAGGATGGGGAGCCATTTCAATAGCCAGCACTTGAACTCGGGCCCCCTCAAAGAGCGCATATGTTTTAGAATTCCCCTAAGAACATTTCAAGCTTAAAAAATAAAAATAAATAGAATATAATTTAGTCAGCGGACTTGATTGATAGTGGACTATTTTTTTAGACTATTTTTTTAATTTGGAAAAGAAAAAGACGAGTAATAATTATTTTATATAAATTGTGGAATATTCTCTTTTTCAATTTTTATTCTTTCTGTACACTTTACGTAGCAGGCGCATCTAGTGTTATTTTCCTTATTGCTGTAATGATGTATACACACCCATCCATCCATAGTCCATACATGGATGCAAATTCATCCATTTGGATGAACGCACGTCCACAATGAAAAATCGCCAGGAGCCTAACATACTCAGGATAGTAATTAGAAAAAGATAGGAACATCTAAACTCCCATTTCGCGAGGATATACTTCTGTACGGTTACTTATGTGATAATCTAGATTTAAACTCTGTTGTGTGGGTGATCGATAACGCAGTCGGTGACCCCAACTCATTTACATTACTCTTATTTTTGGCATTTTATCAAAGAATAAAAATTAAATAATAATAATTTGGGAATAAGTTTTTAACCCTAAAGTAAAACCATCTGAAACAATGAGAATCTCTTTTTTGTACCAATCCAATATATTCCGTCTGAATTCAGCTACTCCATTGCGCACTTATTACTGGGTGGCGAGAGGAAAGGTATATTTTTGTGGGACTACTGGAAAAAAATGGTGGAGATGGAGAGGATGTGCGTATAGCGTTGATGGGGAAGGGTCGGATATGGGGAAATTTCGTACGCTTCTGAACGCGGAAGGAGTACACTCGGGGCAATCTGATAAAGTCTGGCGGAATGGACTGTAAGAGAAACCCATCTATAAAAATAAACTCCTTTCCCAACGATCGAACCGCAGCCCTGGTGATACATTGCCAGGGTTTATGGATGGATGTTCCCCCATAACTCATGTTCCGTGAAGTGTTTAAAAGGTCACGAATCTAGACATTCGTTACGAGACAAATCACCCGATTGCCACCGTTGATGAGATTGTAAATAATTAACTTTGTTATGTTCCACAAACATTTTTATTGACGACCGGTTTCGACCTTCGTCATCGGTCTTTCGGTCATCGTCAGGGGTTTAATGATGATGACTTGAAAACGTCGAAACCGGTCGTCAAAAAGTGTTGTGGAATTTAAAAAAGTTAATTATTCAAAATCATGAATTCATTCCACAAAGTGAACTCGCCAACCATCGATTTCATACCGTTGATGAGGTTTTTGACGTGACTTTTCTCTCGTGACGTAACAAAATCGCAATCGTTTGGAAAACACTGCGATTACACTGGTGAAATAATAGTTTTGTGCAATTGACGCTAACGCATGCTTTAGGCATACGGGGCTGATGCCACGGCTCGGAACCTTCTGTTCTAAAGGGCCGGAACAGGCCTTACGCATGGGTACTTAAATAAAGTAAAAAAAGAGGAAAGAAGGGGGAAATTAACAAGGAAAAAAATGCAGATAATGGTGAAGAAGGGGCGAAGAAAGGGGGAAAGGAAGGGAAGAAAAAACATACTCCCGTCCGCTTGTCATTCGCCAGCTGACCCTCGCTGACCCGAAATTTGCCCTCCTGCAAGCGATCTTTCCCCGACGAATACTTTCAGGGGACTGCCTCGACCAGAGTACCTACTGCCAAACAAACTAAACTGGTGCTCTCTCGCAATACACGCACACACACACAAAACAAAAACGATTCGAAATGCAAGTCCAGAGAAGGAAAGGGAGAGGGGTTAAACAAAAAAAAACTTGGGAAAACCAAAGAAAGACATTTGCTATATTTAGCTTAGCAGTTTATGAGCTCTTTTCTTGCCAACCAGGCAGAAATTTGCTTTGAACACTGGCCTTAGTTCCTGGATTCTCAATCAAATTGGTTGAGCGTATCATATGTGCCTAATGGACAGATTAGAATCCAAGGGGCTCGCCGTATAGCACTTCTTCTCAATTCAGACTTGATAATTACGGTTTTAGAAGCTACCTTTTCCTCCGCTTGTCTTGTGGCAATATTCCATTTTTTACCCCTACCATCGTTTTTTGTTATTAGTAACCTCTTGCAACTGGTCGAATTTGAAATAATACGTGCAAAAATTCATAGACGCCCACCTAGAAAATAAATCTAAAAGAGATTTCATAACATGCTTTATGGAGTGCAAACAAAGGAATCTATTTTATGAAATCACAGCAGAGCTAGAGGATTTTCGGTCCCATTGTCAATATTAAGACCAAAGGGTGAGGAATGAACATTTATACCCAAACGTCTATTTAATCTGATACAATTTAGGCGAACTACCGATACTTTGCAATAATTTCTTCAGAACTTTTTATTGATGTTTGAAATTACTGGTTATAATATGAAAACTAATTTCCTGAATAATTTTAAACGTTGCCAATCGTTTTAAATCCCCTCATTTTCTTATGCCCTGCCTCTAGCTGCGAAATCATCTCATCCTCCAAGATACATAAGATAACGAATATAATAAGGCTGAGAATTTGGAAATAGTATTGGATAATTAAGAATCCATTCAAATTCCCATCTTGTTCTAAAAACATATATTTTACCTCAACAAGATGAAAAGGCAAAGCCCTTCCGATTTAAAAACTTAAATTCATAGCCTACAGACTGATACTTACTAACAGAACAAAGCTCATAATGGTAATGATTTAGTTTTTGACAAGGGAAGAAGGCAGGAGGAGGAAAGATGGAAGTAAGAGAAGGAAAATGCTAATAACCACGATTAATATGGATGGAGCAGAAAGATTAAAAATAGAGGGAGAATTAGTGGTGGTGACTTTTCTCAAAAGAGAAAACATTTTTAAGATATAACGAAGTCTTCATTCAAATTGACGGCGAGAAAATAGCGGAATAGGGAAGCAACGAAAGAGGAAAACAATAAAATGGCCATAATTTAATTATTCTAGGGTGAAAGGAGAAATGCTGTAGGGACTTTCACTTTTACAAAATAATGTCTGCGATAATAAGATGAAAAGTTGTGGGCCTGAGGAATGAAAATACGCTGTTGTGAAGCTTTTGCTGATATTTGTATTTGAACGAGGAAATATTTCATTACAACTACCTTAGCCTAAATTTCAAACATGAGAATGTGCTCCATTTCTCTTCTTTCTCATATGCACAAATGAGAGAAGACCGTTGGTTACCTGGAAATAAAACCTAGGCGAGGATGGAAGAAATAAAACTAAATAATGGCGTCTATTTTTTCAGTTATAATTAAAAATTGCAAAGTCGAAAAAAATGGAAAATACTATACGTATGATGTTAGAGCTAAAATATATTGGTTGGTGTACTAAAATAATGAATGCTAGGCTGCTTAGTAAAGCATAAGGTCTGGCGAAGTATGATAACTTGAAATCGAAAATGAATTGCTTTGGTTTGAAAAGAGGAAGGTAGCCATGCATAGGGATTAGTTTGTTTCACCATATCCATAAAAGATTTTGCCATACATGAACCGAAAGAAATATTTCCTGGCCACATGTGGTGAAAAACAAACATGTTGAATAAATTGCATACAATTTGTCACAAAATAAAAGTTTAACTACGCATTAGGTTTCCAGATAATGCATCATCTTAAGGTGAACAAGTGAGGTTCTTAATCATCGCCATTATCTTATGATAATGAATCTTCTCTAAACCGATTTAGTATTTTTATCCAGTGAAAAATTGCATCTCCTTACTCAACATTTTATCCACCAACCCGTAAATTATGCACAAAACTGCTGATCATTGACTTGTTGGGCATTACGCGAATTCGCGCATGGGTAGACTGTCCCACGTAATTTATAAAGGTTCTACCGGGAAACTAGGAATGTTATACTCCCCGGCCTCGGACTACAAAAACTCAGGGGGAAATAGAGCTACTCGAAGTGGCACTAGGATCGATAGACGGGATCAGGGGGTAGAAAACGAAAGACGTTGAAGTTAAAAAGGAAGGACTGGTGTTTGGGAGACCAAAGAAATTCAAGTGCGACGGAATTGAAGTTTCGAAGATTGGGGGCAGAATGAATGGGAATATCCGAGGAAGAGGAAAATGAGATGAAGCGAGAGAGAGAGAAAGAAAGAAGGGAGAGAGAAAAGGGAGAGATCAAAGAGAATAAATATAAAAGAATTTGAGACGAACAGAGAAGGAAAGACAAATTAACAAATGAATGAGAGATAAATATAGGTAGTGGAAAGAGAAAAAGATTGGTTGGTTATTCCCAGTAGGCGACCGACAGCTGAGGCCATTTGCGCCATTTTAGAATAGGTGGGTAATTGGGTAAGGGTAGGAGTTTTCAGGGAAAGGAGGAAGGAAGGAGAGAAACCTGACGTCGGCATTAGCCTACTCTTAACGAAAGGCGCCAAGGGGACCACGGCTAAACGTCCCATCCGACGGACGGAGTACTGAAACTGAAATGTCTGAAAATGAAATACTGAAATGTCCTGAATGTTTAATTCCGTATAACCGCCAGTGATTGCAATTGATCTGTATCTGGTGAAAGGCGGAAATAAGGTCAACTGAAATTCCCTCTACTAGGCACTCAAGTGGGGACCGATTTTCCACTAAAGAAATCCGCCACTGCCTGGAATCGAACCCAGGCCCTCGAGCGGGGAGGTCAGTACTCTAGCCACCACACCAACTCGATCCCCCAAGAGAAAAAGAGGAAAGAGATAAAAGATGAGACAGATTAAAGAGATTGATAGGGTTAAAGATGGGGAAGAATGATAAAAGGAAAGATAAATAAAGAGGGAGAGAAAGAGAGAACGATAAAGAGAAAGAATTCTAACGATAGAGAGAAAGTTGATGAAAGATACATAAATAGTGATAAAGATAGATAAATATGGAGACCAAATAGGAAGGGAGAGATAAAAAGGGAGAACGTTAGTGCACACCTGATGTTGGCTTAGTAAGTCGAAACACGTTTTGTGTAATTTTTTAATTTTTAATATATTGTGGTAAAGCACTATAGTTTTTTTACTCACCTAAGAGCGTTAGTGCTCGGAGGATTGGTAAAGAAAGAGAAAGAGTAATAAAGAGGGATAAAGAAATGAAAGGGAGACAAGGATAAGGAGTAAGGGATAAAGTGGTCGAGAGAAAAAGAAGACCGAAAGAAAGAGTGAGTTACGAGGAAGAGTGAGAGGGATAGAGACGAAGAGAGAGAGAGAGAAAAAGAGAAATGGAGAGAGAATTGCATGGGAAAGCGGCAGAATGAGATTGGGTGGAAGCTGAAGGGCTGGAACATATATCTCACGGGAAAGAGGAAAGGTGGATGGAGCTTGGTATTGGTGAAACAGGGGTGATAGGAGTATAGGAGGGAGTATAGGGGAGGAGAATAGGGGTATAGGGGGGAGGTATGAGTAGAAAAGGCGAAAATCCTGGCAGGGGAATAACCAACAATGGGTTGGGAGGGGAAATCCATCGATGGTGGAAGGGTAGGATTAGCATCACGAAGTACGTAGCAGCTGTGGTGAGGTAAAGGGTCCAAAAATTGTGAGCAAGAAGGATGTGAAGCGGTCATGCCAGAGCAAAAAATATTAAAGGCTTGATTTCACATCAAGAACATATGCTGCCATTTTTATCCGGAAACTCATTAATCAAGGATATCAGAATTTATACTTATTCTACGAAAATCACCTGAATATTTTAATTTTTTTCTTAGATGGACATAATCTCGAAAATATCGTAGTTAGGTAATGTTTAATACTACTAAACTAAAACTTAGTAGTTTTCACAGTACTTAAGTACTAGTAAGTTAAATACACAAGTACGGACAAAGGTCCGTACTTTTGTATATAACTTACAGGCATAAGTAATGTTTGCTAATTATTCACCCCATGCCACACACCACCGAGTTGACTCTCAGGGTAGGTATTCAAGAGATTATTAATCGAAGCATTCAAAGCAGTGCAAAAGTGGATTCAGTCAGGAACACCAAAAGAGAACTTATTTTAAGACCTATTACCGAAACTCTGGCTTTGCAACTGAAGCGTGGTATAATCTGTTTATGTCAGAGAACTGATTTTCTGAATTTAGTAGTACGTGGAAAGACGCGAACTCTATGCAGCGCTAAAAATTCCTAGATACATAAGAAAAATGCATGAAACCAACAAATATGAGATTTAAGGCAAGGTCAATACCCATAACAATAAGATCGAGGGTTGAATAAAGACAAAATCTGGTAGAAATGAGTCTTTTATTGGCTAACAAACTTGAAAACTTTGCCATAAGGCGTCGAAATAGCGGTGGAAAAGCAGCGAAATTCCACAAACCATTGTTGTAGCCAACTTGAAATAGAGCTGTTTATATTTACTTTGCCGTGGCGATTTCGGTTGTTTTTCGGATTATGAAACGGCTGCGAACAGCGTTGCCAAATACTCAGCAACGGTGAGCCGTGGATTTTGAATTCGGCGAATTTTAGGACTATCTCGACGAAGGAAAATAGAATGAAAAACATTCCAAGCCGCGGCTACTTAAAAGCCCACGCTAAATCGCGGTTTTAACTTAGTCCTTGCAACCCACCGCAACAGTCATTTTCTCCCCAAGCCTGGATTCCAGGAATCTCGCTGCTCAAAACCGGAGTTTCGTTCCGACCGCGGAGGCTGAGGTCTCTCTCCCTCTCTCGCTTGCCTGAGGGCGGATCTAAAACCCCGGAGAGAGAATTTAATTTCCCGAAGGGGCTGAGGCAGAGGAGGATATGAAATTTTCTCACCATTCCGCGGTGGACGCGTCGCACATTCGTTCCATTTTGATTGCCATCCCAGGTGATGTGAAAGAAGGAAGAGATGTATATGGAGAAAGAGGGGATGTTCGGAAAATTGAGTGAGAAAAAGACGCACAAAACCAACCAGTCGCCCCAGGGTATGCAAGGAATTCTTTGCTTGGGCCGAAACGCGACTTGCTTTGCTATGAACCAATGGCCCTCTTGTTTTAACGAGACAGGCCAAATGTGTTCAATGGAATCCGTGGGTTAAAATCAATCCGCGGAAATTCTGGAGAGATATTGCTGTAAAGCAGTGGTATGTTGGCTTTGAAAGAGCAATTTATCATTCGAAAGCTCTTTCCTCTACTGTCAACCAAAATATTTTATACACTCGAGTTTGAAGGGTGTTTATGAAGTAACCCAAAGACGCAAAGAAAATATAATTACCTCACATTTTTTCTCGTTTATTTTGCCTTGATTTTTGTAGACATAAAAGTTTTGATTTTATACATTTTTATTAAACTTTGAATGGAAAATGTGACGATTTTTTTGGCGTGTTCAGAAATTAAGCCGACTTAAAAACATTATTTCTCATTAACCCGTCAGCCGATCTACTCCAAATTATAACAAAATATGCACAAACATGTTCTATGATTGTTCCATCAATTTCATAAATTTATCTGCACATGAAATGATACTGTAATAATATAAATCAGAAGTATTTTTGTCGGTTCTGGTTGGATCAAAAATGCTATCTTAATTGCGTTGTAATCATAAATTGAATAGAATAAGGCGATACTAAAGAAAAATTGACATAGTGTAAGAAAAACTTAACTTTCATTGAGAGATGAAACGGGAGATCATTGAGAACATCCTTGACAATGACACGGGAGAGTCGAAACCGGTAGGGTTTCTCAATAAAAGTGTGAAAAATACAAAATTAAATTTTTCTTACACTGCGTTGTAATCCTTAGATATCTACATGTCATAATATATTGTCGTTAAGTACGTAATGTAATTAACTTCTTTATATCAACATTTATTTTATGGGTAGGAATGAGACGTGTCAGCGGCTATTTGTCGCTTGGAAAGCCGTGCGACGTTGCTGGAAGGAGGTTAAAATGCACAGTGGACGGCATGCACAAGCTGCTCTACGAGTGACAACGAAGCCAGAATAGGGCTGCTTGGGCAGGCATAGGTCCCACCAATTTACACTAAGCACAGCCTTTTCTACTCCCCCTTTTGGAGACTACAAGCGAATCAAAACATTGATTAAAATGAATTTGCGTTCAAATTTCATCCAGCAGTGTCTATTAATATTCCAGGGACTATAACGGAGGTATTAAAGCAATTAATGTACATGGGATTTCATTCTATTTCTTAAAATTAGCTGCAATTTGACCAATTTAAATTGCATTCATGACGTTTGTTTCCATGTGTGCACTTCAACCGTTAATCTGACGAATTTTTTAAGTTCATTCCATTATTCATCTTACTAAGTTTTAACGTGTGCAAAAACAACGACACCCATGATTATCATGAATACCAATCCCGTACAATAGTGCCTACGAATATAGCCGACCTTACTTCTCAAATCCGCCGCGATGAGTGAAGGGAGCAACGTACAGAAGGGAGTGTTTATCGTATTGTTGAGACACCATTTTGAGAAAAATCACTACTTATCTTATACCTCCTCTTATTGTAGTCATAAAATCATTTTCTTGCCAATTATAAAAAAATACCATAGCATAAAAGGAATAGAAAGCATTAATTTTTTATAGGAATGACTCAACATCCTGAATAATTCACAGTATCGAGTCAGAAAATCTAGAAAATATGTCACGACCTAAACACTTCAAAAAGAGTTGCATCCAGGAAATTTCGCTCCTATGTCGTGAGGGAGGAAATGATCGAAAGCGACTCCTTCTATAATCGGGACAATCGATAAAACGTGTTTATAATAATAATATATTAAAATAAAATTATAGCTGATTGAGTGATTTGAGTCAGCATAAACTCATCCTTATATCACACAGGATAATTCATATAAAAATTCAAACAACCGAACGGGAATATTTATAGATATTAACACAAGTAAAATATTTTGTAAAATTGATTCCATGTCTTGCGGGGTTAGGATTCAAATCGAATCGAAAATATAGATTCAGGATTGAAAATCGGGAAAATCTTACACTAAAAGTAATAGCTTATCGGTCGCATGGAACCGGTGAAAACTCTTACCAAAATCACGGCAGACGGCCCGAAGGGGAAGTTACGTCAGAGACATTTCGGGGAAAGTAAGGGATGAGATTTTAAGCGAGGGAGAGAATGTTAAAGGGTTCGGGAGGTGTTCCTTGTGTGGAGGAATGAGGGAAAATGGAGGACGAAGGAAAGAGTCATAAAGTGAGACCGGGGAATGGCTGAGAGAGGGTCGCGAAGAGACGGGAGAAATGTGGACAGAGAGGTTAGGGTCACAGCAGCGGGGACCTTTACCGTATTGATGAATGCGCAAGCAGGAGTCAGAAATGAAGACGAGACGATGGAGAGGAAGTGACGCAGTGGGGAGGCGGTGGCACGGGGGATCCGTCACTTCCGGTTCGGAACAAAAAGCAGAGAGAGAGAGAGAAAGAAATGTACCCAGAGAGAGCGAAATAGGGATACCTATCTCTATCTCTTCCTCGCTTTCAGGGTTCGAATATGAATTCGCAGGGGCCTCGAGATGAGGAATGGTGAAAAGGCCCCCACGTGCCAGGGGAAAGCTAGAAAGGGGGTGGAGGTCGGGAGAAAGGGAGAAAGGGAAGGAAGTTCGAGCCAAGGTTCCCCTTTCCCATTCAAATCCCTCACACCCTTTTCATCCCATTCCGAGTTATTCTCAATAATAAATGCGTCAACAAAGCTTTCGCCGGACACCCTGGAATTTGAATTATCCTCCCACTAGCGGCACTACGATTCATCGTATGGGGTCCACACAAACGGACAGACCGGAGAAAAGAAAAATACATCGAATGAATGTAATACGTCCCTCCCGTTTTTTTCAATCATGCTAAAATTTGAGAAGAAGACGGCGGTGGAGTCGAAGAAGTCAATACCTCTAACCGCAAAGTTCAAGGTCAAGCAAAAAGAGGCAGTGAATGGCCATTTTAAGCCCCAGCTCGCACTTATGTCTGTGACACAACGGTTACAGCATTTAAGAAGAAACTTTTCAGGAGTATACGCAGCTGAGTACGCCAGAATGAGAAAATAGTCCACTTTTATCTACCTTGTTCAAAAATATATTGCCTTCACAAGAAACATTATTAATAATACTCCAAAAAATAAATGTAATTGAAGTAATCAAGAAAATAATTCTGCGCTCTACTTCTTTTCAAAACATTATTTACCACGTTTCGTTGCAATGTGGCATCTTTAGGAAAAAAATGGAGGGAGGGTTGAAAGGAAGATGGAGGGAACGGAGGGTGACAGGAACGGGTAAGGTTGGAATGGTATTACTTTTGAAAGCGACGAAGAATAGCATGCATGACATTTATTTCCCGTGCATTAATGATATACTTGATACGAAATTTTCCCGATAACTATAATATATACGCCAACATTTTCTAGGCCAACCACAAAGATTATTAAATGCTCTTAAACAATTCCCGAAAATTGATTAAAGTCACGATACCTGAAACGCCTACTGACATCACTGCACTGTATAGGATCCATATAGCTACGGAAACAGAGTTTTATTTTAGAGGAAAACGAAGCGAATATATTTTTTTGAGGTTTTTGGCCGTTTCTTAATCGAAACCAAGACTGAAAACGAATTTAAAAAAGCGGAATCCGACAATTTGCCTATGGTTGACTCACTTATGGTGACATCCTTCTTAAAAAAACAGCAACTGCTTGGACGTAGCAGAGATTCTTGGAGTTAAAATAAACAGGGCACTAACCAGGTATTATACATTTTATAGACATTTGTCCATTAATGTCCATAATACTTAAATAAAAAATCGTTAAATACATTCGTTTATTACATTAAACAATTGAGATAAATACAAATATTTTCACCAAGTATTCATTAAACAACTTACCTCCACTTAGATGAGGTAAACCACGCCCATAGTGATACCGTGCCTAGAAGTCATACGATGACGTCGTGGTTTTGAAGCTCCCGAAAACGTAGACATTTTCATAGAGTAATATAAATGTAATACGACTTAAATCTTGAAATTTCGCCAATTATAGTTTAACTAATATACTTCACATTTAAAGAGTTATAAAAAATAGTGCAAGTACTCCGAGGATGGGATAATGGTTCGGGAACAATCGGCCTTTGGTTATGATTTCTTTTAGTAAAGTGACAGGAAGGCAATACATTTGCAGATGAACATCATCTTAAAAAAAAAATTGAAACACCTCTCCTATGACTTTCAAACGAAATCGTGTAAATATCCACGTGTGTTACACCAGGAAAAAGGGGATGGCTGCGGGAGTAACACTCGCAAGTTGAAGGAAAAAAAAGGGATGCGCCTTAACTAAAATTCGTAAACAAAACTATAGGTTCCCTAGATTGATGATATAGATAAATTAGAGGCCACTTATAGCAAACATAATTTAAAAATGAATGATTAACGTATAGGAAAATTCAACCTACGGTAGAAATTGCAATGTGGCAAACATCCTGCGAATCCTGTGAATGTAATTAATTCCAACCTTTTACTCTTTTGCATTCAAAGGAGTGCAAATGCGTATTACATACAAACAAAATCTCTGTTGGTGCGAACTGTTGTCCCATTAACGACGACGCGTTGAAACCCGGAAAATGCAGCTTTCTAAGTCTCCGTTGGTTTCTTTGATCATCACAGAAACACAATACTGGGATGCGTTTTTAGCATCATAACCTGATTAGCAAATTAAAAGATACTGACTGACAAGATGAAAAATGTAATATAGTCCACTCTATGTTATCATATATTAGAAAAGACCGCATTCCTGCTACTTAAATGATGAAAGATAATTCACGAATCAATTATGTATCTCAAAATATATATATTAATACAATTTTACTATAAATAATGGGATTATTTGATAAATTAATTTGTTTATACTCTTTGAATGAAACGAGGAGGCAGGGTAATGAAAAATCCTAAACAGATATATCCTACATGGCATGCAACCCCCAATATATAAGTGTCACGTACAAATGCATATCTTCAAGGATATAGCAGCTCACTTGCAGACACGATTACAGGAGAGTAATTCAAGAGACTGAAATTCGGAGTTGAAGGTTATGTATATCAACACATTCAGTGCGGATTACGCCATTTGGTATCAGAATTGACCAACAATAGGAAGGGAGTGTAGACTATTGGGTGCAGCTGCGCGGAAATATTTCACAAATTAATTCGGCATGCGAATGTGCTAAACAACGATCATTCCAAAGTGGTCAGTCACCTTTTCATTAATTATAGGTACGTTGATATTTAAATTATAACCTTGTTTCCAAAATTTCCAAAAGATTTCCTAATTCCAAAAGATTTCCAAAGGCTTGAATACTGTGATACCGTAATCAGGCCTGTTGCGAGGATATTTATTCTTAGGACGTATTCATTATATAACATAGTTTTGATTTATAAAGAATAATATGTGCTGCAGCATCAGAGACTCAGCGAAATCAATATGTATTGCAGTCTCGCAACTTAAGGAATCCTGATATTGTGGTCTGAGTACGAAAGAGAAGTAGCCAGCGAAGTATTTGGCCAACGAATCGTCTCAGGACTGGAGAACTGTTTTACTTATTTTGATAAGGCAGGATTTCTAATGTATTTTAATATTTCTCTTGTATATTTATAGTTTATGAGGGATTAAATTTAATTATAGATGTATATTATCGGTATTAATTAATTCATTTTTTAAATACCAATTTAATGTAATTGACTCATAGAAATTATTAGTGCAGTGGTGCAACAATTATCGTGAAGGCATTAAGTTGTCGTTTTAATACAGTTTGACAAGCCTAAATCAGAAAAACCGTAAAAGGAAAATCAAGAAACAGCAGATGTGACATTAAGATATTACGGCAGCGGGAAAGGAGAAATATTCGTCCGACAAACATAGGATTCAAGAGGAGATTAGAATGAAAATAACATTAATTTTAAAACTTGCTCCTCAGGTGTAAAAAATTATGAAAGGCTACAGGACGAGATTTCCATTAACAGAGGCAATAAATAACTTTTGGATTAAAAGAAACGGCTACAAAATTTAATTTTACAAGGTTTACAATTCCATGTATCCTAATACCATAATAGTACGGTATATTACTCAATGCAACTACTCTTTCCCTTCCTAACCATCACTGTGAACAAATAGGTGACCAAGATATTTTAGAATATCAATTGCATTGTCCACGCTGATTCATTTGCCGAAAACAATTAATTCTTTTAAAGAAAATTAAAAAACGGCCATTGCAAAGACCATTCATTTGAAATGATTGCAATAATCATAGAAAAACGACATCTATTGCGATATTTTTCAGTACATAAAGGGAGTTCAAATTTGGTATTACAAATGCTCAAAATTTCACGCTTTAAAAATTGTAAGTTTCAAAAATAAAAAAAAACATCTCGCAATCATGCTAAAATATCGTAACTTTAAAAACTTTTGTGATACGTAGCCAACGATATCAATTTCATATTATCACTATATGTTTTGAGTAAACAGTACGTTCCGTACTTTCCTGAGGAATTGCAAATAATTCAATTGGAGTGAACATCAATTTTTTTTCATTCAACGTAAAGTTATAGAAAATTCATTGGATAATCAAATAAACATGATTTTTATAAATGCACTATAATGCGAAGAGAAAAAAACGACAGAACGACCTATTGCCTCATTATAAAATGAATAAAATGTACAGGGTTGAGGCTAGCGATAAATTGTATCAAATAACTATACACATATTGCAAAATTATTTGCACATTTTTTCCTGAACTAATTTGAGGTTTTAAGTTAAAGAGTACAAAATAAATACAAAGAGTAACTCACCTATACCAGAATATTGCGAAAGCAATTACGCCAACAACAGCAGCTGCGGTACACCCGGAGATGATGGCTGAAAATGAAGAAGAAAATATATTTTAAAATTAATTTTTGATTAACATGGCTGTTTACATCTAAATGTAATCAAAATGTATTGCGTCCATTATTCATAGTTTTAAAATTACTACGTTCCAGTCATTAGATTCGCAATGTTAAATTAATAACCGGTAAATACTTACTGTTCTCGCAGTCATACGAGAAAAGGTTCGTTTTTCTAGCAAATAAACTACTGCCGCGTCTCTCCAATAGTGATATTTATCCATATTACGGAAAAGTTATTAGCTATAGATAATAATGATATAGATATTATAACGCCATGAAGACAAATAGTAATGCCCTTTTTAAAAATATAATTTGAAATCAGATACAGAAAAAGAACGTATGCAATTTGTAAGATCACACCCTGAGTATCCTCTGATCAATAAAACCCGATCGTGTCTTGCAAATAGATAAGATACTCGCCAATCTTCGGATCAATCTAAGAACTTCGCTAAGTTGATCTAGGTTGGTTGGTTGGTTATTCAGGGGAGGCGACCGACAGCTGAGGTCATTTGCGCCATTTAGGATAGGTGGGTAATGGTTGGAGTTTCCAGGGAACGGAGGAAGGGTGGAGAGAAACCCGGCGTCGGCATTAGCCTACTCTTAACGAAAGGCGCCAAGGGGACCACGGCTTAACGTCCCATCCGACGGACGGAGTACTGAACTTGAAATGCCCTCCACTTGGCACTCAAGTGGGGACCGGTTTTCCACTGAAAAATCCGCCACTGCCGGGAATCGAACCCGGACCCTCGGGATGGGAGGGGAGTACTCCAGCCACCACACCAACCCAATCCCTTAAGTAGATCTAGCAGATCGGCAGTAAGGTAATACGAATTCGAGAGTAAAGGGCGAAAAAAAAAGATTCTCTCCTTCACTCAAGTTTCGGAACTAATAAAAGGTATACCCTGATGTGCGTACTTATGCAGTATAACTAGTGAAATATTTCCCAGCACACAACTACCGAAGTGGTATAGGAAGAGGAATGTAGAAAAAGTGTTTCTCTGCAGGAATCCATCGTCGTACTGTGAAACATAGCTATGGAAGTTAAGAATTAAGAGAAAAAATACCTTTTCATCGTGCTTTCGCGGGGAATTCAAGCAACACGCCACACGAACTGAATTGATCGCGGTAAGTACGGAGGAAATGCAAGCGTTGTGTGTTTTGGACAGCTTCCATTACGTGCCTAACCTTGGAATTTCACGTGACTGCGGCTAAGCTTTTTCGCTGCCGCACGGCTCTCTGTACTCACGCTCTGACACTCGGCACTTTGATGCATGTGTGAAGAAATTGGTTTCTGAGGTCACTCATACTACATCTTGGTCGAATCGGTGTGAAGTGCAGCTGAGAACGACGCCACGTACATAAAACTTCCCACACCCTAGCCGTGATATATATGTTTGAGGGAATGGAGAATTATATATGTTTGAGGGAATGGAGAATTATAGATATATGTATTGTAATGGTCCCCATTACATGACAGTCGAAAGGTCCATTTTGTAAAAAAATAATTATTTGTGGTGCAAAGTGATTGAGCGAGTAAGAGGAAAGAATCAAGGTAGTTCAAATAATGCACACCTTATGACTGCTGTCGGAGCTTCGAGCAGACGACTCTCACGCAGGGAATTATGAGTGTAACGAGAAATATAAAAACAGTGGAGCATTAGCTTGGAAGGGAAGAGAGCCCAGTGAACGGGACGCATCAGCTAATACGTGCCACTATCCTGAGGGAGAGCTTGGTGAACGCTCAGACTGGACACACCGACCAAGCAGTGCAATTATCCGGGAGAGCGAAAGAAGGGAGAGTCATAGCGAAGGAATACGTAGGTTCTGGGGTTAATAGGATCAACTGTCGGGGAGAGGTTCCTGCCGCTGCCTTGGAGACGTAATTTGCAGTCAGCCCGACAGCGATCCCTCGGTACCAGATTCTAACCCCGAAGGACCGCGTAAGCTATACCCGCAAGGTGACCCAGTCCCTTATTTTCCAAGTACAACTCTCACAAGGTTGACATTAGTGCATTTGGTGTGTCTCACGAACCCATAAATGTCGAAAAAAAAGTGAAATCAATTTATTTAATTTTTCTCCGTGAACTTTATATTAACGTGATTATTTAACAAACATTGCTAATATTACAGGAGCCGAAAAGGGCATCCCATTTTACTTAAATTTTACTTGTTCATCATTGCCATTGATTCAGTGTATTGCAATTTAAAGGGTATTTCTATAATTTTTTTAGGGTTTATTTGATTTGATTGTTTTTTTCTCGTTAAAATGTGTCGGTGTAAGAAAGAAAAAGCCTGGTACACTGTCATTTAAGGGGTAGCTTCAATAACTCGCCCTGCGATTCTTTCTTGTTCTTCTCATTTTCAGAGCCGCATGCGAATTTAAAGGCGCTGGTCGTCGAAATCTCAAGATTCCATTTCTGGTCTTGTGGGGGTTGGTGGAATTAGATTTACGTAGTGCCCCAAAGCCAGAAAGAGAATTAAAAGTCCGTGTGCCTCATCAATTATCCTCGCCCGTGAACGTCCTTTTCGAGGAGAGGGGGGGATCTATCCGGGAGGTGGGACCGTCACAGTATGTGCACTCAGATACATCAATTTATACACAGATAAAATTTGTAACCTTCCTTCTTCCTTGTTCTACCTTTCGAGTCTTCGCTCAAATAACATGACTCCTTCAAACTCATTTCTATGTTCATTTTCATGAGATGTCCCTCTCTACACTTCGTTACTCTACCTCGTGAAAACGGGTGTCCCAACCCTTCCTTGGTAAATTGGTGGAGACACCAGGGTACACCCGTGGCGTCGTGTAACCCCTTCCGCCGCTCACAATGCTTCCTTTGGAACGCACAGTTAACGGGGAGCCGTCGGAGGCTTGATCGAAGACAAAGACCCACTTCTAGTACAGCCGTCTCGGCCTGGGAGTTAATTTTCTCAAGGGGGAAACGGAATACTGAGGCAGTACTAAAGCTGTGTAACATTTATGGGTCGGCAGATACGGTTGTCGTTTCCGGTTGAGCTCTCGACCAATCATCGCCCTGAGGTAATCAGCGCCCTCCCACGGGAGGTGGGTCAAAGAGAGGAGAAGATATTCTCTTTTTTCAGGTTGTAAACCGTAGCCAATAGGGTATCGTTTCGTGGTCACATGCTATCTGTCATTACATCAGGAAGGTTAGAAGGTACCAGAACCGGAAATGCGGACTCGTTACTCGCGATACTCGCAGATGAGGTTATTTTGCACGCAGTAAAACTTAAAGAGCATTACGATGAATATTGAAATACATTTTCAAAATTTGTCGAATAATCGGTTAAAGAAACAAGCGCCATATGTAATTAAAATCGATTAAATTCGTTTCCGTTTAAAAGAATAGAGTTAACTCCATTAAGTAATCTTAAGAAGAATGACATGCCACTACGTTGAAATTTGATACGATTTAGTTGCTATTTATGTTTTAATAGCCATATAGTCACCATAAGAGGAAATGGAAAACATAATTTTTTTGTGCAGCAAAGGGCTAATCCTTCCCAAGCATTCTGGCTTTTTCTCCCGTAGGCTAGCATCCGTATGCCTTCTCTATTACATTTTCTAACCTCCTTGGTGGAAAGTATACGAAATTTCAATTGCTCCTGTCACCAGCCTGAAAATGTCAAGAATGTGGATAAAATACTGGGAAACTGCAAAACTATAATAATTTGAAATGTGGTGTTCCTATAAATGTGGGAAGAAAGGGAAGTCTATTGAAATGTTTATAAAAGAGACGGCACATCTAATCGGCAAAGTCTCGAAACATGGTCTGATGAAGAAAACTGAGAAATACATTCATGGAAAATTGAACAGGAAGAATGATACAGTAAATCCTCCTAATAAATATTCATTTGCTGTTTTTAAGTATCAACTCACTCACTCAAAGGCACTTCTGACTCCGGAAGGAAAGGTTTAATGATAGGAGTGGTAGGGTAGGGATGACATCAAATGTTCCTCTTAAGAGATATATGAAACAATCAGGGTAGGATATGAAATACCAGAGTTATGCTTATATGAATAGTTTTGCTGAAAGGAGAAATGGGTGGATAGCTACGTCAAACCTGTCTTAGGACCGGTGTTCACCGTAAAATTTTCTATAAAAAGAGAAGTAATAATGTTTTTATAAAAAATTAATGACTAGTGCATAAATTGCACTTGATTGCTTACGGTAAAACTATTCATAAAACCACAATTGCGACCAATCTGTCATCTATGAAATGTTTTACGAACAGGAATGTATTGCCGTCTTCACATCAGCATGAGTAGTTGCAGCCCTCAAATGCTGTAAAATGTTGGCAATGGTGTCCTCCGCTTTGCTTCTTGCATTTCTATCATGGCAAGAGGTGAATTTACCACAAAGAGACAATCCTTTTTTTATATTCTTCCAATACAAGGTAACTGCCTTGACATTCAATGAGCTGCCAACCATGTTTCATTAATTTTTTCTTGTTTTCTTTTTCGTATTATCTCTAAAGCCTAGTTTACACGGGTCAAGCATTCAGTAAAGAAGCTGGTCAATTACAGGTACACAATGACCATGCCGTTGACGCACCCTAAAAAACTAAAACCATGACTGGTTACTCGGGCAATTTTTTTTTCACTGTTTACACACAAGACAAGCTGGCAGTTCAGTAGACACAATTATTTCCAGTGGAGTCCATTGTCTTTAAGTTGCTTTTTTGAGTGAACGCTCTCCGGGCGTTAATTTGTGAGGAAAGCAATAGGCAGGATGTCAACTCACAAATGAAGTAGCATATGCTATGGAAGAGGAATTAAGCAAACAAAGGAAAGATCGGGTAAGAAGATGGCTAGGAATAAATACTCCCGGGGCATCTACACAACCGCTTAGTGGACTTCCTATAAAGGACATGCAAGAGTATAAAATGAGAGTGTGGAAACTGATGATTTAAACAAGTCACTGGAAATGGCGTTCGTGATTTCAGAATGAATACTCGCTCGACCAAGTACTTGACAGGATTAAAACGACGCTGTTCACATAAGTCGTGCGTGCAGTCAAATATAATAAATTTGGCGGTGGGGGTGGTCGAGAACTTACAATGCTTATTACACTGCTTACTATCAAAATCACTACTTTACACACCTTCAAAGCTATGCACAGCACCAGTGATGTCATCTTGGTATGATGACAACACCGATGGAGAAGTGTCATTTACATTGTCTGACAATGAGGAGCCGTCACTGGACGAAGGACAGATTTCTCGAACACTCTTCATTTAGCTTCCAAGAACTCCCGACACAACGCCGCAGATAGGTGAAAACTAAATAATGCACAAGACTTGCTGCAGGAAACTTGAGCTACGCTTCACTTTACCTTCACTGATCAAGAGCTGGATTGAAACTGGCGAAATAGACGGCCCAATACAGCTGCCACGCGTTGCTGTATGTAGAGAACACCCCTTCCCATTACTAAAACATTGTCTCAAACCGGGATTTTCCGACTCCTACATTCTTTTATTCATAATATCATTTCCACTGGGTTTTCCCTCCGTTAGATTTTCTCCACAGCCCACCCACTGTCTTTCGAACAAATTCTCCCTCCTTACTACAGAATGTCCTTCCGTCCACCCTGTCTCCTTTATGACATGCCTTCTTGCGCCCTTCAAAGAGTTCCGCCCCCAGCAACCCTTCCTCCACAGCTGACCCTCGCTAATCTCTCAATGAGGCACCGAGGCCCAACCGTGTGAAGACGGGTGCGAAAGATAGACAAAGAAGACTTTGAGACCGCTTTGAGCAGACTACTGGAACGCAGGGTCATTGCACTTGACCTAATGGGTAAAAGGGGGAAGCTGGCTAGGGTTAGTAACTGAATGTGAGGATAGCCAGTAGAGTTTATTTGGTGACAAGAAAGAGTTGAGATCAAAAATATATGAAGGGGTTGAGGGAGCAATGGCTGGGGCGTAGAAGAACGCATTACCTGGAATTTCACGTGTCGTTATATACGTCCCCAAATTCGCGTGGTAAGTCACCATTCGGAGGTCCGTTTAAAAATCAATAAAATACGCTGAAGATAGAAAAATACTATTGTAACTGACATTAAATACTATTTAATTTGTATGGGATTGGGTATGTAAAAACGATGAAGGAATATACCTTACTTCAAAAGTTTTATCAATGCCTATAATCAAATAATGGGCAAATACCTGCCACGAATGAAAATTTAAATTCATTCATTGAACCGAAAGAAAACAGGAGGTGGGAAGAAAAATAGTGTTATCCCTACATCATGTTTTATGTGTAGGAATTCAAAATCTTCCCTTCGTCCACGATAAGGGTTCACTGCAATAAAATACGTTGTACTTTGAGAAAATCATTTTAAATATGTTTCACATGCCCTTCTATTTACCGCCGATATCATGCTCACTATTTAAGGAAAAATTAAGTGATAAAAGTGAAAATTCCAGGGCGGTTCCGAGGAATTTACGAGGGCAACCGTCGCAGAGTAATAAGCATTCAGTTCATTCTTTACTATCTTCAGGTAGTCCAGCGAACAATTGAAGCCCTTGGTATTCATAGAAGTATTCACGGATCTTTGAAATCCAAACCTAATGCGTCGGGCAGCATGTGAGCCTGTAATGGGAAAATAAAATCCCCTAATTCGCGTCGTAAGTCCTCGGTCCATTGAAAATCCAGAAAATGAGTTGAAAATAGAATAAATACTAACGAAACTGACTTAAATGAATGGGGATGGGTTGTAGCATTGATTCCTTAAATTATAAGAAAGAAAAAAAAATTGACTTCACCGGGACTCGAACCCAGGTCGCCCGGGGCAATAGCCATCGGCCGTGCGCCTTAACGCACGCGGCTACGCCGGTTGTTGGGGTCGTTCCCTTACTTAAAGATACTGATTCTGCGCCAAATCTTTACTTGCTAATATCTCTCGAACCCGGGCCTATGGGGAAGAAAGCCGTGACACTTTTTCTACATTTCCTTTATAGTTTCAGAAAATAACATCGGCATTCGGATCCCGAACATCAATCTCGCGATGTCTCCTTGTTAGCTACATGTGCAAACCTACTTGACTCGACTACCTACTCCACACTTGACTGGTCACTCGACTGACATCACCGTTTACATAGATCATGCCACTTGACTCGACCAATCACTTGCCAGAATACTCGACCCGTGTACAATAGGTTTAAGAAAACGCGATTTTCACCTTTTCTGTGGCATAAAACAATTTATGGGTACGGAAACATGTCCTAATCCAATAAAAAACGTTTCATAAAACTAATTTATATGAAACCATTTCATTAAAGTAATTTTTATGAATCCATTTAATCGTGAGAAAGCACATTTGAAAAAATATGATAGATTTCAAAAAAGTTTTACGAAATATTTTACCGAGAGGAACAGGCTTTACAATTGTTAATATTTTTTTTTCGACAAGCAATGCGAAATAGGTGCAGGCTGTTTCTTCTGTATTCCTTTACCGGGTACGGTTGGCAGCCAACACGTAGAAAATTAGTGGCAATCTAATCGTTGAGCTGAACCCCGTAACCAAGAGAACTCTAGAGGTGAACCCACCATGACAATGACATCCATCAACCTCTAAGGTAATACCATTTTTTTGTTGGTGGAAGGAGAAAGGATGAACAGATTTTGTAAGGAAATTGTTCATGGAAATTATTCCAATGAAGCGTTTCACGGAGAGTAGCATGAATTGCTCATTATGAATGCTCACCAAGTTCCTCAGTCCTCTCCTATTCTCTGACAATCTACCTGAGATTCGCAATTCACTCCGGGTAATCTCATTTCCCACCCCGGTATTCAACACAAAGGCTGGTCTGGTTTGTGAGGGTACACCTCGCTAAGATCTACAGCTCGCTAAGAGGGTACACACAACGGCGTGTGAAATTAATACATTAAGTTTAAGTGGGGAGGGTGGGGGATGCTGGATACATTAACATGCAGTTTCTTCCCTGTTTCATCTGCGGTTTCCAAGAAAGTTCTCGTGTCCAGATAATCACAGAACTTGCATTTGGCTTGGCGTAACCAAAAAGCCCTCTCTTGGATGGGAACCAAGAAGCCGATCAGCTATGTTAACTCTATGCTACCACACAATAATAATTTCATTTTACAGCTAAAACGTTGTTGAGTATCTAACTAAAAAAGAATATGTAAAAGAGCTGATAATTTGATTAAATTGGAATACTAAAAAAAAGAAACATGAAACACTAGAGGTTGAATTAACTACACGGCATTACCTGCCCTAAATTTCGTATTTTACGGCTACACTTGGTGAGAGTACAGCCAACTTTCTAATTAACTTTTCCTTCCGGAAATTGAAAAACAAAATATTCATAAACTTACTCTAGAAAAGTAAAATTGTTTCCGAGAAAATCGAACGTCCTTATTTACTGCGTATGCCGATGCACCAAACTGCATAACAGTCTTCTCTGAATGCAATCACATATATTTAACTAGCAATAACGATTTCATTTTAAGGAACAAATGACAAAATGCGTTGATATTTTCAACGTATATACTAGATAGTGCACAAATAAATTTAGTTTCGACAGACACAAATATTTTAGTTTCAATTGCGATAGCTATTTTCAACCGTACATTCATTCTAAGCATGTAATTAACACCTAATTTATTCCTGGCAAGTTCAGAAAGGTAATTCACTATCTCGAATTCAGAGAAAAACTTAAGAATTATTTTTTAACATATCTCTGATTGAATGTGAATCATTTCACCGGGACTGAACTAACAAAAATTTGGAACCTAATCATGAAACACTAACATGAAAATAACTACAGTTAACCTGTCATTCATCAATTGTATTTCAAGCTGCTGTGCATTCAGTTGAAATCTCAAGATATGTATGAATATGAGCCAGTTAAAAAAAAACTTAAAAAAATTCAATACTATTAGAATTCCACAAAATATCATTCTGTCCTTTTCATTGAATCAAAAATTGTTTAACGACAAGAAAGAAAAAAAAAGCATTTGGATAACTCTTTTTTAAGTTATTTTGGTCAGTCATCTGCTATGAATATAATTAGCGGTTCGAAAAATTACCGAACAACCGCCCTTTGAATAAAACCACGGAGAAACACAAAAATTATCTTCCACTTGAATTTTGACTAACAATTTCTACACATCACTCCAACCTTTCCCAATATCACTAATCTGCCTTCAATCTTAAATGACTCAGAATAATTGTAGACATACACTTATCAACGTAAAAATAGACAATTAAAATCGAATAAAATTATGCAAACAGTTGAGGGATTAAATCACAAATTGGCAGCGCCTGATTTTATGCTGATTTCAACAGATGTGACTCTCATCCTTGACCTTTCATCGTCAATAACTCCTGAGTCGTTAAATCAATTTGTACGCAATTTTCGAGTTATCCTTTCTTTCCTCCAATATTTCAACAAAACATCCTTTGACCCTAGACGAGGCCATTATTTCTTCCAGGGATGGAAGGAAAGCTACTCGGTAATTTCTTTTCTCGACGATTTCTGCCTTCCCTGAATATGACGGGTTCTTTGGATAAAGTTTCAAGGTAGGGAACTCCAACAGAGTTGATGGAAAACTAAATAAAAAGAGATCAAACAAAAAAGGGTCTATTATTCCTCATTAGCAGTGTAATTTTGAAAAAGACAGGTTAGTAAGGGGATTCACAAAAATAAAGCACGCCAGGTTATATTTCAAGGCAGTTCAAAACTTGTTCTCTTTCGTAATCCGAAGAAGCAGCCCATTATCGCTGTTCGGTTTCTCCCAGCCATCGGAGAACGTTCCTGTCAGCATTAACCATCACCAAAATAAAAGTTTTGCCAGAAAAAGAACTTCTCCTTTTGTTTCCAAACATAGCTCCTAAGTTTACAACCCTTCCTTCATCGTTAATGCATCCATATTAAACTTCGAATGATAATATTACCAAGGCTTACGAATTCTATATGACGAAATATATCTGTACGATTTCCGTAGCAGTTACTGTTTCGGAGTCACTTTCAGAACAAGCTATTAAAGGTTTTTAAAGTCTTAGTCTCATGAAAACAAACAAAAATGTAGAGTTTTTGACTAAATTGTATTCATTCGCACTTCACGAAAAGATATGCTCAAAGAAGGAGAAGAGACTCAAAGTTTAATGAAAATAATCAACTAATGAAATGAAAGATGCAAAATAAGATTACCATAAAACACAAATTAAAATTATTCAAGTGTCGAGTTGGTCTAATTTAAAAGGCAGACAAATATATATACACTCCATGATAACAGGATGGATCGTCAGAGCTGAGCATTTTTCATGGGAGAAAGAAGGGTGGAGTGAAAACCGGCGTTGGCCTTAGCTTCCGGAGTCTGACTTAATCTTAACGGAAGGATTTTAGGGGCCAATACTTTAATTCGCCATGCCATATACAGTCTAACTAAGGTACTTTTCTCTAGTCCAGTAGAGTCCCCTCTAGAGTACCAGTCTAACTAAGGTACTCAATAAGGTACTTTTCACACAAAAATCAAGTAGTGGCCAGTATACAGCAAATAAATTTGCCGAAACCGAGATTCGAACCCTGGCTCCCAAGATAAGAGTCAAGCGCTCTAGCCACCAACCCAAACCGATTCTTACGTCCCATTCCTTACTACTTTTCCTCTCTTTCCCCGGCCTTTGACTTAACACCCTCTCCCACAGGTCTCACGATGATTAGTGCAGTAATAATAATTAGGGTGGATTTATTTTTAAAGTAAGTCAGCAACTAGGGCATTTGCACCGAGGGTAAAGAGTAGATAATCGACGTTTTCTGCCAATAGGGGAGACGACCGACAGTTAAAGCCACGTGAACCATTAAAGTTAGTTGCGTACTTGGAAATTGGTGGGAATTTTCCAAGGAATGGAGGAGAGAAACCCAGCGTTGTCAGTAGCCAACAATGTGCAGATGTTGATTTTCATAGAAGAATATACCCTAGATAATGTCGGCTAGTCATTCACGGAAGCAAGTTTTAAAAAAATCGAGCCAATTTTCATTTTAAACGAGAAGCAGTAACTTTGTAATTCCACGTGTATTTATTGTAAACGACCTAGGTTTCGACGTAGCACGTCATCATCAGGTACAAATATCACAGAACACTCAGAATATATAGTCACCTATAATATCAGAATATATATATCCCCCTAATGTTTGTGACTATATATTCTGAGTGTTCTGTGATATTTGTACCTGATGATGACGTGCTACGTCGAAACCTAGGTCGTTTACAATAAATACATGTGGAATTACAAAGTTACTGCTTCTCATTTAACATGCTTAGCAAATTCCATGAAGTCACGCATGAAACAACGCAATTTTCATTACTTGTAAGTGAAGAAGGGCATAGTCTTATGACAATAGTTTGCCAGCCCAGTCTGTACGTGATTCACTTCACTTAAATAAAATTAATGGTCGTCTGCGGTCGTATCTGAATGGCAAAAGATGATGCTCCACCGCGTTCAACAAATTTATCCCTCCCGACTAAGGCCACGCTGCAGGTGCGACATCAAATATAAAGATAACGAAATGACATCATCATTCTCCCGAAGGAGCTGTTTGGGATAAACGACACGGAAATTAAGAATGACGGGAGTTAACACGTGCTAGAGGATGAAAGCAGAATGAGAGAAAGGCTGTAGGAGGAAGGGAGGACGAAATTATTGCGGTTACAACAATGCAACGCGTGGCTCGCTCTCCGAGAAAGCTAATTTGGCAATTAATTCCGAAGTAATTGCCGTGACGTATTTATTTCACAAGAGAAGGGTGGCCGTAGTTCCATGGCGTATGAATAACCTCGCCCTGCTTAACATCTCGCTAATTGTTTCCGACGTTTCGGCCGACGGAGTGGGGGACTATAAAAGGGATGAAGCTCTCTCGACGCGAAAGTTTCCCGAGGAGAGCCAACCGTTCTTCTCCTGGAATTTTCCGCAGAATGAGTAAACACGGATGAATGCTTATTCTCACAATTGCACCACACATCTTCATAACTTCATTACATTTACCCGAAAGAATGAGCCCTTTGGAGTCTACGCAACCATGTTTCGCTTGGTTCTCTCTAATTTTATTCCCAAACAAAGTGGAAAGCATTAATACAAGAATATAGAAATGGAACAGAATTAACTCATTATAATAGGTATACGTGTATGGAATACACCATGTTTCTAACTGGAATTTCTATAATCTTCCTATTATTCTCTACCTTTCTAAAAAAATCATTTTTGGGGCTGACTCCTCACTGGAATTCTCGAGAAGGGTGATTCATACTAAAGTGAAAATACTTGACATTCCTAAAAAACTGAAGAAACTCTGTTTCATTCATGTTTATTCAGGGCATGCATAATAAGCAGTGCATTCCAACTGACAACAAGGAAAACATACACAAAATAGACACAACCATCAAACTAAATGCAGACTGGATCTTATAAAAATTCTAAATCTTATCTTTTTTCTTAAAATACACTGTGATTTCTCCTTTCTAAAGTTAAGAATTTTAGCTTCCTCATATCCTCATAAGAATACTTCGCGACGATACACAGGTGATTCAATACGTACGCTAATGTGTACGTATTGAATCTGAAGAAAAATATATGATGTAATTTGAAGTGAAAATAGACCAATTATTTTAAAACTGATGGATTTAATGCATTCACTTCAGGAGCCACAGTGTTTCCCCATAACTGAATAATCCCATTTTTCGACTCGCAAGAGTGACTTTGCTGAACCCTGTATGGATGGGAAACATTTATTTTTTATCTTAAGAGGAATATAATTTTAGTTGAGTTACATGAGGAACGAAAAGTGAGGAACCACGTGCGATCTCCATTGCATTTATTCATTACCACCCACTTTCCCTCGAACGTTTGTCATCCCAAGTATATAAAAAAATAATTCTCGTCAACTCAATATTTCATTGACGTCTTCTCACGAATCATTAAAGCGTAATTTTCACATATACTATTTAGATAAAACAACAAATAAGTTTGGTATAAAATACCTCAGATTTTAACAGTTTCCTAAAATTTAGAAATTTTTTGAACAATATGTGTTTGACAATTGGCATATCACGTGAAGGATTTAGCTGCCCAATGAGACATATGCAAAGAGGAGAAAAACATGATGAGGGAATCTCTCCTTCAATACGCGAAGAAAAAGTTACTGAACACTCATGCGTGTAGTTTAGAGCTATACGGCTCAGAAACCTGGAGTCTGAGGAAGGAGAATGAACGCGGATACGTGGTTTCAGATCGGTTGCGAAAAAGCAAAATCGGTAACGTTCCATTTAGGTAGCCCAAAGGTCACGGGGTTCGAATCACACCTCGGACACGACTGCTGTGTATTTTTCCCAATCAATCAAGCTTAGGACTGAGTTAAGGCAGACAGACTTACGTGTGATTACTCGTAAGCAGATTCAACAACTTAAAACCCAAGCCTAACACTAAATGGCAGTTTCAGGGACGTGAGATTGTAGAAGAATAGGTAATGCTGGCTGGGTGGATAGGGAAACAAATGAAGTACTAAACATGAAAGGACACAAAAGGAATTTAGCAGGAAAATTTCGAAAGAGGTCATTAATGTGAAAGGATGATTGAGAGGTAATGGAATGTTGAAGAGGGTAATGGAAAGGAGTAGGTGAAAGATATGGAGACCCAAATTAGGGGCTTTATGTATTTACTATTGGCTAGGCAGGAAGATGCAACGATCTACTACGCTGCTGAAGCGCGTGTAGGGACTATCCGAAAGCCTACTATTGTTGTCACAGCTCCAACAATGATGACCGAGGTGTCAACAATCTCTCTGTTTCAGTAGAGTGAAAAGGCATTATTTACAGGCGGCACAGCGTTGCAACCAATGGTTGCAACAGTACCTACCATTGACCTGCGAGCAGCCTCCGTTGCTACGCTACTGGAGAGCGTGTCGAGAGTTCATCAGGAGGGAAAGGCCGTGTCGTTTTCAATGGATTCGGGGAGGAGAGGATATAAACGTCGAGAGGCGAGAGGCGTAAGGGTAGTACAAAAGAGTGGGGCGCAGGAAGCTTGTTAGTGGGGATGTTTGAATGAGTCGGGGAAGGGATAGGTAGTGAGTGAGCTGTAAGGATCGGCGTCCGTTCTCCACATCCTACCCATTTCTCCTCTTATATTCTCAAACCCCTTTTGAAAGGGAAGCATACCACGCGAGAAAGTTCAGGGACGAATTCAATCACGCAAAACGAGTGAAAGACTGATGCGCAGGGAAATTAAAAGGTAACACACTTAGAATTTAAAATAAATAATGAAAAATTTTGCTCGCGCAACCTAGAGATCAAATCGCACCGCAAAAATTTAACGCAAATAAAAGAGCGTGGTCAGTCATAAAAGGAGTTGAAGTATGAATAAACAAAACGTTACCGTGAGCTGCCTTCCTCGCCTGTGACAGAGAATAATACCTCCACGTTTACTGAGCCGTAGATGAATAGTAAAAATATATAAATAACTCACGATAACTAACAACATCACGTCACTAAACAAACTACGTGCAAGAAGAATACTAATTGGCAAGCAAATACCCATGGCTATTTCAAACATATAATTCTAAGTTACACGTTTTAATTAATAAAATCAACTTTGCTCAATGCCAAATCACCAAAGAACCTTTAAAAGGAGCATCTCAGCCGGGCATCATAGAGTGGACAGGAGGATGAAGAACGAAAAATTGAAATGATATACATAGCGTGAATTTAGTAGTCAATATGTTGCTTACAGAGTAGTTAGTACGGTCATTGTATCTCTAACCCTACGAGTCTAATTAAAAATATAATAGAAGGGAAGGTTGAAGGGAAAGTACCGCGAGTAAGACCAAGGGACAAATATATAGGACAAATAAAGAAAGGCATAAAATAGAATACATACCAGGGCGTGAGGAAATTAACATTGAATAGGGCAGAATGGAGGGCTGCAGTAAACCAATCCTAGGATTGAAATACTGATGATGATGACGAGTCTAATTCGTTATTTTTTGGCAGGTTGGATATATGAAACCTTACGTCTGTTACCTTCACTATAGATGTCAAATATAAAAGATTCAACATAAAAAATGTCTCCGAAACAAAAAAGTACATTAGTTTACGGTAACTGAGAAATGGTTTTCCTTACTTGAAATGCATCAATAGAATTTGTTTGTTTCAGAATTAATTTTGTCCTCGGACACCTTCCACCTGAAAATTGTTTAACATCACTCGCAGCGTTTCCTATCACAGTAAATTGAACATGAACAATCTTATAGCCAGAACAGACTTATAGCCAACATTCTCCCTTCAAACGACATTTCATTATTTTGCAAGTCAGCCAATTAATTTCTCAAAGGACCATCCACTTACGTAATTTCTGAATCAGAATTTTCCACAATGAGTCGTAAATACGCTTGAGTTCATACAATATTGGTTAAAAATAAGTGGAAAATAAGAGCAAATACTTTGCCCTCCGACCAATAGCAAGGGCTCCATCAGCCAATAATAAATTGGAAAACAAAAAAATCGCATAAGAAGACATGCATTTTGATACGGCACATTTACAAAAAGCCATGCAAAATTTTGCCCCGTGCAAAGACTAAGGGTGAACTTGGGCGAGCAATCCGCTATTTCGCTAGAAATGATCCGCTATTGGCAGATGTCGCACCTCACAAAGATCAGCAAAGGGGCTGATCAACTTTTGCGGCGAAAATCCGACAGAAATGTCCACTATACTCATCGATTCAATCTATCAATTAATGTCACATGTATGGTTTCGGCTCGATTTATTCACACATATTATAGTCATAATATGCGAATCATAGCCATAATTACCAGCCATATACCAGTAGGGGAAGGTTTTGATCGAGTACTAGTACTGATCTTCTTGACGCTGTATCCGAACGGTTTCTTCCCTGAAAATTTTGTTACCTCAAATTAGCATATTTCCAGCGTGCAGAAATGTCATTCCCGGCGTATGCAATTGGTTAAGTCTGTTCGGGATTCCCATCGCGTCAGGTCCACGAAGTTTGCCGACGTTTCGAGGCACGTGTCGCACATCATTCTCAGGGCTGAGAGACTCAGAATATGCTCGACACGTGCATCGAAACGTCGGCAAACTTCGTGGACCAGACCCGTTGGGAAGCCCGAATAGATCACCAATAAGACTTCACTAATATTTCCAACATCTTTTACTGCTATTCCAATGCCTTTTCTTATACTGTCTCTTACTTTCTTAACATTGCATTCTAACTTCAATAGCGGCTGTTGGCACGCAATTTTTCCTGATTAACATTCTATCCATATACTCAGCCTCCTAATTTTCTCCTTTTCTCTAATTATCCTTCTCCCGTACTCGGCACTGAATCATCTGTCCATCTCCTACAGATAAACATATTTTTTTTCATTCCCTTCCTCTCTTAAATCTCAAAATTCACCGCAGGATAACCTTAAATCATCTCATTCCCCTCACAGAGTTTCGCATCCATACAAATCCACCCTCAAATATCGCGTCAGCACTTCAATATGTACTTCCAAACGTAAATGAAATACACTCTCCTACAGGTAGAGGAGTTGAACGGACTCTTTGGACGAACTTTCGGTTGCCATGGACTCCAGGAGGAGGGTGGGTAAACATTACCCGGGAGAGAGAGTGGGAGGGGTACTCAGCAACCCTCGACCTTTTCCTTGAAGTGGAGGCACCACACCGCGTCTCGAGCCAGCGAAGCACTTTCCCCACGACACCAAACTCATCTTCCCTCGTGCCCAGCGCGGGTTACGTAGGGAAAGGCCTCGAAACGGGAGAAAGGCGTAACAGAATGCTTGGAAGACACTTTGAAATTCCTCTCGCCCGCATTTGACACCTTAATATATACATTTTCCCGATTCTGGTAATCCTTGTAGTTCGGCATGATGATGACACATAGGCATTGAAAACATGTAACAATTTTGATTAATCCTGTGTGCAGTACAAAGAAACCTGTATTTTGCTACCCTCTACAATGCTGTTGAACAATATAATCTGACACAGTCGAATTTTGTTCGAAATTCATGCACATATATTTGGATCTCGAGACAAAATAAAATATTTTTGAGGTCACAACGATATATCGACCCTTATCCACTGCTTGATTTCACCACCCGACCCTCACCACTGCTGGTTCACTAGTTTGCCAATTTTGGGAGCCTTTGGTGGGATAAGCGGTGAAGTAGGAGTATAACTATCAGGACTACCTGTTTTAGGACAAGAAATCTCACAGGAGGGATGAAATGGATCACATGAAGGTCGCGGAAGGTAATTTTAGTAGTGACATTCATAATCCTTCATCTACCAACTCCAAACACTGTTAAGTTACATAATTGAGATCGTAGCCATTTCACTGCTATGGCAGAAAGCAAACGGATGGCTCATTTAGTCTCATGCCAAATCATCAGAAGAAGACCATTTTGAAGAACTTCCACATTTCGTCGTTGAGATTGGTAAGAGTTTTGTGTCCAGGACTGTATATATTGTCTCGTACCTAAACCAGAGAAAGCCATTTTGAATGCACAAAGCGTCAGTTATAACATTCTATTCATACAATGGGGTAAGGGAAAATTTTAATCCCTCAAGACTCGATAATATAAAATTTTTGCACCGCAACTTCGGCAAAAACTGATTATTCACTCAAGTTTAACTTCCTAATATTCTGTATTTGTTCCAGGGGACAGAATTTCCCAGAACATAATTAAATACTTATCACTTATAATATAGTATATTTATAGTGAGGAAGCTGCACTCAGGAAACAATTTTAGATTCCTCTCACCAGAAATACCTCGCTCATGTCTTGACCATAGGGCCCAACACCGCTAGGCGATCGGGTTAGTATGGTGGATATAGTAAAAGCTTCCTATCGTGGGCCTGGGTTTGAGTCCTGGCAACGACTAAGATCTGAAATTGGCATACCGGTCTTTAATTGAGTACTGGGTGGAAACTATCCAAAATGCAGGAAAATTTAGCAGATATTTGTCCAGCTACATCTGCAATGCAGACGGTGTGAAGAAGAGGATGAAACCACATCCCACATACTATCCCAGTGTCCTCATGTGATGAGGACTCGAAATAGGTACCCGGGTACAACATTCATGAAGCCCAGGGAGGTTAGGGAAATCCCCATCGGGGACCTGTTGGCCTTTAGTAGGGCGATAGGCCTTTGAGGGTGATTTAACCAGAAGGGTGGATGGCACAATGGGCCAATAGGTTTAAGTGCCTCAGGATCTCCTTTGTGAGGAACTCCACCAAATCTACTATCTTATCTATCTGCACAATACCCTGAAAGTCACAGCAAGGGTGTGTGGCAGAGGGTGAACCGTAACCGGTCTAATGCTACGCGCAGACAAAACCTCAAAGGTCAAGAAACTCATGTCTTGTTCGATGACAGATGAAACTATCGAATTGGAATCGATCTGAGGCCGTATCGCACATTCCTCGGTCGCGACCTCGCTGAGGAGGGGAGGGCTCTTGACCTTTCCGACCTCTCGCCTCTCGTCCGACCCTGAGAGGAGGATCTCACGAGTGCCCACAGAAGAGACGGACCGAGAAGGGGCGGGGGACGGAAATGGGTTCCGCCCCCCCTCCACCACTTTCGGTTCGGCTCTCCAAGCGACAAGCGAGAATCGTCCTCCGAGCAACGCAAGCCCTTTCCAAAGCTGGATTTATAAAAAAAAAAATATGAATGACTTCACGGGGGTCGCCGACCCCCGCGACGCAAATTTTAATCATCTCTAACCTCGCTCAGAGAAAGCTCATGGCTGAAGATGACGGCGATTTGATTTAAACGGAAACAGGCGGAGGAAAACAATTGATTCTGACATGCGTCGGTGTAAAAAATAGTACAATGGTAGGTTAAATACAAGCGTAGAAGTAAGGAAACAGTTCATCAGAACATACATCTGAAGCCAGTGGCGTAGCCAGGATGTTCTCCTGGGGGGGGGGGGCAAAAATAAAATAAGTTAGCGTTCCATAACCGTTCCATAACACAAGTTTGTTTTTGCCCCTTCATGAAAAATGTTAATATTTCTTAATACAATTTGTATTTATTATATTCCTCCCTCTAGTTGAATGTCAACGGGCACTTTCAGCTAGTTGACCTGTAATTTTTCATTTGACTAATGTGCCAGGGGGGGGGGGGGGGGAGGGGCAAGCGACCCACCGTGGCTAGCCCATGTCTGGAGCATGTTTCTTTACGGTAGTGAAGCATGGCGGAGAAGAAAAGGGTGGAAGCATTGGAAATGTGGTGCTACAGAAGAATGCTGAAGATTAAATGGATCGACCGAGTGAGTAACGAGGAAGTGCTAAGAAGAAGAGGAGAAAAGAGAAGTCTGCTGACAACTCTAAAAAGAAGAAGGGACAACTTAATCGGCCATATCTTGAGACATGATGGCTTGATGAAGAGTATCGTCGAGGGAAAAGTGAACGGGAAGAATGGAAAAGGCAGGCCTCGTATGAGATACATGGAACAGGTTGTGAAGAATGTAAAAGAGAAGAATTACGTCACAATGAAAAGGTTGGCCGATAGAAGAATCGAGTGGAAAGCTGTGTCAAACCAATCCTAGGATTGTTGACCAATGATGATGATGGTAGGTTAAACCGTACGCACTATGGTCACAAGGCACTATAACTGGTAATGATAAATGTAGAATAAGAGAGATAATTTAAAATGTCATTTTTTCCGCAAGCAATTAGATAAAGTAATACATAAGGTCAAAGCTACGAAGAGTAAATAGTATCAATAGTGTAAATTTTTGGCCGCCATTATCACGCATGCCTATCTTAGGTAAATAATTTCATTTTTTGAACGATTGTCTAGAAAGGGTCATAATTCGAACAATTTTTCCCCGAACAATTAGGGAAAGTAATATATTTTATAGTAAATATTTTCGATTGTAGGCTTTTTTCGTATGCATGCCTAACTTAGATGTACAAAGCAACCTCGCAAGTTGAAGAGGAAGTTACCTACAGGATGGTGAGAAATCACTTCAAGGAACGGGCTGGGAGATGTTACGACATCAGGGACAAGAATGGAGAACTCTTAAAGGAACATGAGGATAAAGTGAAGAGATGGAAGGAATACTTGGAAGAGTTGTACAATGGAAGCTATCTTAGACTGGAAGCAATTGAAGAGGAAAATGAAGTCGATAAGGATGATTTGGGAGGCCCAATATTAAGATCAGAATTTGACGCAGCTGTGAGGGATCTGAGGATAAATAAGGCTTCGGGAATAGAGAATATTCCTGCCGAACTAATAAATAACGCCGGAGAAAAGACATTAACTCAGCTGTACAAGACCATCGTCGACATGTACTCTACAGGAGAGTAGATGTTCTTCTCGAAGTCCACGGACTTCAAGAAGAACATCATCATCCCTATTGCCAAAAAGAAGAGGGCTGAGAACTGTGAACATTTTAGGACCATAAGCCTGACGAAACATTGCTCGAAGATATTGACCAGAATCATATATAGAAGAATAGAACGAAAAGCTAACGAGTTCCTGGATGAGGACCAATTCGGTTTCAGAAGAAACAAGGGCACAAGAGAAGCGATTTTAGCCCACAGGCTACTTATAGAGAAGAGAATAGAGAAGAATCTATCGACGTTCGTTTCATTTATAGATTTGGAAAAGGCATTTGACAACGTGGATTGAAACATGATGCTAAAGTTTCTAGAAGAAATTGGAGTATCATACAATGACCGAAGAGTTATCCACAGCTTGTATAAAAACCAGGTGGCCATAATCAAATCAGGACCCAGCAGTACAGAAGCAAGCATAAAGCTAGGAGTGAGGCAAGGATGTGCACTGTGTTTCGTATTATTCAATGTCCACATCGATTAAGCCATCCAAGAAGTCAAAGAAAAGTATCCGGGAGTGAATGTCCACGGGGAGAAAATCAGCATGCTACGATTCGCCGATGACATAGCAGTCTTTAAGAAACAGAAGGAGATTTGAAGAAGAAAATAGGAAATATGGAAAGAACAATGACCAGATATCATCTGAAGATCAATAAAAAGAAAACTGAGTATTGGTATACAGTAGGAGAAAGAAATCCAGGACCAATGTTAAACTAGGAAAACAAAAAATCGAGGAGGTGGAAGAGTTCTGTTACCTGGGAAGCCGAGTAACCAGCGATGGACGAAGTAAAAGAGAAATTGCCAGTAGAATTGCCCAAGCGAAAAGGGCATTTTACCAGAAGAAGATCCTGCAAACTTCTCCTTACTGCTGCAAATACAAGCGTGGAAGTGAGGAAAAATTTCATTAGAACATACATCTGGAGAATTCTTCTATATGGTAGCGAATCATGGACAATAGCAGCAGTAGAGAAGTTCAGGCTGGAAACATTTAAAATTTGGTGCCACCGAAGAATGATGAAGATAAAATGGATCGAACGAGTGACAAACGAAGAAGTCTTAAGAAGAGTGGGAGAGAAGAGATGTGTACTGAAAACCATAAAAAGAAGACGGGACAACTTAATGGGCCGCATCTTAAGACACGATGGCCTGATGAAGACAATCGTCGAGGGAAAAGTGAACGGGAAGAATGGAAAAGGCAGGCCTCGTATGAGGTATATGGAGCAAGTTGTGAAGGATGTAAAAGAGAGGAGCTACGTCAATATGAAGAGGTTGGCCGATAGAAGAATCGAGTGGAGGGCTGCATCAAACCAATCCTAGGATTGTTGACAGATGATGATGATTCCTAACTTAGTGCAAATAATTTAATTTTGTTGTATGATTGTCAAGAAAGTATGGTAAAATTCAAAATGCTATTTTTCCCCGAGCCTTTAGGGAAAGAAATAGATAATATCAAAGCTACTAGGGGGAAAATAGTATCATTGGTGTAGATGTTTGGCCAATTTATGTATACATGCCTCGCTTAGTGCAAATAAGTTCATTTTTTGCATGATTGTCGCGAAATGACAAACATTTTTACTTGTGGGACGTCCACCTAAGAGAGTGATGGTTTTTCATTAGAAGCGGTATCGCGAGTGAAAATATTTAGTTCCTTCAGTGAATTCCACATTAGAGAATTTGTATTAAACAACTGAACCATTATTTTATTGCTTGCAGGGTAATTCGCATATGTAAATTAATTAATATTCGTCAGGTTTTCCTTTATACTGGAGAATTTCCACACAGCTCTCAAGTAGGTACCTGTATGCCAATATGAAATCTCCACCATTTAATGGACTCGAACCCAGGCCCACTGGATAGGAAGCCAGGACTAAAGCCACCATGCAAACATGATCCACGCGCTGTGTCTATCCCTATGGATAAGACAAGATCGACGAGTTTTAGGTGAGAGGAATCTCAAAGTTTCAGCGAATTCAGCATCCTAACGAGAGCTACGTGCATAGAAGGATTCAGCCTTTGCTGGCATTGGCCGAAGAAGTCCCAGAAAAAAAGAAAAAAAAACAGGATTTCTCAGCCCAGGATGTTCGGTAGGGAGTTAAAAGCAAAGAGAAGAGATCACCTGGGTTAACATGGGACCCATTTACACTCATGAATATTTGAAAGAGTTCGAGAGAGCGTGGTTAAGGTACGGTAACGAAACGTGGCACCTACCCCATTTCCCTTAAGCGTTTTCGCAATGCATAATGGAGGATTAACCCCAAAAAAAAGGTTTCACAGCAAATTTGGCAGGGTGGCATTCGTTTTCATTCAAGTGGAGGAAATATTAATTATTTACACGCCCACCATTCATTCGGAAAGATAAAAACACTTGTAATAAATTTGTGAGAAGCCTTTACGATGCCTTAAAAGCCCTCTGTCCTTGAGAAATCATGAATAAAGAAGGTACGAGAAGGGCATTCGTTCCCGTTCCTTGAGGGAGAGGGAGGAAGGCAAACGTGTCGGGATTTTCTTTACATCACTTTAAGTTCGACGCATGTTTTCTTATAAATGCAGACCATGATGAAGTCTCCAAGCCGTACTTTAAGGGATTCATTCAACCGGAAAAGGAGAGGGAGGTGCTTAAAAATTAAGATTCCCCGCAGGTTGAAGCCCCGGACAAGCCAGGACTATTTCAGTACCCTAGGTTCATAATTCGATTGGTTATCAACAAAGTTCCATGCCATAGAAAAGCATAAATGTTCAGTGGGGAGAGATAGGAATGGGAAGGGTGGAGGGATGAGTGGAGAGAAAACAGGATTGAGAATTAGCCTGCTCTTAATGAAAGGCGTGGAGGGATCCACGATTTTACTCCCTATCTGACGGACAGGTAACTGAACACGAAACGCTCTCCAAACAGCACATAAGATAGTACAAGAATAACAATAAAATCGCTGCTACTGCTGGGATTCAAACCCGGGCTCGTGGAATGAGAAGCTATAATTCTAGTCACTGTGCCCACATGAAAGGGATTAGTCACGTTGGCACACCGGTTACCGTGAGATCACCGAAGTTAAGCAATGTTGGGCCCGGAAAGATGTTGGATTCTCCTCCATACCTCTACCGCGGAGATCTTGTCTGCGAGTGGCGGGCAGGTTAAATGTGGATTGGCACAATGGATCTAAAGGGGTCTAAGTGCCAGGGGGGCTCCAGAAGGTCCCCACTCACCCCTCCAGTTTTATTTACACTGTGCCAACCAGATTCCCCCCTTGACAAGCTTTGACCAGAAACTTCAAGCAGACTGGGAGTCATAGTAGCTAACATTTAGATCTCTTGTAAAAGGGAGAATTTCAAGGAGTCAATAAGTTGCATGTGGGTAGCATGATGGATTGCCAGTAAGTTTTGCCCTTCCAACAGTAAGAATTGTAAGTCCTTAACGGGTGAGATAAGTGTCACTTACAATGATGGGACCAGAAAAAAACAAACTTCAACTCTTATAATGGGTAGAACTTCACTTTTGCTAACCGAGTTTTCTCCAATGGAGATGCAATTTTTAAATTATCCGCACAAAATTAAAAATGGGTTCCTTGTAGACTGTCAAAGAAATTCAAACCCTTTGATATAATAGTGAAATAATCATTGAAATGAAACCTGTCTAAGTAAGAGGAGTAGATTGTTACAGGTATCCAGGAGTGTACAATCACGGGAGAGATGAAGGGCTATCCTATTAGGAAATCTGAAAATGGATATCTGGAAGTTAGAGGTACGTGAGTTACTTGCATCACCAATGCCTTTTTTTTAACCATTTGGAACAAAACAAAAGTAATTCTATGCAGAAGAAGAGCAGAGGGTGAAACAGATTGTTTCAGGATTTACTTAGTAGAACTTAATTAACTTAAAAAGAAAAAACTTAAGTACTATAATCCATACAGTATACAACATCACCTAGCACCTCGATAATGATGGTGACCCACCGAAACCTTGTCTGGTGGCGATAAACTGCATGGATTATACTTGTTCTTTTTCTTTTTAAGCAGAGGGCGAGACCAATGTGAAACTCGAGAAACAAGAGTTTGAAGACACGAAAGGGTATTGTTATCAGGGGAGTAACGAATAATCAGTGGAAGATGAAGGAAATAGTCTGTAGAATCCAGGCAAAGATGACACACAACAGAACAGAAGGATACAGCTGGAAAAACAAGCTTAAAAGTATGGAAACACTTCTTCATAACTTACAAATGAAGCATGTTTCTTTATGGCAGTGAGGCATGAACAATAACAGCTACAGAAGAGGAAAGAGTGAAACCATTTGAAATGTGGCGCTACAAAAAAATTATGATGAAATGGACAAACTGAGAGACAAATGTTTAAACAGAGTGAGAGAAAAAAGAAATCTGATGAGGATGAAAGAAAGAATATGGGACAATCTTATCAGACATATGATGAGACATGTTACAATGATGAGACAGTTGCCAATGGAGAAGTGAACCTTAGTCTTACTTTTATTGGCCCTCAGGTGATATGTTTCTGCCACTCCATATAGCAGAGATTGAAATATATTAGCCATATGGCCAATACATTACACCCATATGGCAGTAAACTAATTTTTACACTAATGTTAAATTCCTGAAATCTTCTCTTTCACTTGATCACTTAAATCACTCTTTTATTTACAACTCTCTTGATGTGGACGTAAAAAAAACAAGAGGACCATGCGAAACCATGTCTCACTCCTCTCTTTATTCCTGTTTCACTGCTGGATCCATGTCTAATCACAACCCCTTGGGTTTTATATAAACTACAGATTGTTCTTTAGTCATTGTACACAACCCTGATTTCCTTTAAAATCTAAGTGTTAAATCATTAATTTCAAAAACTTTCTGCAAGTTTACAAATGCAATGAATGTCCATTTGATCTTATCCATTATTAAGACATACACAAAATTAATACCACAGGAAGGAATATAACCTGCGGCCCTTGAGTTGCTATGCTAGCGAGTTACCAACATGGCTACTGGTCCTAAAAGACGCTGAAAGGATGTGCTGTATGGTGGGAGTTAGGTCAGCATTATATAAAAGGGAGTTAGATAAAGGAGATAATAATCAGGGAAGTATTAACAACAGGAATTTCATTGGGCTGGGGGGCATTCAAAATTTGAAAATGTTTGTACTTATGCTTATAATAATGCATGTAGGTTTCAACTCAAATGCCATAAAAAGGTGTACGTGGGAAGCCAAGTAACCAGTGATGGATGGTGCAGGAAAGAAATTGCCAGTAGAATATCCCAGGCAAAAAGGGCATTTACCCAAAAAAGGATTCTATTTACAGGTGAAAATACAAGTGTAGAAGTAAGTCAACATATTATTAGTGCATAAACCTGGACCAAGGGTGAATCATCATTGATAACAGCAGTGGAGAAGTCAAGGCTGGAAGCATTTGAAATGTGGTTCTATGGAAGATTGATAAAGATAAAATGGATCGACTGAATGACAAACAAATAAGTTGTAAGAAGAGTGGGAGAAAAGAAAAGTATTTTGTAAACCTTAACACTCCATGAGTGGCAAGCGGTCTCTGAGACTGCACATCTGCTTCACTCTTTATAACTTTGTTCGCAAGTCACTTATGCGGACATCCGTCCGTTAATGTGTGTATCTCAGTAACATCTGTCCTTTGGTATACTAAGAAATTAGGACAATTGTGGACTTAGTGTGTGAGTTCTACTTATGCTACGCTGAGACTGGATGGCACTCGGCGAGTATGAGACTTTGCACCTTCTGAATTTTATTACTTTGTATCTATTTGATTAATGCAGAAATCTGTTCATCTATGTTTGTCTCGCTGAGGCTTAGTAGTCATTCTACTAGTATGATATTTCTGCAAATGCACATGCCATATGTGAGAGTAGCTGCCGTCTCAGATAACCGAACAACTGATTTTTTCAACTTGTATCTTTTTTGGAAGTTTGAAGAAGAAGAGTTTGGAGTTTTCTTTGGAAGTAGTCTATAATTTTGCAGGTTTTTGCCTTGTTTCTCAATCACATTTTTGTAACATTCCAGTGTCCTACTAATGGGTTTTCTTATTAGAAAACTCATCTTTCGAACATTGAATGGTATCATATAGTGATGAGTTACGAGGAGATGGAGAGGAGGATCACGCAATACTTGGAGGAAGTTAATGATTCGGCTTATCACGTTGATACCCAAGATTATGTCATTGATACAGAGCAGGAATTTAGCGATTCTGATCTGGATGACTATGGAGCATCAAACGATGACACAACTCAAGGCTGGGAGCATAAGGGAAAGAATGGTACACCATTCTTTCCTTTATGCTCCAGGCCTACATGCATCCATCCACCCCTTACTCAAGCAAGAAAGTGTGACATAATCAGAACTGTTATGCCCTCTGTCACACCTGGAACTCGATACCTGAAAAACATTGAAGAATGCTGGAGGCATTTTGTAAGTAAAGAAATTATGGAAATAATTGTTCGGTATACCAATCAGCACATTAGGTAAATCAAAAGAAATTACAAAAGAGAGAGATATGCCTGTGAAACAAATAGTTGTCAAATTGAAGGATTGATTGGCATGTTGATTCTGTGTCAAATTCGAAAATGTAGTCGGATGAATGCCAAAGATTTGTTCAAAACCAATGGCTTGTCTATTGAAATGTGTATATGCCCTCTGTCACACCTGAATCTCGAAACCTGAAAACCATTGAAGAATGCTGGAAGCATTTTGTAAGTAAAGAAATTATGGAAATAATTGTTCGGTATACCAATCAGCACATTAGGTCAATCAAAAGTGATTACAAAAGAGAGAGATATGCCTATGAAACAAATAGTTGTGAAATAGAAGGATTGATTGGCATGCTGATTCTATGTTGAATTCGAAAATGTAGTCGGATGAATGCCAAAGATTTGTTCAAAACCAATGGCTTGTCTATTGAAATGTGTATATGCCCTCTGTCACACCTGAATCTCGAAACCTGAAAACCATTGAAGAATGCTGGAAGCATTTTGTAAGTAAAGAAATTATGGAAATAATTGTTCGGTATACCAATCAGCACATTAGGTCAATCAAAAGTGATTACAAAAGAGAGAGATATGCCTATGAAACAAATAGTTGTGAAATAGAAGGATTGATTGGCATGCTGATTCTATGTCGAATTCGAAAATGTAGTCGGATGAATGCCAAAGATTTGTTCAAAACCAATGGCTTGTCTATTGAAATTTGTAGACTCTTCACTATTGAATTTAGATTTAGATTTTTACTAAGATGCCTTTGATTTGATGATAAAGAAATAAGAGTGGATAGACTCAAATCAGACAATCTCTCTCCTGTTAGACAAGTTAATGATATTTTTGTTTCCCGATGCCAGGAATGGAAATAGAAATTAATTGCTCTGTAACAAGGAAATATTTTTTATAACAAACTCACACACATTGAAGTTAGTTTGGAGCTAAGTGTCCCCCAAGGCAATCGGCCAGTAGGTGGGGACACCTTCAAAAAAGAAAAATGCAATGCTTCTGACCCAGCTTACAATGCTTAAAATAAAAGGGTTTACTGTTTCACCAACAGTCACCGTAGATGAGATTTTCCATGAATTTATGGGAAAATGTGGTTTTAGGCAATCTATCCCAAGTAAACTGAATAAATACCATATAAAAATAGAAGCAGCTGCATGTGCTGAAAAATTTTATGGGCTAAACATGGAGGTGTATGTTGGAATACAACCTGAAGGTCCATTCAGATGCAGCAAGAAACCCATTGACTTGGTTCCTCATCTTTGTCAATCCATTTTATGTTCTGGTAGAAATGTGGTCACAGATAATTTGTTTACAAGTTACGAATTGATGATTACCATGCTTGAATATCACAACACAACAATGACTGGAACATTGGGAAAAACAAACGACAGGTTTCTAGAGAGTTTTTCAAGATCGTCATGTACATTCTTCATTGTTTGGTTTTCAAAAAGAAATTACTCTCGTTTCTTATGTTCGTAAGCAGAATGACTGTTCTTTTGCTGTTGAGTTTTCACCGTGATAAAATAATTTATTCTAAAACAAATAAACCTGCGACTATTATTGATTACAACAAAGGAAAAATAGGAGTTGACATTGTAGATAAAATGTGCAGTTTGTATAATTGTCAAAGAAACACAAATCGTTGGCCAGTCATAAGTTTTTACACACTTATAAAAATATCATTACCATAAATTCACAGATAAATTTTGAGGACAGCAATAATAAAAGTATTTTGAGAAGGGCGTATATTGAAGACTTAGTCTACAAACTAATGGACAACCAACTTCGCTAATGCCAAGCATGCCAAAATATTCCCAAAATTATTCGACTTTGAATACAAGACATGTTGAAAATCTCTCCAGTCTCCGGTGTCAGAACCCTGAGTTTTCATTCCTGGACGCTGTAATTTTTGTGATCGAACAAAAACAGGAAAACATGTCACACATGCCATTTGTCTGGTAAATTTATGTGTCTTGAACACATAAACCCTATTTGTAGTGACTGTACCTACACTTGGAAACAAAAGTTCCGTAGAATTTCATGAATGAAGGTTAGTGAGCAGCATATCTTATGCTTACACTTAGAAAAAGTCTGTTACAAAAGAAGTTATAGTTTTTCAGGACAGTTTTTTGGCTAATTATTTTTGTTTTAGTTTTGCATTCTTTTGTCCAGGTGGAAAAGTCAAGTTTTTATTTTTCCCAAGGAAATTCCTTTTACATAAGAGTGAGTGATTCTTATCATATAATTGCATAGAAGCAAAGTTGAATTTGTTGTAATATGCTATATGGTGATGTATTTATGAATTTTAGCTGTATTTGCTGCATAGATTTTCTTTCAAAAATGAAGTCAAAATTAAAAAGCAACTTTAGCAAAATTAAGTTTTGTTCATTTATTTCAAAATTTTACGATAGCTTAATTTTTTTTATTTTCCTCACAAAATAAATATAACTTGCATAGATAACAAATATGCATAGACAATCACTGAACTAAAAGAAATTAAGTTTTAAACTCTACAAATAAATAATGATAACAAAATAAAATTAAGAAAGTAATCATTTCAAAATCTGCGGTCTCACAGACTGAGTGCCACTAGCTATGTTACAAATTCTCACAGAGTGTTAAGAAGAAGACAGGAAAACTTAATCAGGCATATCTTGAGACATGTTGGTCTGATGAAGACAACTGAGGGGCAAGTGAATGGGAAGAATACAAAGGTAAGCCTCATATGAGATATACTAGTGATGGATGTGAAAGAGAACAACTATGTGAATATGAATGGTTTATAGGATAGGAGAATCCAATGCATAGCTTTGTCAAACCAATCTTAGGATTGTTGACTGATGATGTTTATGATTTTTCCACAATCACACAACTAATCAGGGGGACACCATTCCCTAAGGATCAGGGGCGTAGATAATTGTTTTCTCTAGGGAGGGGGAGGGGGGTTCAGTCCTCCATAAAGTATAAAAATTATATCTTATTGTAATTGAATGCTGTTGGATTGTTAAGAGTAATGTTGTCCATGTAACTATTCTTGATCTTCTTTAAGTTATCATAGGATACCTTGCTGATGCATAATATGGAATTAACAGATAATAAAGATTACATTATTAAATTATATAAGTATTTCTGGTTTGGGGGGGGGGGGGTTCAGACACCCTTGACCACCCCTCCTTATCTATGCCCCTGCTAAGGATCCAAATTTCATGTTAATCTTGCCCACCTACTCAATATATCACTGGTGAACTCTCTTTAAAAATATTATTTAATATTAATTAAAAATAATAATGTACAAAAAAGATGAGTCCCCCAAATATATGTATATAAAATATTTTTAGGAAATATGATAAGTTGACATACTCCATTTTTGAAACAGATATCTAACCAGACCAAATAATTCATGCTGAATCCTGACATTTTATGCAGAAATTGGCTTCATTTTATTCACTGATCCACTCATCATCCCTATGCCTAAAGCCAACATTAAAAAAGAAATCAAAGTCGCAAAACAAATAGCAAGTAATAATGGTTACCAAGCCCAACTGATAGATTAACTGTATCAGAATAAGGTAGACAAAATGGTCATAAAAAAATGTATGATACTCGCCCACATATCGATACAGATAAATGGAGAAATATTTTTTTTGGAAATTTATCCCTCTAAGTCACCAAGGCATTCCCAAGGCATGATGAAAAGTCTCCTTTCGAAAAGAGATACAATTTAAGAAATCTATTTCCAGAAACCAATATGATCCTGAAATTGGAAAGGAGTGGTGGGTATAAACTGATTTGCAAGTGCTCAGCCATGTACAGTGGCGTAGCCAGGACGTTCTCCAGAGGGGGGGGGGGTCAATAATAAGTTAACATTCCATATTACAAGTTTGTTTTTTCCCCTTCATGAAAAATGTTAAGATTTCTTAATACAATTTGTATTTACTATATTTCTCTCTCTCATTGAATTTAGACGGGCACCTTCAGCTAGTTGACCTGTAATTTTTAATTTGACTAATGATCCAGGGGGGGGGGCAAGCACCCCACCCTGCCCCACCATGGCTACGCCCATGGCCATGTACATTGGCCGAATGCATTGAGAAATCCAAGGGAGAGTAAAAGAGCAGGAAGCATGGTTAAAGGATAAAAATATAAATTGAAATTTCACTAAGCATCTCTTGGATAATTGCCACAAAAGAAATTTTGCTGCCAAAATTTTGATTAAGGTTATCATAGCGAACATGTGTAATCAACTTTGTCGGTGGTCGAGATTTTGAGGATATTTCAGGGTGCGTCTTCAGGATACAGATTCAATATCCTGAAGATATGCCCTACAATGGCCACTGACAAATTATACTATGCAGTTGCCCCTGAAAACATTAATGATTACTGACAAAATATTGAACTTCAAAAGGGAGGGAACCTGGCTGGTTGCTCTTGAACAAATAGAATTTTTTAAATGTGCTCACACTAATTAAGAAATTGTGAATGACTTGTTGTATGGTTCCCTTCCTCAAAATCCCTTCTTTCCACTAACCCCCACCTCCAAACACTCCCTGAGTTCCTCAGATTTCCCCTCCCTCCTCCCATCTTTCATCTGACCTCTCCCGTCCACAATATCCCACCACCACCCACAGATAGCTTGTTCTGACGAAGGATCTACCTTACTCCCACCCCTCCTCTCCCCCCACTGTCTTCCATGTACCAGGCCCATCCCATCCAGCACGAAGTGTTCAGAGTTGGTGTAGATACAGAATAATAACTAGTTTTTACAACGTGTAAAAACAGTTCATACACGTGTCAGAAGGGTGAAAAGTGAGTGTAAAATTGGCTCTATGTCCGCTAAGAACCCGATAATACTCGTGTGTGGTCAAATTAGGTATCACTTGAAAAAAAATTATGTATTAATTACGTAATTTATGCAATTAGTACGTAAGATAGGTAAAATGTATTCTGGCTAAACATGTTAAAAATATTTGTAACCAGGGACAACAAAACTGCGATGGAAAAAAAATGTCGAGAGATAGATGCGAACTAAGGTCGTTCATATTGAGATTAGTACACTTTACTCCTTGCCCAACTCTCCTTGTTACCGGAGGAGTAATTTTAAACAGTCAATACTAATAAAATATAAAATATATATAAATACCAATAAAATACTTACTTTACCCCTGACCCAACGTCCCAATGATGGAAGATGCGTAAATTTTAGCTTTATGAATGTAACAAAATATTTCAAGCTTTTCTGTTGAAGTTATTGGATTTATAATCTGATAAGGGGGGTGGCTCATAAGTCATTAATCAGGGACTACCTGCCTGCCAATTTTCGTCAACATCCTAACATCAGGCTAGCACCGGACACTCCCTTCGTAAGTTTTTAGACTGTTTTCAAAAAATATTTACGTCGACATGAAATTCAAGGAACTATAATCTTATTAATCAGATGTCTACATAAGCCAATCTTTTAATACATATACCTATATAGAAAACTATATATGTTTCTACAGAAAAATACAATATACAAATGCATAACTTGTTCATCGTCTTTCGTATTCAGATATTAAAATTTGCATTTTGGCTAGGAAGTAAGTAATCAGCATGGGCTATTGTAACTTGATTGCCCATGTGTTCGAAGTGTTCGATCAGAAAATCTTCATTAAAAGTTTATTTATAAATCGTTGTAATGTTCGGATAATTTGAGTTGAACCTGTTCAACACAATTTACCCCGAACAACCACGAGTATTAGCAAACATTCCACCGAGAAAAAATCATTCGCCTTGACCGGGAATTGAACCCGGACCCCCTGATTTCCAGCCAGGTGCTCTATCAGGGGGTCCGGGTTCGAGTCCCGGTCAAGGCGAATGATTTTTTCTCTGTGGAATATTTGCTATTGTGCAATTTTAGCGGGTAACGCCGCTAAAGTTTTCACGGCTAGTACGTGAGCTTTGAATAACCACGAGTATTGTTTAGATAAATATGGTGATACACCTTAGTCTAGATTTCGACCCAACCTACACGAATAATTACATAACATGTGCTGTATGGAATGTCTCACACTCCCTGATGCAACTCCAACCGAAACCCCTTCCTTCAATCCTCCCCTCACCTCTTGACCTCCCTCATTAATGTGTCAAATCCCTGAACCTCCTTTCTCCCCTCCGCAGGTATTTGATTAAATAAGCAACTCACCACTTCATAATTGCACCTAATAATGATATCGTACCATCAAAACCTTGGTTGTTAAGCAAAATTCTAGGTGGAAATGCAATTTTTTCTTTTCTATTATATAGGATTTCTACTTTCATTTAGCCACAATTATACGTCTCAAGTGACCCTGATAGAAATTAGCTGTGATACTGATCTCAGAAGCTGGCTCCAGCAGGGTTGTTTTTTTATACAATCTGGTTGTAAAATTGTGTTTTTTTATCATTGAAATAAGAAAGTGGGAAGAAAAGAGGGAAGAACACGTGTGTAGTCATCCTTCGAAAAGTATGTGGCCATCTATTGGTGACAGTGTACAACTACGTCAACATAAAGCAACACATAGAATAGAGCAATCAGACGGGGAAATCACGGGATATGCAGAGAATGGATGGTTACCTAACCCGTGGAAACCACGGGATAACCACATGGAGGGTTAAACCACACTTCCAAAAGTGTTCAGTTTAAGCATACATACATTGAGAGCATTCTGAATATTTTATTTTTTTCAAATTCTTAAATCTACAAATTTGATGCCCAACTTCTATTCTGTTTATCTCCATCGTCTCAGGCTCAACTTTATGGAAGTTCATTTTATCATAAATGAAAAGGAAAAACTTTGTTATTTAACTTTGTTAACCTTTTGTACCTGAAGATGACGCCGCTGCTTTGAAACTAGTTGTACCTGAGAATAAATTGGTGGAATATAACAAAATTTTTCCTTTTCATTTACAATTCTATTCTGTTTTTTAGAAGAAAGGATACCAACATTTCAGAAACAGGATAGTCCAGGAGGTATACAGAGCTAACAAGAAATAAGGAAGAATGGATAGCTTATTTAACCTTTAAAAATCTACTGCCTTCTTCTATTTAACAAAATTCTCTTCGGAATTATTCATTTCTCATTCCATATATCTCATGCGAGGTTGTCCTGTAGTTTTTTCCAATCAGTTTTATATAAATGGTTGTCTCCAAGAAGCTGTTGCACCACAAAATGTTTTATTCCCTTTTCATTTCAGAATTTTCATGGGATCTCAATTTCTCCAATTGTTTCCCACACCTGATCATTAATTGTATGGCTTATTCATCAAATAATCATTCATTTGTAACAAAACAGATTGAATGCTTCCCATTTGGCCTTGTTCCACAAATACTTATACATATTTTTAAAATCCCCCTCTCATAATCATTTTAGTCTCTCTACAACAATAAAATGGTTGAGTCAAATTCCACTTGCGAAGTAGTTCAAAAGAAAATATCCTCAGTTGATTGTATAAACGGAGTATGCATTACAGTTATTTAGAATAAATAACCACATAGGTACCATTTCTGACAAGGGTTTTCATAGTGTTCCGATTGTTTTCCCAGCATTTCACTTCAGCCTGGCCTGATCATGCCTACAGCACAGTGTCTCCTCAGCACGTCTCCATCTAAAATGTCAGAGTAGAAGATTCCCATAACTCTGCCAATTTGTCGTGAATCAAAATTCGTCATACATAAAATCAGAGCTCATTTGTGAGGGTATGTATATTGATTAAGAAGTGGAAGTGGAGAAGAAGTGGAGAAGAAATGGGAAAGAAAAAGGCCTGATAATTGATCAATTTTGAAATACCCTGGGAAAAATAATTTCCTTCAAGGTGGGTAGACCAGGTGCAGAGAGATGACAGTACATGTTATGAAGTGAAGTTAGAACCGTTCATGCACTGTTTACATTGCATGGACTGTAATGTAGCACCCACCTTACCATTGTCGATCATCTCTTGACTTATGCCCAACTGGCCTTCACCCTGCATATCCTACAATGTAAGGAAGGTGTAGCTTAACACTCACTGTATCCTTGATTGGCCATTCATAGATTACAACCTTTTTACCTACCCATTATTCACCCTGAAGTGTAAGGAGGTATTGACCACTTCCTACTTTCCCTTCTCAGATGATTACTGGACTACACTCTACACTCTAATTACATGCCAAGGAATGTATGTGGGGAGAGTATGTCTCAGCTAACTCTACATTTCCTCCACCTATATTCCAGGTGCCTCCACTTGCCCTGGCTCAAATCCTAGAGAAACATATGAGACTGGTAACCTATTAGTCACACCATGAGTGCATCAATGCCTTGGAAGCAAAGTAACCAGCGATGGATGAAGTAAAAGAAGAATTGACAGTAGAATTGCCCAGACAAAAAGGGCATTTTACCAAAAGTAGATTCTCCTTACAGCTGCAAATGCAAGCGAGGAAACATTTTATTAGAACATACATCTAGAGCATGTTTCTCTATGGCAGTGAGGAATGGACAATGACAGCAGTGGAGAAGAAAAGGGTGGGAGCATTTGAAATGTGGTGCTACCGAAGAATGATGAAGACTAAATGGATCGACAGAGCAAGTAACATGGAACAGAGAAGCCTTCTGACTACTCTAAGAAGATGAAATGACAACTTAATCGGCCACATCTTGAGAGATGATGGCCTGCTGAAAACAACTGTCAAGGGAAAAGTGAGTAGGAAGAATGGAAATGACAGGTCTCCTATGAGATATGCGGAACAAAATGTGAAGGATGTAAAAGAGAAGAATTACGTTAACACATTCAACCCGGAATATTTCTAGTGTGCAATCATGAAAAACGGAAAGCTTTTTCTGCCTCATTAATTTGGCCAGTCACTTAAATGTAATTTAAAATTAGTTAAAAATTTTTTTGAATAGCAAAATTCGATAATTTATTAAAGACACGAGTTCGCGTCCTTCAGAGAGGTCTTTATAGAGGTCTTCAGTGAGGTCATCAGAGAGGTCATCAACAGACGCGAATGAGCATCCTTTGGTACCCTGGCAACGCACCTCGGACGAGCATTCGCGTCCGTCGGGTTGAACGTGTTAATATGAAGAGGTTGGCCAATAGAAGAATATAATGGAGGGCTGAGTCAAACCAATCTTAGCATTGTTGACTGATGATGATGATTGCATTAAAGTGTAGAGTTAACAATGTTGATTTACCCACTGACTTACAAATCTAACGTTTTATAAAATTACTGATACAAAACATTTTTAATGTGTTAATAATACCTTGAAATAGTATTATCTGTTTCATATGTAAGTTAACAGTTTTTTAGAAGATAATAACATGGATGCCAACAGGTACCCATACTGTGGAAGCCTCCTATATTGATATTTTGGTCAACTATGGTGAATATCAAGGTTAGAGTGGTACTTGTCTTGGGAAGAGCTCAGTGGTGTGCCACTGTCCAAGACCAGGCAAGTAAACAGTGTAAAACTAGAGCAAAAAGCTGGCATTTAAAACATTCTTGAGAGATTATTGAAGAACAATATATTTTCTGTATGTTGGTAACATGACTGAAATGGCAATGGATGTGCTAGGTAGGAGGGCCCTTTTCAAGGTTGGCCCCTCCCAGCAAAAATAGTTCCAACGCCCCTGGGCGTAGAGAAGTACGTAATCATCTGAGATCACTAGGAAGCAGCCAAAACAACCCTCTCATCACATTTCATAGCGCATGATGGAAAGGTAATCAGGGTGTAAGCCTTTAATGGCCATGCAAGGGTACAGCAGGCATTACTTTGCACCTCCGGTATGCAGTAGAATATGTAGGGTGAAGGTAAATTGGGCATAAGCTGAAAGAGGACCATCAAGTCTAGGGCTATACTACAGTCCATGAAATGTAAACAGCACATAAAGGGCACCTAATAACACCTCATGACATGCAATGACATTCCTGTATACTCTTAACTACCCACTATGAAGAAGCCCATTTTAATTAGGGCTGTAAGAGATCGTAGGCACCGAGGCACCCTCTTGAGTAAATTATTCCGGAGGTAAAATAGACTCCCATTCCGATCTCCGTGCAGGGACTACCCAAGAGAGTACATCAGTCCAGTGTTATAGTCATTTTAGGCTAGGAATGTGGAACGCGCGATCACTTCGGACCTGCTGAGGACTGGAGAACCTGAAGGAGGACATGCGAAGAATGGACCTCGATGTATTAGGAATCAATGAAATGAGATGGCCCGAAAAGGAGACTTTTGGAGTGGAAGTTATAGAATTATTCACACCGGATCACTGAATGGTAACACTAGAATAGTCATAATGCTCAGGAAGAGTGCAGGACTGCATGTGAAGAGCTTCCTGCAGTACAGTGAAAGGATTAAAATGGTTCAAACTGAAAAAATTGAAACTAAGCCTACAGATACCATTGTGGTGCAAGTTTACATGCCTACGTCAGACTACAAAGATGAAGAAGTGGAAGACGTCTACGAAGATATCACTGAAGTAATAAAACGGGCAAAAGGAGAAGAAAACCTAATTATCTTAGGAGACTGGAACGCTGTTGTCGGTGAAGGTCAAGATGGAAGAATAACTGGAAAATATGGATTGGGAAACCGAAATGAAAGAGGAGAAAGACTGCTGGAGCACACAACATAAGTTAGTGGTTACTAACACATTGTTTAAAAATCACAACCGAAGAAAATACTCGTGGAAGATGCCAGGAGACAGAGGAAGATTTCAAGTAGACTACATTTTAGTGAAGCAGAGGTTCAGGAATCAGGTGAAGGACTCCAAAACCTACCTGGGTGCAGACATCGACCGTGACCATAATTTAGTGATGATGAAATGCCATCTAAAATTCAAGAGATTGATGAAAACGGTAAAGAACATTTGGCAAGTAAAAAACTAAAGGAGACTCAACATCAGCTGGAATTTCAGAAAGCAGTAGAAAACAACATAGGAGAGGACCTGACTGAGAAACCAGTAGAAGAGCATTGGGAAAACATTAAATGTGGACTACAGGAAGACGCAAAAGGAGTTCTTGGAAGAAGAAAAGTTGTTAAGAAAAAGCCATGGATCACGGAAGAAGTCTTACAATTAGTGCTGATTGAATAAAGAAGTATGTACAAGAATGGGAACACTGAATGAGGGCAGCTTTGCTACAAAAGAATAAGGAACGAAGTAAGTCACACAGCCAGGAAAGCTAGAGAAATGTGGATGAACAATCTATGCAAAGATGTAGAAAACAACCTTTCCCTTGGAAAATTGGTAGCTGCCTATAGGATAGTGAGAAACCACTTCAAGGAACGGAGGGCAAGATGCAATTTTAAAAGAGACAAGAATGAGGAACTTTTGATTGAAAATGAAGACAAAGTGAAGAGATGGAAAGAATATCTGGAAGAGTTATACAACGGGAACAATCTCAGCATGAAAGTGGATGAAGAGGAAATCAAAGTCCAGAAGGATGATATGGGAACATCAATATTGAGATCGGAATACGACACAACAGTAAGGGACCTTTGCATGAATAAGGCTCCTGGAATTGATGATATACCCGCAGAACTGATAAGGAATGCGGGAGAGATGACATTGGCCCATCTCTACAAGGCCATCTCTGACATGTACTCAATAATGAGAAATACCCAGGGACTTCGAGAAAAACATCATAATTCCTATTCCCAAAAAGCAGAGAGAGGAGAAATGTGAAAATTTTAGGACTAACGGAACATGTATCGAAGATATTGACAAGGATAATCTACAGAAGAATAGAACGAAAAGCAGAGGAGTTCCTGGATGAAGATCAATTCAGATGCAGGAAGTGTAAGGGCACAAGAGAAGCAATATTGGCCCTTAGGCTGCTTATAGAGAAGAGAATGGAGAAGAACAAATGGACCTTCATTGCATTTGTGGATTTAGAAAAGGCTTTTGACAACATGGATTGGAATTTAATGCTTGGAATTCTGAAAGGAATTGGTGTGTCATAAAATGACCGAAGAATTATCCACACTTTATATAAAACCCAAGTAGCAGTGATAAAATCTGGAGCCAGCTGCAAAGAAGCAAGACTAAGAAAAGGTGTGAGACAAGGCTGTGCACTGCCTCCCATAATTTTTAATGTTTACATCGAGAGAGCCATCAATGAAGTCAAGGAGAAGTATTCAAACATGTCTCTCCACATGTAAGCATTAAAGAACACATTCCTCCAGCAGTAAAGGATTTGGGATTTTTTGGTTGAATTTCTGTAATATTCTAGCAATCAATGGTCCAATGTAACACTTTTATCTCTTGGTTGTATGCTTCTGGAGTGGACAACCACAGAGAAACAATCAGTATGCTACGATTCGCTGATGACATAGCTTTCATAGCAGAGACAGAGAAGGAGCTGAATAAGATGCTAACAACCATGGAAAGGACAATGGCCATACATCTGCTGAAGATCAGTAAAAAGAAAACAAAGATATTGGTGTGCAGCAAGAGAGAGGAGGCCAAAATCAATGCTATACTAGGAAAACAGAAACTGGAAGAGGTGAAAGAATTCTGTTACCTGGGAAGCAGAGTAACCAACGATGGACGAAGCAAGAAAGAAATAGTAAGTAGAATAGCCCAGGCAAAGAGGGCATTCTATCAAAAGGAGAATCTACTTACAGCTGGAAATACAAGCTTGGAAGTAAGGAAGCAAATCATCAAAACGTATATCTGGAGCATATTTCTTTATGGCAGTGAGGCATGGACGATGACAGCAGCAGAGAAAAAAAGGGTGGAAGCATTCAAAATATGGTGCTATTGAAGAATGATGAAGATTAAATGGATCGACCGAGTGACAAATGAAGAAGTCCTAGGGAGAGTAGGAGAAAAGAGAAGTCTGCTGAAAACTATAAAAAGAAGATGGGACAACTTAATCGGCCACATCTTCAGACACGATGGCCTGATGAAGACAACCATCGAGGAAAAAGTGAGCAGGAAGAATGGAAAAGGCAGGCCTCGTATGAGTTACATAGAACAGGTCGTAAAGGACATGAAAAAGAGGAACTACGTTAATATGAAGAGGTTGGCCGATAGAAGAATCGAGTGGAGGGCTGCGTCAAACCAATCCTAGGATTGTTGACCCTTGATGAAGATGATGATGTAAGAGATGTGAGTATAAATAAGCCTAAATACTAAATTGATCCACAATTGACTGATTGATCCACAAGGTGAGTAATTTTTTACAAGACAAAGAATTAAATTATATAATTATTCTTAATTGTGCTGGCTCTGGTCACATAATTCTTGGCTAACCTCTTTTGCTTACTATCTTATTTACTAGCATCTTCAAAAAATATTTCTAGGAAAGCTTATAACATTCCAAGCTATTAAGGAAGACGAATGAAAATTAAAATACAGGGATCCATAGAAAAATTCAGTCTGCCAAAAATATTGGAGCAGTAACAATTACTGATGCTTGCTAACTGAGCATGCGGAGCATGCTACGAATTACTGATTATTCAAAGATGTTTCTCCACAGTTGTTAGTAAGCATTAAAGAACACATTCCTCCAGCAGTAAAGGATTTGGGATTTTTTAGTTGAATTTCTGTAATATTCTGGCAATCAACGGTCTAATGTAACACTTTTATCTCTTGGTTGTATGCTTCACAAAATAGTGCTTTGATTTTTAACACATTGTGGACCGGTCATGACTTTACTCGTGTTTACTGTGCCATATGCTAACATGTCAGGTCATGAGTATACTCATGTTTACATGTACACCCATCCACAATAAATTGTTACCACCTCGGAGGCCGAATTTTTCAAAGTCCCGAGTTGAAGGAGATTTGACAACAGTGCAGCTCTGTCCCTTTAAATGCCCCGAGCAGGACAGCAAGACCGAGGCACGGTCCTCCTCCTTCCCTTGCCATGGTTTGTGGTGAGACCCTTCCTGAATGACCTGGAGAGAGATTTTTGCGTTGGAGAAGGAGGGCCGCTAGGGTGCCTTGTGACAATTAGTCAGCCGCAAGGAGTGAGGCCTCCAGAAAAAAGCCTTCTTTTAGATTGCTGCTCGGAGTTAGTCCCTTGAAGATGGGTAGCTTAGGTTTCCACGACTAGGTTAAGGTCTTGAGAGAGTGACTACCCAAATGTGAATGCAGCTCGAAGCCAAGAGTTGTCATTAACACCGTCGATATTTCTTAGTCTATGTCATTTCCAAAACGTTCCAAAAATACTCAATTTTTGCCTTTATTTCATCGTAGAAAATTTTGATTTTATAACATGAATAACATAGATGAATATTGTTATCAACATTTATATAGCTGTTAACGATCGGTGTTATTTTTGAATCATCAATGATTTTATTTGACTGCGCGATGAGCTCGAAAACTGCACTTGTATAGTAAATGGCAAAAATACTTATGCTACAACTGACACATACAGATGTCAATAAGAAAAGAGAAGACTTATGGACGTCTTTACGGAATATAAGTGTTAAGTTCCAAGCTTAATTGCGTAATAAATGAAGAAAAATTATCGCGGATATATTTAGAATTTATTTCAAATTACACACAATCCTCGCACTCTCGCATACTCGTCTGGTTAATTCTTAGAATGAATACTCATCGGCAATTCATATCGTAGTATATGATATTTTAAAAATAAAAAAAACTCACTTAATAAATATAAGTATTAAGGAGATTATTAGGAACAGATTGAACGTCTCTTAGATGCATTGGTCAAAACTCAAAGTGTTTTCCTATTCGAAGGTCCCTGTTCGAAACCCAGCAGTCCGTACTTGAGTACTACTACCTCTACTCAAAGGTTATAACGTTTTCTCCTATTGTTAAATGGAAATGTGTATTAAGGACAGGACGGGTAATTTTACAATGTGACCAGAACACATTCAACGTAATTAGAAGGAATTACTGAACGACTGTGCAAAAAGGCATAGAAGATTTTTATGGACTCGCCGGTGGGATATGCGAGGAGAATATACTGTCGGAGGATTTCTTAGAAACTGTACTGGAATCTAAAACGGAAAAGAGTAACAAGGGAATGCGAAGGCAACTGAATCTCTCAGGCTGCTAAGCTTATCCTTAAAATCATCAACTGAGGTATGGAAAAGAGAGCAATAAATGAATGAAGCCGCCTTGTCCGCGATATCTGCTAGAGGATGAGTCAACCAAGCCTGTCATTTATCCCTCTCTGTGACGAAACGTCTCTTTAACCAACGTAATTCTCCTTCGGACTTCAATGTTGGCAGAATACTCCATTTCCATACTAACCGGGATACTAAATAACTCCCCCTGCTCTATGATCTAATCCTCTCTTCTAAATTAAAATCACCCTTCATGCATGCAAAATTTCATTACTTGAGTCTTCTTATGATTTAAGTCCTTGGGTGACTAGTTGACCAGGGCTTGATCACCCGCAAACCTTATCAACTTTCCCCTACCTATACACCTGTATCGAACCCCCCCACCATTCCCTACGAATGTGAATTAAAAAGTGCCGGTGACTGCGCACGGCCTTACGCAACCCCTCTCTCTAATACCACCTCTTCTAATTCCCCGACCGCTTCTCTCACCAGCACTTTCTCGGTAATGCATGAACTTTGGCTCAGTCTTCTGTTCTTCCAATTTATTCCTGTTTTACGCAATAGTTCCATTAACCCTTTCCTCTTTATTCTGTCAAAAATATTTTTGAAATTAACAATACACGCAGATACATTCTGATTATATTCTAATCCTTTCCACTCATTCCAGTGATTTTGATTGAAAAACTTCTTTCCGTTGACAAAATCTAAATTCACCTGTAGAAAAAATTTCTCCTTCCCTTCTCTCCCTCTCCAAGAAAACCACATGCCCAAATATGGGCAATAAGTGACCATGGACCACTTCGCTGAGGTCCTATTCTTAAATAATGCGGAGACGGGAAATGGGTCTGGATGCGTAGATTTTTTCACCTTAAGAATCATCCCAGACACTTTTTATGGCACCCACCACTCCATTCACGACACCTGGGGTCTTCTTCCTGCTGGTTCAAGTCTCTTTCAGGGCCCAAGCACAATGGGTATTTAAGGAGCAGGTAAAGCATGGCGGGTTTACCCTCTCTTACGACCGACAAAGGTGGACAGGGATTTTTGCAGTGTGAGGGTGGACCACAAGGGTGCCCTGTGACAATCGGCTCCGAGGAGTGAGGCCTCCCGAAACGCAGCCTTCTTTTCGATTGCTGCTTCGAGATGATGATCATGTAGGTTTCGCGACTGCTGAGAGAGTGACGACCCAAATATGATTGCAGCTCGAAGCAAGAGTTGTCATTAACACCGTCGATATGTCTTAGTCAAAAGCGTTCCCAAAATATTCCCAAATACTCCGTTTTTGCCTGTAATTCATTGTAGGAAACAATGAGATCATAAAATATTCGAGATAAGAGCTCGAAAAATGTGCTTGTATAGTAAATGGTAAAAATAATAATGCTACAACTGTTACAGGCAGATTTCGATAGCAATAGATAAGACGTACTGAAGGTCTTCACGGCATATAAGTATTAAGTTCCAAGCTTAATCGGGTAATAAAGGAAGAAAAATTATCGAGGATATATTTAGAATTTCTTTCAAATTACACACAATCCTCGCACTCTCGCATACTCGCCTGGTTATTTCTTAGAATGAATACTCGGCAATTCATATCGCAGTATATGCTACTTGAAATATAAAAAAAGGACAGGACGTGTAATTCTGCAATGCGACCAGAACAAATTCAACGTAATTATAGGGAATACTTGGAATTACTGAACTACTGTGCAGAGAGGTCGGAGGATTTTTATGGGCTCGCTTGTAGGATATGCAAGGAGATATACTGTTGGAGTATTCGAAAAAACTGTATTGCCATCTAAAACGAAAGTGAGAGTAACAAGAGAATGCGAAAACTGCTGAGTCTCTCATGCTGCTACGTTGGTGCTTAGAATCATCAATCGATGTATGGAAAAGAGAGCAATGAATTTCTAGGTGAGGATCAATTCATATTTTCCAAGGGAATTAAACACTTGATGTGATTGCAGTGATGAGAATCATTATTATCATTAGTTTTGGTTCCACACACTGTCCCTCTTTAGCCCCTCATACCTCCCATCATTTTATCCAAGCTACCCGTTCTTCGCCTCACTCTACCCCGTTTAACCAGTAGGTATCCTTCACTCAATCACATATTTCAATTCACCCTCGCCCTTTTTATCTTCCCTATTCATCAATCAAAATTCTTTCCACTCCTACCATTTCTAATACTTCATCATTTGTCCTCCTTTTGACCTACTTTAATTTCTCCATCCTTCTATATACTCACATCTTAAAAGCTCTGAGTATATTTCCATCTTCGTTCCATGAAGCCTATGTTTAAGCGTCATATTAGTGCCACGCTCCATATCAAACTCTTCACTAGTATTTTCTTTACTTCCCTGCTTAACGCCCCTGTCAACAGTTCACGTCTGCGACTAAAAGCTTATCTTGCCAATACAATTTTCCTTCTGTCATCAATGCTGCTATAACCCTTTTTCTCCAATACACTATTTAGATACCGGAAGGTGGAAATGTCAAGAAATGGAGAGCCTGCCCAAATTCAAACCTTGCTTGGAATAGCCCGCATAACAGCACATTTGTAGATCTGTGGTTCATTTCCCGGATGAGTTTTTTTATAGTGATCTGGCTTGATTCTATTTTCACCACCTGCTTACTGTTCGGGGTTGTGGGTAACATAAAACGTGTCGGGAATGTTTCTGAGGGTGAAAAAAATATACCGACCGACTTCTGAACGTATCGGAATTATTTCCGAACGTAGGGTATCGGCTATGGGCTCAAAGGCTTCTCTGGTTATGCCGTTCTATGCAACTCTCTTTTAGAGAATTATGTAATGAGGCTGGAAAAACTTAGATACTTCTCCTTTGTAAGAATCTCGGCCCACATAAGCCGATAGCGATTGATTATCATAAATTAATGGCTTTTAAATAATATTCCAGGAGTTCAAGAGTTACAAAAATACTAAAGATCATATTAGCAGCTGATCTAATTTCATTTAGACGTAATACACGAGCAGTTGAAGCCGTGATCAATTGAAAAAAACTACGGAATAATAAAACTAAGGCTTTCTGTTTACACCTTCCTAAGACTTTCTCCACACCTACGCTCTGCGACATGAACGTTGGATGAATCTGAGTTAATTGGTGACTTAGTGATCAATAAATGCAGGCGTTTTGAAGTGTTAAGTTTAGAGGACATAAAATTTCAACCAGAACATTGCATATATTACGGTCTTATAATACCCGTGGAAGCGCAACGACCATTTAGCACGTTAATCATTACCCTCGGAAAATCGTCCAGTTGTCATAAGACTCCAAAGTGGCCTCGGAATAAATGATAGGTATTTTCGAAAGAGGTTATAAAGCGAGAGTCATTTTCTATCATGTTTCTACTAGAAATGTGTTGAAAAGTGATTGGAACTCATCTCGTGCCCCTTCTCCCATTCTGTGGCCACGGGTACCTATGCGTCTCGGGCGACTCGTCTTCTAGCAAATATCGTGGTCGTGGGTCAAGGCGGTCTGCTGTTCACTTGAGAAAGGGCGAAAAGGGAATTGTTCTCGAGGGAAGGGTACCCCCAATAAATGGCGAGAGCAGCGAGAGCTCTGGGCATTTAAACTCTGCGCCAAGGGACAGTGTTGTCAAATCTCCTTCAACTCGGGACTTAGAAAAATTCGGCCTCCGAGGTGGTAACTATTTATTGTGGACGGGTGTACTTTGCAATTGTACTGAAAATGTAGTTTGGAATAAAATAATTTTGTACATTTCTTGCAAAATATTGATTAACCAGGTAGTTCCTGCTTTTTTCAAGCCTAATGTTTTATAAAGGTGATGAGATTTAAACTATTTGATAGCTGTGTGCAAAAGGTTGGAGTAAATGCATGACTGCTGAGGAAAGATACAAAAAATGTCCAGTCAGCAATGTGTTAGGGATTCCTTACTGTAAGGATTTTTGTTGTTATGGACAGATGAGATGACAACTTATGTATAATGCAGAAATTCGTGATTCCTCTGGTAGCAGAGCTAGAAAAGTTTACCGTTAACATTTATGAAAAATTTTTCAGGCACAAGAAAGGCTTTTGCATATCTACATACTCCTAATTATGGTTAAGAGTCTAAAAATACCTATCTTTCATTGAATGGACATATTGATATTGAACAGTGAATGTTGTATAGGATTGGCTCATCAAGAGATGCACACAACACTATCAGTTGGAACAGAGTACTTATTAAAGTAGCACAGAGGTGAGGATGTTAGAGTGAATGGAAACAATTAGTTGATGAATGAAATTAAGAGAAATGAATGGTTGCAAAATGTGGATAAGAAGCTAAGCTCATGGGAAGGACATTATAACATTTATCACTCTACCGTTCAAACATGTTTGATTTCATTTGATGATCAGGACTTGGCCAAGATATGCATGAAAGTATGGATGTAAGCTAGATCTTGAATCAGTGCTCAGACACTAATGAGGAAACATTAGCAGGTCTTCCCTAGATTACTTAATTATAGGTCACACTAAAGTGGATATTTAAGGAGTGATATTTTAACATTGCTGGCATTTTCTTATTTCCAAAGCTTCACGGATCAGCAGGGGCTTGATGCTTTTCACTTTCGCGATTATCTTTATTTGTTTGAGGTCAATCATGTGTCCCGAGGCTGCATGTTCCGCAACTGCTGTTTTTAAGGGTTGTCTCAATCGAATAGCCTCCTTGTGTTCTTCTAGGTGGGTTTTAACAGAGCGTCCAGTTTCGCCAATATATTTCTTCTCGCAAGTTTAGCATGGTATCTCATACACTCCTTCCACTTGCAATGGTGTTGCGTCCTTCACACTCCTCAGGCAGTTTCTAATTTTTAAATATGGCTTGAACACAGCTTTGATTTCATGTTTGCGGAGTATGTTTCCTATTCCATCCGTTATGCCCCGGACGTAAGGAAGGATGGCTCTCTTAAGTGCAGGGTTGTCTGCGTCTGGAGTCCCAATTCCTTCTTTTGGGCCATCCTTATCTTTGGTCATGATTTTGTAAAATGTTTTGGAGATGGCTCTCTTATCATATCCGTTCTTCTGTAGAATGGCTTCCACTTTCTGTCTTTCGGCTGGGAAGTTGGTCTTGTCACTAACTCTGCAGGAACGCTGAATTACGGTGTTGAGTACCACATTTAGCTGTGCAGGATGATGGTGTGAATTTGCCTTGAGGTACCGATTGGTGGAAGAGGGTTTCCTATAAACCACATGTCCCAGAGTTCCATCATTTCTCCTTTGCACCAATACATTCAAAAAAGGAATTCTACCATCTTTTTCTACTTCAATTGTGAAAACAATATTATCGTTTATGCTATTTAAGTAACCATAAAATTCATCAAGCTTCTTTCGGCCATGCGTCCATATAATAATTGTGTCGTTGATGCATCTCAACCAAATCTTAGGTGTATTCACCGCGTTTTGAAGTGCTCTCATTTCAAAGTTTGCCATGTAAATATTTACTACCGTAATTCAGCATTCCTGCAGAGTTAGTGACGAGACCAACTTCCCAGCCGAAAGACAGAAAGTGGAAGCCATTCTACAGAAGAACGGATATGATAAGAGAGCCATCTCCAAAACATTTAACAAAATCACGACCAAAGATAAGGATGGCCCAAAAGAAGGAATTGGGACTCCAGACGCAGACAACCCTGCACTTAAGAGAGCCATCCTTCCTTACGTCCGGGGCATAACGGATGGAATAGGAAACATACTCCGCAAACATGAAATCAAAGCTGTTTTCAAGCCACATTTAAAAATTAGAAACTGCCTGAGGAGTGTGAAAGATGCAACACCATTGCAAGTGGAAGGAGTGTATGAGATAAAATGCCAAACTTGCGAGAAGAAATATATCGGCGAAACTGGACGCTCTGTTAAAACCCACCTAGAAGAACACGAGCTGGCTATTCGATTGAGACAACCCTTAAAATCAGAAGTTGCGGAACATGCAGCCATGGGACACGTGATTGACCTCAAACAAACAAAGTTAATCGCGAAAGTGAAAAGCTTCAAGCCCTGGCTGATCCGTGAAGCTTTGGAAATAAGAAAATGCCAGCAAAATTACAATAGGGACTGTGGCCACCAAATCAGCCACACGTGGGACCCTGCTTTGAACCTTAATAAAAATGCTATGACTACTCCTTCCAGTCCTCCCCTTCCAATCCTTTTCCCACCATGAAGTCCCTATATAAACTCCACCAACTTGACAGATACCTCATTCCCTTTGATGAAGTGACCAGCAATGGCCACGAAACATCAAGTATCACACCTGGTAATTGTCCGCGGGGTACACCCGAAGAACAAATATATACATCCATAACGACCCGCGAAAGTGTCAACCAAGAATTAATGCAAAACTGATCCTGCTCTCATCATGCCATTCAGCTACCAAGACTTCAAGAATATCAAAATTGAAAACTTCCATGCCAACCTAACGTCAAAGGATTGGGTTGGGGTCTTTTCAGCTGTGCCTATTGACTCCAACCTTGGACTATTTAACATGAACTTTTGGCTGCATGAACTTCTGCATTCCTGTGCATAATAAATTCCCAAAGCAATTTTTTGCCCCCTGGTTGACTGAGGACATAAAGAGTAATTTTTAAGAGAGAAATAAACTTCAATATATTTTTGTATAGACAAGACATCCAATGTTCTATCATCAGTTAAAGAAATTAAGAGAGAGGGTAAAATAGCTAAATACTGATCCCAAACAGCAACATTTTTCTGAATCTATCTCTTGTTTTTCCAACTCTAGCCTCACATTCTACTCTAGCCTCTTTACATGAAGGTTTTACTTGTTCTTTTTCGATCTCTCACAATAACTCTGTTGATGACCAGCATAAAGGTTCATTACAGTGTCATTTCCATGGATTGTTTTTAAGTCATTGGGCCAACATTGGGATATTGTGAAAGGAGGGCTACTGATTACAGTGCTGTGCATGTCATGCCTGGCCATGTAAGTTGATTATCATCTTGTTTAGCACTTTCTCTATGCTCAGCTTGGTATGCTGTGATTGTAATTCAAGAGATTTAGCTGAGCAAAAACTCAAGAAGTCTAGTTGTCGTGAAGGACTTGCTGAAGTGCCGAAACACTAAAGTTATCACATCCTTTATAATCATTGAATAATTCAGTAAGGACTGAAAATTCAAATAGTATTAAACTTAAAACCATTCCTATGTTAGGAATATTAATATGGGAAATAAAATTCTAGGATAAAAAAGTACATGCCTTGAAAAGATTTCGTTTTCATTTTTAACGATGAAATTCAAGGACCATCCAAACACACTAAAGTTTTGGCACTTATTTCTTTAAATATATCTCTATCATCGACTATAAATCACAACTTTGTTGCACACGAACAACTTTAACCAAAATATTCATTTAATAGTTCGTGGTTTTTGGAAAGGTATCGATAATCACAATGCAAAGTTGACTTCTATATTCAAAATGGCAGTAATGTTCATGAATTTGATCATGTAAAGTCAGCACGGCGCAGAGCAACAGAAATGGAAGTGATCTCGAAGCATATCATATTATTTTCGTCGCCATTGGAGCTTAGTTTAAAAGTGGAATTATGATTAAGGTACGGTGAATTTTTGTTTTTACAAAGTGAGTCTGCTGAAGAAAGTTCATGAATTTGTCATTGTTTTATTTTTGATCTACCGTCAGTCTTGATTGATATCTTGACGTAAGAATTGATTGCGTTTATTTATTTTTACAGGCATGTTTATCATTAACGTATTGGGACATTAGGACTGAAGATTCAGATCGTCATTCAACGATTCAACTCTGTGATAAATGTGATAATATTTTGTGTATTTGTGTCTTCCTCAGTGCAGTGACGACTTTCGATGGCATTTTAAATAGCTCCTTCTTGAAAAAGTTTACTTTTAATGCAGACCCTTGGTTACTGAATACCAGAGAAACCTTTTACAATGTAGTGTTGTGCAGGAAGAAAGCTCGATCGCAACTCTTGAATCTCATGCCATGTTGTGTGGCATTGGTGTTAATGACATTGGCTACTAGAGAGAATCCCGAAAATATGGAATCGTATTTCTTGTGTGCTACATAGGCAAGTGAATTATTGAAATTTGAAGTAATGCCAATAAATATATAAATGTACTGCTGTTTTTTGTTTAAAATCATGCATGGCACTTTCGATTTGTTTCTGAGTTATTATTAGGATGATTATAGGTAGTAGCCGTCACTTTGTGGAAGTCCATCTTGTGATATCATATTAAAGAGTGCAAAACTGCTGTCTTTACTTCAACCAGTTTCTTCACACCGTAGCATCATCAGTACTGGTTTATGTTCTTGATGATACTATAGTGCATCAAAACCGGTTGAAGGGAAAAATATTGTAACAGTAGATTCGCAAAGTTTTTAATATTCTATCGTTATTATTATTAGGACCTCTAATTCTGAAATGCTAATTGAAATGATGTTGCAGCATGAACACTGGATTCCAGCTTACGTCTTGGAAAAGAAAAGCAGGAATCCAGATGTCTTTGCTGTCTGGGTCATATGAGTGATTAGGATATCGTATGTCCTCGAATACATAGTAATAGGTTATTACCGAATGCTCAGCACAATTTTGCAACTAGGTATGCATCACTATAGAGTCATAATTTTCATCAATATCTACAAATGGAGGTTATGTGTATAAAGTATATATCCAATTGTGTATATCCATCGAGTGTATTCGGATATCCATGTGTACTGTGTGGAAAGGTACTTCTGCTTGGTGTTTAATGTAAGTACAAAGTGCTAGATTACAGTTTTGACTAATGCTGGGCCAATAATCATACCTGCACCATCACGGAATGCGATTTAATGGGATTTATTTAATAATCACTTAATATTTTTCTAGGTTTTATTTTAGCTTACGTTGGGATGAAATACGTATATATCCACTTGTGTATATCCATTGAGTGTATTCGGATATCCATGTGTACTGTGTGGAAAGGTACTTCTGCTTGGTGTTTAATGTAAGTACACAGTGCTAGATTACAGTTTTGACTAATGCTGGGCCAATAATCATACCTGCACCATCACGGAATGAGATTTAATGGGATTCTTTAATAATCACTTAATATTTTTCTAGGTTTTATTTTAGCTTACGTTGGGATGAAATACGTGATCTGCTCTATGCTATCTGAGAAAAAAAATATCTGTATTCTTTTAAATCCAACCTGATCTTCGGTGATGGCGGCTTAGAGAAAGGGGAAGATACATGGCATTTCTGCTCTGGGATATCCCAACCAAATATCCAAGAATATTCCGGATGCAAAAAAAAATTCTATACCCAATGGCAACACACAGGTTAATAGGAATATACGGTTGTATGATTGTTGGTTAATAGTGGTGCCTACTGTTGGGCCGAAGAAGTTGGATAACAGTTGGTAAAACAGCCATAATAACTGTTGACCAAACAACTGAGGACTCATGCAGCACCAACCGTTGGTCCAATGGGTCCTCTGTTTCACCACATCAGGACTTATCAATGCTGCCTAATTTTATCATAATTTATAATCTCAAGGAGGGGGGAGTGGTTAAAGAACATTTTTGGTGTTAATTTTTCTTCCTAGGAAGTATCATGGTAGCCATGACTCACTGATTTTCATCTCTTGTGAGGAATGCCTTAGGGCTTGAATCTTTAGGGAGGCCATAGAAATAGGAAGTACAATTACATCAGATCTGGAACAGAAGGTAAGCGAGTAATGGCTTCCGGTACACTCTGGATAGAAAAAAATCACCCAGAAAGTTCCACGCCTACTTCCTCCTCCCCCTTGAAAGTATCAATTCTGATACAGAAGGCAAACCCTAGTGAGATGTCCAGAAAAGGAGGGTCATTAGGATTTACAAATCTAGTTGCAGGTAATCCAAAAGGATTTCAGTTTTAAAGGTGCTCATTTCACTGTGTGCACACCAGTACCCTGTGACAGCAAAATTTTTTTTGGATGTTACCATGCAACATTGTGACAATGTTCTATGGTGGGAACTTCGTACGTGCAGTGAACGTGCATGCAACGTTGTGTCACCAATGACAACGTTGTGTGCACCTAAGGCTCTTCCCATTGCAACGTGCCTGCAGCATTGTGACAAAATTCTCTGCTACTAGGGCAGGGAGGCAAAATACCTGCTCTACCCTGTTGAGCAAAGTTCACATACCGTTGGGTTTAGTTAGTAATTGGTGAGTTCTACCCTCACCGAGTAGACCATGGTGAAGGCTGCATACTTCTGATTCAACAAAACTATACTATATACAGGAGAAAACATTCCTCCTACTGCATAAAAAGCGCTACTTTTGCCCTGCATTAATGAAAATTTTCATCACCATTGCCCTGCATTGATCTCAAAAGATCTCCTAACCCTAGCTGCATGGAACAAATGGCTGTAAATACCTTGGCGCCTTTAGTTAAAAGCAGGTTAATGCCGACATTCTATCCACCCTTCCTCCATTTTTTAAAAATAAAAGTTACTATCTATGCCCAATAGACAGTTAATCCTTGAGCTTCAATTGTCGTTGGCGGCGTCTCCAGTATAACAACACGATTCTGCAGCAAGCATCCACATCCCACACCCAAGTTTGGTCCGTTGGTACTCACCTGTCAAGTACGCGTCGGATCCGAAATTGAGCGGCACTTTGTCCGGTCTCTCCCTCTTCACCTGCTCGGCCGGGTTGGTGCTGCCGCCGCCGGCGCCGTCCCGAAGCGCGGCGCCCGCGTGTGACATGCGCAGATCGGCCTTGTCAACCTTCCCGCCTCCTCCACTCCCCTTCCCAGCAACCTCCGTTCCACCCTTCAACAAGTCCACATCTCCTTCGTCATCCTCATCTTGACCCGAGTTGGGAAGAGGTGGTATCTCCGTGCCTTTTTGGAAGAGAAAGGGAACATAACCATTATGCAATAAAACGACGCATCGCGACGCAACTCAGGGGTTCCCAAGCTGGTGTACCCGTGCCCCCAAGAAGCTACTGGAAGCTAGACCATGGGGTATAGTGAATACCAGCTAATCACGTACCTATATTGTGATCTTAATATTTTCCAAAATGTAGTTATGTTGACAACATTTCCAAGCCATTATATATTGGTAGGTACAGTCTGTCATGTACACCAGCTGTACTTGTCGTCTCAATGAATGTTAAAGAAACGCTTTATAAATTTCACGGCTTCTAAAAAACACGTCCGCATTCATCCAACAGTGTTGTCTGACTTAGAAATGCCTAATGTTAAACAAAACTGGACGTTTTTAGTAAAATCTGGGGAATTCACAAAGTTTTTTATATGTATTGGCCATGAGATTCCACTTCATTGAGCCTGAATCAATAGAATTCTCTCCATTCATCAAAGTAATATGAGCATGAAATATGGACTCCGTTCTTAATTTTAATGAAGGATAACTTTCGTCGCGACAGTTGTAGCCACAATTAGATTTGTTAGCGCTGAAGATTTTATGGCTAATGAAACATGGTTAGTGCCAAAATACTGCACGAATCCGGACATGACTTTTATGTTTCTTATTTCAATTATTACATAGTATTTTTCTTTAAATTTGATTAGATGCTGAAACCAACTTCATAATTGTATATGCATAGCAAATGAGAGGAAACATGGGATCGTTAGTGGTCTCAACAATTAATTTCAACATGGCGTCACAACAATAGGATTAACAGTCGTTGCACAAAGACAAAAATGGATGACTGAATTAGGTGGCCATTAACGTTCATCGTACGTCTTTGTCAAAGTGGCTTCCGTCCTATGCATAGAGACGTAACTAGGCATGAACAAACGGGGCAACACCTTTAAAATTCTGAGCTTCGATTTCCCCCCAAAAAGCAGTATAAAAAAGGAGTTCATTTAGTTAGGACTGAACACACGTGTATGTTTGTTTCCAAGGTAATGTATAAAATTTCAATTCTACAGCTAGTACACATTTAGAACCAGTTACATATAAGTTAAAGGGTCCCCTCTCTTGGTACCACTCGAGTACCAGTTGAATTCGAACAGGTTGTACCACTCGGAAGTTCTCCCTTAAGGCCCTTCTAATGCCTACTTACGCCAATGCCTACCAAGACAGTATTTAGACACCTAATCCGCGGATTAGGCACCTAAATGCTACCTTCTGCTCTCACCCCACTCATTCACTCACCGCTTGTACTGACCACCTGGATGGGCTTGACCACGGGGAACCGCCCTAAAGGTTTGAAAGGCCTCTCCGAGGGCCCTCCGCCCTCCAGCTCCGTCGCCTCGCTCTCTCCCATCGAGTCCCAGGGGCCGCTAGGGCCCTCACTGCTGCCGTCTCCGCCGCTGCGGCCGATGACCGTGGCCGTGTAGTACTTGGGGTCCGAGGGGTTGACGGCGAAGGACCCGTCCCGGTCCTGCTCCGAGAGCCCCCTCTCCGGGAAGCGGTACGTGAAGCCGGGCCCCCTGCCCTCCCTGGCCGGCGGGGACGGAGGCAGGAGGACCGCGTCCTCCAACAGCTCCTCGTAGCCCCCGGGGGCCTCATCTCCCTCAGCGACCTCGTCCTCCTCCGCTTCCTCGCCCCGCCGGACCTGCCCGGCCCCCAGCGACGAGGGGAGCAGCTGCTGCCGCGACTTGAGCCGGCTCTGGAGGTAGGCTTCGATCTGGTCAATCATGCGTTCCTCCGGGGTGACGTCTGTTGGGGCGAAAGAGAGGGAACAGGGGTTAGTGAGATAAGGGGCATTGCTTAAGGAGGCTCCACCGAATTATGAAGCAGATGTCATTTTTGTGAAACTTTCAGGACACATCACATTTTGCCCCTTCTATCGATTGGCAATAAAATAATGAGGCCTTTCCAACATATAGGTATTTGAAGAAAAAAGACGCTGAAAATCAGCTATTTTATACGTGGCTATACGGCAGAGCATGGCTGTTGTCGTAAAATTTGCAGATTAATAATGTAAAGAGAAATGTCGTTTTGACGAAAAACTAATATAAGATGCGCAATTTTATATAGAATTTAGCACTGTAAAAAGTGCTCGCTTTACCACACTTGTTTAATTGATATTTATAAATGTTTGCTCGAAAAAAAGCAGAAAAGCCTTAGTTACATGAAAGTGGCGCTACAGTATGCTGTTATCATTGGCAACGGTACTTGTGACGGAACGTGCTTACAAGCTTATTTATCGACCTAATTAAGGAATATACCTTACTAAGGTCCTTCTTATATTTTTTAAGTAATTTAAATATTTCATTGGTTATTGATATGGTGTATTTAATAAAAATGCTTCCAAATGGTAGCAGCGTCATTGTTGCCAAACAGCATTAAAAAATACGAATATAAATAAAATTCAAAACAAAGAGTTGTATTTGAAAGGGAATAGTTAAAAACTAAGTAAGAAAATATTTAATCTATTTTAGAATACGCATTAGTGGGATTGAGCATGTATTCTCACTGTATAAATTAAACGTGGTAAAAACACGTCAGTCATGTTTCGACGTTAAAATGAGTTAAAAGAGCATGTAAAAAATAGAATGCAACTACAACGTGCAATATAATAGCATTCTCATACAATTATTGTGTATGCGTTATCAAACTATAGATGAATTTCCATATAGGCTTTTTTCTGGATCGGTATTTATTCATAAAATAACATAGCTCTTTTATGGGATATTAAATCGCGGAGTCACGATGGAACCTCCTTAATTAAGGTTGATCCGAAAAGTGAACGTCACATCATTATTTTGATATTTTCAGCACTTATAGAACTAAAGTTCCTCTATCTAATAAAGCAAAGATAATTACACCAACCCATACTCCTTTTTACACAAATTGCATTTGAAATTACATACGATTAACGGCAAGAATGGCCATCACATGGGAATATAACTTTTAAAAATACCATAGTGACATGTCATTTTTGCAAAAAAAAAGATATTTTATGCGTAATTTCACAAGAAATAAAATGACACAAAAAAGGCATCAACCCACTGTATTTTTCACTAAATCCACAAATTTCTGCGCTTATAGCAGACGGAATGCGTTAGTTGTCTTCTAGTGGCGCTGCGGTCACTCTAGCCAAAATGTATGGCGCATGAATAATATCATTACTAATGAGATATTAAAACATATTTCAGAAAAATATTATAACATAACGTTTGATAGTAATATTCTGGTGTTATACATTAGTAAATTCATTGAGTACATGGATTTATTTCTTTAAAGTAAATGCTGAATTGACTCCATCGTCGAGCTGATTAAAATTATCATAAAAAATAAATCCTTCGACTTTACATCGTATTTCTTGTGATACTTATGACTTTCAATAGCTTAGGTAATTTTCTTTGTGAAGTAAGGATCACTTAGCGGCCATATATTCGTACTTAAATTAATAAGATTCCTCAGACAGCTTGACTCAAGCAGTCGCAAGCCAACCTCCTTAAGAAGGTTCGGCTATAACTCCCCGCGTCAAAATCCCGCAAAAGAGCTATGTTATTTAATGAATAAATGCCGTTGTATCACTTCAATCATTTAGGGCGTAACACTTTGGAAGTCCATAATCATCATCACCGGTCAACAATCCTAGGATTGGTTTGACGCAGCCCTCCACTCGATTCTTCCATCGGCCATCCTCTTCATATTGACGTAGCTCCTCTCTTTTATATCCTTCACAACTTGCTCCAAATACCTCATACGAGGCCTGCCTTTTCCATCCTTCCCACTCACTTTTCCCTCGACGATTGTCTTCATCAGGCCATCGTGTCTTAAGATGTGGCCCATTAAGTTGCCCCGTCTTCTTTTTAAGGTTTTCAGTAGGCGTCTCTTCTCTCCCACTCTTCTTAAGACTTCTTCGTTTGTCACTCGATCGACCCACTTTATCATCACCATTCTTACCAGATTTAAATGCTTCCAGCCTGAACTTCTCTGCTGCTGTTATTGTCCATGATTCACTGCCATATAGTAGAATGCTCCAGATGTACGTTCTAATGCAATGTTTCCTCACTTCCACGCTTGTACTTGCAGCTGTAAGCAGAATCTTCTTCTGGTAAAATGCCCTTTTTGCTTAGGCAATTCTACTAGCAATTTATCTTTTACTTCGTCCATTGCTGGTTACTCGGCTTCCCAGGGAACATAACTCTTCCACCTCCTCGATTTTTTGTTTTCCTAGTTTAACATTGGTCCTGGATTCCTTTCTCCTACTGCATACCTATACCTTAGTTTTCTGAATACGTAAAAACAACTATGCTTGAATCCAATGAATTTTTAATGGTACGACTAGTTTCAAACGCTTGGCGTCATCTTCAGGTACAAGAGTTGGAGTTCCGACTAGGACACATCCGTAGACATGCGTTTTTCTCCCATACGTTTCTCAATCATTCTAACGCACACGGTCACGCTACCAACTTTAACCACTTCAAAGTCTTATAACCAGCCCCAGAAATGCATACCCTGGGGAAGCATGAGTGATACTATTTACTTTCCTCGTCAACAACAATGCGTAGGTTGAGAGATGCTTTTTCGGCGGGATATTGAAATCGAAATTTAGTTGTAGGAGCGAAATTATTTGGTTCTCCTGGATCAAACTGAAGAAGTGTGTTATGGTTTACACGCACAAGTGAACTTCTATTGTTTATACCCGCAAATCGCAACTGGAAAATTAGGCTGTGACGCTGAAATGTCTTCAGTGCTGAGTCTCGATGACGTGAAGTTCTTCGTTACTTCAGTCGAGAGGCTTCGTGAATACGGCTCCAGATACAAAAGATCCTTGAGTATTCAATTTTTAACGATAAATTCCAATATTTGTAGTGCAGTAATCGGAATTAACCGACGATGTGACGTCATCCAAATCGCCGAGGCTAGCTGAAGTCGAGGAAAAACTGAATAACAATGAGCGAAATTAAAGCATTTCATTTCAATTCAATTGGTGCTCTAAAAATGATTCTGTTTTTCTCAAAGGTAATCTCGCGTTGTTAGTCGAAATTCCATGCTCACATTTTTTTCTACCTCGCCACTCATTAAAGGACATTTTGTTCCGAACCAGAAACGTGTCATTCAAATTAAAGGAGAAATGGAAGATCTCCAATTACTGATGAAAAGGATGTTATACATGGAAGCGTAATTTTAAAAATTTTGCACCCGAGTGTTGATGGAGCGGCATCTGGACAATTTAACGTAATTTCAAATGTATTTTTTTTCAATTGGGCGAATTTTACCCTTTTTTCATCAATGCAAAATGAAACTCCCTTTACACGTGCCAAAACAATATTTTTCAGGGAAATCCATTTTCCCAATGAATGAGACTTGTAATTGGCGTTGGAAAAGTCTCCTCATCATGAGCAGTACAAAGATGGGCGAATCCATCAAAAAATGAATAGCTAAAATTGAAAAAGGATGCACAAAAAATTACCGATATTGGAGGAAATTTTGAAAATGAGTAAATTTACGTTCGCAAACGGTTCAAATTCCAAAACTCGGTTGAGTTCCTGAAAATTTATTTGTTGGGTCAAATGGAGCAGCACACAATTATGGGAGTGGACATATCGAATGATTGACCCTTCATGTCATCGAATAATTCGCCACATCATAAAATGAAATGACCGTTTTTCAAATGAGCCTGCTATATGCCACTCGCTCACGAATATTTGTACGACAAATTCGAATTTCACTTAATTCACGTTCGTGATTCGCAATGGTGGTCAGCAATTTGGGTCAATATCGCCATTAATAATTCTAGGCAAAACCGAAAATATGGCCATATTTGGGCCTAATTGAGGGTCAGCTACAGCAACTATAACTATGATTATGTATAACCTCCCCCTAGAATGACCCAACTCTGAATTATGCCCGGCTTGCCATTATAGGGTTAGCCAAACTAACGCTGAAATATGACCAGAATTGCCAGAACGGTTATTATTTAGGTCCTAGGCAACTAGTGTTTATATTCAATGAGTGAGTTCTCCATTGTTGATACAACTTGAGTGCGATTTCGTATTACACTTATTTAGTGCTAATTACAATCTTTTCTCATTCGTAAAGTGTGTTTTCAAGTCTGTTTCTGCACTAATAGGCGCTTAAGACCGGGAGGAAAGGTATGTACAATGACGGAAATGGAAGGAACAACAGGAGAGGTGGAGAGAAACCCGGGGTCGGCATTAACCTACTCTTAACAAAAAGGAGCCTAGGGGACCTCGGCTTAACGTCCCATTCGACGGGCGGAGTACTGTACGCGAATGTTGTCCACAAAAACACTCAATTAGGGGACGGCTTACAAATGAAAAATATCTTTCCCTGCTGTGTTTCAAACCCGGTCCCTCTTAGTTAGAGGTCAGTACTCTAGTCACTGCACCAACCCGGCCAATCTTTTCTTTAATAGAAAATAAATAAGGCTTGGTAGAAAATATCCCTGAAGGAAAACACGTACGTTGTGATGGTAGATACGCAATTCCAAGTGTTGTAGGACTTGATATTGGTGTTTCATTTTTTTCTGATTACTTGTTCTACTAATAATGCTATATACTACATTAGTTCAGTCATCAATGTGGCTTTCCTCATTCTCTAGGATGAAGAAAAAGAAACTAGTAATAAGTGCCATACATAGTACGGTAATAGAGTATTTTTCCATTCTTACAGATGGTCTTAAGACCTTGTAGTCCAAAAATCATAGACGTAGAAGAGATTATGCAAATATTGGTGATGCCATGCCAAATCTGGATTTACAAGCGAAATTATCATAAACGTAGGAGGTGTTAAATGATAATGTAAATTTTATTTCATCATTTGCCTTTTCAATGTCTTAATGGCAAAAACATATTATTTTTTCTCACATTTAAATTACTTGAGTTATTCTTCTATCAGCAGAATTGATCTAATTATTTACATCGCCTAATGCTATATCTTCCCGTCCATGGCGGTTGTGTTCGAAACCGTCGGGATTACCTCGAATAGGTAACCAAGGAGTCACGTGGTACAAACACGAATGGTTTACAAATTTAGTGCGTCGGAATCGTTCGTTACAATATCAGTCATTGTTTTCACTTGAATATTTCTCATCTGCCTCGACTATAGGGCCTACAAATGAGATAAAAAACAAGTGTAAACCATGAATGAGGTTGTAATCAAGGGTTTTAACTCAACAAATTTGCGAACCATTCGTATTTATACCACGTAACTCCTTGGTTACCTATTCGAGGTAATCCCGACGGTTTCAAACAAAATCCCCCATTAGCCAACTATCCCAAAAGTTGCAAATGACGTAAGCATTTCCCAAGTAACTGATGTGCTCTAATTTACTTTTTAAATATCTTCATCTGACTAACCACAGTGACATAGGTAGAGGGAGGATAGGAGATGGAAAAACGGGGTAAGGAAGAGGATATTTTAGCACCCTGGGTAACTACTCCCTCTCTCGTTCACCCCCTTGACCTTTTAGACGCGGGGTAGGCATTCTTCACCGTTTCACCACGGCTCCAACGCAATTAGAGTAGTGGAAAAGTCCCTCGCCTACCCCGCCTGACGGCCGAACGAATTAACATGCCCACGCCACTGAACTTCCTTGTTTCCCATTGCGTCACCGCACCCGGACGCCGCACCCGCCCTCATCTGTTTTTCTTTCGGCTATTTTTACGCACGAAACCGCAGAAAATGTTCAAAACGGAACCGAACAATGGAACCAATTTTGAAAAAAAATTACACGATAGTCGGACAACATGGTCGGCCGCTCAAGAAGAGGATGGATAAAATAGAAAGAAGAAAAAAGAGGGGCAAAAAGAGGGAAAGAGAAAAGCGAAGAAGTAAAGAGAGGGAAGTAGAAAAGAGAAAAGGGAAGAATTAAAGAGAGGGAAGGAGAAAATTAATCAGTCAGTATGTTTTTTTCTCCAGCTCAAGCGCAAAAAAATGAGAACAGATGAAATCGGGTAGTTGCGCAGCGCGATGCTCAGATGAAAAATCTCAGCGACCGCGTGACGCACGCACGCAACTGTCCGTGTACAAAGTCAGGCAATGATCGAGGTTGATTACTCCGTAATTGCGTTCGTCGAATTTAAAATGAACTGCACTGCGGGAGCAATGTACACAACAAAAATTTAATCAATCATTGTGTTCGCTTTATTATAAAGAGAAAATTAAGAGTAGAGCGCGTAGATAAACGAGCGTAAAAAATTAACACTGCTGCGTTGTTTGGTAGAAATGGGTATTCATGAAGTACAGCCACCATTGTATTCAGAAATGGAGTCCATAAATTTCACTGAAAGGCAAGAGTTAATAAAAAAAAGCCGTAATCCCAGGGCAGAGAGGATAATAACATGCTTAAAAAAGGATAAACTATTTATTGCAAATTATCACCATTAACATTAAACATGCAAAAAACCCCGCGTTTATATATAGGTCGCCTGTTAATGATGGTGGAGTACCTGAACCAGGATCGTGTAGATTTGATTGAAATTGTACTTTGTAATGTTTTATCCTCAACTAATCCTGTTCAAACACTGTACGCCACAGAGGACGGATAGGGCAGGTTTCATTACGTATTATATCATGTTACCGGTGACTGTTTCAAGAGTAACCTATACTATGATTAATGTCTAGAAATGAAAATCTGGGAAAATGCATATTTCCTCATTTCATAATTCAAGAAATTTGATGAAATGCCTATTTTTTTAGACGAAGAATAACTGGGATATATGAACGAGGAAGTACCAAGATGTACTGAGACAGCAATGAATACGAAGAAGTAGAGAGCTTCTGTGAAACATATTAGGATAGATAATAAGTGATGATGATGACTGTACAATTTCATGTGAATCCTAAATAATTAAGAGATTAAGTGCCTCAATTTTCCTTGATTTGCAGCAGAAATAGCCAGTAACTAGCGAATATGGCAGTTAATAGGATAGCAATAATTCTTGAACAATGATGACAGAAATGGTTTTCTAGTTCAGAAGTGAAAGATTCATATTGGCTGAAGGAGAACTTACCCCCAGACCTTCCTGAAATTCCTATCGCAACGAAATAAATAGCTAACAATGAACACTTAATATCGAGCTCTTACCCAATCAAGATATAGCCGTTTCGAAAAGCTAGGCTGCAAATACTTAAACTAAAAAGTATCACCCGCCCAGAGGCGGATCCATAGGCCACTCCACAAACAATAATTTCAAATATACATATCGACAGACTTCTTTTCATTGGAGGGGTGGGGGTAAGGAGGACAAGACCCCCCTCCCCCAAACCTGACGCCTGGGTCCGCCCCCTCACCAGCCTCCTTATCCTTTCGAAGGGAAATGCCAAGTTCGTTGTCTTCAAAGGATGAAGAAAGCACATTAAATAACTACATCGGACTTATTTCAAGAGAGGCTTTAGCATGAATGCGAGGAGGATATCTACGCCTATAGATCTATATCTACATAGATTTCATCGTCATTCCAAAAATTAAAGTTGGGAATACCGAGCTGACGTACCCTAAAACTGTACGCAACTTAGGCGTATTCCTGAATGACAACTTGTCATGGAATAAGCAAGTTTAACATATTTCGAACAAAATCAATATGACCTTGTACCAGCTTAAATTGAATAAAAACCTGCTTCCCTGTACATAACCGACAAATGTTTGTTAAATCACTGATTTTTCCAATTTTTTATTGTTGTTGTCTAGTCTTTTAATGATTTGACGGCTGAACACACCCTGAAGCTTCAGCGCCTCCTTAATTCATGTATGCATTTCATTTTTAATCTACGTAAAGGTGAGCATCTTACTCCCTACTACAAAAAACTTAGTTGGTTGAATATCAGCTCACTTCGCAATTATTTGCTTGGTACCTACTTTCCTTTTTTCTCTTCTTGCCAACAATGAACCTATGTAGGACATGAAATAATGATACTTTGCACTATTCCACATAAAAAATTATTTCGAAAGAGTCAACATGTTTCACTGTACTGCAGCATCATCAGGACTAACATAGAAGTTAAACATGCCAGAATATATAGTCACGTAAGGAGGGTGGGGGTGGAGGGTGAATATTGTCCTATTCCTGGGTTAGAGGGGAGGGGGAGAGAGTTGAAGGCAGGGGTGAGGAGAGGTTTGGGAAATTGTTTGTTGAAACATGTTGACACTTTCGAAATAAATTTTTATGTGGAATAGTGCAAAGTATCATTAATTCATGTCCTACAATGGATTTCCACAAAGTATCAGCCTCCACCATTCATTTCAATGAACCTATGTACTTAAATTACATGTTTTTCAAAAGAATTACGAGCCATATTCTGAAGACCAGAAGTGAACCTCGTAACTTTGTACTCCCGATCCACAGAACCTCCACCTTCCACAATTGTTTGTCCATTTGTTGCTGCCGCAACACAACTCTGGAATTCACTTCCAATTCATATAAGAAAATGTCGCTCTTCGACTGTTTTTAAAAGAAAATTGTATGAAGTTTTGCTCAAAGAAAATTATGAATTGTTGTGAATTGCTTTGATTTGTTATAATTTGATATGATGTTTTGATTTGTTATGATGTTTAAATGATATTTTGATTTGTTATGATGTTAATATTTTATTAATGGTATGATACGTTTATTATTTTATCCCTGAGGATTGCACTTTTTCATTTTTTATTCCACTTTCTCTTTTGTATAGCTGCTCTTGTTTATGTTTACCATTTTGTAATTGTTTATTCACCTCACTGCCTCATTATTGTATTATTGCTGCTCCAGGAGATTTGTCCCAGAGCATAATAAATTTTCTATTCTATTCCTATATCGACACCTCATTAGTACCCTAAAATCCACTTATATAGAGGATGCATGGCAGGGGATAATAAAAGACACTAATCACCAAATAAGAGCACACACTACTTAATTTTACATGTTATTTGAGCATCCACTGGACAAATGCAACCAAAATATTGATATCTTCTCTGCATGACGAGGGAGATTTTAGTCAACTGCTCTGATCCTTACTACCATTAGCTGTTGCCAGCTGCTCCTTAGGGGACAGTCGTCACAGATGGAGCTAGGCGACACGAAAAAAGTTCTAGTTTCAACAAAAGGCACCAAATTTAAAAGGCAGCATTTCATGTGCAATCCTATGAACGGAACTCTGTAATCAAAGCGACCTTCACCAGAATGTGGGGACCTTGGTCCACTGAAAAACTCCACTAGCGTCACGATTCGAACGCTGTTCAACGGAATGGAAAGCTAGTACTGCAGCTACCACATCGATAAGATCCCAGTCACAATATCTGGTTTGATTTGATATGCAATAATTACCTACCGGATTATTTCAATGGCAACCTTTGTAATACGCACTATAGTGTATCGTGAGAGCGATAGAGACTATACGATCGTTGGCTTGACCCAGTAAACCTCAATATAATTTAATATTAACGGCACACCATCGTAGTTTTTTATTTAGATGTGGATAATGATCGCAGATAAGTCTGTTTTCAATGGAATATGACTTACGGCGAGAATTATGCATCCTTTCAGGACGAATTAAAGGCACGCAACCGGAAAGGACCTCTTCCGCCTGAATAATATTTGTTTTCATGGGCGACACTCCATAATCCGCTGAATCACGCTATTCTATGTCAATTTCCAAAACGGCCAATGACGTACCTACTGATAAGCTCTATCTCAAGGGGTTTCTCGCAAAGTGATCATGGAATTACAACAATTACAACAAATAGTTAAATTAATTGTCTTATTATTATCACTTGGTATTCTAAAGGTTAGAGATTATTTCTATAAACCAGTCCTATTTCTTTTCACTTTTTCTCTCTGAATCCATTTTTGCACTTCTTCTAACACCATTTCTATCTTTAGGTAAGTATTCTTATCCAATTTCTCTCCGCCATCTGAGGAACTTACTCCACCATCTTCTATCTAGTGCTTCAACTCCCTCAAAATCCATATTTCAAGGCTAGCTATCTGCATTCATTAACTTTTTCCCAACCTCACGTTTCAGAAACGTATAATGTCACGCCAAATGCCTCTTAGATGATCTATCACAGATTCCTTCACTTGAAGTTCCAGTTACAATTTCCATATTTTTAGCAGATATATTATCTGTTGAGTTAATGCAATAGTGTCTTCAGTACTACGCTCACCATTACCCCAAAGCACTGCCCTATCAATTGTTTCGCCTATTCCATTTCATGCATATATACTTTGGTGTTTGAACTAGATTACTTTTTTTCAGATTCATTATCGGAAAATTTGGATAGTCTATTAGCCATAGGAGCATTTTGTTAACGGGATAGACGAAGTACTGTATCAGTATCGAAGGATCCTAATAAATCGACGAATCTATTGATGAAGTCATAGGTATCAACATCAACAGATAATACGATTGAGGGAGTAATCAACATACATGAATGGAATCATAGGAGCCTTAGTCTTTTTCTCATATGGAGGGAGAGATGTCCTCTTTCTTTTAACGCAATCAGAATATGATCTTGCTACATACCTTCCCCATGAATTAGTTCTGGATTTACATTGGCTTAAGAGTTAAAATTGGAAGCTATTACTATCTATTTCTATTAGGAGCTAATATAAAATGGACACTTTTAAGAGAGTAAAATAGCATCCAAAGGAGAGCAGCAGCAACATCTACCTTTTCAAATGTTAGACCTCATTTGGAAAGCACTGCCACATAAAATGCATTACATTAAAGCTTAATATAAAGTATCCTTAACATAGAATGGACTTGAATAACGAACTGGAGTGTGTGCAGCGAAGATCGGCAAGATTTTTAAAGAGACAGCATGATGATTATAATAGCGTACCCAGTCTACTAGATTAACTAAAATTGACAAATTTAAACCATATGTTGAAATTTAGACTTAATCTTTTAAATAAATTCAAAGATAATATTTTCAATGATTTAAAAACATTTTATGAACTCCAAATTACCGTATTGGACTGGACCATGATCGTAAAATTATAGAAATTGATTGTCGAACTGACAGATTTTAAATGTCTTTCTTCCCTCGTAGAATCAGGTATATGAATAGCTGTAAATATATCCAAAGGTATGAATACGAGTGTATCAATGGACAGCATAAGTAGTTGCATGTTGGTATAAGAACTTTAAGCTAATCCAACTAACAGCATCTTTTCGCATGCTTGCTTTGCAATTTTTTCTTTTTTAAAATTGTGAAATTTAGACTGGAATATTGTTACTAATCCTTTTAAGCGTGATGTATAATGCATATTCGGTATGAATTAAACCCCCGCCATACTATTTCATTGTGCCTTGCTGGGTATTATGTAGATGTAGATTGGGTGGAGAAAAAATTAACGCCAACACGGAAATAAGTTGGTGCACGACGGAGTCCTCACTGCGATGGATAACAACATACCTTAAAGACATCAACTAAATAGCGTCTTTAAATCATTTCCGTATGCTTTGGACACGTTCCTGTCCAAAGCAGAATTCGAAAATCAGCAGCGTTAAAAAAAATGGTGAAGCTTTCATTTAACGCTTTGACTGACATGGAGTAGCGATTTAGCCACCCCAACGAAGAAAATTTGCGCAGGACACAAAGCGAAATCCGCTTCGAAGGCAATTGTCCTCACCTCAGCGGAGGTTTGGTCACATCCGCAAACGGGAGCACCAGTGTGAAAAGCGTCCAATTTCCCCGGCCCTGACGGCGAGTGGAAGCGACAAACACGTGTCATCTGCAGCCTCGCCAATCTGATCGATATTCCACTCGTAAACAAGGAAAGGTTGTCAGGGGGGAAGTGGGAGGGAGGGAGGGGAGGGATGAAGGGGGGTTGAGGTCAGTCACAAACGCCGGACAGGGAAGCGGGATGAAACTAGAAAACTCCTAGTCTGATCCGCGAAAGGAAATCAAACACATTTCTTGATTTTCGTCACGGTCTCCTGGGACTGATTTCATGAAATTTTTCTTTTCACGGTCATTAACGTGCCCCGCTGAACTTGAAATATGCCGGTGGGGGTTGAAAGGTCGATATTGCCACGGCCTGACAAGAAAGCAGCGTCGGTTTGGGTAAAAACTCGGGTATTGTTTGAATGGGGTCGTTTACCATAATTTTTTATTGCCGAATCCGATAGTTTTAAAAATAAAAAGACCCGTATGTTTCCGTTCTTCGATCCGTCAATTACTTCTCAAGTTATGAGCGGCGAAATACTAATGTTTTCAAGCCTTTCATAAAAGTGGGAGTTCAAAGGACTAGTACGTCATCCACTTCGTCCAATCGCAACTGAGAACCGCGAAGCTCCTTCGCCTTATCACAATGGGGGACACACAGCTGACTCTGCCAATGGAAGTAGTTGCGACGGGATTTTTTCAGGCAGACCTCCGCTCCTTCCTCGTTCTCCCTCAATACAGTCAAGAACGGGAGGTGGATGACGTAGATATCCTTAACGCAACTCGTTCGGTGGGCGTAACCTTTTGTTTAGTTTAATTTTTCATCAATGAGTGAATGGCTTTGGTTAGAAGATTTGATTTTTCACTATAATTCATTTTTCGTTTCCATCTAACCCATACAAAATGATACGTAGCTAAGGAGTTGAAGTGGTTAGTTAGGATTTACTTGTAGTAAGCCCGAGAAGCCACATGTAGCGCCATTCATAACATGCTACCGCAATTTTACAGCAGTAAATACGACTTTACGGTAAGTACTAGAAAACTAACCGGATTGATGTATGCATTTGAGAATCATTTTATTTCTGGTAAAAATATGATCTTTTTTTTCGCAAAAATCACATTTTGTATATTTATATTTAGAACCTTATGAATACTTAAAAGTCGAAACCTTGGTAGTGGAGGAAAAATAAAATTGAGCAACAATCGAGCTTGTTCATTTATAATAAAACATATTCAGAACCATTAGATTCCAACTCTTCACTAATTCAATGCCTTAAGTCTACGTAATTTTACGTGCAGCTTTCCAATATAAAAGCGAATAAAGTAAAATGCAACTGATGCGAACACAGAAAGAGCATTTTTTTCATTCCTACAAGGAATAAGGGTATGAAAAAATTAATAATATTCATTTCATGGAAGAATAATTTTTATGAGCTTTTGGAGGTTAGAGTTCCTCAGTAAAAGAATTCATCAATGAGTCTCTCGAAACGCAAATTCAACTTTGAACTTTCCAGATAATTTGAATTTCAAGTGACCTTTTGAGGCTGTGTGAATGAAGCTGATAGAAAATAATGCTGACGAGGGCGTAACCATAGTGATAATAATTTAGGCTGTCAACAGGAGGGACCGGAGAAGGGGACGAGTGAAGAATGTAGAATCGATACGTATATAAATCACTATTAGTCGCGAGGGTGTAGGCGGAGGGTAATTAAGGCATTGGCAAACAAGTCCGAGGTCACCGACACCCAGACCCACCCTCAAAATATTTATGCCAGCAGCCCCTGAATAAGCCCCAGGAGAGACCCGCTTCATAGAATTTAGACCCATCCGACCTTCCCAGGGTGGTGGGGGAATGAATCCCAAAATTCAAAAGAGTAGTTCAACATTGGAAATGTACATACATCGCCCTCGCACCCCAGCGGATAATTATTAATGGGGTCGTTTACCATATTTTTTATGCCGAATCTGATAGTTTGTAAAATAAAAAGACCCGTATTTTAATCCGGCAATTATTTCTCGAGCTCTAAGCGGCGAAAAACTGATGTTTTTAACCCTTTCGGTAAAGTGGGCGTGGTGTAACCTCTGACGTACATCGACTTCGTCCAATCACAGTTGAGCCCGAGAAGCTACTTTGTCTTATCGCAATGGGGGGGGGGCACAGCTGACTCTGCCAATAGGAGCAGTTGCGACAGCATCTGTGCCAGCAGACCTTCCGAGAACCCCCCTCCACTCCCTTCCTTTTCTCGAAAAGCAGTCAAGGACGGGAGGAAAATGACGTCATTGATATCAAAACAGTTTTTTCGGTGGGCGTCACCTTTTGCTTATTTTAATTTTTGATTTATGAGTGAATGGTTTGGTTATAAGATTAATTTTTTCACTAAAATTCTTTTTTCGTTTCCACCTAACGATTTCGTATACGAAATTGCGATCTCGGTTCCAAGTAAACGCCTCCATTGGATAAAATAAGAGGTCCAATTACTTTTCCTCAATGATTAACTCTAATTTCTGTCAAATACGATCGACGAGTATGCTTCATTATCTGTTATATTCTGTGCAATTAATGCGGCATGAAGGTCTAATAGAAGACCATGTATATAATGATATTATCCAGAAAATGAATGATTTTAGCCACCTTGTTATTCACTGACATATTGCTAATTTTTTGCGATACTACCGTATGAAGTTGTTTTCTTAAGCGGTAAGACTTAAGTAGTCATCATCATCAACATTATCGGTCAACAATCCTAGGATTGGTTTAACGCTGCCCTCCACTCGATTCTTCTATCGGTCAACCGCTTCATATTAACGTAGTTCCTCTCTTTCACGTCCTCTACGACCTGTTCTATGAAACTCATACAAGGCCTGCCTTTTCCATTCTTCCCGTTCACTTTTCCTTCGACAATTGTCTTCATCTGGCCATTGTGTCTTAAGATGTGGCCGATTAAGTTGTCCCGTCTTCTTTTTAGAGTTTTCAGCAGACTTCTCTTTTCTCCCACTCCTCTTTGGACTTCTTCATTTGTCACTCCGTCGATCCATTTTATCTTCATCATTCTTCGATACACCATAGTTCGAATGCGTCCACCCTTCTCTTCTCCACTGCTGTCATCGTCCAATCCTCACTGCCGTAAAGAAACATGCTCGAGATATACGTTTTGATGAATTGCTTCCTTACTTCCAAGCTTGTATTTCCAGCTGTCAGTAGATTCTTCTTTTGATAGAATGCCCTCTTTGCCTAGGTTATTCTACTGACTATTTCTTTCTTGCTTAGTCCATCGTTGGTTTTTCGGCTTCTCAGGTAACATAACTCTTTCACCCCTAAGTAACTATTGCACATAAGTAGTAAAATGAATAATGAAATACGTTTCAAAAATTGGTCAAATAAACGTTTGGAATTACGAAAATATGCAAAAACGTGAAATATGTAGTTTAAACAGATTAAACTAGAACAATGTTTTAGTAATAAAATTAACTCCCAGTGGTATAAAATGCATAAATATGTCCCTTAAATAGCCTAAAGGAGCTTGACTGGCGCCGCTGCGAAGAAATACGGGCAAGGTTTCATAGTATTATATCTTTTTCATACACAAGCAGTTACCATAAAAGTCAATAGAAAACGCAACATTTCTTGCCGAGGAGGTGGAGCCTAATTCTTCCCAAGCACCCCCATTCTGGCTTCATTGCCACTTAAAGGATAGCATGCCCCCTCCAGTAGAGTCTAGCATCCTTGGTTTTAACAGGCAAGAGTTGATGGTTCCAGGCGTTACTTTATGGAATTTGCTTTCATACATAATGAATGATACAATAAACTTTGTATTTCCACAATTAATTATCGCAGCTACTACGACCATTTCTGGTCGTAGGTTTCGACGGTTAACGTCATCATCAGGGCCTCGATCGTGGATCTTCATAAGGCGTGCGCTAGCGTTATCGTTATTTTTTTGATTTAACTTATATCGGAGAGAACGTGATCTCTGTTCTTCATTTTTCGCACAGCACCTCAAATCGCTTATCACAATCAGTGGAGAGAATTTTATAGACGGTTATCGTTAACCCTGCGCTACTCTAGGGGTAAGCGTTAACGATAAAGATTGCGATAACGCGAAAGATGCATCCGTGATTCCACACCAGGTGATGACGACGTTAATCGTCGAAACCATGGTCGTAGTAGTTTGAGATAAATAATTGAGGAAATACAAAGTTTATTCTATCATTCATTATTTTGGTAAGAGTTACGTGGCGTAGGCAACGGGTGGAGTAATGCAGTTCCCAAGGTAACAAGCTGGATTAATATACAACTAACAAAATACCTATCGTAAATGAAATATTAACTTTGTTTACTTGACATGTTTTACGACATGTTTCGACACGGTGTATCGGTGTCATCCTCAGGTACCCGACGATGACACCGATGTGTCGAAACATGTCGTACCAAGGAAATAAATCTGTGGAAGGAAACGAAGTTAATATTTCATTTACGAAATTCAACTTCCACCTAGTTGAGCCTGATACTATGGAATAAAATACCTATTTTAAAGGTCACAACATGGAGTATAGGTAATAACCGGGCAGGTTGATTCCACGTAGGTACCTCACGAAAGAGAAAGAATTCCTTGCAATTTTCCACTCATAAGTAGATGCTTCATCGACGATCGACCATGTTCGATGCTTTACGTCATTTTCAAGTGCAAAAGTACTCGCATCTCGTTCCGAGAGTCTCTTGGCAAAAAAAGAGAATGGATACAGAACGAAAGAACGGACGGAAGACAAATAATTTAAGTATGGTTATGAAGGAATAGATTGCAGGGAAGATGCAGGGTAACATTAAAATAGCTATTTTAGCTGTTAATGTTGAAAATTAGTTAGTAGTGATGTTTTATCACATTCATATATTTCAGTATTATTATTGGTAACTCATAAGAAGCAGAAAAATATAAACTGATCACCGAATTTAAAGAAATACCTAACAATTAAATAATCATTATATTACTTGGTACGAATTTGGAACGTAGGTTTTCACAACGACACACCCGTTGGCACTTTGAGGGGGAGGGAAAGTTCACCGACTCCACAAGGACAGGGCTAAGTGGCGGCCACCTTCTCACGTCATTCACCCCCCCCCCCCCACTCCACAGTAAAAAGGGGGGAGGGATGGAGAGATATAAAAACATCAACTTTCCAATATATTTCATCATTGCCTGATGATGCGTCCTGCAATGGCCGCGAAAGTTCGCTCACCGACAACGCGTTATACGCAGCTGCATCCGAAAGCCTCTGACGAAGGTTACTTTGTACGAACTAACAATTTAGTTGAACCTGTCTCGTGAATGCGTATCTAGTATGTTCTTAGTTATAGCCGTTGCGTTGTGCCCCGCACCTGCTTGTAGGCAGGGAATACACGAACTGGTACTTTTACATGTATGCATGGCAGTAAGTGTAAATTTATTTCTCTTTTGATTTATACATGGTGATGTGACGTATGCATGCTTACGTGGTGATGATTAACCCCCTGCATTACACCCTTGCGGTGGCTTGCAGGATTAATTGGGAGGAAATAAAGCTGTCTTCGAAAGCTAGGATGAGTGGAATAGAATAAGAAGCAAGGGGAAATAGTGGAGTGAAGATCATCATCACCGAAGAATAATAGGTAGACGAGGTAAAAAAATAGGTTTCTTGGGTTGGGATAGTGAAAGAAGAAATAGACTTCTTGAGAAACAAACAAGGCTGGTGTTACGGACGTTACTAGAAACTAAGGTTATTAACGCCCTGAAGGACAGGTGGCTACTCGGTAACAGGCATAAATAAAGGTAGAGTTGGAAGTCTTGTAAGAACTCTGTAGTTGGCGTTGCAAAACTTTAAAAGAAAGGCGCCTAAGTGAACACAGTTCAACGTCCCATTCGGCGGACGGAGTATTGAACTTGAACTGGTGCCTACAAAATACTCGAAGTAAGGACTCGAATACAAATAAAACATTTTCCACTGTTGGGATACCAAAACTGGCTCTCGAGATAAAAAGCGCTCTAGTTACCTCACCAGACCAATTTCCATCAATAAATAAAGATTTATTCGGAAAAATAATGATATTTTAAGTGGGATGAAGAGTTTAAATTTACGCCAGATGAACTCATAAAAAAGTGTCTACGAGGGCAAAAAAAAATACTGCAAACTTTAAGGCCAAAAAAAAAGCCGTCGCTCTTTAAAAAATAATTGTTTATCATTTACGTAAAAACGAAGAGATTGTATCAATTATTCAATTACATCCCCAAAACCGTTTCCAGGAGAGCGTTTTGAAACCCTCTGGAGCGCAGTATCTAAAATATCCCTTACGACGGCGGCTGGTGGGGTGAACAAAGGAACGTGAGCGATGGAAGCCGCGGACCAATCCAGAGTTTAATCATCTTACTTGATGACGAGGGCTTTAAAACAACTCGCAATTAATGAACTATGGAGACTAGGATACGGCAGCACTTAATTAGAACGTACATCTGGAGCGTGCTCCTTTATGGCAGTGAGGCAATAAAAGCCGATGGAAAGATAATGAGACTTTAAAGTACTGGCATTGTGGTTCCAGGATATAATGAAGAAAATGAAATGGATAGACGAAGTAATTAACAAAGGGGCTCTAAGAAAGACCAGGATAGAAAAATAACGATAGCAGAAGTTCTGAGAAATGGGGAGTGTCTGATGGCGCACATTTGCAGACATGATAGCCGAACTCAAATTACGCTACAGTGATGAAGTTTGTTTGGAAATTGGTTTAGCGTGGTGACTAAAGCACAGAAATCCCATTGTGAGGGCCTGCGTTCGAGTCCCAGGAGTGACAGAGATATTTCATTGCTATAACGGTGTTTACTCGAGTTCTGTGCACTTCGAGTTCAATACTCCATCCTTCGGATGAGATAATAGAGCTTAGACCTCATTGGATACTTTAATGAAGAGCAGTCTAATGCCAGCACCAGGTTTCTCCACACCCTTTCTCCGTCTCCTGAAAAATTCCTGCCTCATCAATGACGCTTCAATCGCGAAAATGGCTTCAAGCGTTCGAACGCCTCACCAGAAAAACCAAGACTACATTTTTTAGCATCGAATACAAATTATTAATCAGCTCATTTAGAATCCGATATTTACAATGTCAAGTTACACTCCACACTTTCTCCATTCCCCGAAAAATTCCTACTTTAATATGTCATTTTTCCCGCATATCATAAGAGAGCACAATAGGCGGAATAGAAAAGGGTTAGATCAGTAAAAAAGTTGCTAGAGTAGTCTGAGTTGCATGATGCATGTTTAAGCACTACTAACACACCCATGATAGAGAAATACCGATAATTTTCTTAGGAAAATGTTTTTTCTAACCAGTAACTAATTCATTAATGTGTAGTTACTAACCACCTAGTTGCACGTGTACATTATATCTAACATGTGTGCATGTAGTAATAGCACTGCATCTCATAGTCGCATGCACGCAGAGCATGTTTGGTGATCTTCACCCCCTGCCACACACCCGTTGCGGTGGCTTGCAGGGTATTACATCATGTGCATCGACGTAGACGTACCTCTTCTAAATAACCCATTTACCTATGAAATATCCGTCGCTGTCAGTCGCCTCCCACGAATTACTGCTACTAGTTTAATTTTCATTAATTACGCTCTCATCAGTGATATCCTACTAGCAAGATTGCAATTACTAGAAATATCAAATCACACGGATTTGAATCCGAAACTGCAGACATATTTATGCCCCCACCCCACAGCACTTAAGATGAGCAACATCAACAGTGATAATGTTTATTACGACCAGGTTTCGCTTTATACTGCATCCTCAGGTAACAATTAATAAACAGAAATAAAAAATTAATTATAAAAAAAAAAAAATAAACAGATGTGCATAAGGTTATATAGGGAAGCGGGATGGAGAAAGTGGTAAGACAGGGTGACAAGGGAGAAGGAATGGGAAAAGGGAGAGAAACGAGGATAGCCATCAGTGCATGGAGGTTTGGAAAATACTGGTGAAGGAGTCGGAGGTGGAGAACGAATCAAACATACAGGAGAACGTTCAAAATAAGTGCAGATATGTTCCGTTTCCACTCAATTACACCCGAAATCTCAGATGTTGTTTTCGAACCATTAGCTCAAAGGATAGCAGAGATAAAAGAGTTCAATTTTCCTACGCGTCGTACCTCTCGTCAGAGGTCAAGAGAAGAAAACTTTAGCTAAGAAAACCTTCCAAGCAAAGAAAAGTCTCTTGCTAAATCACAATTTTAATACTGAGACTGAGAAGAAATTTTTGAAGAGTTTTGTATGGAGTGCACTAACATAATAATGTGAGACTTGGACACGAAGAAAGAGTGAAACCACTAAGTACGAAGCTGCAGAAATGTGGTTATGGAGGAGATTATCAAGAACTAGGTGGACCGATAGAAAAAAAATGAGCAAGTGCTAAATCAAGTACATACTGAAAGAGAACTATTGAAAACTATTAAAAGGAAAGGAAAGTTAAGCTCATCAGAAACTACTAGTGCATGACACCTTCATGCAAAATATTTAGGAAGGCAAAATTCTGGGGAAAAACTGATCGTTCGATAAGTTATGGCGACGGAAATGGAATGCAGCGCGCATGAAGAAATGAAGAGAATGGCTGAAGACAGAGGCGGTTATAGGTCGTGGCCGCGGAGACAAGGCTCTATGCCTTTAAAATACAAAAGTACCCGAACATGACAAAAGCAAATTAAAATTTTTTCAAGAACATAACATACCGTATTCCATAATTAATTAAGTTAAAAAATTAACAAGGTTTCATCAGCTACTGGTCAGCTTCATGACTTATGGTGACCTACTATCTTCACGTTTGCAGGGTAAAATGTAAGTGTAAGGGCAAGATCCTGTATTTCCTTGCCATCGTCTGAAAGTTCACGAGTGAGGCAACAATCAGGAAATATTTCGCTTGGAAGTATCGTAAAAAATTCTGCACACCATGGATAATTTGCACAGGGTACCATATCAACCGGTGACTCAACAAGGGTATTGTGAAGACTACTCCGGAATGAATTTAGGGATCACCCTGGTGTGCACCCCGTTCACTCGTTAGCGAGAGAAGAGGAGGAGAAGAAAAAAGAAGGTAGGTGGCTTAACGGGATGCTGAAAGAGTGCGTATCGGACGCGAATCCATGAATAAATAATTAATAAATCCACTTGGAAATGGGACCCTCACAAATTGGAACCCTCGACGGCTAAGCACCTTCCGCTTTTTCTTTGTTTCCTAACGACCTCACGCATTCGTTTATCGCACTAAGCGGTTTAAGGCCCCTTAATTCGACGAAAGGTCTTCCCTGATTGGCTCGCCTTCAATTTAAAAAAAGAAATGTTTTCGGCACTCAAGGTTACATGAGAACATTTTTAACAAAAAAAAACGTTAAATTTAATTTTCAAAACTTTTTAGTGTCACTAAAAATAATTGAGTCGATCGTTTAGAATTATTACCATGAACAAAACCTCTGAATGCAATATGCTAAAACAATTTCTAAGAAAACGTGCTGTGTGTTCTAACATCGAAGATTGCTTCGACTTCCCGATCGTAATCAGTCAAATTGTCTTGTTTTGCGAAGAATAAATTCATTTTTGTATCGTACTCCAGGGCCATAGAAGGAATTTGTTTTTTTATCGCTTATAAAATACTTTCAATAGGAAAGCATTATTTTCGCATCGAAAATTTTTTAATACGAGAAACGCTTAGAGAACAGGCATATAAATACCGTAATATTAGCTTATATTCTTTTCAACGTATGCCTGGAGTGATAATATTCGAGTGCTATTTATCTCTAGGGAATATTGAAATTTCCAATTGATATGAGTTGACAATTGAAAGGCTACACGCATTCAAAATTTTCTTCGGATTTTACAATTTACTAAGAATAAGAATCTTCATCATCATCATGGGTCAACAATCCTACAATTGGTTTGACGCAGCCCTCCACTCGATTCTTCTATCGGCTAACCTCTTCATATTGACTTAATTCCTCTCTTTTAAATCCTTTACGAACTGTTCTATATAACTCGTACGAGGCCTGCCTGTTCCATTCTTCCCGTTAACTTTTCCCTCGACGATTGTCTTGATCAGACTATCGTGTCTTAAGATGTGGCCGATTAAGTTGTCCAGTCTTCTTTTTAGAGCTTTCAGCAGGCTTCTCTTTTCTCCCGCTCTTCATATGACTTCCTCGTAACTTACTCGGCCGATCCATTTAATCTTCATCACTCTTCTGTAGCACCACATTTCGAATGCTTCCACCCTTTTCTTCTCCGCTGCTGTCGTCGTCCATTCCTCACTGCCGTAAAGAAACATGCTGCAGTTATACCTTCTGATGAATTACTTCGGCATTTTATATTCACTTGTTTCACTTTACTCCACAATATGCCAGTTTCTGCAATCACGTGGTTGAATTAGTTATGTGCCTACATTGTTAGAGGAAACTATCTCGATTTAGCACCCAGAATGTTGGTCTTATCATTGCATAACGTTACGATGTACCATTGTTTTTAAATATCAATTTGGAATTGAATCTGCCAAAAACCCTATACATTTCTAAGAGAGATTTTTAGATAACTGCAATTTTCGCAGATTTTTAATAAATCATACACTGGTATTTCACTCATGATGTTCAATTTTCGTTAAATATCAATTTAGAATTTGTTAACAGTTATATACATTAAATCTTCCAAAATACATGTGCATTGTTCAGGGTGATTTTTAGATAACTGCAATTTTCGCAGTTTTTTTGGAAGTAATATCCACTGGCATTTCAATCATTCTCTCATCATTTTGGTATGAAAGGATGGCTATTACTGTTTTGACGTGCCGATTGCAGCAGTTAAATCGGTAGAACGCGAGCCAGGAAACCTAAAGCGCGTTGGTTCGAATCCCTAATCGGGTAAGCATACTGCGTCTATCTTAGAGCTAAGTACTGGTCAAATGACGCAATTAACCCTTAAAATAACTTTAAAAATCAATTTAAATTACGCAAATTTTCGTCATCATTTACGACGGAAATGGGATGCTTCCAAAACGTTTCAACCGCACCCCAAGGGATAATCTTGGGGAAACCTCGGTTTTCTCTCTTTGACAAACGTGAAATAAGGCTGACCTCAACCCTTTTCCCGGCTATGGGGTAAAGAATGAAACCGTCACACTCCCAGCAGATTAAAACCCACCCCTCGACTCAAAAAGCCTCGAAAAACGTGATGCGGGCCGAAAAATGGAGAGGAAGAAAGAGAAGAAAAGGGGAAAAAATAGATTTAACCCTTAATAAAACAAATAAAAAATCGACTGAGAAAGGGCCTTCGAGGATTTATCGCAAATCACCCTTGCGTCCGCAAACTCATTGTTGCCGTCGTCAAGGAAACGGAGTGTGGGGGAAATCAAGTCGGGGTGCGAGGGGGGAGAAGGACGTTGAGGAGGAAACTACGTTAGGGACTCCATGGCAACCGGGGAGAGTATATTCCTGAGGGTTCTTGAGGGTGTGGAGGATACAGGGGGTGGAGGGTGTGGAGGATACAGGGGGCGGAGTGTGTTGGAGACCGAAAAGACGGCTGGGGAAAGGAATTGGATGGGGGTGAGGGGGAGGAAGAGGGTTGGTTTCTTAAGGAGAGTGAACCAATATCTCCTCACCTCACTCCCAACACCCCCAAATAGCAGTATAAGAAGAGGGCCAATGTCTACGATCTCAATTCAGTCCGTTTTCCTCCAACCCGCTTGATTTATAAAGAGGCCTTCTGAGGGATCACATCTGATAGCACTGCAGAACTCCTTCGAGCAAAACCTTTCTCTTCGAGTTTGAGAGGAACCTCGGTGGATCAGAAGATGTATCAGCGGATGGATTGCCGTGGCTAGACTGACGGCCTAACAAAACGGAGGGTCGGAAAAAATTTGAACCGCACGCGGTACTGTAAAATCTCAAGATAAAGAATAAATTGTTGAGGATTTTCAGGGGTAATTCCTTTAAGACATCGAATTGTCATATTTATATTCACAGTTATCTGTCATTCTGGCTTGTTCTGTCGCACTAAGAGCTCATTAGCATAAACAATTTGAATGATGAAATCCTCTTTATGGTCATAGATACATTAGTACTTAATGTGGAGATGAAGCACGTTACTGGTCAACTCTCTCCTATAAAATTCCGATGACCTTCAAATTTACATTCATTTCCAGATTGAAAAAATGACCAAAAGTATCACTTTATTGGATCATGGTGTCTGATAAATTATTGAATGGGGTGGACGATAACGCTCCTATTTTTAATTACTTAAAGATCAAAGCCATACCGGAAATGCAGCACTTATCAATAGAAATGACAGCAATCACCTTCCTCGAGTCGCAATTGGTGATCATAATATAACATATAGTAATTAGTACCTCTAGGTACCTGTCTAGGAACCGTCATGCCAATGACATCTGTAATAAAGTTAGAATATCTCTCCATCAGCAAAAACTTCAAAAGCACTTGCTCCCCATTTTCTACATGCAAAAGGTTAACCTCCACGCTGATATTCCCCTCCTAGGATTATTGTACCCTTGTATTTAATGACTTGCCCAAAGAGCTGGAACAAAAATTACAAATGCAACTAAATTCTTGCACAAGATTTGTATTTAACATAAGAAGGGACGCCCATTTTTCACAGCATAGAGCTAGCCAAGGAATCTAACCCTCCACGGGAAGCCTCTAAATCTATGTGATCGGCGAAAATACTTATTATGGGACCTTTATTTTCAGCATTTTTAAGGAAGAAACACCTAACTACTTAATAGAAACGTTTAAGACCAGGTCAGAAATTACCCGGAGGACTTCACGTACAACAGGAATCGATTTTTTACGTTACCCTATTTCCCGAACTAATTTTGTCTAACATTTTTCTTGATCACTGCCTCCAAATTTTTCGATTCACTACCCGAAAACATAAAATTAAACAGTTATACTCAAGTTACACTGATTCATTATTAGCGCCTTATTCTCATTTTTAGTCAATGTAGAAAAATTACAATAATGAATATTTATATTTTATCAATCCTTCAATCCTTTCTTGTGCCCATCATTGTACCCAATTATTTGCTACAATTTATTTGTAAATATATATTTGTATCCACATATTTGTACTCGCACATTTACAGCCATATTGTTATACACCATTTTTTGTTGAGCGAAATCTAAATATATTTGTGGTGTATAATCTGCTTCAAGGTTGATGCCCAGAGCATAATAAATACATATTCTATTTTAAATTTTCTTAACATGATAAATTGTAGTAAGGCGGCATTTATTGCTATGCATGTCGTAGTCAAGCATCCTTTCTCTAATGACATTAAATAGTTCCTTTCAAACTGAAACCGTTAAAATTAGTTTACCCTTTAGAAAATAAAATTTTTAATAGTAACAATAAGAAAACTAATTTGCTCTCATTGACAAGGAAAACATTTTTAATTCAACAAACATTTAGTTACCAATCAAGTATATTTTTTATGTCATGGTAACTTCGTATACGGTAACTAAGACAGGAAAAAAACACTGCAATTCTACATTAAAATTTTTATTCACACCACCCAGGTTTTGTGGGTGCGCAGCATCTTCAGATGCATCTGAAGACCTGAAAGCTTCCTGAAGATACTACACTGCGGAAACACCTGGGTCGTGTGAATAAAATTTTTATGTTCTTGTGATTATCCTGTCTCTTCACAGTGGAAAAATTCCACGAAGTCAAACCTGAGACAGTCTTCTTTATCATCTGCGCCAGCAGTATTATCGAAGTCAATACAGCCAAATAACTTGGAAGACCACTATTGATTTATTGTAGGTTGCTTAAAGCTATGATAAATTTTAATTTAGAACACTAAAGTTATTAATTTCGTCAACCTTCGATAACTATCCCGCTTTTTGAAAATTACGGTGCAGTTGCCTTTTAGTGTCTAGTTCTGACGCAGAGAAACACGAAACAATTATTAAATTGGGAGATGAATATGATGAGAAATTACTTTATTGGGAGCAAAGCAACGTTCCGACTTAACGCATAAAATATTTGTGGAATGTAGGTAGATGAGAAGCATCCTATAGGACGAGCTTAGTACAGTAATCGTTCCTTCCAGTAAATCCTGTTCACTTGGTGCTCAAGTGGGGACAAGTTCAGCATCGAAAAGTCTCCTCCCCTTCCAGCATTCGGACCCAGGCCCCCGTAAAGGAAGGGTAGCACCAAAGCAACTGGATCCACCGTTATCTCGAGACATTATACTCTGACGAAGACAGTAGTCGTCGAGGGTAAAATGGTTAAGGAATGCCTCGTATTTGAAATACGAAGAGCCTACTAAACGATGACAATTTGAAAAACTACGTAATATCGAGATGCTAGCTTATAGAAGAATTGAGTGGAGAGCTACGTCAAACTAATCTTGGTTCACTCAAACTAACCAACTAATGATTACAGTGATATCGTTGTGGCAAACATATTTTAATACGAGAGCAAATTGTGAATAAAACGCAAAGGATAATGAAACCACCTTGTTACGATTGAATGACGGTCTCTGAAGACTAAACAACACTTTTCGCAACCTAACTACGAAGTATTACGTGACATAATTCATTTATTATCGCATACATTTACTACCCGTGGCATCCCATTCATCCAGCATAAAAAAATCCCATACCGCTCTCTTCCATCTCGGGAGTTCCTCGACCACATTCCTGCCTAACCGATTCGAGCAGAGAAATAAATGTGTAGATCTTGAAAGAATGCTTGGAATATGTTTACAAGAAATGGAGAAGCATTCAAAGAGCCTTGTTGGTATGTTTGGTTTGTGTTTTCTGATAGGGAAGAATAAATGAATGCTTGCGGAAATCCTGCTCCTTCCCACCTGGTAGAGACTTTTTACCAATCTTTTGGTGTATCTTCTGTTATATAGAGATAGCGTCTAAGTAGATCGAAAGTTTACCGATCAGAGGTTCCAGGTTCAAGTCCGGGAAAGACCCCTTTATAGACGCGTCCGCCTAAACGCAAAATGCGTGATTTTTTTACTTCTGTCGGTCCTGCTGAAGCAGATTGGCTCTAAGCGAATATCTGCCGGGACAAGAACAGGGACTCATCTTATGGGAAGTCCATACGCCTAACATACACCTTACACTTCAGCATAGTCCCCATATAGCTCCAAAGTAAGTACTGGTAAAGAACATAAACACTTCTGTCTCTGTTGGAGTTCGAACCCGGGATGGTAAGCCGATATGTAAGCACGTGCTCCCCTAGTTAAGAACCAATGGTCTGGCCTAGCTTACTTCTAAGATTCATCTACATCCACATTTTACCCTGAGACCCGCCGCAAGGGTGAGTGGCAGTGGTTGGGTGGTCACCAGCCATAAAGTTCTATGAGGATAATAAACATCTAGCTGCATGTGACCCTATTGTCTAACATGTTTCCATGTAGTAGCCTAGTTGCATGTCAATAGTGCAAGCTTGATGATCTTCAACCCCTGCCACACACCCTAGCGATGGCTTGCAGGGTATTGCGTAGTAGTAGATGTAGATGAAGTTGAGTTTGGCTGAAAGAAACCTTGTTAATTAGTAATGAAGTATGAAGTGCCATGTATTTGAAGAATTATACTTTTTTGCGCGGGAAAAACAACTTCTCGTATCGTTCTGTCCGACAACTGATTTCTCAAAATACGACGCTAGTCTGTCTGTCCTGCTGACGTAGCGTGGGGGTAGAAATATGTTTGCAATTTCAGATTCGAATTCGTGTGATTTGAGTTTTTCAAGTAACTTTCAACCAGCGAAGAACCATGTAGTCTCTATAGGCTCTCAACGAAGCTCTTTCAATAGTCGAGTGACCTTTCCAGTAAGTTCATACGTGTTTTCTACAAAACACGTATGGGATGCTTCTATTAAAAAAAAAAAATGGGATGCTTCTATATATATACTATATAATAGTATATTATTATTGTGTGTACCTTGTCAGACTATAGATGAATTTCCATATTGGTACTTTTCTGAATCGGCGTTTATTCATTAAATAATATAGCTCTTTTACGGAATTATGACGCGTGGAGTCACAGCGGAAGCTCCTTAATCGTAGGATGAACCTATCATTCATATATAACGCGGTATTTAAACCCGCACTAAATAGGGTAGTCAGGCGGGCACTGTACCAAACCAATCTAACTACCAACTAATGTCTTTCTTCAATTTCACTAGATACTGTTAAAACAAAGATTTCCGCGTTGATGGTTTGATCTCTGCATTGTTTTGGGTTTTTTTCCGCGTCAGTTGGCTAGTAGACAACAGTTTCGATGTCCTGTCAGCGTCTTCAGGTCGAAGGTCTGAAGGCCAAAGGTCAACGTCTTTCACCTGTTGATGGAGTCACAGGAGAGTCAGCGAAACCGCTGTCTACTGGCCAACTGACGCGGAAGAAAACCCGGAACAATACAGAGATCTAACTAGACACTGAACGACAAAAACCAAAATTTCTGAAACATTTCTTTTATCTCGCTTGCCGAGAACTCTTTGCGTTGGGCTCCCTGACGTTTTGCAACCCCTGTCCGAGGATTTCTCTAGGGAAGGATGAGGTTCAGCCCTGTCTCCGTGGACCAAACAGAAGTTCACCACGACAATGGCGCCCGGTAAGGAGAGGGCGGGTGTTCAGGGGGGAGGAGAGAGGGCTCCTGAGAGCCAGGATGGCTCCGGAATCGGAAGTTAACCTTCCCATCCGTCTCCCCCAACCTACCCCCCTCTCCCTTTTGGGTACACACACACACTCTGACACACATCCGACCTCCACCTCGGTGAAACTCTCCCCCCTCCTCCCCCCCTTCGAAGAAATGGAAATCAATTTCGGATGGGTGAGGGAGAGGAGGGGGTGAGTTGGGGAGGATGAGGGAAAGAGAGAGAGAGGGAGAGGGGGTGAGTTCGGTGAGGTCGTTGCGGCACGATCTTGACAAACCCCCGACGCTCCATCCTTCACCCCTCCGATCCGATCGTAGAAGTAAACCTATTTCACCGTGCCGAGCGTTAGCTCTTGCCGGCCGTGGTTGGAGAAGGCAAAAGGAAAATAACAAGTGGTAGGAAGATCAAGGATTTGGGATTAGGAATAATGAGGATCAGGAATAATTTGTAGGGTAAGAATTTATGATTTCAGGATACAGGATATCTCCATTCTGAAGGGGGAAATCCATTCTGATGGATTTGGGAATGATTTTATGATGTAGGAAGGATTAAGGATACTCCATTTTGATGGTCAAATTCCATTTTGATGGTCAAATTCCATTCTGATGGTTTTAGGAATAATTTTATGATGTAGGAAGGATTAGGGTACTCCATTCTGAGGGGTTCAGGCATGATTTTAGGATTTAGAATGGATCAGGGTACTCCATTCTGATGGGCGAATTCCATTCTGATGTATTTAAGAATGATTTTAGGATTTAGGAAGGATTAGGACATTCCATTCTGAGGGGCGAGTTCCATTCTGATGGCTGTAGGAATGATTCTAGGGTTGAGGAAGGATTAGGAATAAATTAGGATTTTTTGGACAAGGATATAGGATTAAGATGATGAGGTGTTCGAAGATCTGGATTCAGGATGCCGAGGCTCCCGTTCCGGCAGTCAGGTGCGAAGATTTCAAGGCGAGGGCAGAATGGGGGCGTTTACTCGGAACCGAAATCGCAATTTTGAGCATGAAATTGTTACATGGAAACGAAAAAAGAATTTTAGTGAAAAAATTAATCTTCTAACCCGAGCCATTCATTCATAAACCATATATTAAAATAAGCAAAAGGTGACGCCCACCGAAAATGCTGCTGTGATAACATTGACGTTATTTACCACCCGTCCTTGACTGCTTATTGGGGAAGGGAAGGAAGTGGGGGTGGATTCTTGGAAGGTCTGCTCACACAGATGCTGTCGCAATCGCTCCTATTGGCAGAGTCAGCTGTGTCCCCCCCATTGCGATAAGGTAAAATAGCTTCGCGGGCTCAGTTGTGATTGGACGAAGTCAATATACGTCAGAGGTTGCACCACGCCCACTTTTCCGAAAGGGTTAAGAACATCAGTTTTTCGCCTCTTATAACTCGAGAAATAATTGACGGATCAAAAAACGGAAAAATACGGGTGTTTTTATTTTACAAACTCTACCATATTCGGCAATAAAAAATATGGTAAACGACCCCATTCCAAGGCGAGGGAAGGAAGGCTCTCGTCAAGTACGTCAGTGCCGTTCGTTCCGTTGTCGTTGAGATATGTCCATGTTGGCCGGGTCGAGATATGTGGGATGAATCCGAGGCAAGGTATTAGGAATTAGGATCAGGGAAGGAGATTAGGAAATATCATGGTAGGAGAATAGGAACTGATCAAGCGATCTATCTCTCAACCAACGAATTCCTTCACCCCTCAAAGGAGGAAAGATCACCTCGAGGAAAGGAATAGACGCGAAGAATCAACTAGCAGGTATTGACGTAGAATTCTTCAGCTTCAAGAGGAGGCAAGAGGGAGTCGTTTTTAAGTGGAGGAGGAGCTTCAAGTAGTATTCCGCAGTCAAAAGGTGTCTCAGACAGGGAGGAAAGAGAGAGGTGAAATGATACGAATGGGAGCAGAAGGAGGAAAACCCGTTTTTTTAAAAAAGCCCATATCACACAACGCTTGGTTCCCTGCTAAACTTGGTTACCTGCTGACAACAGCAAGACGTCAACGCTGACTTTAGATACCTCACTTCTCATAAACATGTTGATTACATACGAAAAATTCATATTGAGGTGAACACCGAGGAAAATAAATCTCCAGGAAATATTCACACGATATTTTTTCCACTGGGGAGAGTTTTTATAATATTTCGAAAGTTATGCCAATAAAGTGTATGTATTATTTTCAATAATAATTTAGAAGTATTAAAGTTTTATGCATTGAATGACAGGAATATTATAGAATGAGTATAAAAGAGCCCCTTAAATACTATGGATGCTAACGATCTAGTTGCATGAGGCCCTATAGTTGCTTGTTTGCATGTTAGTAGTGCATGCTTGGTGATCTTCACCCCCTGCCACACACCCTCGCGGTGGCTTGCAGGGTATCGTGTAGATGTAGATGCAGATGAGCCCATTTTGGACTTCTTATCACCTTGAATGTATTTCATTCCCATATCAAGGATGCATTTCTCGCGTGACGTCTCTTAATTAAGGCTTTCGTCGAAGGCTTGCCTGACATTAAAAAGCCGCATTCAGTCGCCATTCTCACCGCTGCTAGGCTATTTCATTTCGCGCTGATAAGATCAGAAAGTTCGTCCAAAATTGCATTAAAATACGTATCTTGTTAATTGAAATCATACTGCGGGGCTTCAGACTACTAGACCTATGCGCAGATAATCACGCTGCCCACGTTTCCTGAACCCAAAGGTAATTTTTCAGCAAAATGCCATCTTAACGGCTGGTGGCCTACCACCCCCTGCCATACACTCTTGTGACTGCTAGAAGGGTGCTAAGTGGATGCAGATGAATTCCGTACGTTAACGTAACTGTTATTTCTACATCTTTGTTTTTAGAATTGAGACAGTGAAAAATCATATCAGAGCGTGAAGAAAAAGTATCGACTTAGCGACATGGGCAAATACCTAAATATCCTCTTCGATTACATTTTCTGTGAGTCAGAACTTCGTAGGAAATCTTTCACACGCTAATGACTCAGTACGGAGTGATCTTTACCCTCACCTATCAGGAACCATCCTTCGGGATGAACACTGTCTTGTGGCCCACCAACAGGCAGAAAAAGACACAAATGCCAAATAAACCAGTAGACGAATGATCCAGGAAGAATGATGAAATTATTGAATCCAGGATTTGTCGCAATCCAAACTTGAGGATCAAAAAGTCCAGTAAAGCAATTGGTTGAACAAATACACACATGATTATCCGATAAACTTCATTACATTTATTTTGCTCCCTCTTACAAAAGAACGTTGGTGGTTAATATTGTGGTGTATGTGTTGTATGAGATGATATGACGCAGTAAAGTCCTATTTCGGTTTTATCACTTCCAAAACAACCTCTCCTGCGATGCGATATTAACTCCAAAAGCCTTTGCGCAACTGAGTTACTGAGATAAGCTCGGATTCCGTGTTTGCAGCGTTTCCTTGACTACGATGACGTAGAGAAGACCCTACAGTTCTAATAAGGTCGACTGAGCTATCACAAGCCAGGGCCATGTCCTCTCACTCTTAACCGAAAACAATCCAACGGCAATCCAGATGAGAATATTTTGTCTTGTCTTAGTGAAAGAATTCCCCAAGCATCCGAAAATGACAGACCACGGCATTCACAGTAGTCTTTACGTGATGGGACATCCGGCAAAATAGGCGATGAAAAGGTTTCTCTCAGTACATCAATATGGAATGGTAAATTTAACTTCCACTTGGGTGTAAAGTGCAGACCTTATCCATCGATACGTTTCAACTGGCAATTTATTTCATATTTCTTCCACAGGCGATGATCGGTCCCTCAAGCTTAAGACTATGGGGTGAGAAATATGACAACAATGGCTAACATATCACTCGTTAAGTCACACTCGATAAAATACGAAATCAACGCTCAGGCGGTCTTCAATTTCGTATATTTTTCATTGTTTTTGCCACTGTTGCTAAATTTCTACCGAGGACGAAAATTGCATCTGAAGTTGAAGGCCATGAAATGGGAATTCTGGCAACAATGGACGTCATTTCACTCTATACGCATCGATCAAAAAGATTTGACTTTGACACTAAGATTTTCATCAAAGGTGAGATGCAGAAATAAAGTAAAAAGAAAATTTTTCCTTCATACCGACCATTTTTGGGAAATTAAAGTTTCTACTGGTGTGATGAATTGCAAACGCACAATTCAGAAGTCTAGTCATCCGGTAGAGTTAAGCAGAGGATGTTCTCCACAACAAGTAAACTTCTAGCAAGATATATAATATGATATGAGTCACCCGGCATTTTCCAAGACACGAGAAACTTTGGGATAAAACCGTAACGATCTTCAAAATGGCTTAAACTGACCATAAACTTGCTAAGACGTGAATGTCAGAGATGGCGATGTATCTAAATATTCGAAAAAGAAATTCAAGCAGTGAAATCCATAGTGTTAAAAAATTGATTCTACGGGTGGACTATGGACTAGAAAAATGGTGGGATGGTTTCTCATTTGTTTCAAATTCTCCAAACATGACAATCAACTGTATCTATTTGTATTCGATTGGTAGTTACATGAAAAATTCCACGACATTATGAGAGCCGACTTTTTATTCTGAAATGCAGGCACTGGGGGCGTCTGGTTGGAACCGAAATCGCTATTTTGTGCACAGGATTGGTAGATGGAAACGAAAAATTAATTTTAGTGGAAAAAATAATTTTCTAACCAGAGCCATTCACTCATAAATAAAAAAATTAAATAAGCAAAAGGTGACGATCACCGAACGTGCTACGTTAAGGATATCTACGTCATCCACTTCCTATTTTTGACTGTGTTGAGGAATAACCTGAAGGGAGCGGAGGTGGGGAGAGGCCTGCCTGAAGAGATCCTGCTGCAATCACTTCCATTGGCAGAGTCAGCTGTTTGTACCCCATTGTGATAAGGCGAAGGAGCTTCGCGTTCTCAGTTGTGATTGGACGAAGTGGATAACGTAAGAGTCCTTTGTAAGCCCACTTTTCCGAAAGGGATAAAAACATCAGTTTTTCGCTCATAAATCGATAACCAGTGGACGAATCGAAAAAAGGAAAAATATGTGTCTTTCTATTTAAAAACTATCAGATTCGACAATAAAAAATATAGTGAACGACCCCATTCCAAGCGAGAAAACGTTATTCATAAGTCAAACGCTAAACAAAAGAACTTTTCACAGTTTTTGGCTCACAGATTTCGGTGACAGGGAGGTACGAAAGAGGGAGTAAAGGGACTTATCGAAGAGAACAATAGGGATTGACGAACATGGAGCCAACATGGTTAAAGAAATAAACAAGCCTGCCATACTAATAAAATGTTCTTGCTGAAGGTGGATAATTGATAGGTTGCCGATTGAAGGCGAATGGATGTTTTTCTCATTTCCATCACCACTGGTAAAGTTTTATATTTATTTTATTTAAAAGGTTTTATAGGAATGGACCCTTCCCCATGGACTACGCCTTGTCGTGGTGAGATTGGGACATGCGTGTTCCGTGACCCCTAGAGCTGCACTGGCGGGAGCAACTTATATTACTCCTGGTAGTAGAGTCACCCCAAGGTGACTATAATAGGTTTTATTCTACTCACCTTGGGGTCACCCATGCCAGATAGGTCGAAGGGTAGGATCCTGACGAAAGGTAGTCCACGTACCGTACTCACAGCGTCTGTTCCTCAGTGAGGCGACTGTGAGAAGGCGTCTGACCCCAGTGGGGCGCCCTATCAAGTGATGGTGTCACGTCAAAAACACTATTGAGGCAGGCAACGGGAAACCACCTCAATTAAACTCTCCCAAGAACACGATGGACTTGAACAATAGAGAATTGAATCCTGGCAACTACGGGGCCCGGAACCAAATTAGTGAGACGGGTGTCGTGCCCGGCAGCAGGGTAAGCAAGGACTCTGTGGTCGTCATCTCACGAAATCCTTGCACGAAAAGAAAGAAGCCAGCAAAGGCAGCAGCAGCGGCGGCGGAGAATAAACCAGAGAAGAGAGCAACAATGCTAAGGATCGGGCCATGGAACGTTAGGACGATGCTAAGGGCAGGAAAACTAGAGAACAAAGTGAAATGGAGAGGGGAGAGATCGATTTGTTGGGATTAAGCGAAGTAAGATGGTGAGACCAGGGGGACTTCTGGAGTGAAAAGTACAGTGTTATATACAGTGGAGGGGAAGAGAGCCAGCGGGGAGAAGCAGTTGTATTGAATGCAACATTAGGAAAAAGGGTATTGAATGTGGAACAGGTAAGCGATAGAATACTAGCTATCAAAATCAAAGCGAACCAGGCAAATGAAGTCGTAGTACAGGTATACATGCCGACAGGGGGACATAGAGAAGAAAAAGTAGACGATTTATATGACCATTTGGAAGAATTAGTTGAGAAAGTAAAGGGCAAAAAGAACCTAATAGTAATGGGAGATTGGAAGTAGGGGAAGGGAGGGACGGAAGTGAAGTAGGGGAGTATGGTCTGGGTGTAAGGAATGACCGGGGCGAGAAAGCAGTGGAGTTCTGTAGGATGAATAATTTATTGATTACTATCACGTGAAGAAAGATCTGGTGCTTTCCCGGTGTATCTGCTGCGTGAAGGTTTCTCGGGTCCTCCACCGGGTTAATGCGTCCATGTCCGCCGACGTTTCGATTCTCGACTCGGCAATCGTCTTCAGGGCTTCTGAATGAGAAGCCCTGAAGACGATTGCCGAGTCGGGAATCGAAACGTCGGCGGACATGGACGCATTAACCCGGTGGAGGACCCGAGAAACCTTCACGCAGTACCTACTATCACGTGGTTTAAACACCACCCTCTGCGTAGGTACACATGGAAAATGCCGGGGGATACTGGAAGGTACCAACTAGACTACATCATGATTAGGCAAAGAATTAGGAACAGCGTAAAGAACTCGCATAGTTTCCCAGGTGCATATGCCGACTCCGACCATACTCGGTGATGATGAAATGTGAGATGAGACTAAAAAGGTTGAAAGTAGGAAGGAAAATAAAAAAGTGGGATGTAGGAGCACTGATTGGATGGAAGAAAGGGAATATCAGGAGATTGTGGATAGATGCACGAGGGAAGAGTAACAATAGATGAAGGGTGGGAAATGATAAAGACGGGAATAAAAGAAGCAGCTGAGAAAACAATAGGACAGATTTTATGAACTTTTTCGTATACAAGGAGAGGGCTTGGCAGGAGGATTTTGTAAAAACCGTGCTGATATCTATACCGAAAAAGAGGGTGACAAAAGAATGTGAAGACTATAGAACGATAAGTTTGATTTCTCATGCGTCAAAGTTAGTGCTTAGAATAATCAACAGGAGAATGGAAAAGAGAGCAAATGAATTCCTAGGCGAGGATCAGTTTGGATTTCGGAAGGGGAGGGCCACTCGGGATGCGACTGCATTGATGAGAATACCAGTGGAAAGGAATCTATAATACAATCAGGATGTATTCGCGTGCTTTGTTGATTTCGAAAAGGCGGTCGACAGAGTGAGATGGGACAAGTTAATGGAAATATTGCGGTAGATATGAGTAGACTGGAGAAACAGGAGACTGATCCGGAATTTATATATGGCGCAGAAGGCGCAAGTGGGAGTAGCCGATGAAGAATCGGATTGGCCCGTCAATATGGAGGGGAGTTAGGCAGGGCTGTCCGTTATCGCCGATACTTTTCAACATGTACCTACTCGGAGGAAATGGAGAGAGAGGCTTGGGATGAGCTGTAGGCTGGAGTAAAGGCCGGGGGAATATTGATAAAATCAGTGAGGTTTGCGGATGACCAAGAGCTAGTCAGCCAGTCAGCCCGTGGCTCGCAAAAAATGCTGGATGCGTTGCAGGGACTGCGAAAGATACGGGATGAAGATAAACCAGAAGAAAACGAAAGTAATGCGATTTTCAAGAACAAAAAGGGCCAGTATTACGATAAAAGTAGGAGGTCAGAAGCTAAAGCAATTTAGCTATCTAGGTAGTGTGTTGGAATAAAAAGAGTATAGCAGCATTAAAGTGAAAAAGGAGAATTGCTAGAAGAAGAGCTAGAGCAGGTAGAGGAATTTAGCTATCTAGGTAGTGTATTGGAAGAAAATGAGTATAGCAGCATTAAAGTGAGGAAGGAGAATTGTATTGGCAAAAGAAGCTTTTACTTATAGGCGTGAACTAATGACAGGGCATTAAACTAATGACATGATAATAAGAGTAGGGAAGTGAAGAAAAGACTAGTGAAAATTTTAATATGGAGCGTTGCACTATATGGGGCGGAAACGTGGGCTTTGCGAAAAGAAGATGAAAATAGACTTAGGGCTTTTGAGATGTGGGTGTGAAGAAGGATGGAAAGAGTAAGGTACGTCGAAAGGAAGACGAACGATGAAGTGCTAGAGTTGGTAGGAGAGGAAAGAAATTTGATAGGTGAAATTAGGAGAAGGCAGAATGTGAGGATGGAAAAGGTAATAAAAGGGGATGGTGTTTTGAAATAGATGATTGAGGGAAGAGCGTTGGGTAAGCGCGGAAGAGGGAGGAGAAGAACGGGTAGATTGGATGGAATGATGGGTGGCAGGAGGTATGAGGGGCTGAAGAGGGACATCGTGTGAAATTTAGGGGGTGGGAAGAATTAAATGTCCGTTTAAACCTATCTTCACCGGTAGAATACTAATAATAATAAAAATAATAATTGGAATGGAGCTAAAAAAAACGATTTATGCTAAAGACTCAATTGAACTGGTGGTTTGACCTCAACGTTGATTGATTAATATATAAAAAAAACAAAAGAAAGAAAGTTAAACACGTTCGGACTTGATGTAGTGGAAGGAACATATACTAAAACCACATTCATGTGACACTTCTTTTTCTGAACGAAAAGGTTTTGGCACATGGCTATAAGGCAAACGAAGTATCCACAAATGATTCATAGAACGGTTGGAAAAAACTGGACTTTATTAATTCGAGGAGAGAGATTGTGATTGTACAGGAAGAAAAAATCGAGAGCAGGGTCAAAATTGAATTATTTTAATCCAGTTTGAAGCAGTGATATATCAGCGTATTGGACAGCTTATCTCTTGGGAAAATAAATCGAATGAGCAATGAATCAGGAGGAGGGAACAATTGTTTTCCTTCATAAATCTTTTGTCTCACAATCGTATGATACAAAAATTCCAATCTGCTACAAAAACTACACTATTCCTTCGGTGCATCCAACTACAAGCACTAACAGATATAACCTTTCATTTTATACCATCCTCTTCCTCCCTTACCGTCTGTTCTCTCCTTAAACGTCTGGAATCGAAAACCAGGAATCCGTGTCGAAATGTAGAGAATAACCTGCACGCTACATCAATGATGTACCAGCATCAGACGTGTTATGATGCCTAGGAAATAAACCTTTTCTTATCAATTATAATTGAAGCTGTCGGGTACTTCTGCATTGTTATTTTTTTATAAAGTCAACTTTCGCTCCTTATATTACGACCATCGTCAAGAGATTGAAGTAACCAAAATTCATCTTTACATTCATATAAATATGAGCCTAAAGACTACTGATTGGTGCATTGTTTGGAGACACAATGTTTAAAAAATCTGTTATTACTATTCCCAAGCAAGAAAAATTCTCCAGACAATTTTCTCCAAGTATCTCTGGAAACGCACTAATTCTACTGCCAATAATTTATTATACCTATGGTGCGAAATGACTTTAGCTGTCAAAGAACCGTAAAAACAAATCCTTCTTACTGTATCCACTCCCATTAATGAAAAACTAACAGGGGAGAGAATAGCATAAATTTCGTTTTTCAGACAAAATTCTTCAATCCTCACCAAAACTCTCAATTATGAGATTTATCTTGAGTATAGCTATCAGATCGTATATTTTAGAGTAGACTTAAGTTTTCTGCAACTATTGAAATCGGTTGACTTTCCTCACCAAAACTCTCAACTATGAGATTTATGTTGGGTATAAATATCAGATCATATATTTTGGGGTAGACTTGAGTTTTCTGCAACTATTTAAATCGGATGACTTTTCTGAAGAATTATAATTGCTTCGAAAAAATCCCAGCGGACTGTGGTGCAGGCATGCATAGAGGTATAGATAGTAAGACAGAGAGGTTCAAGAAGTAGTTTTTTCCGCGTAAAATTAAGGGCAATAACAGATTAGTTCGAAGCTACCAAGGAAAAAATAGGCTATGCACATATTTGTTTGGATGCCTGAATATGACTAAATGCAAACGAATAATTTTTTTTTCTTTATTAAAAATAAATGTAAAAAAATTGCATTCGGCTTGGTGGGATTGTCTTTTCATTAAATATAGTTTTACAAGTGAAAATTATATTTATTTTAAATGAAATGGAGAATTCCATTTATTAAGGATTTTTAATTTGGCAATAAAATCCACATTTTAGCAAGTAAATTATATGCAAATAGAATTTAGACATTAATATATGCGTGGTGACGATTCACCCCCCGCCAACAACCCTTGCGATGGCTGGCAGGATATTATGTAGATGTAGATCCCTTCACATTCTTGTAACTTCATCTACATTTACATGATACTCTGATAGTCACCGCACGGGGGTGGGTGCTAGGAGTTGAACGATTATCAGGCATGCATTATCAATCAGAGAGAACACTTAATACCATTCAGGCATGCAAAAGAATATCCCTTTTATACACTACCTATTTATATAATACCAAGAGTCACAATACTGCCAGAGTAAAACAGTAAGTAATCAGCCACGAGACTAGCGAAATGATAGCCCCATATCACACCACATTTTAGTTAATGCTAAGTAACATTATACTTTATAATTTAGTAGTAATTTCCATAATTAAATTAAACTATGAACTTATATTACCTATAGCATGCATGATTTATTCGTGTCAAAGCATGTACTCGCTATTTAAAAATATCACTTCATCCTAATTTATATTTCGAAATCTACAATATCTACTGATTATCCCATGTACCATCGCTGTAATCTATTAGAGTTTCTGATTGAAAGTGGAAAAAGTGAACTATTGAACTTCTCCGTCCTTTTATCTATATCCTTATGCGGTTTCTGTGAATTTGCGGTGGAATTCGTAGCATAGTTACTTACAATATGATTGATTACTCGTCAATAATGCTGTTCGTCCATCTTCTGCCATAATTTAACTTAATTATCGTACCCAAAAACCACTCAGCTCATAGTCCTTTATGGTGCGCGTTCAGCAAGTTGGGAACTTCAGTGTTCGATCATAAAATTGCATCAGAGTAAATGATGAGGAGAAAAGAGAATATTTTGTAATTTAATTTTTTACGCATGCAGCTAGAGAAAATGATGCATGTGATAAAAGATATTTTCGAGTTAATTGGATAGGAAATATTTAGCAGATTTTAGGCTATTTTTTCAAGAGACCGATAATGAACAAAGTGTGAGCCCTGTGTTGTACTAATTCTAGCAACCCCGGTGCGTTACCCTGAATAATTGTGTCAAATTTGTTCACTTCTGTCCCGCATGATAATAGCTTAAGATCAAAATAGAATTAGACTTCCATTGAAACTGCCATGTTTTCCTGGTAAATTGCGTTGACCTAATACTAAATAGGTACTGCAGTTACTAATAATAAGACCTTGGGTTATTGTTCTCGCTGTTATACGCGAAGGATCCTTATTATTTAATACCTTTTTTGGTGTTAATTGACCCCCTGCCACACACCATTATGGTGGCTTGCAGAGTATTGTGTAGAAGACCGTAAAATCGATGACAATGCATGCCTGGTGTGATATCACCTCTTGACACACACATACGCAAGGTGCAGCGAAGCTATAGCTGTTTGGAAATGCATCTTAAGTCGAATCTCAGTTATTTAGGAAATTTTCAGGACATGGGTAAAAGTGGATGAATTATAGGGTTTTTATACATTTCGTCTTAAAGGGTTATATCTTAACATCTACCCCAACTTAATCCAATGAAAAACATGTTAACACTGGATAGGTCTCAGCATAAGTTCAAAACACAGTGGTAATACTGCATGCCTAGATGGATAAATATTGAAATAAAAACAATGAAATTAAAATACGTTTAAATGGATGTTATTGGCTAAAAATATTGAAATAAAAACAACAAATTAATGTCAATAGAATATTAAAGGTGCAACTCATGGAATCCTGAAGTACCTATCCACGATTTAAGCAAGTAACAAATCACGATTATTTCTGCTCGTACCCACTTCATCCGAAACCCTAAATTTCCTCAGACGGAGAGAACCTTCATCTTATATCTTCGTACCCTTGAGTTTTATTGTATTTCTGTAGTGGTGGTCCTTTTTCGGCGCTTAGGGTTTTTATCTGCTCCCTCGGAAATCCGGGAGCTTTGTTGCCCACTTGTGGATCACAACAAAAGACTCGCTACCTGCGTATAACCAATGGCCCACACCCTTCTCTGTCTATCTCCCCACTCCTAACAAAATAGGGGAGAAACATGTTCCCATGTTTGCCTCCGTGACCAAATGCAAATATTGAAATATTTTTGGAAAGTATGTCCAGGCATTGAGATGGCAAGGATATATTTATTTACGTAGAAATTACTATCACAAAGGCATTTTGTATCACTGTTTGTGTGTAAGAAATATTTTCCACGCCGCATTACCTTTTGGAATGTGAGAACACTCAATTGATTCAATTTCCTAAGATATTTTCTATGAAAATCTGGTGGTTTCTAGCAAGATGCACCATCAACGATTCCGACACTGGCTAGCAGAACAAATGCAACTCTTCAACTAACCCTAAGTAATGAGTTTAGTAAAACAACACGGATATGAAATTTGGCTCTCAGAAGAGTCTAAGAAGAGTATCAGAGGCAAAACAAAGCTTTTGTTAAGAATTAAATGATGACGAAATCATTTAATCTGATAGGCCTTGAAATGTGGTTGGCCCATGAAATAAAAATGGGTAGAACTGCTCAAGTGAATGGTATAAAAAGGACTGAAGAATGCAAATTGCATCAATATCAAGAGTGTATCTTAAAATATTCGACGACTGCTTTAGGTAAATGGAAAGATTCCGATAATAGTAAGTTTGTTATTTATGGGATGAGACCGACAGCTGAGGTCATTTGCGCCATTTAGGATAGGTGGGCCACTGAGTAATGGTAGGAGTTTCCAGGGAACGGAGGAAGGGTGGAGAGAAACCCGGCGTCAGAAATGTTTCTTAACCCCGATCAATTCCGGATTAGACTTTTGACGTTTGAGCTCCTCTGTGGACTTCTTACACTCCATAAAAGATGCATATTCCACGATATTTTTTGATCGGGAAAATTTTCTTCAAGTCTCTTTGGAAACACACTCATTCTACCATCAATAATTTATTCTACACGTAATCTCAGCCATAAGTGAATCGCTAATATGCGACGGATTGAAATAAAATTACATTTTTCATAAAAATGCAAAGCTCTGACCATAGTTGATGGCTGAATTAACGCAAAGAGAAACGAGGAAATAAAGAGTGACAATTCAATCTGTCCAAGATGGATAAAGGCGAGGATAATGATTTGCGCTTCAAGTCACGTTGAGGGGAATGAAATGAGAATGACTTACCTCAGAAACACAGTTCAAATCCTTGGCTAACTTGCATGAGATAATTTTCTTCACGGTGTGAGAGTTATTATTTAGCAGTGAAAGGTCGACCTCGACGAGGTCATGATGATGTTGGTACTAAGACGTGCCAGTGTGGGACTGTACTCGAGCAATTTTAATGCAACTACTCCAACATCAAGTGTGAAGTTAAATGACACATTATTTAAAGAAATAAATAAAAAAGTACCAGTTCTCTTCTCATAATGTATATTACTAATTACGTCTAGGGGACAACACTGGCGATTTTCGTTTAGTTTCTTAAGTATTTTAAATCATCTCCACAATAAAAAGCCTGATTCCGTTAAGCCCCTTAATGATATCAAACTGCAAATTTAATCAAAAAAAATTAGCATACAGTAGTACTATTGAAATGACAATATGCAGTTGACTTCGGAATTGGAATGCACTTCGGTTAGTAACCAAGAAAACAAAATAAAAAATGTTTGCCTCGTGTAACCTCTTAACTACCGTAATTTCAATTATAGTGAAAGCTCTGTTTTCTCTCTTGAGGGGAGATTCAAGCTCACGACCTTTAGGCTGACCGCGCGACTCATACCTACCAGGCATGTCTAAGAAAGTCTTGAGATCACCGAGAATTCTTAAAACCTCTCGCATTTTTCCCTCAAACTGAAACCTCATTTTAACTAAAAAAACATGCTTCCTATAATGAAAAATCTTCCAGCTCCATCAACTTCCAAGGAAGGCTTTTTTCTCCTACGCCCCCTCCCCCCATTTCATCCACCCCCATCTCCTCCTCAAGCAAAATCCGGAACGACGCCCCGGCGAATCCTCACGCCGAAGTCACCGAGTCCCACGCGTCATTTCCTTCCAAAGCGGTGGTGTTCCGCAAGGACTCAACTTTGGCCTCCCCTTCCTTTCATTGCTTCCCATAGCCGAAGCGAGAACGGTCTCCAGTCACTTTGCAGGCGAATCGAGACGAGGAAAATTTCCCGACAGCAAACGGCCTTAACGGTCCCATTGGGGCCACGGAGATGAGATCGCCAGGGTGGAGGGAGTGAGGAAATGTAAATGGATATGGCGCGAGAATCAAAATGGGCGAAAGGCCGCAATTCTAATTTGAGGAAAGCAAATTGGATAAATTGGATAAAGGCTGTTTCAAACGATGACGTTGTTTTAAGTTAATTCCAACTTTCACACATGCAAAAACTTGAGTATCTGATTGTTTTAGTTGTTGCGATTTCTAATAACTTGAGCATTACTTTGGTATAAAACGAGCAAACAAAATATATGAGGAGTATAAACGTATATGCGAAAAAGAAGCTTACTTTTTAGAGGGATGATGACAGAATTACTCAATAATTGAGTAAAGAGGAGCATAAATGGCTAACTGACGTTATACGATGGAAATACATAGCGAGTGGGACATAGTTTTGTATATTTATTCCAACCTTTTTTCTGTCCATATAAAAATATACTATGCGTATATTTGAGATAAAATGCTCCAGAAATATGACAGTTGCCTAAAGAGAAGGAGTGGGAATTTTGGAGACTTTTGAAATGTAAGTGCGGGAATGATTGAAGAGGAAAATTGATGTAAAAGTAACTAATGCGGTAGGAAGGAGAGTTTGGTGTGAGAAATTAGAAGGTAAAAAGTATACATGTAGGATGCTATGAGAGGCGACGAAATGGATAAAAGGGGTTGATAAGAGGACAGAATATAACCGTAGACGCGGAAGAGGGAAAAGAGAAGAATAGGCGAAGAATGTGTTTTCATTTCCTCAGGGAATGCTACTAGTCTCTTCGGGCTTTTCGGGGAAACGGCTGCTGCCGAAGATGTTTCAACGAAAACCTCTATCAATGAAACGTAGGCAGAACCCGTTTCCTTGACCCGACGAAAAGCCCGAGAAGACTTCACCAGAAGAATAGATGTTTTGAATCGTATGCACGCGAGCAGATGATGTGAAGATTAAAAGAAACATTGAGTGTGGGAAATACAGATTGGGTAGAAAAAAAACAGTGAGGAATGTGCTACAAGAGTAAGAAATACCAGATAGAGATTAACTGAAAAACTATAAATGCTGGTGAGACACTCGTACCTTTGTTTTAATTTTAAATTTGCAGGTCCCGTATTAAAAATGTACGAGCCATTTAAAATGCAAAGTATAATGATGACGTGAATACTAGTAGGTGTACATACGTAATACCAGTAGGTATAAAAAGAAGGTAGTAAGAATACGTAATACCAGTAGGTGTAAAAAAGTATAATACACATTTATACATAGTTTATGGGTGACTTGATGGAATCTATTCATAATGAATCATAATATTTTGGTCATTTCAGAATAACTTTATTTGATATGACCCAGATTCTGAGGTCAAGACTGGAAGACGACGTTTTGACGTGGAAACCTAGGTCATTAATAACAAAAAATATTCGGAAAAAACTTGGTCAATATTATTCAGAATATTAAAAGTGAGGCCATAATCCAGGGTTCAAAATTCAAAATTTACTAAGAAAGCCATCGTTATAGACTTTCTGCAATATGCTTTTGGTGAATACTGTTTTCATTAAAATAATTTTTTGAATACGTACAAAATACCGCACTTTGTGGAGAAGGTATCAAAGAGATGAAGAAGAAAGGATGCTACGGAGCAGCATACAGAAAAGGGGAACACATTATGTTGGGTACCCTTTGGGAGACAACGGATTTGTAAATAACACACTCGAGGGGAAAATTGAAGAAAAAAAATACCACGACGTAGACCAATAGACAAATAACACAAAACGACAAACGAATTGAGAAAAAACCTAAGCTGGCATGTAAAAATAATTACACAGAAGTAAAAGAGGACACATCCAATGGGGATTAATGGAGGACTGCGGATAACCAATGCTAGTGGCGGTGGCATAACTGATGATGGTAGCGGTTGTTTCTATGAGCTCCACGAAAGAAATATGAAATATACCATCATCATCATTGGTCAACAATTCTAGGATTGGTTTGACGCAGCTTTCCACTCGATTCTTCTATCTGCCAACCTTTTCATTGTGACATAATTTTTCTCTTTTACATCCTTCACTACCTGTTCCATGCATCTCATACGAGGCCTGCCTTTTCCAATCTTCCCGTTCACTTTTCCCTCGACGATAATCTTCATCAGGCCATCGTGTCTCAAGATATGGCCGATTAAGTTTTCCCTTCTTCTTTTTAGAGTTGTCAGCAGACTTCTCTTTTCTCCTACTCTTCTTAGCACTTCCTCGTTACTTACTCGGTCGATCCATTTAATCTTCAGCATTATTCTGTAGCACCACATTTCAAATGCTTCTACCCTTTTCTTCTCCGCTGCTGTCATCGTCCATGCTTCACTGCCGTAAAGAAAAATGCTCCAGATGTATGTTCTGATGAACTGTTTCCTTACTTCTATGCTTGTATTTCCTGCTGTAAGTAGATTCTTATTTTGATAGAATTCCCTTTTTGCCTGGGCTATTCTACTCACTATTTCTTTCTTACTTAGTCCATCGTTGGTTACTCTGCTTCCCAGGTAACAGAACTCTTTCACCTCTTCCAGTTTCTGTTTTCCTAGTTTAACGTTGGTTTTGACCTCTTCTCTTTTGCTGCACACCAATGTCTTAGTCTTCTTCTTAAAATATACCATGGAGATTTAAAAAAATATATGCCCATCATGGAAAAAAGAAATACTAACCCATTTTTTAAGCTCTTACAGAACTTCACGGGAGCTGCGAGGAGAATGTGGACGATATATGCAGTTTTACGTCGGAGTTCAGTGGAAGAAATGTTTGCATAACAGCGTGTGGGATATTGGACCCTGGAGGACAATTCCTTCGACGGGTGCACGCTGCCAGAGATGAGTCCCGAGGTTTTCCTATTCCCTTGCTTATAAACACGTTTATACGAAACGGAAAAATATTCGCCAAAATGGCGGATGAGTTAAAAAAAAACGTCCGGAAGCCACTCGTGACGTCACTCGACCTAACCAATCTCCGCGAAGTCACGGACGCGACCAGTTTTCAACTGCACATGCTAGCCGTGACTAGGCGAGTCAAAACATTTAATAAATGCAGCAAATTTATACACGTCGTGTAAAAAGAAAAAAATTGCTAGTCTATGTGTGTTAGATTTTACCCTTCAAGCCAATGAAAGGAATGGCGTACGGGGTGCCTCTACACAAATAATGTGTTATTAACCTTATTGTAAATCGTATAAATAGTGGACTTACCATTTCACTGTTGGTAAGCAATCTATCTAAGAAACACGGCGAATTCACATGCATTGAAAACTCCAAAAGAACATCAGAAATAAAGTAAAAATGTTTCCACTTATGCGAAAAACACGCAAGGTGTCTCAAACAATTCCACTCATGCTCTGTGCATTTTAAGATTGATGAAGACATTAAAAAAAACTGAAATATACGTTTACTATCCCAATATAGTTTTCGGAAATTCAATTACATATTTATTGTCCCTCGTTTTAAGCGGAAAAATTGAAATTTTAGGCCTCTTTATCTCATCATCTATCTCTCCAGTTTATCTCACTCTATAGCAAAAAAGCTGGCAAAACAATAGAAGAGTAATTTGTACATGGAGAGAATGGTATAATTTTTTCTTCGTACATTAAAGAGATGTACTTTTCTACATCACTGTACGCACTTACATATATACATACAACCTGAGTAAGGGGGATCGGGTTGGTATGGTGAATTGAGTACTGACCTCCCGTCCCGCTCACACTGAAGCCCATATATGTTACATATTTTCCCATATATTTCCCATATATAGACTTCAGTGTGCGCGAGGGCCCGGGTTCGATTCCCGGCAGTGGTGGATTTTTCTGTGGCAAACCGGTTCCTACTTGAGTGCCTAGTGGAGGGCATTTCAGGTTCACTACTCCGTCCGTCGGATGGGACGTTAAGCCGTGGGCCCCTTGGCTCTTTAAGTTAAGCATTAACCTACTCTCGTTAAGAGTAGGTTAATTCCAACGCCGGGTTTCTCTCCACCCTTCCTCCATTCCCTGAACACTCCTACCATTACCCAATTTCCCACCTATCTTAAATGGCGCAAATGACCTCAGCTGTCGGTCGCCTCCTCTGAATAACTAACTAACTAAACAACCTCTCTAATGTTGAGAGAAATGTCAATTACAGAAATATTCCTTATTTTAGGTGTTCCAACAACTTGGGCTAAGTAACAGTTTCCAATATTAGCTCCAAATTGCAATACATACATATCTATAATATCCTCCCGAGATATATATATATATCTATAATATGCTCCTCGAGCACATACATTTTGGGTTTTCAGGACAAAAATTTACCAACCTGGTTATTGAGTCGGGGAAAAGATAAAATAAGGCCATAAGAATGCAAAAATATGTGAAGGGGTGAGTATCCCATAACAATTACATTTACCCTGGAAGATGAATGACGAGAAGGGATCACAGTCGTTTCAGATTTGAAGATGGAGGAGGACGAGGAGCGGGCGATGGGATGGAAGGAGGACAAAAGTGGAAGTCGAAGGAAAACGAAAAGAAGAGGAGCAGTAATTGGATGAGAATTCCATTTCCTCGAGTATCATTTTGGACGAAACGAAAGGTAGTCCTTGATATAAGCGTCGGAATATTGTGTTGGCGGAAGGATTTTTCACAAATAGGAGAGAACCTCTGACCTTTCGTTAGATGTTAAGAAAAGGTTAGCAGAGACTAAATTTTGGAAAGTGGCATTTATGTGGTTGTGGAACTTGGATCTTGGGGGCATAAGTATGGATCAACAGAGACTGAAGACATTAGACTTGTGGAAGAGAAGAAAAAAGTAGAAACACGGTGGGCGTACGGGCAGAAAATGTATGAAGGACAGTGCGTGGGTTGAAATGGGTGAATAAATAACTGGAGCAAACGTGGATGAGGAATATCAGACATAGGCCGGGATTACGACGAACGTTTTCTGACGTGACGGAAACGGAGGGTGGCGGTGAACGCTAGCGTAGCAGCTCAATTGTTGGTGGCTCAAGTGTAGCTATTATCACGATCGACGGCAGTTTGGAAACACTGCCGTTTTCCAATATGGCGGCGCGGCGAACAGTCACCTCTTGGATTCGAATTGGTGTAAAACCGTAAGTTTATACCTTTTTCCAAAACTTTTATAGCGTGAGTAAAGTGTGAACATAGCAAGTTGTGTTGTGAAAATTTCATTGAAAAAGGACGATTTTCTGAAGTCGAAAAAAATGTTTGAAAAGTGTCACCCTCATTCGAGCATTTACCCTCACTTGAGTTTCAAGTCACTCGTCATTGGCTGACGGAAACCAACGCGACGGCAAAGCTAGACCTTGACAAGCTCTCCTCAACGTCCGTCGGCGGCACGTCAACGTCCGTCCGTCGTGATTAGCTTCATTGCATTCCCATTCTTCTAGCTTTAACAACGCCATCGTCCGTTTCCGTTACGCCAGAAAACATTCATCGTAATCCCGGCCATACTAAGCAATTGACTGAAGGTTCACTGAAGATCACTTTGTTGGGCACGTTGTTGAGGAAGAAATAAAAAGAGAAAGTATAGGAATTATTAAGCCTATCTCATCTCATTCCCCACACCCACAAAAATGCGCATCTGTAGTAAGTTTATCGATGGAGTGATTTTTTTTTATGGGACATTGAAAATACGTACTTTCCTACATCACCGTATGTACTACACATGGGGTTGAGAGCAGAATAAATCAGGATATAGCGTGCTTCGTCTGAACAATTACAGATTTATATCACAACTTCGTACACTCATGGTATGATGCTAATTTTGAAATACAGGCTAAAATTTTTACCACTGTCAGGAACAATTTCTGGCATCTTAAATAAACGCGTGTCTCCAGTGCTGCGAAGTTACTACAATATTAGCGTTCTAGCAGGCATGTTACTCAATGCTAATAGTTATTAAGCCGAATGAATTCTTAATGAAGGCTTTTAAGGTGATAGATAGATTGTAATAGTGGTGGAGTTCCTCACAACGTAGGCCCTGAGGCACTTAGACCCAATGGTCCATTGTGCTAACCACCCTTTTGAAGAAGTCACCCATAAAGGCCGATCGCCCTGCTAAAGGCCAACAAGTCCCCGATGGGGATTTCCCTTACCTCCCTGGGTTCCAAAAATGGGGAACCCAGGTACCTGTTTCGAGTCCTCATCACCGCAGGGCACTCGCATAACATGTGAGATGTGGTTTCATCCTCTTCTTCGCACCACCTACACCTGGGGGAATCTACGATTCCCAGGAGGTGCAGGTGCCTCATCACCTGGTAGTGCCCCGTGAGGAGTCCCACTACCGTTCGTAGTTGACCCCTGTTTAGTGACAGGAGTCTTTTGGCAAGCCCAGGCCTAGGCCCTTCAATGTGTAGTTTGGCCTGTCTAAGGCCTGGTGCAGCTCGCCAGATCTCAGAATGTCGGGTTAGCCCCCACATTCTAATTTCCACCATCCCTACCGACGAGGCAATAGGTATGATTGGCTCTGGACCAATCGGATCTCGGCTGGAACCGGCCCTTGCCAGCTCATCAGCCATCTCATTTCCAGATATGCCTGCATGACCAGGCACCCAGAAAAGTTCCACCTTGCCGCATCTGCCTATATCATTGAGTGCCTCACGACACTCCTGCAGCAGCTGTGATTTGCACCATGGTGATGTCAGCGCCTTTAAAGCTGCCTGACTATCCGTGCATATGTGTATCGGTCTGTTAAACATCCCGATTTCCTTAATAGCATACGCGCAGGTCAGAAGTGCATATACCTCTGCCTGGAACACCGTAGCATATTTTTTAAGGTGAAATGTTAGACATGAATATCTCCGGAGGTGTCTCCCGCGTAGGTATATATTGCTCGGAAATCAGTTTCGCTTGCATTGCAGTCAGCAAAACTGTCGTCCGGCCTACATGGGCCTACACGGGATGTTTCCCGGAAAAAATTCCGATCTAAACTGCATAAATATATCACACGATGATTTTTTTAGGCTCCCGATACTTCCTAAAACAAATAATTCCCTCCAAACACTCCAATCACTCTCTCTCTTTTTCCAATCATTTACTCACTTACATTCCCGTCACCCATCTGACCCTCTAAATTATTACTCGCATCAGATCCTTCAAAACTGCATCGCTTTTTGTCGCACGTTTCGTCCATTCAATCCGTCTCCTTATTTCGTCAATGAACTCCTTAACCTTCGCTACCATTCTTAGCACTATCTCGTCTTCCTCTCATTTCACTCGCCTTATTATCTCCGCACTCATGTCACAAAAGTCTCATTTCTCTCTCACTCTTTCCTTAATGATCCAGTACCGGCACAATACTACAATCCCTCCATTACCTTTTAGGCTTTAAACCAGTCTTAACATACCAGCAGGGCTTGAACGGGAAGTGAAGAGCCCACGTTCCTTACCTGAAAGAAAAATAAATTAATTAAATTAGCACCAGAGTTTAAAACAACTAAGTCTAACAGTTAAAAGTGCAAATTCAAAAATATAACGTTCAAACAAACTTATGTATAAATATGTGGTTCAATACATACTATTTCTGTTGTCAACACCCTTTTTTCTCGACTAATGCAATGCATATAGTGATGGGTAAAATATCAGCGAATAGACAAGTCGATCGGTGAATAGATAAAATTCGACTTCTGATATTGCAAAGTTACTATTAAGGCACATTACTAGGCTATAAATTAAGCTAAAAAAAATATACTATCGTAACGAAATCTGAACGTCACCATGGAGACGGGGTAAATAAACAACGAAGAAGAAAGGGTTGCTGTCGGCAGGAGACACGTATGCTGATTTTAATCGTGCAAAAAATAACTAATAAGAGGTATTGCAAATACTTTCACATTAAGAAAGTCTTCTATTAAATGAAAATGGTCAGCTCGCATGGCTAACAAATGCGATTGAGCCTCCAAAAGCCGTAAACAAATACACCTTCCCAACAAAAGGGCGGATTATCGAAATCATCAAACAGAACTCACACCCCCGTTAGAGGTCCTCTATCCAGGAAAAAATGCCACCTAGTAAGAGAGCAGCACTAATGGGTCACATTTATGTAAGTGAAATATGTAAGTGAGAAGTAAATCCCGCGCCATAGACCCAATTACTACAATCACACAAACTTACACAATTCAAGTACCTACCTAGTGCACACACACTTCATGTAGTGCAAAGTAACGAAATTCTTCATCTTTGATGTTTTGTACTAACACTTTCCTGACCATTTCAATACCCAGTAAATTATTAAATAATTTTGAGGTGGCAAAGTTTAATGTGAGAACGTTTCGCGCAGGATTACAGATATTTCGTAATAGTTAAAGTGTTGACATAGCCAGTTACTATCATCATTCAACATCTGAACAAATTATCATCTCGAAGGCAGACTTGAATGGCAGCGGCAGAGTTAATTTAGCACTGGAGACAGAGGAGCGTGTGAATTCCCAATTTCCTCATTCGCCTCCCCAAACTACCCTTCCATGGCCAACATTTCCTCATGTATTTCAGCCCTGTTTGTGGCATATTCACTTTATCCCTCTTCCTTGCCCAATCAAAATTCTCCCCTCCATCATTTGCTTCAGTACACACGCGCTCTGTTACATTCCACCCTTCAGCTTCCTCCTAATTTCCTCGAACAACTATCTTTTCTCCTTAAACCATATCTAGAACTTCCTTGTTTATCTTCCTTATCCACCCACCTTATCCTTTCCATCCTTCTCCTCACCCAAATCTCACATAATCCACCATTAATTACAATCCTTTTTAGAGTGAGACGCAAATTATTGGAGCAATGCAGGATCGTTATATTCTCCGTACAAGACTCCATGACATCAATATTAAGGGTCCATGTGATCAAATCTTAAACGCCATCTCTTCTACTGCGACTCTCTTACGAACATCAAAGATGCTTTACCTCTGTCATTCCGAGTTACACCTCCAGAAATATTAACGTCCTCCCATCTTCACGTTTGCTTCATCTTCATTGTTTTGATAAATATAATTACTGTATTTTTCAACAATTAAGCGTGCCTTATTTATACAAAAAAGTTATATTAGTAAAATTGAACCTTTGCTTTACAAATTTGAATAGTATGACAGGAATATCGAATATAATACAAAAGATAAATTAAAATAACTAAATTAGGCTTATACCAATGCCGATAAAGTTTGGAGTTTTTGTTATATAGTATAAGGTGCGTATAGCAACCGAAAAATGTGGTAGGTACTTTATATTTATTTGGGCGTATTTTCATAGCATACGTTGAGCACCATTTTTATAAAAAGCCAATTATGATTTGCAATCCTTCAGCCAACATTATTTTCCAATGATAAAGCTGTTTTCTTGAATCAGCACCAAGTCTCACGGACTAAAAAACTTTACTCCTACCTTGGATCTGGCATCAAATTAATCTCCCATTTCACCAAGAGTTCTCCAAGTTACATTATCAAAAAATGGAGCGTTATATTTATTCTACTTGTAGTAATGTATGCTTAGCTTAGGAGTTGAATATGAATCTTATTTTGATAAAAACCGGGTATTATGTTATTTTCCAACGGGTTACGAACTATACACCTGCACTGGGCTAATAACCACTACAAGTCAATCAATCTTGAGTTTAAAATAAAGCAGTTCTCCCCTCAACTCTTCTCTCGATCACTATATTCATATTGGCGTAATTGTTCACTTTCACATCCATAGCTGTTACCATAGCTGTCATTCTATTTTCCCCCGTTGACTGTTCGTCACGCCATCACGTCTTGGTTTTTAGAAAGATAACATGTGGCCGATTGGGCTGTCTCGTCTTCTTTTAAAATTTTCAGCAGACTCCTCTTTTCTCTCATTCTTCTTTGAACTTTTTCCTTCGCAATCCATCAATTTTATCTTCATCATTCTGATGTAATGCCACATTTGGAATGCTTCTAACCTTACCATTTCTGCGGCGTTCATGTCTCACTTCCATTAACGGGTGTACTTTCGATTCAAGTTCTAATGAACATATTTCTCACTCAGAATACAGTAATTCCAGCTGTAGGTAGAAAGTAGATACCTTACTTTGTTTCCTGGGCTCTTTGCCTGGGCTACCTTAATGACTCTTTCCTTCCTGCTTTGTACATACATTGTTGGTTTCCCTGGTTACATAAGGGTAATTAATGGTCCACTTCTTCTAGTACCTGGTTCCCTAGTTTAAAATCTATCCCAGCCTTCATACTCTCGCTACATATCATTAGCAAGGTTTACATAGAGAAACAAATTAGCCGCCTTGATCGGGATTCGAACCCGGACTCCCGTACAGGTTCTTTAACCAGTTTTCAAGTACAGTACTCCGTCCGTCGGATGGGACGTAAAGCCGTGGTCCCCTTGGCGCCTTTCGTTAAGAGTAGGCTAAAGCCGACGCCGGGTTTCTCTCCACCCTTCCTCCGTTCCCTGAAAAAAAAAAACTCCTACCATTACCCAATTACCCACCTATCCTCTATGGCGCAAATGACCTCAGCTGTCGGTCGCCTCCCCCTAAATAACGATAACGAACTTTAACCAGTTAGGCAACCACATAACCTTCTACGAGGGGTTCTAAGAAATCAGGAAGACAATGTTCCAAATACGGGTCAGGATGATTTTTTTCTCTGTGAAAACCCTGTGAATGTGAAAGTCAACGTATTTACGGTTTTTCACGGCTTGATTTTTATTCATGAATTTGCATACCATTGCCATTTTTTATTGGCATTCCCTAGGTACGTCGTCAATGTCTTTTCCATGGTAACTAGTCTTACGCGATATCCTTTTACGGTCGATTTGGAAGAACTTGTACACCACGAGAGAAGAAGGATTCTTCGTCGTAACTATTTAACTAGTTTAACTATTTAACTATTTAACCAGGCATTGCTTAAATTTCACCCTGACTCTGAATAGAGCGCTCCGTACATACTCATTAAACTTGTCGTTAAGAATGTTTTTTATGACGATGCTGCTGCCTCCAATTGCCCTTTTCAAATTATACTATTCCACACTGAGTTTTCCTCTTCAACATACACATACTAACTTGGCTGGAACCACTTTTATATCACTGTATGCAAACGATCGCCATTGGTAGCAGCAGATTTCAGACCGCAAACAAGGAAATTAGCTCCGGGCGGCGTATATTTAAAGGAGAAATATTCGCACCGATTGCCTCCATTTAATGGAGGCTATGGGGTTAAATCAATGGCCGAATGTGAACTAATCACAAGAGCAAATAAGCCCTATAAAATACTAATTATGACCTGATAGAGAATCTACTACGGAACGCGATATCTAATAGGTAACTCTAACTTGATATAGCAAGTCTCCGTAAAGTAATCAAGAAAATTAAAAATTACTAGCGTCCCGCATCATAAAGCCATACTCATGAAGCTTGATCATCGTTTGATAAGGTTGATACCAATTGATTTGGCTGAATAATTGATTATATTCAAACATTATTCAAACAAGAGCAATAAAAAATCTACACGTGTGGATAAGGATTCCTTAATATAAGAATTATACTGCATTAAAAACTATTTTTATAGCTTCCACGTGCATCCAGCGAAGAAAATATTACTATGATAACATGAAAATGACAAATCTAAAAGCCCTCCAGGATCCAGATATGGGACAAAATGTTTCAACACTATTCCGTTTAGAAAGACTGGCCATTTATTTATTCAGTTAAGAGAGAATAATCACAAGGTCATACCTCTTGTGATTAAACCACTAAGGATAAGTGATATGACTCAATACCATTGGCTAATTAATAGGAAGTTAATCAAAACCCGTACTCGAGGTGGACTCGACATTACGTCGAGAATTTTACGCCACGGCCTCTACGAATTCTCATTTTTTAACTTTGCAATCGAAATTCGTGGATACCTGTGATGTCATCTGTTCGTTAATAAGCGGATCGAAAGTTTTTAGATCACTGATATAGTGTGGTCATAGTAAAAAATGATTTGCTTCCTGTATTTCCAAACTTCTAATTTCCGAAAACATTTCTCAAAAGAATAGTTTTAACATCCGATCTGAAATGTACACCCGTCCACAATAAAATGTTACCACCTCGGAGGCCGAATTTTTCAAAGTCCCGAGTTGAAGGAGATTTGACAACAGTGCAGCTCTGTCCCTTTAAATGCCCCGGGCAGCACCAGCAAGACCGAGGCGCGGTCCTCCTCCTTCCCTTGCCATGGTTTGTGGTGAGACCCTTCCTCAATGACCTGGAGAGAGATTTTTGCGTTGGAGAGGGAGGGCCGCAAGGGTGCCTTGTGACAATTAGTCGGCCCCAAGGAGTGAGGCCTCCCGAAAAAAGCCTTCTTTTGGATTGCTGCTCGGAGTTTCTCCCTTGAGGATGGGTCGCTTAGGTTTCCGCGACTACGGCTCTTGAGAGAGTGACTACCCAAATGTAAATGCAGCTCGAAGCAAGAGTTGTCATTAACACCGTCGATATATGTCATTTCCGAAACGTTCCAAAATACTCTATTTTTGCCTTTATTTCGTCGTAGAAACTTTTGAATTTATAACATGAATAACATAGATGAATATTGTTATCAGCATTTATAACTCTGTTAACGATCGGTGTTATTTTTAAATTATCGGTGAATTTTATATGACTGCGCGATGAGCTCGAAAACTGCGCTTGTATAGTAAATGGCAAAAATAATACTTACGCTACAACTGACACAGATTTCAACAAGAAAAGAGAAGACTTATTGGACGTCTTTACGTAATATACGTGTTAAGTTCCAAGCTTAATTGCGTAATAAATGAGGAAAAATTATCGCGGATATATTTAGAATTTATTTCAAATTACACACAATCCTCGCACTCTCGCATATTCGTCTGGTTAATCCTTAGAATGAATGCTCATCGGCAATTCATATCGTAGTATATGCTATTTCAAAAATAAAAAAAACTCACTTAATAAATAAAGGTATTAAGGAGATTATTGGGAACAGATTGAGCGTCTCTTAGATGCATTGGTCAAAACTCCTCCAAAAAAAAGTGTTTTCCTACTCGAAGGTCCCTGTTCGAAACCCAGCAGGCCGTATTTGAGTACTGCGTGTACTGGAGTACTACTACCTCTACTCAAAGGTTATAACGTTTTCTCGTATTGTTAAACGGAAATGTGTATTAAGGACAGGACGGGTAATTTTACAATGTAACTAGAACACATTCAACCTAATTAGAAGGAATACGTGGAATTACTGAACGACTGTGCAAAAAGGCCTAGAAGATTTTTATGGACTCGCCTGTGGGATATGCGAGGAGAATATATTGTCGGAGGATTTCGTAGAAACTGTATTGACATCTAAAACGGAAAAGAGTAACAAGGGAATGCGAAGGCAACTGAATCTTTCAAGCTGCTAAGCTTATGCTTAAAATCATCAACTGAGTTATAGAAAAGAGAGCAATAAATGAATGAAGCCGCCTTGTCCGCGATATCTGGTAGAGGACGAGCCAACCAAGCCTGTCATTTATCCCCCTCTGTGACGAAACGTCTCTTTAACCAACGTAATTCTCCTTCGGACTTCAATGTTGGCAGAATACTCCTTTTCCATACTAACCGGGATACTAAATTACTCCCCCTGCTCTATGATCTAACCCCTCTCTTCTAAATTAAAATCACCCTTCATGCATGCAAAATTTCATTACTTGAGTCTTCATATGATTTAAGTCCTTGGGTGACTAGTTGACCAGGGCTTGATCACCCGCAAACCTTATCAACTTTCCCCTACCTATACACCTGTATCGAACCCCCCCACCATTCCCTCCGAATATGAATTAAAAAGTGCCGGTGACTACGCACAGCCTTACGCAACCCCTCTCTCTAATACCACCTCATCTAATTCCCCGTCCGCTTCTCTCACCAGCACTTTCTCGGTAATGCATGAACTTTGGCTCAGTCTTCTGTTCTTCCAATTTATTCCTGTTCTACGCAATAGTTCCATTTACCCTTTCCACTTTACTCTGTCGAAAATATTTTTGAAATTAACAATACACGCAGATATATTCTGATTACATTCTAATCCTTTCCACTCATTCCAGTGATGCTGATTGAAAAACTGCTTTCCGTTGACAAAATCTAAATTACCTGCAGAAAAAATTTCTCCTTCCCCTCTCTCCCTCTCCAAGAAAACTACATGCCCAGATATGGGCGATAAGTGACCACGGACCACTTCGCTGAGGCCCTATCCTTAAATAATGCCGAGACGGGAAATGGGTCTGGAAGCGAAGATTTTTTCACCTAAAGAATCATCCCCGACACGTTTTATGACACCCACCTCTCCATCCACGACACCGCGGGTCTTCTTCCTACCGGTTCAAATCTCATTCAGGGCCCAAGCACAATGGGTATTTAAGGAGCAGGTAAAGCATGGCCGGTTTTTCCTCTCTTAGGACTGACAAAGGTGGACAGGGATTTTTGCAGTGGGGGGGTGGACCGCAAGGGTGCCCTGCGACAATCGGCTGCGAGGAGTGAGGCCTCCCGAAACGCAGCCTTCTTTTCGATTGCTGCTCCGAGGGCCTCCCTCGAAGATGATCGCGTAGGGTCGCGACTGCTGAGAGAGTGACGACCCAAATATGATTGCAGCTCGAAGCAAGAGTTGTCATTAACACCGTCGATATGTCTTAGTCAAAATCGTTCCAAAAATATTCCCAAATACTCCGTTTTTGACTTTATTTCGTCGTAGGAAATAATGAGATCATAAAATATTCGAGATAAGAGCTCGAAAAATGCGCTTGTATAGTAAATGGTAAAAATAATAATGCTACAACTGTTACAGGCAGATTTCGATAACAATAGATAAGACGTACTGAACGTCTTTACGGCATAAAAGTATTAAGTTCCAAGCTTAATTAGGTAATAAATTAGGAAAAATTATCGCAGATATATTTAGAATTTCTTTCAAATTACACACAATCCTCGCACTCTCGCATACTCGCCTGGTTATTTCTTAGAATGAATACTCGGCAATTCATATCACAGTATATGCTACTTGAAATATAAAAAAAGGACAGTACTTGTAATTTTGCAATGTGACCAGAACAAATTCAACGTAATTATCGGGAATACTTGGAATTACTGAACTACTGTGCAGAGAGGTCGGAGGATTTTTATGGGCTCGCTTGTAGGATATGCAAGGAGAATATACTGTCGGAGTATTCGAAAAAACTGTATTGCCATCTAAAACGTAAAATAGAGTAACAAGGGAATGCAAAAACTGCTGAATCTCTCATGCTGCTACGTTGATGCTTAGAATCATCAATCGCTGTATGAAAAAGAGAGCAATGAATTTCTAGGTGAGGATCAATTCATATTTTCCAAGGGAATTAAACACGTGATGTAATTGCAGTGATGAGAATCATTATTATCATTAGTTTTGGTTCCACACACTGTCCCTCTTCAGCCCCTCATACCTCCCATCATTTTATCCAAGCTACCCGTTCTTCGCCTCACTCTACCCCGTTTAACCAATATCCTTCACTCAATCACATATTTCAATTCACCCTCGCCCTTTTTGTCTTCTCTATTCATCAATCAAAATTCTTTCCACTCCTACCATTTCTAATACTTCATCATTTGTCCTCCTTTTGACCCACTTTAATTTCTCCATCCTTCTACGTACTCACATCTTAAAAGCTCTGAGTATATTTCCATCTTCATTCCATGAAGCCTATGTTTAAGCGTCATATAGTGCCACGCTCCATATCAAACTCTTCACTAGTATTTTCTTTACTTCCCTGCTTAACGCCCCTGTCAACAGTTCACGTCTACGACTAAAAGCTTATCTTGCCAATACAATTTTCCTTCTGTCATCAATGATGCTATACCCCTTTTTCTCCAATACACTATTTAGATAGCGGAAGATGGAAATGTCAAGAAATTGAGAGCCTGCCCAAATTCAAACCTTGCTTGGAATAGCGCGAATAACAGCACATTTGTAGATCTGTGGTTAATTTCGCGGATGAGTTTTTTTTTGTTGTGATCTGGCTTGATTCTATTTTCACCACCTGCTTACTGTTCGGGGTTGTGGGTATCATAAAACGTGTCGGGAATGTTTCTGGGGGTGAAAAAATATACCGACCGACTTCTGAACGTATCGGAATTATTTCCGAAAGTAGGGTATCGGCTAAGGGCTCAAAGGCTTCTCTGATTATGCCGTTCTATGCAACTCTCTTTTAGAGAGAATTATGTAATGAGGCTGGAAAAACTTAGAGACTTCTCCTTTGTAAGAATCTCGGCTCACATAAGCCGATAGCTATTGATTATCATAAATTAATGGCTTTTGAATAAAATTCCAGGAGTTCAATCGTTACAAAAATACTGAAGATCATATTAGTAGCTGATCTAATTTCATTTAGACGTAATACATGAGCAGTTGAAGTAGTGATCATGTGAAAAAATACTACGGAATAATAAAACTACGGCTTTCTGTTTACACCTTCCTAAGACTTTCTTCACACCTACGCTCTGCGACATGAACGTTGGATGAATCTGAGTTAATTGGTGACTTAGTGATCAATAAATGTAGGCGTTTTGAAGTGTTAAGTTTAGAGGACATAAAATTTCAACCAGAACATTGCATATTTTACGGTCTTATAATACCCGTGGAAGCGCAACGACCATTTAGCACGTTAATCATTACCCTCGGAAAATCGTCCAGTTGTCATAGGACTCCAAAGTGGTCTCGGAATAAATGATAGGTATTTTCGAAAGAGGTTATAAGGCGAGTGTCATTTTCTATCATGTTTCTACTAGAAATGTGGTGAAAAGTGATTGGAACTCATCTCGTGCCCCTTCTCCCGTTCTGTGGCCACGGGTACCTATGTGTCTCGGGAGACTCGTCTTCTAGCAAATATCGTGGTCGTGGGTCAAGGCGGTCTGCTGTTCACTTGAGAAAGTGCGAAAAGGGAATTGTTCTCGAGGGAAGGGTACCCCCAATAAATGGCGAGAGCAGCGAGAGCTCTGGGCATTTAAACTCTGCGCCAAGGGACAGTGTTGTCAAATCTCCTTCAACTCGGGACTTAGAAAAATTCGGCCTCCGAGGTGGTAACATTTTATTGTGGACGGGTGTACTTAAAATACTTTCTTATTGCTGTGAAGTATTTTTCTTTTGGATTTAAAAAATTGTCACCACAAAATACTTCCTTGGTCATATTAAATAATTAGAAAGGGATTTATGTACCCCATGAAGGCAATTGTGGTATTCTACGTACCTACGAGATATTTCAATACAGTTTTAATGCTTTAAATTCATTCATTCATGGTGTTTTCAAGTCTGTTTCCGCACTAATAGGCGCTTCAGACCGGGAGGAAAGGTATAAGGATAGGGATGGAAGGGATAGAAGGGATAGGGATATGTGGTCTGAAGCTGGGGATCGGGTAGCAACTTTAGCAACGGGTGCTTTAAATTACAGTAGTTTTCCTCACGACAAGTTAAATTTACATTCACAGATGAAATGTGTATCGCGAAAGCTTATGACTATCATTTCAATGCGTGTTAGTAATCACTAAAATAGTCCACTAAAAGTTATTATTAATTTGAAATAAATGTTAGACACGCAATATCACGGGATACAAAATTTTGCAGATTACTTAATATAAGAATTATCCTGCATCAAAAACGATTTTCATAGCTTCCACCACCATCTAGCGAAGAAAATATTACTATGACAGCATGAAAATAGCAAATCTAAAAGCCTTCCAGACAACAGACACATCTGATAAAATTTTACGCCCATATATTCCGTTCAGAAAGACTTGCCAATTATTTATACGTACTCATGTGAGGTAAGTTATGGTTGTTGGGATAAATCATCCAACATTCCTACAGTTTACAATAATCGAGTGTATCATGACAGCAACAACTAAAATAATCCTCTCCCTGCTAAGTTGTGTGCTCAATGTGAAGTCTCATAGCTCTGTTTGCATAAGAGATTGGAATACCTGTTGTTCTAACAGCTGAAACTGAGAGAATATTATGGGAGAATGAGACAAAAGTAAAAAAAAAATACATTAAAAATTAAATGGGAATCAAAAAGTCGAAACAGATTGTTGGACAGTAAGCAATATGACACGGTAAAATGGAGCGGAAAATTATCCCATTTACCTGCGACTTGAGTAAAAGAAAATGGGGGAATGAAAATCTCTTTGAAAGCGTTATTAGCGTTATGAGAATTATCCGAGAACGACGTGAGACGTGGGCGCAGGGGATCGCCCGCTCCTCTATAGAGAGGAGGCGCGGCTTTTTCGGGGGCGACTCGACCGATCCCTCAGAGCGCAAGAGGGGAAAAATCGTTACCGCTCCCTCAGCGCGAGGAGTAGTAGCTTCACCCCCTTATCCCCCACAAATAAGCGCGCGCTCGGCTTTATAACATATGGTGGCCATCCACGGAAGAACGGTCGGAGATAATGCGAAAAGTCTTGAAGGAGGACCTTCAAGGACATGAACGGTCGTCACGTCACAGTGTCACGCGGTCGTGACGCGCTCCGTGACACTGAATTTTTTTGAAAATCACGCAGAGATTCTTTCTGAGTCTCCATCTACCGTTCCGTTAGATTGGGTGTGTACGAGGATAACTTTACGGGAACGTTTGGATTAGGGAAGCGGAGGGAATGTAAATTTGAACAAAAAAAAGAAGAGCGACATCTCCATGGCGACGGGCGCTACGAAAAAAAGATACCGCCGCCCACTCATTCATGAGGCACTAACAAAAAAAATGCGGATGACGTCATGAATCGTTCGAGAAAACTGAACGACGCAGAAAAACGATCGGAAATGTTATCAAAATTTTCTCTGTTTCGCAAATCATTTTTACCAACGCTCCATAAGAAGGAAAGAAGCCATATTGTCAAGCGCTTCAGAATTTATGCAACGATTCATTTCCTAATTCAATCATCTGTATTGTTGCCATCGGCGAAGACTGCAACGAATAATTTCACTAAAGACGGCATATGCATGTAATCATACGCGTGAAAATGAAGCAAGAACGAGGATAATTGGGAAGGAATACTATTCTCACCTTCTCGGCACAAAACAATAAGTCTTCTTTCACCATTTTTGGAGACCACATTTGCATTAAAATATAAACGGTGATGAAATTGAACCAAAATTTCATCTCACAGACAACAAAATAGCCCTGTAATAGAAGAATCTACTAAGAGGTTCAAAATCCATGGTTCGAAGTGTGGGAAAACTTCATTAGAGCTTGTTTTAGGCGAAAGTTTCTTTTTGGCAGTTATGGACGGGCGATGAAGCCGAAGAGAAAGCAAGGCTGAAGGCTTTCGAAACGTTGTTGTTCAGCAGGATGATGAAGGTGAATGGAGAGAACGAATACTTCCTAAGAAGAGTGAGAGAAAGGAGAAGTCTGAAATTGAAGACGGTGCGACAAATTCAGACTTATCTTGAGACATAACTGGCAGAGGACAGTAGAAGAAGGGGAAACTGAACGGGAAGAATTGCATAAGGAAGCCACGCCTGAGATATGCATAGCGCAAATAAATACCGATATATATGGTAATGCAGTCAAGATTAGAGATGGGCAACTCGGTAATTTTCGTAAATTACCGTGGTACTTTTCATAAATTACCAACACCCCTGAAAATTACAGCAATAAACGGTAATTTTCAGAAAATTTCTTGCTCACGAAGAAACCATTGGAATGGGTGATATTATAAATTAAGTAACTAAAACGATTTAGTTTACATTGTGTCCGTGATTAATTTAGAGTAAAATAACAAATTCACATTGCGCAGAGTTAAGTCTTTGGAACGAAAATTTCTCATGGTGTGACAAAAGAGAGGCAAATTGCGTGTTGCTGCCAACTTTGTTATAATTTTTTTAATGAGTTATAATAGATAAACGTCGTGATATGTTTGATATAAGCGTCGGCATTTATATCTCAATGCTATTTGATTTCGTTTTGAGCCCTCTGATACGGATTTGCAGCTAAAAACTTAAAATTTCCTGAAAATTACGGTAATTTTAGAAAATTACTTTGATTTACCGCACCTCAATTGAAAATTACGGTAATTTAACCATCGCTAGTCATGATGTCCAATGATTACTTTTCTCATTTCCGAGAATATTGATACAAAACAAATAAAATGCTTTACAATGCACTTTGCAAACTTTGCCAATAAACAATTTTTATTGGTTTCAAAAACATTTCCTAACACGGAAAATGAGGGTGAATTTAAGCTCTAGAATATTATCATTTTATTTCCAAACGTGATCAGAAACAAGTAATGACCATCCATACATAAGTTTGTTTTTCTACGGTGTACGTATTATGCAAGGCATATTTTAATACGAAGGCGCTGGATCATTTTTAAATTTGCAAGCCTGCAGATCACCGAGTCGCCATCTAGCAACGATAATTGGTAATCCTTGCTCAAAGGCTGTGCATTGTTGCGAAGTTTACGCCTTATTTGGACCATTGTTGAAACACTGTTCGGCATATTGTTTTAAACACCGACGAAAACTACCACAGCGTGCAATGTTTAAACCCTAATAGTATATTATAGCACTGAGGGATCAATAAGTATTGATTGATTGATTAGTCAACGTCGAGTGTCATCTAGAAATATGGATGCCATATCACTCGATACACATCGAGTTTCGTAATTGACGCTTAGGATTTCATGCCAAGAAATTGACACAAATTGAAAAGAATATTTCAAAGAATGTAGTTACACCAAACGGAATATTCACATATTTACTTTCGGAAAGTGTTATTTTTTCATTTTTAGGAGTATAAACACACCTAGCTACAGTTTTGAGAATTTATTGCTGAAAACATACTGCGCATTAGCATGATGCAGCGAAGATATTTCACAGACCGAACACATAATAAGTCTGTAACAATAAAATATCCTCTAGCGTTTCTTAGCTTTCCATTTAGGCAGTTATTTGTTTGAACAGAGTTCGAGCGAAAATAGATGAAGAGGTTAAAGGATTCGAGTTGAAATAAGATCCTTCATGGTCTACCGTTTCGCCATCTATGCTTTCAAAATGTCAAAAATTGCAAACGTAAAAAAGCATTGTAATGGTTTGCGCGCTCAACAAATACAACGTGATGGTTGCAACGAATATTATATCCCTTTACAACAACGGCAAGGAATTTGCGCTGGTCTTGCAAGACACATGCTCTTATGTTGGGCTTATCATGATCTTGAGAATTCTACTTTGAGGTCTAAATGGTTTCCTTCTCCATTTTTCCGTTTTGATTACAAAAATTCCGCGGTTGTATTTTGACCACTATCATACAAGCTTAGCTTCCTCAGTCCGGCTGGATGGATAAGTTTGTCTTTCGCCACAAGCCAACTGTTAGCTGTATTATTGAAAACCCGCCTCCATACGTTTGAAAGCGGGAAGTCATACTTACTGTACATATGGATATCACTTTTCGTTGTTTTTTAGTCCATAGAGAACTATTATCATCTGGAAAGCTTTTGGGTATCTTCAAACGCATATCAAAACCTTAGTTTTCTTTTTGTGGAACTTCGAGTGATATCCGACCAATATCTTTATAACTAGAACTTGATTTTTTGCCTTTTTTTATCCCTGCCATAACCGCATAGTTACCGGCAAAGAACAATATGGTTTCCCGCAATGAGCAACAGATTTTGTCAGATATGGCAACTTTTTTTTGCTAGATAGACTGCTATATTAGTGATCTGAGTATTTATTGAACTAGCAAATGGTACATGATACTTAAAAGTGTAACATTTTTACAATAACAGGCACGTTATCAGTGATGGAGGCATGTGTCAAATAAAATTTTTGAATTGTGTCCCATTCACGCTGCCTGCCGCGATGGGACAATATCAATTTCTTTCGCCAACAGAAGAGACGCGCGTTGTTTCCCCACTCAGCCGTACAAGTGCGCTGGGGAGCCACCGTCTGACGGCCTAATAAAATGTCAGAGGGCGCTTTAGAGGGAGGACCGCCTAACACTCACTCTCTCTCCCTCCTCTGCGAACCCCCTCAACCTTAACTTGGTTACGCCTCTCAGCCGCCGCTCTGGCTGCACTTAGCACTAGCCGTTGATGGGGTTGGGAGTCGCATTTGGCCCGGGAAACTCACTCTCTCTATCAACAACCCCTTGATCTCCAGGCCAAGCCGTCCATCAAGGCAGCATCACACACTACAGAGGTCATCGGATACGTGTTCCGTCGCTGGTTGAGCCGCCGGTCCAATCAGCTCCGACCAGCTCACGGTTAATTAATAATAGCTCAAAGATCGGAAGGCCTCTATTTAATCCAACCGGCTGGTCGTCGGCCATAGTCATAGAGGGTGTCTTCTCGCGAGCTGGTTAAAATTCACCTTAGTGTATTGAAACAGGCACAGACCAACGGTTCCTAACCTGGGTTACGTGTCTCCTTTAAGAATATGAGATTGATAACTTAGGGCTAGGCGGATATGTCTAGTAGTGGCGGAAGTAGCACTCTGCACAGTGCTTGTCTGGATTGTTAAGAGCAATCAGCCGGCATTGCATTAAAAAAAGGCTCAAAACAGCGTTAAATTATCTATCTAATTGTCTCCTTGGTAGCTTAGATAACATATCATTTTCTATATTTCCACGTTAAAGGGAGGGGAATTATGAAATTCGTATGCCTTACCGTATATCCCTCTACCCTACGAACTTTACGATCTAACCCAGCAGTTCAATACCTGGGATACGCATGCCCCACAGAAATAATCATCTTGATGGGGTTAAATTAACTGCACAAGTTGTACTTAAATACTACACGTGTTTCGAAACCTAATATGTCATTATCATGTTGAAAAATGAGTTGTGTATAAGTGTATATCAAATATATAAGAGGACAGTACAGCTGGTACAGTTTATTTGAACCCCTGAAATAGTGCTCCACCACGTAACGCCGGATAAGATCGAATGTACGCCCTTAACGATTAAGGAAAATACGAAGTAAGTTTGATAATGGCTGTAGTAACGGTAAAGCGCATGTGGTGACCTGAAAATTTACATCCAGCCATGGACGAACAGCCGGCATTGCGTCATCGACGAGCTAACAGTCAGTTGAATTAGTGACAACACTGCGGCTTCAACTATGAATGAACAATAGCTACATTAGTTACAGTCAAGGCTCGTGGAAATTAACATCCAACTATGGACGAATAACCGGTATTGCGTTATTCATGAGTTGACAATCAGTTGATTCAGTGACAACACTACGGCTTTGACTATGAATGAACAGTAACTACATAACTAACAAGCAAGGCTGATGGATAAGAGTTACGGATTAGGAAAGTGGATTTCCAAGGGGTACTCGAGGGAAAAAAAGGGTTGGTACCTGCTGGCTTAGGTCAATTTACAAAATCCTTTATATTATTCGATCATTTAGCGGCTTGTATTGGTTGCATGCTTATCCTACATTTCTTGTCACTTAGGAAGAACATTTCAGCAGAATTCCTATCTAATGCAAAACGCGATGATTCACACCCTGCTACTCCTTCACTAGCTAGGGGTTGCTATCATCCTTTTTTATGATGTCAACGAATCGTCATTCTCACCGATGAGCTATGAAAGGCAAAAATGAACCAGAGAAAATTTTTAACGAAACGAAAGCAATCCACAAACAATTCGGAAGTAATATGAAACGTAATAATTATTTTTCGCCAATAAGGAGTCGTCTATAAGTTAAGTAATGCTAAAATGGGGACTAAGGAGGGGGTCAGGTCAACTTTTACGTTGAATTATCCACAGGGTGGTGGTGATGTCCAGCCATCCTTAAATCCTTTATACTGGTATTGATTATACCAGTATAGATACCGAGGCTTCCTGCTCCCCTGTGGAACTTTTTGTCCTTTAAGGCCTCGAAAGTTCTAAAGATAATATACCTCGTCAGATACATCCTTCGTTCAAATAATAATTATTTATTAAATATTATTGCCGAGAAATAAATAGGGAGTTCATAAAAATTTATTTTACCAAGCACAAATTAAAGTGACAGAGGTATGTGATTTAGGGGGGAGGGAGGGAGTATGGAATGTTACAGAAAGTTATTGGGGGTGAATAATGTTGAAAATCAACATAACGTCATACATGGATGGCCCCTAAGGGTTAGTTCTTAAGGGGTTACTTCCTGGTAAACTCTTTCTTAACTTCAAACTCATTTTTAAATACCTTGTACTTGGTAAATATCCTAAGGGAACGCAATCTAAAGAAATGATCCAGAATAATACAACTCGACAGAAAGCCATTTAGCAATGCACACTCATGGTCTGTTAGTTACGAATTCGTATTTACTTTTGGGAATTTTATTGGATGGGATGGGCTGACCTTATCCCTCAGGCTCGGATAACAAATTCCAGAAGTAAATTATTCGCTTTCGTTTATTCTGCTTTGAAGATAAAAACATGGAATCGACCAAGGTATTAATTAATATTTAAAGCTAGGCAACATTCTCATGGTTAAAAAGCCAAATAAAAATTACAAAATGGCTAAAAAAAAATGAGAACTAAGCTTGCCAAATTTGTATGCATCTATATAGCAATATCTTCCTCCCGGTGTATAATTTTATTGATTATACAGAAAGGTCTATTTTTATGGTGTCTATCCATATGAATACGATACTATTACCGTTTCTTAGGGAAAAAGGTTTAGGTGAAACGCGTCGATATGAAAAGATCCGCTTAGTAGAGTAAAATAAGTTGTGTTTTGCCGTCGCTTAAATCTTATGTATACTACGTCGTTTAGCATCTATTACCTACTTCTCAAGATTGTTCAGGTCAAAAAAAAAAATTTCTTCACTCGAAAAAAATTCGTTTTTCCAGAAGGGTGTATTTTAAAAACAAATTCAACAATTGAAAGCGTGCTTCCGTAAGGAGTGAGATAGAAGGCGTAAGGAGCGAGACAGAAATATATAAAAAATGGCCTAACCATTTAAAATGCGCAATGCCTACAATGGTAATTGAATAAATAGTCTGCGAACAATACACATATTATTCTCAGAGAATTAAAATTTAGTAGAAGCGCGAGAAAATGTATAAATCTCTCTCTCTCTCTCTCCAGAAGAGCGGAAAACAACAACGTTTGTAAATTATTTCTTTTAATATAAACGTTTCGTTTGGTCGTAACTCTTTTGGTTTATCAACATGGTAAATAAATTCCGTCGCTGGGCAACAATGAGTTGTTTCGCGAGAGCGTACAGTGAAAGCATATGGAAGCGTCAAGGAGTAGTGTGTGTGTGTGTATATATATATATATTTGAGAATCAGAGCAGAGAGAGAGAGAGAGAGAAAGGCAGCGCATGGGTTGGGCACGCTTCGCGCCTCGTACCTCGTTTATCGATCGGCTCCAAATGTAACTCGAGGCAAAACTTGACAAGAAAGAAATCGCACGCGCACAATGCTTGGGCAGAATGTGCATTGAGAATGAAGGGACCTAGGTTGAACCCCTTAAACGCCAAACACGTGACGAGTGGGCGGATGTCGAGGGATATAAGATGTCGGGGATCAGCCGGGTCGGATAGGACGACAACCTCCTGTTGAGGTCGAGCGGGAGGGGGAAATTTTAGACCCCGGCGTGGAAGAAGGCGTGGCAATTTCCCGCCATATGGCAGCGAGTTGAGCGATGAACGCCAGTGGCCAGCTCTTCGTTCTAAACTATATCGAATATTGACGGGCGAAAAGTAACTAACTGTTACCTTTAGGTTAGTGCGATGACCGATTTTGGTCATCGATTGTCGACGAAAAAATTTCATCGAAATGCTTCGATGACGATGGCTGTCATCGATCATCGAATAGAGTGTACACGATGGTCGATGAATATCGATGATCGATGAATTACGATGAACGATGAATGTCGATGATCGATGAATTACGATGATCGATGACTATCGATGATCGGTGCAGATGTCTCGGTAGGCAGTTTGGTTTGGCTATTAAGCGAAGACTGAATTGGGTCAAACTCAATTGAGAAGGACAAAGCCCATTTTATAAGAGGGAAACAAGCACCAAGTTACAAATTAAGCAACAACTCTTTTTTGTGGTATAATACAATTCTCATATCCACATTTTCATCGGTGAGTAGATGTCGGTCGTCTAACACAACGTTTCCTGCATTGCTGAAGAACCGCTCTGATGACGTTGAAGCGGCAGGAATACAGAGGTATTTCCTCGCGTACTTCTGAAGGCGAGGATACACATCCTTCCTGTCCCTATATCAATGTAGGACGTTCGAAGATTGGATAAATCTGGGACCTCCTTGTACTTGTGGAGCTCCTCCAGGAAGGGGTAGTCAGCAGTGGTAGCGTTTTTCGTGTCAGCAGCACATCACGACCCATCGACATCAATGATTCGCATCAACTCATCGACATCGATGATTCGCATCGACTCATCAACATCGGTGATTCTCATCGACTCATCGACATCGATGATTCTCATCGACTCATCGCAGTCGATGGTCGATGACATTCATCGTCATCGATTTCAGTCATCGCACCGCGATGATTGAAATCATCGTCGATGACTTCGATTAATCGACTCATCGCACAAGCCTAGTTACCTTTGTATTCGTTACTCGTGTATTTATACGTCGTGAAGAACTGACTGGTATATTATCGCTAGTACTTTTTCGTGCATCATGTGCGGTGCGTGTTTGGCGTGAGTTCATCCCCTGCCACACACCTTTGTGGTGGTTTGCAGGGTTTTATGTAGATGTCCATGTTACTCACACAAATCCGAACAAACGATTACTCAACTTTAGAAAAACCGAGTACGCGTACTCGTTTGAATACCTAAGTACTCGTGGTAGGAATTCGGTACATCCATACATGAGTGCAGCGAAAAGTGACCTAAGTCAGTTGTAGTACACCCATATATGGATGTACCGAGAAGTAACCGAAGTAAGTATTAGTGCACCCATACATGGATGCACCGAAAAGTAACCGAAGTCAGTATAGGTGCACCCTTATATGGGTAACATATAAGGGTGCACCTATCAACATGTAGAAATAGCATAAGGTAACCGAATTTAGGGTGTACCGAAAACTAACCGAAGTCAGGGTGTACCGAAAAGTAACCGAAGTCAGTTTCGGTACACCCATACATATTGTACCGAAAATTCATTTAGGTGACGATGGTTTAGGCATTATTTATTCCCATATTTGATAGGGCATGAAAAGGTACTGATTGACCTGTATCATTTAGAGAAATATTGATATGATACTTATATTTGATTGGATAGAAAAAGGTTTAGATCGTTTAGACCAAATTGGGAAACTGCTGTCGTAATTATCATAATTATCAAGACACGACGAAAGTATAGCTAACATTGTTGGGACTTACTTTATGGAAAAAGTAATTATTTTCAGGAACGTGACAAATTAATCCACTGGTTAAATATCCAATCACTCTGTATCAACATTTACCCCATCACTCGTACTGAACATTTTCAATCAAGTATGGAATACGACGTAAGAATAAAAGGAAAAATAATCCTCAACAACCTTGTTGACATGTAAAAAAAATTGGAAATTAAAATTATCCCTCAGCCGTACGAACGCATGATGACATCACCAGCATTATTAGCGTAACAATGTTTTTCAAAGACATTCTTGTGTGTAATACTCCGGAAATGGTTTACCCTTCTTCCTGTATCAGCATCAATAATTAAAAAAGATTGTTTTGCTTCTTATTACCTACAGAACTTCTTCTGCAAAACTGGGGTCTCAAATATAGAAGAAGCAAAGGTTAATGGTAGTTTTCTGGGGGGCAGACCAGGTAGACGGTCATTAGCGAGGGTCTCTGCTCGCGATCGGCCTAATCCGTCCCTCGCTCGGCTTCGACCCTCATCAGCGACCGGACTCACGCGGCAAGGGGCCGCGCGGACGAAACTGACCGCGTGCAATACGATGTTAAAAGTTATTAACTATTTAAATGAGCAACAATTTATTACCACCATTGTATCACACGTTCTAAAAGAATTACGGGCGTCCTTTGATCGACGTTCTACGATAAAAATTAACGTTCTTCTTGCATCCTTCAGAAAATAGCCGTTTACACTTGGCAACGTTGCATATTCTAGAGGTTAAACACGGTGGTTTTAAACAGCTAAGAGCGTTGATAGAGGGAGATCTTGATGAAATAATGTAATACTTCGTTCACCTATTTCAACCTGACAGTTCCCTGAAATTAGGCAACCTTGGTTGTGAAAAAAAAACTGGAAACGTATACCTAGTAACTACTCGTAAGTAACGATTACTTTGCGAGAAAAGAACTGTCACTACCGATTACCGAAAAGAACCTATAAAGCCCATCACTAATATCGAGTCAGAATTAATGCGATAGGACTTTAACAATGATGAACTCATTTCTGATATTCACACTTAAATGTCTACAAAAAATTCGTATGGTGGTAAGATTTTTCTTTTCCAAAGAACTCACTCTTCTGACTCGAAAAAAAATTTCGCTACTCATGTTTTTGCTGTCTTCAGGGCATATGTCTAATAAGCCGTCCCGGATATATTGATCATAAAGGTATTCAGCTATGTTTCTTCAGCATTCTAAGATCTTATACAGCATAGAGATCAACTAATACAATGATTACAACCGCTAATTAGAACGCATGTTCACCTAATTTTGTCAAATTAATTTCCCCTTTTTCTGTCATTTAACGATATTTTTTAAAAATAATTTTAAGACATAAATATGGTTTGGTACTTAAAAAAGGATAAAATGAATATTGGCAGTAGCATCTGCTACATATTCCAACTAGGTATCGCAACAATGGAATAAACATCTGTTGCTCCCGACGCTGAGGCCGACAATGGATGCCCTAATTTGGCGGCCATTAATTGATACCCATTGGCAAATTCGGACGGATTACGATGGCTTCCACCCTACGAAGGGAGCATTTAGGCACCTAATTGGGGGATTCGACCACGGCTTAGTATTAGAGCAATCCAAATATTGATGTGGTTTCTAAAGATGACGAAGGGGAGCACGGAAATTCCTATGACAACACGACGCATAGCGTGATAGCAAAATGAATTTTAATGACTACAGACTACCTATTGAATAATATCTATCATTTCTTTGAAATGATACTTGTGCAGATGAAAAATAAGCATGCACATAAATAAACAAACAGAGGATACTATTAGAGGCCTGGATTTCAAAGAATTAACTCTATGAATCTTGATATTAAAACGCGGGCCATGACAACCGAAGCCTTTATTTCGGAACCACATTAATACATTTCCTAAGGTTATCTTGTTGGTGGTTTATAGTCTATGTCAACACTTAAAAGAGCTTCAGACCAGAATTAATGGTACAGGAATGTGAATGAAAATTAAGAAAATATAGTGGAGAGAAACCCATCGTCAGGATTAGCCTGTTCTTAATGATAGGCGCCAAGAGGATGACGGGTCAACGTTCCATCCGACGGACGGAGTACTGCACTGGATACTCTCCACTCAATTTAGTGCCGCTTTACACCTTAAAAGTATCTTCGCCTGTCGGGATTCAAACCCGGGTCCTCTGGGTGAGAAGCCAGTGACATAACCATTGCACCACACCGATCTCTTGAGAGATGGTAGGAATGGATGTTGAAAATTCGAAAAAGAAAGCCATTTGACAGGGAATTCAATTTACCTGAACAAATAAGCAGACAAAAATGCACCTTCATCTAATTTGCCGTTGCATTAATCACTTTAGACCATTAATCAATGGTAATACCTCTTCGACACGTACACAAAATTACTGGGTAAATGTTTTTCCGTGATAGGCTGACACACATTGTGTGTTCGTGGAAAACATGCTTTAATCCACGCCATCTGCCGTTGCACTGATGAAAATCATGCTTGTCAAAGACTCGACGCCATCATTCGATTCAGAGATGTCAATAATTAAGCTTCCACGGCGATACCCAATTTGACTAATTAGCTCAGCCGATTCGATAAAACAAAAGGCGATAAAATTAGGTCTAGATTAAATAAAATAAAAGCTCTCGACAGCTTGTCGCGTGAAGCGATTAATGCCTGCTGTTTGAATTTAACCACTTCATCAGCCTACGGACGTACTTCCAATCACCCTCGATTCATAACTTAGTTGTAAACGATTGACTAAGGGATTAGGACAAAGGATTACATGTAACTAATATGCTTCTTTGAAACATTGGTAATTATTCACGCTATGACATGGGATACCCATGGGATATAGATTTTTTAGAATAGGGTAGCAAACAAGGGCAAAAAAAGAATGAGCACTCATTTGATGGGGAAGGTAAAAATGAAGTAGTTTTCAGCAAACAGGAATCCAAATAGCTAGGATTCAAACCACGGCTATCCAACTTACCACGGTAGTGTGCAACCAACAAATATACCACACCCAGGCGAAGCATCATAATCGGGAGATAAGCGAAGATACATACATTTATATACCAATATTCTAAAATGTTAACGTTTTAAGTGTTTTTTTTCCTTTTCCTCTTTAACGCTTGACATATATTGAAATTCGTATCACTTACACCATCCCAACCCGTTGTGTAATATATTCCTATTCATTGTGTTCGCTATTCTTAAGTTTGGAAAATTCGATGAAAATATTATGGTATAGTTAGGAGAGGGCTGGAGAGGCTGAAGTCATACATGGCAAGGAATAGCTTTTGAAAGCAGTTGCTGGAAAATCGGGTTGGGCGGTAATGGCCATGAGCATTAGGCAGAAGTGTTAGACAGGGCTGTCCGTTATCACCGGTACATTTTAACATATCCTTGGAAGAAATTATGAGACAGGGGAGGAACTGTAAGCTTTAGTCAGGAATGGGGAAAAATTCAGATGCTCGCGGATTATCAAGCGCCAGACAGTCTTTCAAGGGTTTACAACAAGTACAAGATGTGCTACAAATACAGCGCAAAAGATACGAAATAAAGATAAATCACTAGTAAACGGGCTTACAAGAAATACAAGATGTGCTACAAACACACTGCAAAATATACATAATGAAGATAAATCACTAGAAGTCGAAATTAATAAGAATTTTTTAGAAAAAAATTGGCCAGACTATATGTATTTAAAAGCAGGAGGTTAGAAGCTAGAGCATGTGGATCAAATAGCTGCCTAGATAGGCGTATGTTGGAAGAAAAAGGATATAGCTGTATAGATGTCAGAAGAAGAATTGCGTTGGCAAAACAAACCTTTATTCGCAGGAAAGAACAAATGACAGGATAGTTGAGTTGTGACGTAAAGAAAAGACCAGAGAAAAGTCTTATATTGCGTGTTGTATGCGTCGCGGAAACTGGACTTTGAGGAAATGAGATGAAAATAGACTTTTTAGAGCTTTTGGAATGATGGTGTGGAGAAGGATGAATAAAGTAAGGTGGGTTAGAAGGAGGATGAACGATGAAGTGTTACGGTTGGTAGGAGAGGATAGAAAGTTGATTGAACAAATTAGAACAAAGAAAACCTGGATGGTAGGGTATTTTGAAGGAGATGATAAAATGAAGAATGTTGGGTAGGCTGGGTAAAGGAAGGAGAAGAACGGGTAGTTTACATAGAATAATGTGAGGTAAGAAGTATGTGGAGTGGAAGAGTATATCGTAAGAAATGCACTACAGTCACGGTAGGGATGTCACATCGACATCGATGTATCGGACTACTCGATGTTTTTTTGCCGATACATCGAAAACATCGAGTGGTAAGACAATCGATGGAACATCGACTCGATGCTTTCAAAACACTCAACATCGCAGCGATGTTTTAGGAAACGAGCTGTATAATAAATGTTTTTGGTTGACCAATAACTCATTTTTCTGATAATCATATGCCTTTTAAGAATACGAACGAACCTTCCATAATTACGCCATCTATCGTTCGCGTGTAGGGAAACAAGTGAAGGTATAAAATCGTTCATGTTTTCATCTCAGTGTTGCCTTCCAAGAACATGATCCGCCATGTCTACATCAGTACCTTCTGAGAGGATTGTATCAGCTCTCAACTTGGTGGTGCAAGATAACAGGAGTAGGTTGTGTCGCTGCATATTAAGCAAAGAGTGTTCCCTACCGATACTGGGAGGTTTAAAACGTTTTAAACCCACTGTTTTTCAATTTGATTTTTTTGTTATACTACCAAGCTTAGAATATTTTTAGGGAACAGGTACACCCACTTTATTGTGTTATTTGTTGTATTATATTTATTTATCTTTATTTCATTATGAAACAGTGATATGTTTTATATGTTTAAAAATAAATTCAATGGAAAAATATTTGCGTATTATTAATCAATAATTTACTAAATAAGGTCCGAATAATTTTCGCTGCTGATTTACGAATAATTTTCAAAATTACAAGTTTTTAAGAATATGCAAAATTTCTGATGCATAATACCTAATACATAATACCTCTATAATACCTAACCTCGGATATGAAGGCTTAAAAACTCGATACATCGATGTTTTTTGTCGATGAATAATGAGTGAGTGGTGAGTACTTTTAAAAACATTGACCACTCGATGTTTTTTAGCCAATGTGGCATCCCTGGGTCATGGGAAAGAATTGATGTTCTTTTTAGATCTATCTTCAGAAGTAGAAAACTAAAAGTATTGAATCTTTTCCAATCCCTACCCCATTAGTACTTGAATAATCAAAATCTGGAGGCTATAGAATTCGAAATTTTATTTTTTTCATGGGTGTTTTCAAGTCTGTTTCCGCACTAATAGGCGCTTCAGACCGGGAGGAGAGGTATAAGGATAGGGATGGAAGGGATAGAAGGGATAGGGATATGTGGTCTGAAGCCGTGAATCCTTCATTTTCATGGGTGTTTTCAAGTCTGTTTCCGCACTAATAGGCGCTTCAGACCGGGAGGAAAGGTATAAGGATAGGGATGGAAGGGATAGAAGGGATAGGGATATGTGGTCTGAAGCCGTGAATCCTTCATTTTCATGGGTGTTTTCAAGTCTGTTTCCGCACTAATAGGCGCTTCAGACCGGGAGGAAAGGTATAAGGATAGGAATGGAAGGGATGGGGATAGGATAAGGTCCGAAGCCCCCTTATCGACTGATATCCGAGCTGTTGTTCATGGGTATTTTCAAGTCTGTTTCCGCACTAATAGGCGCTTCAGACCGGGAGGAAAGGTATAAGGATAGGAATGGAAGGGATGGGGGTAGGATAAGGTCCGAAGCCCAGAGCTGTTGTCTGTGGGTGTTTTCAAGTCTGTTTCCGCACTAATAGGCGCTTCAGACCGGGAGGAAAGGTATAAGGATAGGAATGGAAGGGATGGGGATAGGATAAGGTCCGAAGCCTTGTCCTCACCCGAGCTGTTGTCATGGGTGTTTTCAAGTCTGTTTCCGCACTAGCTGTTATAAATTCAGTACTTACACTAATTTTAGATGGGATACAATAAGAGGCAACACTGATTCAAATTAGCCATTTAAGGAATACCAGAAAAAGTCACTAAGGGAACAAAGCAACCATTAGGATTACGCTACATTCTACGAAACTTAACACAACATTCCTTTGATCGCACAAGTCTACACGCTTTTACTAGATTTTCTGTAGAGAAACTATTTTTCACACGCAGAGTCCTCTACACTGCGGCAACTCAACTACAAAGTAGTTATTACACTTTGTAGTTATTTAGTCACTATGTAGAGGACTCTGATCCCACATGAACGCAAGGGACACCTGGCGTCTTGATGGTAAATTAATAGACCACAACTATTACCTCACCATCCCTTGGAGCAGAGTTAAAAGTACCCTATAAACACCCTGACAAATATATAATTAAAATATTTGTCCCGACGAGAAACACTTAAAAACATGAATCCCTATGATCAACAGAGTCGGGAGCGATCAATTCTTAATGGGCGATTTTCCACAGGGTAGGTTCGTCAGTCAGGTGTAATGGAATTTGGTTTGAAGGTGAAATGGGGTCCATTAGTTTTGGACCCGGGGCAAAACGGTAGAGGATCCATTTATTGCACAGGAAATGAGATTCTGGAGAGGACGGTGCCAATTTGCCTTAACGACAACACGTTCCGGAAGGCTGAGATCGAATATCGTTCCCATCAAACTCATCCGACGCGTTTCTACATATTTCATTCGCATCTTAATTCACTCGCCCCCCCGAAGCCACACATCTTTACGCGTATTACCCTGAGAACTGACGCAAAAAGAGATGTGGAAACGAGATAAAAATTCGATTACAAGGTGGTCCAATTGCATTAGGTTATAGCGTAACCGTCAAGTTATACTTAATTCACCGTTGCGGTATTGATCAGCTAAATGCAAAAATTGCGTACCTTAGAAAAATTAAAGCATACGCAGGTATCCCCCGTCAACCTCTTATACCCCGTCCCTTAGTTATCCGCAGTCAACGGTTGAGCACTACTTTTCTCAACCGCGGTACTTCCCTTGCGCATGCGCGGTTCTGGCCAATCTAATGCCTTTTTTTAACATTCACGAATTCCACTAATGATTTTGTACACATACACGCGCACGAGTGTTAAAATGTGTACATCAAGGAGTGAAATTTACCTTGAAAAGATCAAGTGACTTGACCGGGAATCGGACCCAGATCTCCCAGTTGCCGACTAGTAACATCAATAAGTCACCTTACTTCAAGGCGAATTTCGAATAAACAGAGTGAATTTAGTTACAATATTTTAACACAGATGGCGGCTGTGCTCTTTTGTTTTTCTTCGCGGATATCAGCTACAGCAGAGTTCTCTAGATGGCATTTTAACACTACTCCTAGGTAATAAACTATGATACACAAACTGAAAAGGCAATATTTACGTGCAGTTACACCCAAAATTTACGCAAAAATATCACTTACACCCAAGCTAAATACATAAGCACCAGAGAAACAGATAATTAATTCACTCGCCCCCGCATCTACACATCATTACGCGTATTACCCTGAGAACTGATGCAAAGAGACGTGGAAATACGATAAAAATTCGATTATAATGGAGATGATACCACAATCATGTCTAAACCAGGGCCTGGAACCATTTGGGAGACGAAAAACTCGTCCCAAAGACGAAGATTTTTTTGGGACGGAACGGGACGAAAATTTTGGGACAGAGGGAAGTGATGATTCGAGACGAAATTTTTAAGACGAAAAAAAATGCCGGGATGAGACGACCAAAAACCTTGGGACGAAGAAATTGTGCAGGATGAGAAGAGACGAAAATAAAGGGACGAAATATATTGTAGAACGAGAGAAAACGAACATTTGCAGCCATTTCGCTCTTCTCACGGCATATCGAGGGGAAAAGAACATACGAAGACTTTTACTGGATATATTGGAACAATGGGGAACATGCACTATTTTTTATAACTCTTTGAATGTGAATTTTATTAGCTAAAATGTGCGTGGAGAAAATTTTGCTGAAGAATTAAGTTGTGTAACAAAGATATTACTCTTTGAAAATTGCACCTTTTTGGAAGCGTAAAAACACGACGTCATCGCATGACGTCACGGCACGGTATCACTATGGGCGTTGTTTATTTGTTTATGCATGGAGGTAAGTTGTTAAATGAATGGCGATAACGTATGTATTTATCTCATTTGTTTTTGCAATAAACGAATGTATTTCGATTTTTTATTTACGTAGCATGGATGGTAACGAGCAAATCGTCCATTAATTATATAATGCCTGTTTAGTGCCCAAGAATTTCTTCTACGTCTATGCAATCACTGGTTTTTTTTAAGAAGAACGCCGCCATAAGGGAGTCAACCAAAGGAAATTGTCGGAATGTGCTTTTTTTTAAGTATTGTTTCAGTCATCATTTCTTTCGAGAAATGCCAAAAAACCTCAAAACAATATATTCACTTCGTTTTCTTTTAAATATAAATGTCTATCTCCGTAGCAATATGGAACCTATACCGTGCAATGACGTCAGAAGGTGTTTCAGGTCACGTGACTTTCGTCGATTTTCGGAAACATTTTAATATCATTTAATAATCTTTGTGGTGGGCGTAGAAAAATTTGGCTTATATATTTAAATTGGCAAGAAAATTTCGCATCAAGTACATCTTTAATCTTTGTGAAACAAATTTCATGCATATTGCCCATTGGGTGCACTACAACAATCCATTTCGCTTTTCTGTAAACGTAAATTCAGGAAAGAAGTGTTACTCGTATCCTAGCGCCTATGCAACCACGCAGTCAGCGTGATATCGTAGGAATGAAAATGGCGGACTGCGCCAACTCCACTAGTGTTACTCGTATCCTAGCGCCTATGCAACCACGCAGTCAGCGCGATATCGTAGGAATGAAAATGGCGGACTTCGCCAACTCCACTACATAGTTATTAGATGACAATCCAGAGGACTCTGAGCTACAGCATCCAAGATCGCCACCTAATAGTAGGAAGGGCGTACTTCTACATTTATATAAATGTAGGTATATCATTTGAACAAAAAATAATTCTACATAGGTAAATCTTAACTGCTGACCGGCTTCAGACCACATATCCCTATCCCTTCTATCCCTTCCATCCCTATCCTTATACCTTTCCTCCCGGTCTGAAGCGCCTATTAGTGCGGAAACAGACTTGAAAACACCATGAGTGAAGGATCCCTGATTAGAGCGGAAACAGACTTGAAAACACCCATGATGATAAGCATACCACCGATCCCCATCCCTTCCATTCCTATCCTTATACCTTTCCTCCCGGTCTGGAGCGCCTATTAGTGCGGAAACAGACTTGAAAACACCCATGAATGAAGGATCCCTCATGGTGTTTCCCTCATCCTATCCAGGTTCGGGATACCTGAGGCTTCAGACCACATATCCTTATCCCTTCTATCCCTTCCATCCATATCCTTATACCTTTCCTCCCAGTCTGAAGCGCCTATTAGTGCGGAAACAGACTTGAAAACACCATGAGAAGGATCCCTGACCCATGGGTCGCGCTTCGGACCTTATCCTATCCCCATCCCTTCCATACCTATCCTTATGCCTTTCCTCCCGGTCTGAAGCGCCTATTAGAGCGGAAACAAACTTGAAAACACCCATGATGAAGGATCCCTGGCGAAAAAAATATCATCTCAATGCGAATACTATTTTGCCACAAGTATCTCATCTGCTGAATTGAATATTTTACTTCATGCCTGCCGATTTAAATGCATTACTGATAGTGGGTGCAGTCTACTTGAATTAAACCAGATGAGCACTCGTCTATTCAATTGTGTTGCCGTCAATTTACGATCTGAAAACCTCTCAGTCGTAAGAAAAACTAGTATGCTTCGCAGAAAAAAATTTAATTTTACTCCATAATCAATTTCACTCTAACATTCGGCCTAAATTTTAAGTTTAAGATTTTCTGCAGAAGCAGTAACGTTTTTCTCCATTATCATAATTACTCTCGTTGATGACCTAGTCACAAGTTCTATTCTGCTTAAGTCTTTATATCATAGGTACCCTGTAGAATTTCCGACGCAACTCCATTTTTCGTCAGATAGGAGGTAAAACTACCTCGGTTCCTTTTTCCATTCTGTACGTCACTATATTCCTCACAAATTAAATCCATACACGCAGAGCGCAGAAGAGACAAAACTAAGATAACCGTTATCGCCGCGCGGTATCCAGGGAGAGAGTCAATCAACACGTTCCCAAGCAACGGAAATCGACGAAATAAGAAATTTTATAACACATGCCACAGAGTGAAAGGTCCCTTCCAGGTTTGTTGTGAATTTTTGGGGTGAAAATTGACATGCATATAGCAGGCTACATGTTCAACGAAAAGTTAATCCATTGATATCCACGTAGGATTTATTTCTATGCATTTATGCTATACGTGCCCCCATTTATAATTAGTAACATTATTCCATTGGTCTATGCAGGTTTATAAATGGAGTTGACTTATTCTTTTGTCCATTACGGTAATACTTCAGATCTGAAATTTTTCTTCGGAACTAGAATCTTCTACCTCCCATCAAAACATGGGGTCATTGACTATGTTTTTTTCACTGCCGAGTCTGATAGAGTTTGTAAAATAAACATACTGGCATTTTTCCGTTCTTCGATCCGTAAATTAGTTATCGAGATATGAGCTGCGAAAAATTGATGTTTTCAACCCTTTCGGAAAAGTGGGCGTGGTAAGGACTCGTACGTCATAAACTTTGTCCAATCACAACTGAGACCGCGAAGCTCCTTCGCCTTATCACAATGGGGGACACACAGCTGACTCTGCCAATGGAAGTGGTTGCGACGGGATTTTTTTCAGGCAGACCTCCGCTCCTTTCTCGTTCTTCCTCAACACAGTCAAGGACGGGAGGTGGATGACGTAGATATCCTTAACGCAGCTGGGCGTTAGGCGGGCGTTAACTTTTTGCTTATTTAATTTTTTGATTTATGAGTGATTAGCTCTGGTTAAAAGATTAATTTTGTCACTAAAATTCATTTTTCGTTTCCATCTAACAATTCTGTGTACAAAATAGCGATTTCGGTTCCTAGTAAACGCTCCACTCATCATGGATTGTTTCTTTTCTTCCACTTTCCTCACTTACCCCGCATTCTGTTTTCGATAATGTTCATCCAAATTATTCAAATCCAGTACCACTAGTTACTAATTCCAGTCACCGATTAGCTTAAAAAAACTGGAAAGATCTATACCAAGGAAAAAAGAATGAGATCGTTTACAAGAAAAAGAATGCTTGAAAAGAATTGGAGGATATTAACTGCATAGATATCAGCTGAAGATAAATGAGAAGAAGACTAAGATATTGGTGTGCAGCAAGAAAGAAGAGGCGAAAACCAATGTCAAACTAGGAAAACATAAACTTGAAGAGGTTAAAGAGTTCTGTTATCTAGGAAGCCGAGTAACCAACGATGGACGAAGCAAGAAAGAATTAGTGAGTAGAATAGCCCAGGCAAAGAGGGCATTCTTTCAAAAGGAGAATATCCTTACAGCAGGAAATACAAGCATAGAAGTAAGGAAACAGTTCATAAGAACATACATCTGGAGCATTCTTCTTTACGGCAGTGAATCATGGACGATGACAGCAGCGGAGAAGAAAAGGGTAGAAGCATTTGAAATGTGGTGCTACAGAAGAATGCTGAAGATTAAATGGATCGACCGAGTAAGTAACGAGATAGTGCTAAGAAGAGTGGGAGAAAAGAGAAGTCTGCTGACAACTCTAAAAAGAAGAAGGGAAAACTTAATCGGCCATATCTTGAGACACGATGGCCTGATGAAGACTATCGTCGAGGGAAAAGTGAACGGGAAGATTGGAAAAGGCAGGCCTCGTATGAGATACATGGAACAGGTCGTGAAGGATGTAAAAGAGAAGAATTACGTCACAATGAAAAGGTTGGCCGATAGAAGAATCGAGTGGAAAGCTGAGTCAAACCAATCCTAGGATTGTTGACCAATGATGATGATGATAAAAATTCCTCTGGAAATGAAAAAAAATATATTAGCTAAGTGTTTTGTTCCCACTAGGGTGATAAATGCCAGAATAACGAGGACGGAAAATGATAAGCACTTGAGAAAATCAAGTACGAAGAAAAAGGAAAAAATCTGAGATGACGGACTAGACATTAGGGACGGTTGTGAGTTGTGTGTGACGGGGAAGAAGGGTAATTGAAAGCTACTTGCTAAGAAAAATAGGGAAGGAAAAATGTCTGGAAGAATGAGGGATAGGAACACCTAATGGCATGGAAAATGTATGAATTAGAGAGATTTATTTATGTTTTTCTTTCTTTATTTATTCTGGGCTAGATGAAACCATATGGACCCCTCTGCTCCTAGCCCAGGGTTCATTAAGATACAGAGTTCAATAATTAAACAGTCAACAAAAAAGAATTAAACCTCTTTGTAGAGTCGTATGCATATTTTTTTTACAATCGTTTAAATCATCTTGAAAGAATTTGTGGCTCTACAAAGGAAAAAGTAAGTCACACAAAATTGAAAAAGATGAATTAGAAGGACAATTGAATTATATTGTTAAACTGTCATTAGAGGTACATCCCCGGGGTTTAAACTCAGTGACGTCAGCATGCGGCGAAATAATCCTTTGCGAAAGCTTAAATGATTGTGTATCTTTTTGAATTCTTCCGGGAGGTTACCATATAGACGCATGAAGCTGGTGGTGAATGAAGTATCCATGTGTTCAGTTCGATGAGGCGGATAAGGGAAGTTAGTGGAAGCACCCCTAGTGGATATTCCAAGAACTTCGTCGAAAGTCTATAGACGGTCGTTTATGTGCTTTGGAAGTCCGGTGGCAAGCCATTTATATCCCAATGTGAAGCATCTGAGGTCTCTTCTTTCTTTAATCTTTAATATTTGGACTCTGTTGTGATATGAGCCGTATCCGGAAGCCAAGTATGCTTCGGCAAAGCATTCTTGGTGATGACGTATTGCTGACGTACAATGAAGCATGATTGGGAAGGAATGCTTCATATTCTGACAGTCTACGGTAAGGAGCGACGTTAAGCAATAGTGGCAACATAAAAAAACCACTAGGTAGAGTGAAAAACGATAGAGGGCGACATCTATCAAATGTTTAGATCAAGGTCCGTTATGTTTAGATCGGAAGAAAAAGAGCGATTATATGTATATTAACCTTTTCATTGATATGTATATTAATAATTATGCAAATGTAATATACAAAGTAAAAAAAAATAGATACTTCACTCATTTATTAGTAGCTAACGGCTCCGCCATCTTTTGTTATTCTCGTCAACAATGCTTCGAAGCCAACATGGAAGCGTGCTTCTGTGCTTTGGCACCGTAGCATTCTTCCCCCAGAGTGCTTCGCGTTCGGACGTACTTCGTGTGTTTCCGATGGTAGCCCCCTCCACTTGCAAGCAAGCATTGTACATAGTATGCTAAGCGCTAGAAGCAAACGTTTCGGACAGGGCATGTGAGCCCAAGGCTGCGGGCGATACACATAACGCAGGCAAGCAATAAGGAGGGATGACGGAATGTGCAAAAAACATTGGAGATTATGAACCTCCACTAGATAAGGAATCTACTATGACAACCGCATGTAAAATAGTAGCCCTCTCAGAAACGTGTGCTTCTAGCGCTAAGCATACTACAATTAATGCATCCAGGTGGAGGGGGGTTTTGTCGGAAACACCCGAAGCATGTTCGAACGCGAAGCCATCCCTGGGAAGCATGCTACGAAGTCGAAACACAGAATCAGGCTTCCATGTAGGCTTCGAAGCATTGATGACGACAATAACAACAGATGGGGGAGAAGTTTGCAACTTAAAGATATGTGTAGTATCTTTTTTTTTAAACCTGGCATATTACGAGTGCATAATTATTAATATACATAGTACACCAAGAATGCTTCACTTAAGCATTTTTTCCTCGTACAATTAGGGATATGAATATCTGTAAATGTATCCAAGTGTATCAATAGATAGCATAGGTAGTTGCATGATGGTATAAGGACCCAAAAAGCAGCATGTTTTTGCATGCTTGCTTTGGTATTTTTATCTTTTTTAAATAGTGAAGTTTAGACTAGTATATTATTACTAGACCTTTTCCATGCATGATATGTAGTTTTTTCAATTTTAAATATACTGTGGGAAGGAGCTTAAGTTTTTTACTCATCTAATAGTATGTCTCTCTTCCACTACGTGATGCCTGATACTGTGAACAGTAAAGAAATATCGAGTAGAATAGCCAAGGCAAAGAGGGCGTTCTATCAAAAGAAGATTCTACTAGCTGGAAATACAAGCTTGGAAGTAAGGAAGCAATTCATCAAAACGTATATCTGGAGCATGTTACTTTACGGTAGTGAGGCGTGGACGATGACAGCAGCGGGGAAGAAAAGGGTAGAAGCATTCGAAATGTGGTGCTACAGAAGAATGCAGAAGATTAAATGGATCGACCGAGTAAGTCCTACGAAGAGTGGGAGAAAATACAAGTGTTCTGAATACTCTAGGAAGAAGACGGGACAACTTAATCGGCCATATCTTGAGACATGATGGCCTGATGAAGACAATTGTTGAAGGAAAAGTAAACTGGAAGATTGGAAAAGGCAGGCCTCGCATTTGATACATGGAACAGGTTGTGAAGGATGTAAAAGAGAAGAATTACGTCACAATGAAAAGGTTGGCCGATAGAAGAAACGAGTGGAAAGCTGCGTCATACCAATCCTAGGATTGTTGACCAATGATGATTATGATGATGGACCGTAACGAGAAAATCGTCCACAAACAGCATTACACCTGCGTAGTATCCTGTTAGTTTTCACTCCACAAATCTCTGCAATGACGAAGAAATCGCAGTTTTATAAGAGGAGGATCCCACTGTAGGGGAGTCAACCGAAGATAAATTTTCGGTTTTTGTGCTTTTAAATCCCTTATCAGTCATCGCTTCTATCCAGAAACGGCTAAAAACCTCAGAGCAATATATTCGCTTCGTTTTATTCTAAAATAAACGTCTGTTTTAGTAGCAATATGGGACCTATACCGTGCAGTGACGTCAGAAGGCGTTTCAGGTCACATGACTTTCGTCAATTTTCGGTAACTTTTTAATAGTGTTTAATAATATTCGTGGTTTCCATAGAAAATGTTGGCTTTTAAGTTTAAATTTGTGGGAAAATTAATATCTATTTAGTTTTAAATTGGTTAAATGAATAAAAAGGAAGTTCCCAGGCAAAAACCACTTCGTAAGTTTCCACAAGGCTTGACGTTGAAGATGATTGCACTACAATCGAAACCTAGGTCGGTGTCTCAATAAACTTGTGGAATCTTACAAAGTGGTTTTTTCTCCTTGCTTCTGGTTAAATGAAACCTGTTACAACTAATAAAATCAACTCCATGGTAATAAAGGCATTAATATCCACCTAAGATAATCTTAGGATTATTAACTGATGCCAATCTGATTAAGTTGGATACCATTTAATTGTTATTCATGTTTTAATACACATGCAGTCTCAATAAGAGGCTGCATATAAAGCTTTCTAAAGTTTTGAACGGAGTAGTTTCATTGTCACCTATCTCGGTTACCATGACAATGCCTCCTCCAGTATATTCTAACCTCCTTGGTTTAAACCCTTTCAGGCCAATAATTGCTAATTGTTGTAATCAATGTGGTAGCAGTTCTTGATAATCCAGGACTTCAGGAATTTCTTTTTGACTAAGAGATAGGTGACAACGATGCACTTTCATTCATTTGCTAAATTTGACTCCTGCAGGCTAGTTTCTTTCTCAAGTAAGGAATTTCCTGATGAAAAGCGTTACGTTTTATACAAGAAACGAGGTTATTAATGCGGTAACTGGCCAAATGAACATGATTTGCAATAGATTTTCCTAACGAGGCAAAGCTGTTGGATAAACGTTAAATGAAGTTTATTTGAACTGTAGAAAAATGAATCTTATTTTGATGAGCTAAGAATAGTAACGTAAATACAGCAGATATTTTTGTAATTATGACTGGAATATATCGGGAACTTATGGACCACAGAGTGGATGATTTTTATTAAACTTAAATTTTCGCGTATTTATTTATAGATTCATTATTTATTTATTTAGGATGCTAATATGTAACTTTTTCACAGCACCTGACAATTTATTTTGTTTTTTGAAGAAATCAAAATTTTCAAATTTACCATTTTTATGTGTGCAGTTTGCGCAAAAATCCTGTTCTGCGTTAGGATTAGCAACTCTAATAATTTCTAAGGATTCCGTCTCCCAGGTTCCCTAATTTTAGGTTTTTTCCATGAATTTTTATCACATAAAGCATTCGTAATAGTTATCTCGGATACACCAACGGCTAAAGATTTAATCTCACTGTCTAAACTAAGACCTCATTCCTTGGGCGAACACAACCTCCATGCAATCAAGGGGATTTGCGACGTTTGGGTAAACAGGATATGGAGTAAAATTAAAGCTATCATTGTTAACCCCAATCCTTCTATGGTGGGAAAGAAAGAAAATCGACGGCATACTGAAAGAAAGATAATGATTACCTTCACAGAAATACAGGGAAAACTCTGTAATGCTGGATAGATCAATTTCATCAGTAACATATTGATACTGGATGGTTTCGTGGAGACAATTTTGGGGGAGGGGGAAATATTAAGGGGAAGAATTGCAGGGAGGAAGGCCAAAAATGAGGTAGAAATGGAACGAACAGCGGATGATTTCCAAAAACAAAAATTATGCTAATATGAAGAGGTTCGGTGAGAAAAGAATAGTGTGGAGTAGCTGCATTAAGCTAATCTCGGGACCAATGATGATGATGATGGTGATAAAAGAAGTGGAGCTGGATCCCGTATCTCCCATCAACCTACACGTGTGGCCATTTATACTGTCGGCCGGCGTGTTCGGGGTTTTGCGCTGTCTCCGCTGAAAGCATTCCATTCGCACACGTGGACACCTCCGCTTATGAAATTGGATCGACCTCCCTTACCAGCCAACAAGGACGAAGCCAAACTGACGATGGACGTGCACGTGTGTTTCATTACTTGCCGCAAGAAGAAAGGGACTAATGAGCACCATAGGAGACTAAAAATGGAATGACTAGAACTAGTCGACTACTATAGTTAGCTGCTGGAAGAAAGAGAAAAAAAATCATTCGTCTAGACTGGGACTCGAAACCGGACTCCCAGATTTCCAGTTGAGCTACCTAGTTGTACTCTTTCCCGGTGGACATTACAGTCCTTAAATGAACAAGTTGTTGCCGGACTGCTGGATATATTAAGGGCTGGCTCGCACTAGCGCGACCACGACAGACCGTTGTCGTACTTACTCCGACCAGAACACGACCACGACCACACCACTTGCGATTTAATTTTAGTCGCAAGAGAGATGTCGAAGAGTTAGCTGTTGTAGTGCACTTGTAACGTGGGTATGTGAGAACAGCAAAGAGAAAGCGATACTGGGAAAATCCCTTGTTAGCTGTCAGATCAACAAAAGGACAGATTTCTACATTTTATGGGGTGCTAAGGCAGTGTGAAGATAAGTTTTTCAATTACAAATGAATGCCTGTTAAAAGGTAAAAGCAAGGGTATATCTTTAATTGCCCCAGTAATAATTTCAGCATCAAACTCCACTTGTAATGTGGGTATGTGAGAACAGCAAAGAGAAAGTGATACTGGGAAAATCCCTTGTCAGCTGTCAGATCAACAAAAGAACAGTTTTCTACATTTTATGGGGTGCTAAGGCAGTGTGAAGATAAGTTTTTCAACTATAAAAGGATGCCTGTTAAAAGGTAAAAGCAAGGGTATATCTTTAATCGCCACAGTAATACTTTCATCATCAAACTCTGGTTACAGCGACATTACAAAACACCTTCACTGTTCGCTAGCTCAATCAGTGCTGGAGTGAAGTCGGAGGCAGTGCGCGGCGCGCCATAACAATGCGTGTCAGAGTCCTCTGGATTGCCAACAATAGACTATTGGTTATTATTTGGCAATCCAGAGGACTCTGATGCGTTTTATTTCTGGTCGGGACGACCAAACTCAAAAATTTTGGTCGGACGACTCGGGTCCGACCAACGAGTCGCAGTTGGCCTAGTGCGCGTCTGCACTTAGTAACAAAGCAGCCGAAGTCGTGCGCATGGCTCCACCCACAGATATATATCTGTGGCTCCACCGTCCGCGAGGTGAAAGCCGACAATGAAACACTAAGGTGGTTACTTGTAACAAATCAAAGCTCACGAACTTGCCGCGAAAACTTTGCGGCGTTACCCGATGCTCCAACAGTTATGCTACGAAGACGTCCTGTGGAAATTAGAGAGGTTGATAAAACGGCAATCCACCTGGCAAACGACAGGTCACGGGTTCGATGCAATTACTTCTAACAATGAGCATTCTTTGCTTTAAGTACGATGTTTCTTCAATTAAATCTGGCTACTGACACTCATTTACTTTTAGAGGCAATAACGATGACAAGTGCGATTCGTAGATTGTTGGACCGAATTTGATTGTTAACCTCCTAACGAATTAACGAATAAGGCTTAAATAATGAATGAACTAGAGCGTGTACAGCAAAGATCGGCAAGATTTGCAAAAATGATAACTATGTTAGCGTTAGCAGTCTATTAGATGAACTAAAATGGGAATAATTATCAGACCATAGGTTGAAATTTAGGCTTAATATCTTGACTAAATTCCAAGATAATATTTTCACTGATGACGTTTAAAATATTTTGCGAACTCCAACTTACTATGGTAGACTGGGCCATAGTCACATAATTAGAGACATTGATTGCAGAATCGACAATTTCAAAATTTTCTTTTTCTCTCGTACAATTAGGATATGAATGGTTGAAAATATACCCAATAGTATAAATACAAGTGTATCAACAGGTAGATGCATGTATATACTAGGATTTAAAGCTTGCCAAACTAACAGTATGTTTTTGCATGCTTGCTTTGTAATTTTTATCTTTGTTTGAAAGTATGAAGTTTGGACTAGGATATAAATACTAATCCTTTTTATAAATGATGTGCAATGGATGTTTTGCATTAACCCCCTACCACACACCTTTATGGTAGCTTGCAGGGTATTATGCAGATGTAGTATGGTGGAGATAATTACGTTCAAAATTCACGTCCTATTGCAATGCTCATATTTGAAGATAGTCCATTGAGAACTTCCATATTTGTCCATATTTTCTATTCATTTATACATTTTGGTGCAGCCCAAATGCTCATACACCCAGAAATTGCTACTGCAATTTATCATGTACGAGTTACGGTAGGTTTATTCATAAACGGTCAACAATCCTAATAATGGTGTGGTTTGACGCAGCTCTCCACTCGATTCTTCTTTCCGTCAACCTCTTTATAGTAGGTAACGTAATTCTCCTCTTTCACATCCTTCACTACTTGCTCCATATATCTCATACGAGGCCTGCCTTTTCCGTTCTTCCCGTTCACTCTTCCCTCGACGATTGTCTTCAACGGGTCATCGTGTCTTAAGATATGGCCGATTAAGTCGTCCGGTCTTTTTTTTGACCTTTCATCAGATTTCTTTTTTCTCCCACTCTTCTTAAGACTTCTCCATTTGTTACACGGTCGATCCATTTTATCTTCATCATTCTTCGGTAGCACAACATTCCAAATGCCTACAGCCCAGAATTCTCTGCTGCTGTTGTGTTATGTTATGTTATTTAGGGGAGGCGACTGACAGCTGAGGTCATTTGCGCCATTTAGGATAGGTGGGTAAATAGGTAATGGTAGGAGTTTTCAGGGAACGGAGGAAGGGTGGAGAGAAACCAGGCGTCGGATTTAGCCTACTCTTAAGGACAGGCGCCAAGGTGACCTCGGCTTAACGTCCTATCCGACTGACGGAGTACTGAATCTGAAATACCCTCCACTAGGCACTCAAGTAGGGACCGATTAGCCTCTGAAAAAACCGCCACTATCGAACCCAGACCCTCAGGATGGGAGGACAGTACTCTAGCCACCACACCAACCCGATCCCCTCTGCTGCTATCGCCCATGCTTCGCTGCCATATGGTAGGTTTAGATGGACATTAAAGTCTTATCCTGACCCTTGTCTTTCATACAAGGTCCTCCTTTAGTTCAGCATACTTCCTACCTCCCATCATTTTACCCAAACTACCCGTACTCCTCCTCCGTCTACCCCTCTTACCCAAACTTTTTCTCTCTATCACATCCTTCAAAACACCATTTACAATTTGTGCCTACTCCATCCAGTCCTTCTTCCATCTAATTTCCTCAATCTACTTCCGTTCCTCCCCACCATTCTTCCAGCAGTTCTTCGCACGCCTTATTTCCTTCCCACCCACTATTCTCCGTCACTCTCCACATTATCCTCTTTTGATAAAGTTAATGCTTTTTGTGCTTTACAATGCCCGCTCGACATTAGATTTTACAACCACATTTTCTGTACGTCCCTACTCAGCCACTCTGCTATCAGTTTTCTTTAGCGAGTACACACCTCTTCTACCAACACCATTTTACTTCCAGCTTCAACGGAGAAAGGTATCTGGATAAAAACTAAACCTAAGTAATGAAAATTCATTGCTGTCGAGAAAAAAATTAACGCGTATGCGAACGTATGGCTATTTTCTCCCTTGCCTATCCGGGGTACAAATGAAACTGCATAAAGTCTATGAGATTTTGACAAGAATATCAATATTGGTGGCCAATTACAGTCATCTACAGCGGAAGGGAATCAAGGAAGGAGAACTAATTGATGTTATCAGCATGCATAGTCTTAAGACCTGTTTTGGAGACTAGTTTTAATAAACATCGTCCCCAAAAATTGATGAGAAATATGTAAATTGCGAATATTTACATCTGCCGTGGCAAACGATCTGTTATTTTTACGTTACCTTTACAAAAGCGAAACCCAAGCCTTGTTTTTTCAATGAGACTGGGACGAAAAAGTGGAAAATCACGGCCCAAGGGGGAGTTATTCACGACCGGATAGAGTGTCTACACGCATCAGCTGTCGTTCCCCCTCATCCCGAATTCCCGCCGGATTTCGGATCGCAGGACGAAACATTAAAGTCAAAGGGAAGCGACCTGCCCTTTTGACAGCCCACCGTGGACGGAAGAATCCCATTCGGGCTCGAGGTGCGTTGGTATCGCTTTAATGACCGGGTATCGACAACAGGTGTGTTGATGGGGACGCTGGCTCGGTCCCGACGACCCTTTTGATCAGGGCTCTAAAATTCTGGCGGGGAGCATTTAATGAAAGGAGAGAGCTCGCACCAGAGACGCCAAATCCCACAAAACCGAAGTGGGCAGGGAGTGGGGTATGGGAAGCAAAGTGAATGCTGGGCCAGTCGTATACGTCATGGCGCCAGTGATGTACGTTGGCATGACGACTGTCTCCATTTTCCTGGAAACACATTTTTAAAATTCTCACAATTTACAACTAAGATATTGCAAGTTTGTTATTGTTTTGGACTAAAATTGTACTTTTGCGGACACCAGAAAAGATAAATTTCCAACGATTTTATCACAAGAAGGATCGTTATATGTCATTGCAGTACCGTTTCTTGGAAAGAAGATAGACAGCTTAGGGGAAGGGTGAGTTCAATAATAATAATAATAATAATAATAATAATAATAAAAGGAGATTGAAAAAAGGACTAAATATCAAGATCTGCTGTGCGAACTCCGGCAAATGTACGCGGGCTACTCTGTAAAACTGGTAGTCCTCATCGTGGGCGTGCTTGGTGGTGTCAAGAGCTCACTGGTCGAAAATCTCAAGTGCATCCCAGCGTGCAGGGCGCGAGCGGATGCACTTGCAAGTGCAATGCAGAAGGCTGTCCTTCTCGGGTCTCTCCGCCTGCTTCGTGCGCATGACCCTAATGCCGGGTAGCCACCTATCCACCGGTGGCGGACGTGGCTACCCCTAGGCACGACCCCTCTCGAGTCCCCGGCAATTATGACGGCAACGAAACCTGATGCTAGCCGGAGACTCGGAGGTGGATGTTACAAAAGTAACAAATAAATAATAATAATAATAATAATAATAATAATAATAATAATAATAACCTCCCCACTCGCGGAAATATTGGGTTCCTAAGAAATCCAGTGACGCCACCCACAACCGGCCCTTCTCGGATGAGGGCCCTAGCAAAGTTGGGTGTGGCAAACCTATGCCATCAAAAAAGGGAGCTCGCATGGAGTGGACGGAGACCCTGAGGGGAGACCTTCTCGCTTGCCATGCTGCCAGTGAGCCAAGTCGCAGGGGATACATGGCGAGGATGCACTCTTTGTGGTGTGAGATGCATCCTGAACATAACCATCTGTCGCAGCAGAATCTGCGCGACTACGCCAATCACCTGCGCAAGAAAACGACACCCCAACCGCAAGATCAGAGTAGCACACCACCGGCCAAGGCTCCATCTCCTACCAAGGCAGATGTACCTCCTACTGCCGGTGCTCCCGCCGAACTTTCGGCGAAGGGAGACGAACCGAAGGCCGATTCTGATCTGCTTCAGCGGTTGGAAAACACGATAAGCTACGATGAGACGACTACCAGGCAGAGAAATATTCATCATAAAATTTCTCTGCGGGACAAACAGCTGTCCCAGTTGAATGGCATCGTAGATATGATCCTGACCGAAACGAGTAGCCTCTGGGAAATAGACTGCGTGGTATATGCTGCCGCCACACTGTTGGCATCTCCCCGAGTGCCTGCCACTTGGGAGACTAAAGCAGCAAACAGGCTTAAACAGCTTAATGCCAAAATCACGCTGGCAAGACAACAGGTGTCGAGATTTCAGTGTGTGATGGATTACCTTTCCTCCGGTCGGGCCTTTACGCCGAAGGTCAAGCGCATTGCGCGTGCAATCCGGAGAGACCACCACACACTGAACAAAAGAGTACTGCCTATCCTTAAGCAGCACGAGGTGGATAGAGTGCGGGCACTTACAACGGCGAGGAAGAAGTTGGTCAAAAGGACCAAGGCCAGGAAGGAGAACTCCACCTTCTCCTTTCAGCCGTCCCGCCTCTTCCGACCCCCTCCACCTGTTGTCCAAACACCACCATCTGTCCCGGAGGTGGAACGTTTCTGGAAGGACATCTACGAGACTAGGAAGCCATTCAACGAAGGTACTCCAGCTATTGCCCACTTTAAAGAGTTTTGTGACCGCCACCTAGACGATATGGATCGTCCCATCTCAGTCACGGAAAGTGATGTGAAGAAGGCCTTCTCTGGCAAGAAGAACTTCACTGCTCCAGGAATGGACGCAGTGAATAACTTCTGGTGGAAAAAGCTCTCTTCCACGCACAAACACCTGGCCAGAATCTTCACATCCTTCCTGTCAGGAACGGAGCCAATTCCGTCCTGGCTGACTGAGGGGCGAACGGTCCTAATACCGAAAAAGGGAGACTTGTCCGATCCGAAGAATTACCGCCCTATAACCTGTCTCAACACTGTATACAAGGCGTTCACTTCCATCTTGAACGACCTTATCCTCCGCCACGTCCAACCGGTATGGGAGGAAGTGTACGAGCAGAGGGGCTCCAAGAAAGGCATCGCGGGATGCAAGGACAACCTGCTCATTGATAGGTGCGTGAGCCAGGACGCTTGTCAATACAAGCGTAACCTGTCAATGGGCTGGGTGGACTACAAGAAGGCTTTTGATACCACCTCTCATGAGCTGATTATAGCCATGCTGAGGTACATGAAAGTCCACCCAGAGGTTGTGTCCTGCATCGAACGCCTGTTACCACTATGGAAGACGCGGTTCGCCATACCATCTGGCAAGAAGACCGTCTACACGGATTTGGTAACATACCACCGTGGCGTTTTTCAAGGCGATAGCCTCAGTCCCCTCCTGTTCTGTTTATCTCTCCTCCCACTGTCCGTTCAGTTGAGACGAGGTAGGGGATATATGTGCGGTGTCCCGTCAAAAAGGGAGCATAAGGTCACCCATCTTTTCTATATGGATGACCTGAAGCTTTATGCTTCAAGCGCGAAAGACCTGCGCCTGGCGTTGGACACCGTACGCAGATACAGTGAGGATATAGGGATGGAATTCGGATTGGACAAGTGCGCGACCATCCATCTGGCGAAAGGAAAGATTTCGGAAGACCAGGAAGACGTGCAGCTCGTTGACGGAAACGCTATTCGTCTTCTTGATGAAGACGAAGCGTATGAATATCTTGGCGTCCCCCAGCGCCGGTTGCAGGAGGTGAGAGCAGTGAAGGAAAGGCTTGCAGCGAAATACAGGCAGACTCTCAGGCGAATCTGGAGCTCTGACCTGTCAGGCAAGAACAAAGTTCTTGCGACCAACACCTTCGCGGTTCCAACACTGCTCTACACCTTCGGTTGCATCAAATGGAATGTCAACGAGCTGCAAAACCTCGACAGGGGAACGAGGAAAATGATGACCATATACCGCAGTCTTCATCCGAAGTCTTCCGTCGCCAGATTGTATCTCCCGAGAAGGCTAGGTGGTAGAGGGCTGATAAGCCTGGAGTGCCTTCATGACAGAGTAGTCCTGAATACGGCTTGCCGCGTGTTCCACAGCACGGACCCCCTTATGCTGCTCGTGAAGAAACACGAGAGTGTCGGCAAAGGGGCGTTCCTATTCCAGGCGGCGAAAAGGGCAGCAGATGGCCTCGGTTTGGACTTGGACCTTACTTCCAGCGGAGAAGCGTGCGAAAAATCAATCTTGTCGCTGGAGGCGGACGTGCTAAAGCTCGAAATAAAGAATGCGGAGCAAAAGATCCTGCTCCGCAAGCATACCGAGAAGCCCATGCATGGAAGTTTCTATCGAAACTTGGAAACGCATGGGCTATCGAAGGAGCTCACGTTCGCCTTCCTGCGCTCCGCAGGTCTGAAGTCCGAGACCGAGGGATTCGTGCTTGCGTGCCAGGATGGTGTCATCAACACCCTCGTGTACCGTCGCCTCATCTTTGGGGCAAACGTGACGGACACGAGATGCAGAGCGTGCCGAAGGCAGCCGGAGACATTAGGTCATCTACTCTCCGGCTGCAGCTTCTATGCGAAGAACGCATATATAAACCGGCACAACTCAGCTCTGCGGGTGTTGTATTACCATCTAAGACACCATTACGGCATAGACGCGAATCCGATGCTGCCTTACGTCCCTGGAGACATCGAGTCCGTCGTGGAGAACGATAAGTGTAAGATCTGGTGGAATTATTCCTTCTCCACCTCCAGGCAATTGGAGGCGACGAAGCCTGATATCGTTCTCCTCGACAATCTCTCTCATGCCATGTTCGTGATCGAGTTTTCGGCACCGGCCGAAATGAACATGGCAGCGAAGGAGATTGAAAAAAGGACTAAATATCAAGATCTGCTGTGCGAACTCCGGCAAATGTACGCGGGCTACTCTGTAAAACTGGTAGTCCTCATCGTGGGCGTGCTTGGTGGTGTCAAGAGCTCACTGGTCGAAAATCTCAAGTGCATCCCAGCGTGCAGGGCGCGAGCGGATGCACTTGCAAGTGCAATGCAGAAGGCTGTCCTTCTCGGGTCTCTCCGCCTGCTTCGTGCGCATGACCCTAATGCCGGGTAGCCACCTATCCACCGGTGGCGGACGTGGCTACCCCTAGGCACGACCCCTCTCGAGTCCCCGGCAATTATGACGGCAACGAAACCTGATGCTAGCCGGAGACTCGGAGGTGGATGTTACAAAAGTAACAAATAAATAATAATAATAATAATAATAATAATAATAATAATAATAATAATAATAATAATAATAATAATAATAATAATAATAATAAAGTGGACGGAGACCCTGAGGGGAGACCTTCTCGCTTGCCATGCTGCCAGTGAGCCAAGTCGCAGGGGATACATGGCGAGGATGCACTCTTTGTGGTGTGAGATGCATCCTGAACATAACCATCTGTCGCAGCAGAATCTGCGCGACTACGCCAATCACCTGCGCAAGAAAACGACACCCCAACCGCAAGATCAGAGTAGCACACCACCGGCCAAGGCTCCATCTCCTACCAAGGCAGATGTACCTCCTACTGCCGGTGCTCCCGCCGAACTTTCGGCGAAGGGAGACGAACCGAAGGCCGATTCTGATCTGCTTCAGCGGTTGGAAAACACGATAAGCTACGATGAGACGACTACCAGGCAGAGAAATATTCATCATAAAATTTCTCTGCGGGACAAACAGCTGTCCCAGTTGAATGGCATCGTAGATATGATCCTGACCGAAACGAGTAGCCTCTGGGAAATAGACTGCGTGGTATATGCTGCCGCCACACTGTTGGCATCTCCACGAGTGCCTGCCACTTGGGAGACTAAAGCAGCAAACAGGCTTAAACAGCTTAATGCCAAAATCACGCTGGCAAGACAACAGGTGTCGAGATTTCAGTGTGTGATGGATTACCTTTCCTCCGGTCGGGCCTTTACGCCGAAGGTCAAGCGCATTGCGCGTGCAATCCGGAGAGACCACCACACACTGAACAAAAGAGTACTGCTTATCCTTAAGCAGCACGAGGTGGATAGAGTGCGGGCACTTACAACGGCGAGGAAGAAGTTGGTCAAAAGGACCAAGGCCAGGAAGGAGAACTCCACCTTCTCCTTTCAGCCATCCCGCCTCTTCCGACCCCCTCCACCTGTTGTCCAAACACCACCATCTGTCCCGGAGGTGGAACGTTTCTGGAAGGACATCTACGAGACTAGGAAGCCATTCAACGAAGGTACTCCAGCTATTGCCCACTTTAAAGAGTTTTGTGACCGCCACCTAGACGATATGGATCGTCCCATCTCAGTCACGGAAAGTGATGTGAAGAAGGCCTTCTCTGGCAAGAAGAACTTCACTGCTCCAGGAATGGACGCAGTGAATAACTTCTGGTGGAAAAAGCTCTCTTCCACGCACAAACACCTGGCCAGAATCTTCACATCCTTCCTGTCAGGAACGGAGCCAATACCGTCCTGGCTGACTGAGGGGCGAACGGTCCTAATACCGAAAAAGGGAGACTTGTCCGATCCGAAGAATTACCGCCCTATAACCTGTCTCAACACTGTATACAAGGCGTTCACTTCCATCTTGAACGACCTTATCCTCCGCCACGTCCAACCGGTATGGGAGGAAGTGTACGAGCAGAGGGGCTCCAAGAAAGGCATCGCGGGATGCAAGGACAACCTGCTCATTGATAGGTGCGTGAGCCAGGACGCTTGTCAATACAAGCGTAACCTGTCAATGGGCTGGGTGGACTACAAGAAGGCTTTTGATACCACCTCTCATGAGCTGATTATAGCCATGCTGAGGTACATGAAAGTCCACCCAGAGGTTGTGTCCTGCATCGAACGCCTGTTACCACTATGGAAGACGCGGTTCGCCATACCATCTGGCAAGAAGACCCTCTACACGGATTTGGTAACATACCACCGTGGCGTTTTTCAAGGCGATAGCCTCAGTCCCCTCCTGTTCTGTTTATCTCTCCTCCCACTGTCCGTTCAGTTGAGACGAGGTAGGGGATATATGTGCGGTGTCCCGTCAAAAAGGGAGCATAAGGTCACCCATCTTTTCTATATGGATGACCTGAAGCTTTATGCTTCAAGCGCGAAAGACCTGCGCCTGGCGTTGGACACCGTACGCAGATACAGTGAGGATATAGGGATGGAATTCGGATTGGACAAGTGCGCGACCATCCATCTGGCGAAAGGAAAGATTTCGGAAGACCAGGAAGACGTGCAGCTCGTTGACGGAAACGCTATTCGTCTTCTTGATGAAGACGAAGCGTATGAATATCTTGGCGTCCCCCAGCGCCGGTTGCAGGAGGTGAGAGCAGTGAAGGAAAGGCTTACAGCGAAATACAGGCAGACTCTCAGGCGAATCTGGAGCTCTGACCTGTCAGGCAAGAACAAAGTTCTTGCGACCAACACCTTCGCGGTTCCAACACTGCTCTACACCTTCGGTTGCATCAAATGGAATGTCAACGAGCTGCAAAACCTCGACAGGGGAACGAGGAAAATGATGACCATATACCGCAGTCTTCATCCGAAGTCTTCCGTCGCCAGATTGTATCTCCCGAGAAGGCTAGGTGGTAGAGGGCTGATAAGCCTGGAGTGCCTTCATGACAGAGTAGTCCTGAATACGGCTTGCCGCGTGTTCCACAGCACGGACCCCCTTATGCTGCTCGTGAAGAAACACGAGAGTGTCGGCAAAGGGGCGTTCCTATTCCAGGCGGCGAAAAGGGCAGCAGATGGCCTCGGTTTGGACTTGGACCTTACTTCCAGCGGAGAAGCGTGCGAAAAATCAATCTTGTCGCTGGAGGCGGACGTGCTAAAGCTCGAAATAAAGAATGCGGAGCAAAAGATCCTGCTCCGCAAGCATACCGAGAAGCCCATGCATGGAAGTTTCTATCGAAACTTGGAAACGCATGGGCTATCGAAGGAGCTCACGTTCGCCTTCCTGCGCTCCGCAGGTCTGAAGTCCGAGACCGAGGGATTCGTGCTTGCGTGCCAGGATGGTGTCATCAACACCCTCGTGTACCGTCGCCTCATCTTTGGGGCAAACGTGACGGACACGAGATGCAGAGCGTGCCGAAGGCAGCCGGAGACATTAGGTCATCTACTCTCCGGCTGCAGCTTCTATGCGAAGAACGCATATATAAACCGGCACAACTCAGCTCTGCGGGTGTTGTATTACCATCTAAGACACCATTACGGCATAGACGCGAATCCGGTGCTGCCTTACGTCCCTGGAGACATCGAGTCCGTCGTGGAGAACGATAAGTGTAAGATCTGGTGGAATTATTCCTTCTCCACCTCCAGGCAATTGGAGGCGACGAAGCCTGATATCGTTCTCCTCGACAATCTCTCTCATGCCATGTTCGTGATCGAGTTTTCGGCACCGGCCGAAATGAACATGGTAGCGAAGGAGATTGAAAAAAGGACTAAATATCAAGATCTGCTGTGCGAACTCCGGCAAATGTACGCGGGCTACTCTGTGAAACTGGTAGTCCTCATCGTGGGCGTGCTTGGTGGTGTCAAGAGCTCACTGGTCGAAAATCTCAAGTGCATCCCAGCGTGCAGGGCGCGAGCGGATGCACTTGCAAGTGCAATGCAGAAGTCTGTCCTTCTCGGGTCTCTCCGCCTGCTTCGTGCGCATGACCCTAATGCCGGGTAGCCACCTATCCACCGGTGGCGGACGTGGCTACCCCTAGGCACGACCCCTCTCGAGTCCCCGGCAATTATGACGGCAACGAAACCTGATGCTAGCCGGAGACTCGGAGGTGGATGTTACAAAAGTAACATCTTAATAATAATAATAATAATAATAATAATAATAATAATAATAATAATAATAATAATAATAATAATAATAATAATAAAAGGTCTTTATTGGGGCGAGATTGAGACAAAACTGTCCCTTCTGCCATCTATCAAGAGGACAGTGGGAATAGTTCAAGACAGATACGTTGCCATGGCGACAGCCTCCATTTTTAAACAAACACATTTCCCATCCTCTCGATTAAGGCATTGCAAGTTTGTAATATTTCTGGATTAAAAATGTGTCTTAACGGAAACCAGAAAAGATAAATTTCCAACGATTTGAGCACAAATAGAATGATTATATGCTGATGCTGTGACTGCTGTTCCATGAGAAGGAGACAGAAAACTGAAGGGAAGGGACAGCCCCCATTTTTAAACAAAAATATTTCCTGTCCTGACGACTGCAATTTTTTATTTTTTCTTGACTACTAATATGCCTTAACGAAGGTCATAAAAGATAAATTTCCAATTATGCTACCCCTAGAAAGATCTTTTGAATGTTGATATCCTTTTTCATCCGGAGAGGACCATAGCTGTGGTAATTTGCACCGCTAAGAATAGGTTGGGGGCGTAAGAGAGTGTCACTTGGATGGGATTGCTGGGCGTAGTTCGTATTATTTTTGGGTACACATCTGCTATTTATATTGGGTGAACTTCATAAGATTGGGAAAAAGGGTGAAGAAAAACCCGGCTTTGGCTCCCGTCTATCTATAATGCAAGATAACTGAGTGACCATTATTTACTTCCCTTCCTATGGACGGAGTAAAGAACATGGGTGCTTTCCAAATATCTTCCAAGAAAGAGACAAAGACTACTGAAAAATCTATGGTAGCTACTGTCCGAATGAGTATCCCGACTGTGTCAGAGATAAGCAAACCAGATTCAGGTGTGATGTGGTGGAAACATTCCATTATAATAGAATGATATTGCAATTTTCCACAAAAGTTTCTGGAAAATTGCATATTTGGGCGTCCATTTTTTTGCAATTTTCAAATAGCAAAAAATGGACTTTTGTGGGGAATATGCAATATCATTCTATTAATAATGTGTCAGAGATGTTTCATTTATATCCATTTCTCTCCTTGTGTGCTCCGGGGAGAGCATTTCATGTTCACCTTGCTCGCCCAGGAGAGAACCATGTTTAGAGTAGGCTACACGGAAAAAAATAGTTTGCAAGATACCACTGAACATGTTTGATAGTACACTTTTCGATTACAATTATTACATTTTAAATAAAAATTACCCTGCGATACATAAAATGTATTGAACGGTTTGGCACCAGATTATTAAAAATTTCGGTGATTAATAATTGGCTTGAAAAAACGAATCATTTCGGATAAAGTTACTGAATCGGGTCGATAGCCATAAGAGTTTGATAATCTTCACCAAGATTTCGGTAAATTCCAAGACCCGATTTAGCATTTGATTAAAAACATCTGACTCGTCGAGATTCTGTTTGATAGATTTTACTTTCTTATATGATAGTCGCGCATTTTACAGAAATGTGTCTATTGTTGCATTGTTTATAGACGGAGGCATATTTACGCGATGCAATATTTATATATCCACCTTAACTTCCAATCCTGATTGTCCTACTTTCATCCGCGAATGGTTGACAAGGGAAGAATATGGCTAGCATAATAAGGTGAGAAAGTAAGTGGATAGTACAGTTAGTTAGACAGAATAATGGAACAGGGTGTTTTCCAATATAAAAACGCTAGGGTTAATAAGGAATAAAAACAAAAAAATACTATGGATAGTAGTATTAATATTTAATTTCCAGGTACTCCAACGGCTCTGTTGAACCATCTAAACCTAAGATCTCAATCCAAGGACAAATACAATACAAATGCCCTGGTCGGGATTCGAATCCAAGACCTTTGTGTTTCCAGGCCAGCATTTTACGAATCTGAATGCCATGGTCGGCTGATAGATAGTACGGAGAGGGGTAGGAAATATGCCAGCCTGAAGATTCAAATAGCAATTTAAGGAGTTGTCAGAAATACGAAATGCAAAGGTTAGAGAAAATCGATCAAAACTTACCCTATCCGGCATAGGAGTGTGAAATGAATGAATCCGACCACTTAAAATTTTATAATGGCCAAAATAAACTCAACTGTCATCCTACCCCATTAAAATGCTACCGGTAGTTCTACTTGATCATAAGTGTAAGGAGTACATTTTCCAGGAAACTGTCAATATTACGTCTTATATAAGTATCGCTGTCGCGTGGTGTTATATTATAACCGTTTCCAAGGATTCAAGCTTTCCCGAATTCTATCCGGCACCCGAACAATTAAAAACAAGGTATCGCATCATGGAATCAAGAGGGAATCGTGCATTTTTTCATCTGGAACTTAATTTTTACGTTAATTAAGCCTTTTGTATAGTTATCAATTAACAGATTTTCGAAACTAATTTTTAGCATCAAAATAATGTTACAGATGAAAATAATGCTTTGTAATTTTTTTGTGTCAAACAATTAATCAGGGAACAACATTTCGCTGCCAATTCCGCAGGTTTCTTTTGGAGTGCCATTGGCTGGTGGGGTGGTGAGTTTCCTCATATTCCTAAGTTAAATAGAAGGGGTGTGTAGTGTGGTTTGCATGTTGATTACTTCCTCCGTTAGGTGCGAATGCAAACGGTGGATCCTTTAACACATTCAAAGCAAGAGGACATCACGAACTTAACTGCCATATGTTTCAAGAAATTAGAAGAGCTGTACATCCTCTGCTAAAAATCCTAGCTAATTTCTAAATAAAATGTTGTACATTGGAATATTACCTATATACACATTAAAATACAAGCCATATAATTAAAAAATTCCAACTGGCATATCTTATGATGATACCCTAAAATTCTTCTCAGTGTAATTTGAAGAGAGTCATCATGTTAACCTTAGCGCATTGGACAATGATAACAATTTTTTAAGGCATTAGTGAAATCTGTACGATGAGAAACATGTCTACCAAGAATTTTGGCCGTCTTTAATTGCCCAATATGAAATGATGCCCAGTTTTGTACTATAAAATGACATTTTGATTTAGAGGTTTTGAATATTTCCGTGGTTTAACTAGGGACCAAATTTGAAGATTCACACGAAAAAAGATATGATAAAGGAACTTGAAACTCGTTTTATTTGATTATACTACAGCTAGGCGCGAGTTCCAAAGAACCTCTTTCTATTTGGAGTTTTTGTGGACGTGGTCTTTTGATCATGAGCTTTTAACTTTAAATCACTAATAGGCATAGGAATAAATGTATATGAGTGACAGGGGTATAGGAAACACTGATAGATATCTACATCGATAATATGAAAAAATCCTAACGAAGACATAGATAGCACAGCAATTAAAGACAATGATAAAGGTATTTACAAAGAAACATGCATAATAGAGGTTTGTTAAAGATGATAGATAATCTGCGAAATATAAGAAAAAAGATAGGTACTGATATCAGTATCATAAGAGATCAAGGTACCAATATGGATAGATATATTAGTACCAGTACGGAAAGATATACCAATATTAACGGAGATATTATTGCCAATACCACCAACTACATCGATACCAATAAGGTCGGAAATTAATAGCGAAATTTATCTAATAATCGGCAATGTTGACGATAAAGATAATCACTGACAGAATTGATTAGAAAGTTACAGAGACAACGATACAGATACTGATAGAAATACTGATACAGATACTGACAAAGATAAAGATAAGAGCATTTTGAAGCGCATCACGTCATCGATCGACTTTAGTGCACGCGATGGAGAAGTAAGTCAAAAAATTCACGCATGGAAACATAAGACAAGGGATTGGAAAACGTGGTCACCTGAAAGAAAACCTCAAAGGGATACGAGAAGAGTTTTCTCTCTCTGCCGAGACTCATCCAGAGCGTGAATGAAAAATCCGGGAAGAAATTCTAGTCCAAAAGCCAATCAAAAGAGGATGAAACGAACTCCGATACGGATTTATCGGTCAACCAGGGGGGCTGTGTTTGAAACAGTCGAGATTATCTCGAATAGGTAACCAAGGAGTCATGTGGTATAAACACGAATGGCTCGCAATTTTTGGTGAGTTGAAACCGCTGATTACATCCTCATTCTATGTTTACACTTGGAATATATCTCAACAGGGGGCTCTTTCTTTGGGATAGATGAGAAAAACTCAAGTGAAAACAATTAATGATGTTGTAAAGAGCAATTCAGAAACATTAAATGTTGAAACCATTCGTGTTTGTATCACAAGACTCCTTGGTTACCTATTAGAGATAATCCCGACTGTTTCAAACACAACCCCCCAGGCGACCAATCAACAGAGAGAATCGGGGATGCATTTGTGACCCATGCCACATTGGCACGAGAGAGTCCTCTCACCTATGAGTCCGACATCCCGGTTGAACATAGCGGCTCCGATACGGCGGGCCGTCGCTTCGTCGAGGGAATCCACTTTGGGGCCCCCGACCTGCGCGGCGGCCGCGGCTGCGGCGACCACGGCCCTCCCCAACAACTGCTGCTGCAGACGGGGCCTCGGCGGGAAGGGCATCGGGGGCGGGGGCCATCGGAGGCCGGTGGCGGAAGAGATGGACCCCGACAGGGCCACGAGTAAGAGGAGGACCCAACACGGGGGGAGAAGTAAACGACCCTGCGAGGGCCTGGTACCCAACATCACCGGGACGGACATCACTGGAGAAGCAAGTCGAGCTACCAAATCGAATTCACAACCCTTTTCTCGAATTCCACCAATTTTCTTCTTTCACTTTCACGTGGCAGAGTGTTTTTCTCTATGAATCAATATCCTGACCTTCCCAATCCAAAACTCACAAACTTTCACGCACGGCAGTGCGGTCTTTGTCACTTTGTCACAAATACTGGAACCATATGTCGACAGGTTGTTGGAAGATGCCACTAAGAGTTTATAATTTGGAGGTTAATTCATGACTGGGTGCTTGGAGAATGGAACTACCCTCGTTGACGATGAAGTTGGTGCCTTGTGGGGACCTTTTGACCGGCCTCCTGTTCCGGGAAAGAGCAGCGACCTTGGAAAGTGGTAGAGAGTCAGAAGACCTCGTTCGCCCAATTAATCTCGGATCTTCGTCGACACAATTCCTTTCTTACTCTTTAGTTGGTTGCAGGAGCTCACACAGCAGTCAAAGACATGCACGCACACGGGAAAAACGAACGGATATCACCCCACGATTCGTTTTGACGCCTCTCTGGCACTCAGAGGTGGACCTCACCTCTCGTGAATCGGTCGTGGCACGAAGAACAATACCAGTCCTCGTAGATAATGCGCCCCTCTCGAGAGTTAGGGTTGAGTGTGACCCTTGACCCCCTCCTTCTCTTCCGGGGGAAGACTCCGCGGCCTTGAAAAGGGTTCGAGAGGGGGGGAAGAGAAATTTTTCTTGCCGTCTTCGGGACCCGTTGACCTCGAATCGATGTCGGTCAGGGGGCGTTCACAGAGGCGTGAAGGGGAGCCAATCCCGGGAAAGCTCGCGTACACGTCATTTCCTGCCCCCGCCGAAAGTTCCGAGGGAGGTGGCGCGAGAGTCTTGAAAAACGCCGAACCGGAGAGGAACGCTAAATCCTCAAGAAGTCGCGCCCCTTTTAAGGATTTCGGGGTCGCGTACACTGTCTCCCCCGGGCCCTCGTGCGGGCCCAAGGCGGTAACAAGGGAGGATAGTAGCACACGGATCTCGAGGCTTCGACCGGGCGCGGGGTCCTCGGTCGACCGGGGACATCGGACGACTGCAGAGAGTGAGGTGGGGAGGAGCGTCGGGACGCTCTGTGAGGCGTCGGGACGCACGGGGAGGGAGGGGAGAGGCGTGGGCGAATCAGCGGAGGCGGGAGGGGTTGGACCCGGGAAGGGAACGTAGGCGGGGGGAGAGGGAGAGAGAGAGGGGTGAAGAGGGCAGGGGGTGGGTTACGACCGACTCGTGTATGTGCCCGGGAGATCCCTGAGTGAGGGGGGGAGGGGTGCGGTGAGGGGGGTAAGGGGAGGGAGAAAGAGGGGAAGGGAGCGGTGCGCAACTTATCACACGATCACTTGTTGCTCTCACCATCCACTCGGCGCAAAATGGAAACTGCTTTTTCGGGACCGAGAGAGGGCGCCGGGAGGCGCCGGTAAAGGGGTTCACAGGAGCGTGCAGCCATCGCAAACGCTCGCTCATGGCCCCTTGCGCAGCGAGTACCTACCGTTGTTTACGCTCTTTGACGGTCACTGCCTTTGTTCCGATGACGACGTCAGCGGACGAGGACAAAAGAAAGTCTAATTCCGCATTGCTTCCAAGGTTTGGTTATTGCGTCTTCTCCTAGATTTAAGCCATGCACGGATTCGTCACGCATTAAGAAGGATTCTCGTTCAATTACACATCTAACCAAACCGATGTTTTCAACCGAAGGTCGTTGTGGTTGGTGAGCTCACCAAGAAGTAAGACAAACGACGAGTAACGTTCACGCATCAGGATTAGCGGGAACACCTGCGATTCCTGAAATTACCTGGTGTGCAAAATAGCGCACGGGTTTAGCCGTGCGTGCGCGAATGCCTCACCTATCTACATCGACTGGTTAACGTCCCATTCACCACAAGGTGTACGGCAGGGGTTGATAGGTCACCAACGTTGATAATGAATTTTGCTGAAAGAATATATACCGGAAGAGACAAGAAGACAAAAAAATAATGATATGATTTAAAGGATCGATGCAGTGAAACATCAACATCACGAAAGAGGAAGAATCCTTTGCTGTTTTCCAATTTTTATTGTTATTACCACGCACGTTAACAACCAATTAATCCTTAACAATACTAGAACTAAAGCCATAATTATTGTTAACTCTAAGTTAATCAATAAAATTAACTACGACATCATTCCCCGCTTGGAGATCGACAATGTCACCGTTCACTTCTCCAACGTAGTTAGAAATCTGGGAATTCTAATGAATAATAATTTAACCTGGAACACTCAAATCAACCAAATTTCCAATAAGGTGAACGGTATTCTTCATCAACTCAATACCCAGAAATACGTCTTACCGACTCATACTAGGAAGCTGCTTGTTACAACTCTAGCATTTCCCCATTTAGATTACTGTTCTCTAGTTTTTGGTGACCTATCAGAAGAGCTTAATTACAAGCTACAGAGGATTCAAAATTCATGAATCAGATTCATTTTTAACCTGCGATATGATGAACATGTTTCTTCGCATAAGGAAAAACTATCTTGGCTAACTGTCAAGGGCAGGCGTAATTACTTGCTAAGCGTCTTCCTGTTCTCCTTATTTTCCGTTACAGAACCTAAATATTTGATGGATATGTTTATACACCAACCTCAGTCCCGTAATATGAATACAAGGAGTGAAGAATCTGATTTATATTGCTCCGCCCATAGAACCACCAAATACCACAACTCTTTCCTAGTCAAATCCACAAAATTATGGAATTTTCTCCCCATAGACCTAAAGAAAAGTAAAAACAGGCAGTCATTCAAAACGAAACTTTATTCTTACCTTTCACATATAAACATAAATCTCTAATTCGCATTGTTATATCTATATAACCATCCGTTTCCCACTTTGTTCTTGTGCAATCTTCATTACAATGTCTTTTATATTTAGTTTTTTCGTTATTTTGTGATATGAATATGCATAATAATTTTTGTGTTATCTTTGTATTGATATGTTTTCAAATATGTTTGTACTCATTGTTTATGTTTGATATTATGTTGGTTGTTTAAGCTCACCACAACTGTAATTGTAATATTGGTGCTCTGTACCTAGAGATAACAAATATTTATTATTATTATTATTACTTCAAGACCAGTTTCTAGAGCAGTGCAAGCTGGAGCCCGAATATGAACTGCCATCGCTTTCCTACCGCGGACGCAGCGGCAGCGGGACAAGCAAGGCTTTAGAAATCAATTTACGTAGGCCTGTAAGATGGCACGAACTTCCCCATTAAAATACGCGATTTCGAGCTTGTCGAACTCTGCCATGCCCGTGTTTTTCCGTAGACTCGAAAACTCGCCGGCTGTCGGGAGACTCGCCCTTTCCTTGGCATAAGGGGAAACACGAACACACAAAGGGCCCAGAAAGGGTAGAAATATGATGACATTTTGTGTCATGAATGTTAATAGTGAATATTGTAAAAATTCTCCAATTAATAGATTGTGTATTACATACAACAAATATTGCAATGATCTGAATTTATTGTTCGTTGAAGCTTTCGCGGCTCACGATGAATGCAAATGTTTTTCGGACAACAATTGTTCGGTCCGAACAACATACCTAAGTATTCATCTGAATTTATATCAAGACAGAAATAAATTTTTAAAAGAACTTATTTATAAACTAAACACACTGAGGTAATGTTGTTAATGTTGTTAATGTTGATAATGTTGTTAATGTTGATAATGTTGTTAATGTTGATAATGCTGTTAATGTTGTTGATACTTAATAGATATTTATAAATGTCCAATGTTATTAATATATGTATTATCTTCTTTGTCTAGCGTTTTGACCAGTGCTAATAATATTGTATTATCTTGTTCGATAATTAATTGTTTTCTCTGTATTTATATTTATATGTTGGGTAAACATTAAAAAAATAAATAAATAAGTAGAGGGAACACAGGAATAGAGGAAGAAGGTCTCAATCCGGACAGTGAAGTATGTACCTTCGTGAACGTTCGTCGTCTGGGTTCGGAAACCACCGTGTTCAGTCGAGACTCGTGGTGTTCGCCCGTGAGTTTTGACGCGGGGCGAGCTCTTCGAGTATTTGGCGGAGGAGGATCGAGCAAGCCGAGCGTGCTTGGCCTAGGCTCGTGTCAAACCTGCCTGGCTCACTCAGATCGCTGAGGCGAGCGAGTTGGAGCGAGCTTTGTGACGCTTTTGCGGGGATCTACCAGTTTCCATGCTTAACACATCATTATCAAGTGCCAGATTGACCAAGTGCACTTGTTAAACTATGTAGAACTTTTAAACCGGTCGTGAAGTATATAGTAATAAAGTGAAAAGGTGGAAAAGACCAAAGAATTCTTTTGGATGGTTGGATGTTTATTCAGGGGAGGCGTCCGACAGCTGAGGTCATTTGCGCCATTTAGGATAGGTGAGATTAATTTTGAAGTATGTTTTGTATGTTACTAAAGAATGAGACTACTTGAGTCGAAGATGTCTATTACGTGTGGTAAAAATACAACTCATGTATCTTTCAGTCTAAAAGTTAAATTTATTTTAATTTGTCTATTCAGTCTGTCCTGACATTGGGGAGTGGACTGAAAAGGGATGGAGGTTAAAAAATATGTCTGCAGTGTCCGTCTCAAAGTCGTGTGATTTGAGTTTTTCAGATGCTTAATTTTAGTACCTTCTTTCCTCTAGGATTTCCAAATCAAACTCCCCAAATGTGACAATTTCTGTTCATTATGTCGTACTTGTTGCAAAATGCGTTGCTTTCCCTTGTATACTATTCCAAACTAAACCTTAATATGGTGGATATGTGGCGTCGTGACCTTTTCTTTTCAGAAATTCATTTATTTTCTAAAGATCACACCATCTTTATTAGAGAAAGTACATCTTAAATCCACTACCTCCAGCCTCTTGCACAACAAACCCCCCTCTCCTCTATCAACAACATCTTAACAAACTTTTCCAAAAAAACATACACTCAACAGTTAACAAAAAGCATTTACTTCAAAACATCAAAAAAACCGATTTCACATCTTCAAAATAAAAACAAAAAACTATCAACACAACAAAGGACAACCAAGAAAACAAAGTCTCTAACATGAAACAAACAAATGCAATCACCTTTCTATTTAGGTAAATGCACGATATTACAGATACCAAATGCTTCATGCATTCACAAGATGAGACCTATTTCGAACCAGGTCCACAAGTGACCACGACCTCCTCATTAATCATCAATCGAACCTTCTCCCAGTATTGACAATAATTTAAGTATCTACGACTTGACAGTACAGAGCACATGGAAGAGATAGGGGAAAGCAAATTAGCGGTAGTTAAATCAGGATTTAAGGTACTCAGACGAAGTCTATTTCGCAAAGTCTTGATTCATCTTAACAGTAATACTAATTCTTTGACGGTGGTAACATCCATGTCCAGGACAAGATTCAAACCAGGGACTCTTGGTTTGCTAAGCCGATGCGTTACAGTCTGGGCTACTCTGGAGGGCTAAGGGAACGAGGTAAACGAAACTGTGACATCCTCTATTCCAACAAAAGGCCCGAGTTCGATACCAGACTATTCCAATTCATCTTTCTTCGTTGCTGGCAGATGCTAGGGATCCTCTTACCGCTCAATGAACTAGTAAAAAAAAACATCTCCGAAGATATCCTGCGGTGCGCCGAGTAGGAAGTATCACGCCCGGTGTTATTTAGGTCAATGTGCCTGCTTCATGGTTTCTTATACTATCGTTCCCCTTCAACCATCCCACCCTTCCTCACAAATCACCCCCTCCGCGAAGTTCTTTGCACGATTCATGAGTACCCGATCGCCGCGCACCATCGTAGGAGCAATAAATATTTGGAGGTACTCTTGGATTCTAAAAAAAACTTGAAATTTTGCAGCATGTTCCACATAAATGCGGCTCCTAAAAATATCTTCCACCGATATCTACGCCTAAAAAATACATTGCAGGTTACCTCGAGGGTATAGTCAGGGTGGTATCGAGGTCTCAAGGGTGAGGGGGTGCAGTACTAAATAAATAGGTATCTATGCCAAACTACTCAATTACAGATTACTTATTAACATCATGCGAGTCAGGTACGATAAAGTTCAACTACATTTTATGCAAATTTCAGTGATGCATGCATTAAAAATTTCACACATGCGATCTGCATATAGATGATTATATAGAATCCCAAATAATTCCCATAACATACACCATTAATTCAAATTATAGCCATAATTGGAAGTTGTTCACCAATTTCTGTATGTGATATCCCCGCCAAGATATTTGTATCGACTAACGACGAAATTTCCGCGATATTAGATGAAAAGAGATTATGTGCTGGTAAAAATAAAGTAACCGAAGACAAACACAATCTAAACAGGCGAAGAAATAACGTAGGTATGTTAAGAAATACAACAGGTACCGCAAGGTCTATTAAACAGCTCGAAAAATTTCGAGATATCATAAATATACATTAAAGAAATACCCAACTTTTTATATTCAACAATTGTGAAGAATCTACTTACAACTGGAAATACAAGCGTAGAAGTAAGGAAACAGCTTATCAGAACATACATCTGGAGCATGTTTCTTTACGGTAGTGAGGCATGGACGATGACAGCAGCGGATAAGAAAAGGGTAGAAGCATTAGAAATGTAGTGCTACAGAAGAATGCTGAAGATTAAATGGATCGACCGAGTAAGTAACGAGGAAGTGCTAAGAAGAGTAGAAGAAAAGAGAAGTCTGCTGAAAACTTTAAAAAGAAGAAGGGACAACTTAATCGGCCATATCTTGAGACACGATGGCCTGATGAAGACTATGGCCGAGGAAAAAGTGAACGGGAAGATTAGAAAAGGCAGGCCTCGTATGAGATACATGGAACAGATTGCGAAGGATGTAAAAGAGAAGAATTACGTCACAATGAAAAGGTTGGCCGATAGAAGAATGGAGTGGAAAGCTGCGTCAAACCGTAACCACCGAGAGAGAAGGCCTGCGCAAAGCATGAGGTTTACGGAGTGACGTCATTATGAGTGGTGCTACAATATTCCATAGAGGGTCTATGGAATTGCTCGAGCCGATTGTTGTTTACTGTTGATTGAAACTGGTAAACACAAGATTGCATTTGGAACGCTGGTTTTTGCAGGCTTTGTGCGGGCTAGATAAGTTGTTTTTCGCTGTATTGGTGAATATTTAGTGGTGTTGTGTCATGCCTACCTCCTGTTGTGTTCCACGGTGCCGCGAAAATTACAGGAACGGGCCTATAGTGTCCGTTTTTAACATTCCAAAGGAAGAGGACCTCCAAGCAAAATGGATACGTGCCATCAAAGGAGAGAAATTTGAGTCCTCCAAGAGCAGCAAGGTATGTGATTGAGTTATTATCCCCACTAAAGTATTATCATTTAAGTTATTATTCCTATTTTTTGCATTTGTAACTAGAAATTGGCTTATTTATTCTGAAAATTTGCGGCGTATTGGCAGTAATACTTGAGTTCATAAGTGTTGATGCCGATTAATCTCTCCTGTTTATTCTCTGCCGCACCGTGTCTGCCGAAATTTATCGCGGTAAAAAGTATGTCTATTTACGCGGTGGGATATTAAAGACATGGAATACTTTCAGACGAGCAAATTATTTTTTTATCCCCGAAGAAGCATTACTATCATAGCGCAGGATAATTTTGGCTTAACCTTTTGATTGAACTCAAAGCCAATTTGTTTACATCTACATCTACGCGATGCCCAGCAAGCCACCGCGAGGGTGTGCGGCAGGGGATGTGTTTAGAGACGATGCTAGATATATTTAAAGGACCCCTGCATATTATGCTAGGTTTGATCAGATAAACAAGATTAGAGAGATAGAAAGCCGTACCGATACATTGAAAATGTAATTTTTCCCAAGTAGATAATAGAACACAATAGGTAGCATAGCAAAGGGATAGGTAGGTAAAAAATTGTTGGAGTAGTCCGTAGTGCATGAAGAATATTTAAACATTACTAACCTGTGCTTGCTGGGGAAATGAAGATAAATATATTTAGAGAAAACCTTTCTGGCAAGTAACAACTTCGTCACTAAGTTCACGGTTAACTTATAGTTGCACGTGAATCTTATTCCTAGCATTTTTCCATTTAATAGTAGGTAGCACTTAGTAGAATGTAAGTAGCGCACATTTGGTGAGCTTTGCCCCCTGCCACGCACCCTCGCGGTGGCTCGCAGGGTATTACGTAAATGTAGATTAGATCAAATTACGGCATTCCATTTTAGATGAACAGGCTGATTAAGTAGTAATTTCCCATGGAAAATAAAATACGCGTAGCTCACCTTCGCTTGCTTAAATTTTGAGTGGGATTGAGGGTAGCTCTTTGTAAATATGATTACTCACAAAAATACTTGTACTCTAATGCAATCAACAGTTTCTTTATAATTATGAAATGGTGAATTAAAATACACCTTTCTGCTGAAGACTGCCCACCCAAAAAGATAATACGAATCATGATCTCACGTGGGGAAAACATTCGCGAAATAATAGGTCGAGCAAATCGTAAATGGGATTTGTTAAAAGGGTACTAGGATAGTGCGAATTGACGACGTTGCGATGTTACACACCTTTTAGATGGCTTGCGGGCTATTATCTCCATTTTGATGTTGGTAATTTTTAGCAGTAAACCCTTGCGAACTATGTGGACTTTGTAAATTTCATGACCAAGAGTTGGAAGGACTCTGAAGACTAGCCTAGACTTTGAAGACAAGCCAAACTATTTCACCCAGCTCTGATATTAGTTTGAATTTAATTCACTGAATTGAAAGAGAATAATTCATATGCACGTATCATAAATAGGGGGAATAATAGATAAATTGTATTGGTATTCTGTATTAACATTACTAAAACTTTCCTCTTAAAGGTCTGTGAAGATCATTTTGACCCGCATGATATCTTGCGGGTTGTGGAGGAATACGAAGAAAAGACAAGAAAAATACTTTGTTCTCCAATGAAATGGACAAGGCTGAGATCAGGAACTGTGCCATCCCTGTCCCCGAACTGCACAAAGTATGTCATACTGAAATGAAGAGCTAGGTATGTCCTACATTATCCCTGGAAAATACTAGACGGACAACTTGGATCAATAGATACAGCTAAAATTCTGTTATGTGCAGCTACTAATATTTTTTTAAATTATTGCAAAAAAGAATGATTTGGTGGCTGAGGAAAAGACAATAACGCCAAGATGTTTGAATATTTTTTTAAAATGTTGTGTATATTCTTGTCACATTTTTGTTGTAATAAAACTATTTGCATTAAAATGTTTCGAGTATCTCTTTTCTATCAACCTAGACCTTAAATAGCTTAAGTAGGCACATGATATCTGCTTGGCTGTTGGCTGAAATGTGCTTAAAACAGAGTAGGTGAGTGTGAAATTGAACATTTTGTTCCTTTTTACAAAAAGTATTTATGCTTTGGATTATGTAAGTTGCGTTTGTCAACTAAACTCAGCTAAGTATTGTGTAGATCAATTTTTTCTCATGCCTTTCATATTTCCGGATCTATCTGCTTAACTCAAAGTTTTGGATTTCATGTATCTTTAGCTCTTTGTGAACTCTTTAAAATACTATCTTCAAAAGCCTCCAATTGCTGATTTTATTGTGAATCCTAATTATTCCAAGTCATTAGATCGTTCAGCATGTAACGATTGATTTTCGCATTTCCCATAACTTCCGTGGTATAACGTTGGTAGTTTCGTTTATCCTAGAATCAATTCTCCGTTGACTTTAATTTTAAGAGGAAATATGCTAACGAATTTCAAAGATAGACCTTTATTAATACCAGTACTAATGGCTTAAAGTTACCGATCGGTCATACGTACGGCTGTTAGTTAAGTATACGTGCTGACAGAGCTGGGTGGAATTTTCCTTCTGTGGTTACGGCTGAACGTATAGCACCACTCCGGATGACGTCACGACTCATCGCGCCGGCCTTTACCTCTCGGTGGTTACGGTCAAACCAATCCTAGGATTGTTGACCAACGATGATGATGATCCAACAAATATTTATTTCACCAACCGATTTCGGCGTTCAAGTCATCTTCAAGTTACAAGTACCTTGAAAAAAAAACATAAATAACCTATACCGGGATTCTATCTACATAATATCCTGAAATCCACCATAAAGATGTGTGGCAGGGGGTGAATTCAGACAAAACATGCATAACATATTACGCTATTTTAGGCGTAGGCGGTCGACAGATACTTTTATGTGTATCGTACCTATCTTTGATGGTGTATCCTTATTTAAAATCCAAGAGCAAATACCCTCCTTTTCTCTCCCTACCTTGCTTAGAAAAGCTTTCAACTACCAAAGCCTTCAAAACACTTTTTTAAGGCCGGTTTTCACTTTCCTGCTCCTAATTTCCATCACCAACTTTCTCCGATCCCCCAATTCTATCATTTCCTCGCTTCCCATCCTTTCTGAGGGCTTCACTTTCTCCGTTCATTGGAAATCTTATCCACCAGTCTATTTTAATCCTCGTTAATTTTAATTATTTTTTTTTCGGTGCCGCTCTTACGTCCCAACTTCAACACTCTATTTTTACCGCTTCCTCTGAAAGGCGGTTGCCATCAATGGGGGCGTTTACTCGGAACCGAAATCGCAATTTTGTACACGAAATCGTTAGATGGAAACAAAAAAAGAATTTTACTTAAAAAAAATAATCTTATAACCACAACCATTCACTCATAAATCAAAAATTAAAATACGCAAAAGGTGACGCCCACCGAAAAAGCTGCTAAAATAACATTGACGTCATTTTCCTCCCGTCCTTGATTGCTTTTTTCGTGGAAGGGAGTGGAGGGGGAGTTTCGGAAGGTCTGCTCGCACAGAAGCTGTCGCAACTGTCCTATTGGCATAGTCAGCTGTGAATATTGCGATAAGGCAAAGTAGCTTCGCAGGCTCAGTTGTGATTGGACGAGGTCGTTATACGTTAGGGGTTTCACCACGCCCACTTCTCCGAAAGGGTTAAAAACATCAGTTTTTCGCCGCTTATAACTTGGTAAATAATTGACGGATCAGAAAACGGAAAAATACGGGTCTTTTTATTTTACAAACTCTATCAGATTCGGCAATAAAAAATATGGTAAACGACCCCATTTGTCCAAGTACACACTTCACCCGCTAAATAAATTCTCCTTGGGGCGAGAGGACGTAAATATCCCAGCACCACTCGATAGGTGGTGGTCATAACGCAGAGAGAGAGGATGTAAATTGATCCTATGGGTGAGTAGTTCACCTTTCGACGCGGAGCACATGCAGTCCCGCCGTTAACTATTCTCCCTTAGGACGAACAGTCGATACCTCGTGAGATACGATAGTTCGCGGCGGGGCTAGAAATCGAGTATTGAATAAACAGAGATATGGCCAAATGCAGAGACGTCCCTCTAGGGCTAACTGCACCGATATGACGTCAGAAGTAAGGTGAACCAATCCGACACTGATTCCTTAGTCGTCACTCTAGGGTTGTCGGGTCAACCCTCCCAACAAATAAGCTTATGTGAACCCATCCCTCCCGAAGTAGTCGGGTTAGTATAATAGTAATAAAAGGTCTTTATTGGGGCGAGATTGAGACAAAACTGTCCCTTCTGCCATCTAGGTATTACTAAAACCTCTCGCCGGGAGGACACGGGTTCGAATCCCGGTAGTGGAAGATATTTTTCCAAGAAAATCCGGCCCCTATAATTGTGAGAGTTATCCCAATGACATCCAGCCTGCGCATATCGGTACACAGACAATTGACACAGTAAGATGACCACCAGCATAAAATATCCCGTAAGAATTACATCTATTTACAAAAAAACATAAAAGAGTACAAATCGATGTATTTCATATGTTGTATGGCCCCCATTTATATGCACACGCAAGATACATATAGTGTGGAATTTCAACTCAGACTTCCTTGTTTTTGCGACGTATAAATTAAAAATCACCAGCAATCGTCGGAGACTTTCGGGTGCAGCTGCGTATAACGCGTTGTCGGTGCGCGAGCTTTCGCGGCCATTGCAGGACGCATCATCAGGCAATGATGAAACATTGGAAAGGTCGATGTCTTATATATCTCCATCCCTCCCCCTTTACTGTGGAGTGGTGGTGGGGGGGGGGGGGGTGAATGCCGTAAGGATGTGGCCGCCACTTAGCCCTGTCCTTGGGGAGTCGGTGAACTTTCCCTCCCCCTCACAGTGCCAACGTTGTTTGTCTTCTTCTGGAACCATCCAGGCGTATCTTTCCTTCGGAAAAGTCTTCTCCACGTCGGACTCAGTCGAATGCCGTCGTCCCGGTTGAAATTCAGGGGGCATTTCTCGATTTCAATAGCCTCGCGGATCAGTCGGTGGTGATAAAATCTTTCTTGGGCTAACACCCACCCGCACCTCGTCAATTAAAATCTGGTGTCCTTCCTCGGAAAATGCATGTTCCGCTACGGCTGATTTCCCCGTATCCCTGTGACAAGGCTTTTTGATGTTCCTTGATTTGGCATGCCACGGAGCGACCAGTCTGTCCGACGTATGCTTTCCCGAGAGAGCAAGGGATATTATAAACGCCATAAAAGATGAGAGGATGTAGGCGGTCCTCGCAAACCGACAACGCGTTATACGCAGCTGCACCCGAAAGCCTCCGACGACAATATATTTCGCTGCGAAAACCTACATTCCAAAAATCACCAGTAAGGTTACGCTGGATTCACTTTAATCAAACGAATTTCTTGACGTTGAAAAATGATTGAAATACGATAATTTCATTCTTGTTCTGTTTATATTTATGTTTCCTTAAAACAGGTCATAAAATCCTAATTTGCTTCACAGAAAATAATATATTCAGAAGGGCATAAGGAGTAAATGAGCATTAAATTGGAATATTCATATTTGACACCATTGGAAAGTGTCGTTTACTGAGAAAAAACCTGTCGTAAAATGAGTTTATTTCTCATATTCACCGTCATAAGAGAAGGATTCAACCTGTTTTGCCATAAATTAAACATTATAATAACTATCATCAACTTAAGCATTTTTTTCTATTTTCTTCAAAGAGTTAAGCGAGACCTAAGGTAATTTTCTTAACATAGGATCGGCGAGAAATTGAGTAGAGATAGGAATCCTTGAGGGGACTGAGAAAGGGCAGAGAGAAAACTAGCGCTGGAATCAGCATTCGCTAAATGAAAAGCGCCGAGGAGGGGTCGATAGATTTACTTCCTATCGAACAGACGGAGTACTGAACTTGAAATGTTCTCCACTCACAACTCACGTAAGTTTCGGTTATACTTACCACGTAAAAAATCTGCCTCAGCACCGTTATTGTTGGTGAAATGCATAAAACAAATGGTATGGTGTTGCGATCTGTTATCCTGGGTGAGAATGAAGAACCGCTCTCACTCGTATTCATCGGCTGATGCATGTTATTTTCCATCAATTTCTGTTCCCAGACAGGTTGGTTGGTTGGTTATTCAGGGGAGGCGACCGACAGCTGAAATTAAAGTTAGTAGCAGTAGAATTTGGTTTAAGATGAGTTGCAGCCGAGCTATGATCACAGTATCTAACATAATCTCAATCTGTTCTTCATATGGACAAGCAATTCATACCGTAGGGTATTCGAACTCGATCCTCTGGGTTGCCAGACCAACACTTTCCCCGATCGGATAACTGCGGTTTTCAGATTCGCCAGCGAAAATTTTTCAATCCATCAGAAAAAGTAAGGAACTCCATATTTTATTTCAATTATCACATCCACAATTAACTAAAATCCCAATTGTTTTCGTTCATATTTTCCTGGACTTTTCAGTATTTGAGTTGAAATAATATAATTTTTTTCTGTAATTTTCGAGAGAGCGAAAAATGTAGAATTCTAAGCTCAGAAAAAGGGAAATTTAACATTTCACCGATTGATGTAGCCTGAAAGCAATAGAATTGATGGAAAGTCTAAGAGTAAACATGATACGTGATAGTAGTTGGAAAAGAGAGAGAGAAAGAAAACAATGGGAGGAAGGTCATGAATTATAGAGAGAGAGAGAGATATTGTGCAGGAAAGGCAGTCTCCCTTAAGGCGACAGAGGGGAGCTCAAGAGCCTGCTGCAGAATATCAGGGCTTTCGCCTTTCCAATTTTTTTTCTCTCTTGGATCGACTCCCTCGCAAAAAAAAGTAACTATTCCTCGTCTGCTGGGAAAATGTGGCCCAAAATGGACGATGAATGTGAAACTCTTAGAACACGTGCTGTACGTGGTGGGAAACAACGGCTTTAATTCACGCAGCAGCCAAGAATAAAAACATTAAAATTACATTACGCACCTAACAAAGAAATAAAACGAGGCTCCTGGCAAAATGTCACAATGTATACTGTACATGTAGGCATATGCATGGGATTGAATATAAATATAACCGTGTTCACTCGTGTAATCTGCGCGCCTTTCCGTTTTTGAACATGATTTTATCTATTTTATTTTTACGAAAGAATGTTCATTCGGGTGAAAACGGAGAGCTTCAGGCTCTAATTCGGAAAATTAATCTTTTCAAGAAAATATCTTTTCCCCCGCAAACCTGCCTAAAGGCCGTTTTACACGTTTCAATTTTTGTACAATTTCTTGTACAAACGCTTGTATGAGGAAATTGTACCGTGTAAAGAGGCAAATTGTGTGAATGCTTGTGCGAATGTCTGAATGACTGTACGGAAAATAAAACCTGTTCTGATTCCATTCAGACAAACATACAATTTCGTTCAGTTGATACAAGCGTACAAGAAATTGTATCGTGTAAAGCGGCCTTAAAAATGGAGATGCGACGGATGCACGAGAATGTGACTCACAAGAATAAATACGGTATAATAAGTAAATACAAGGAAGACACAAGGCTGAATTAGTAATGATGAGAGAAATGATTCACTTTGTACTTATTTCACGAATTTATTTTAACCCAACCGGTTTCGACGTTAGCACGTCATCATCAGGGGTACAATCGTGCTAAAGTCGAAACCGGTTGGGTTAAAATAAATTCGTGAAATAAGTACAAAGTGAATCATTTCTCCCATCATGCCGTCATTCCACAAAGTAGAGCCTGCAACAGTTTAAGTTTTGCTGAATTAGTAGTTATTAGGAGGGAGGCAGCATTCTACCAGATCATTTGCGCCCTCTAAGATAGGTATTCAATTGGGAAAGACTAGAATTTTTCAGATGTGGAGAGATGAATAGAGAGAAACCCGGCGATGGCATTAGTCAGATGTTGATGAGTGTCACGGAGACCAGGGTTTAGCGTCTCTTCCCAAGGACGCAATATTGTACTTGAAGTCTTCTCCCCACAAAACATAAGAATGGATAGAGATTTCTCCGAAATTATCTGCACCCTCAATCGACATTATACTGGACTTGGAAGTGCTATGCATAAGAAAGAACCAATAAGGGACCGTTATGCCATAAAATACTCTATCTCTGCCGGAATCCGGAGCGTCGGGATGGGAAGTTACCATTATGGGAGTTCAAATGAAAAGGAACGAAACGATACTGTGGATATAATTGAAGTCACAAGTAATCCCCAGAGGCCTGAGCGCAACTATCCGACTGTTTCACGAGCCAAGGGATTCCATGTTTCTGGAATTCCTGTGGCTGTGACAGGAGCCTGTCCTCCACCATCAATGAAACAAATGTTATAACCCACCGTATGAAGTGCAATATTTCCTTTTTTCAACAAATCACTAATAATTACATCATCATATCATAAATAAATCATCGTATACCTCTTATTGCACTAGGTTATCGCCGAGAATTGTTTTACACAGGTACTAAAGCAGTGTAAATTGCTTACATCTACATCTACACAATACCCTGCAAGCCACCGCGAGGGTGTGTGGCAGGGGGTGAAGGTCACCAAGAATGCATTATTGACATGCAAACAAGCAACTATAGGGTCTCATGCAACTAGATTTTTAGTATCTATAGTGTTTAAGGGGTTAATACATGCACCATGCACTACAGACTACTCTAAAATATTTCCCCTACATATCCCTTTGCTATGCTACCTATTCTGTTCTCTTATAGTACGGGGGAAAAAATGCCATTTTTAATCTATCAGTAAGACAATCTATCTATCTAATCTTATTTATCAGGTCGAATCAAGCATAATACACTGGTGTTTTTAATATGTGCGTAACATCTTCAGTAAAGCTATCCGATTGATATTTATCTAATACATTCTGTACTTTATCTACGCTCTGAAAATGATTCCCACCCTAATTCTTGTATCAATTCTGATACACTATTCAACCTATCGTAACACCTTTTAACGAACCTAGCTGCTCTACGCTGCACACTGTCTAGTTCTCTGATCAAAACTAATTCTATCGGATCCTATATACCGGCTGCATGCTCAAGGTGGGGGCCTAGCTAGTGAAAAGTAACATCGCTCTTTTTTCTTCTCATCACATTTCCCAAGTACCTACTCTTTCTATGAATCCTAGTTTTCTCTTCGCTCGGCCGCATATTTCTCGGATGTGTCCTCCCCACGATAAATCTTTAGTGATTGTTACACCTAAATACCTTATGGTTTCAACGCCTTTGATCTTCGTGTTACTAAAATTATAAGATCGCTCTATCGAATTATTCCTCCTCCAGGTACGCACTAAAGTAATGGACGTAACTGTTTCCGGCGAGGCGTAGCGGAAGCATATCATAATTAAACGCAGAATAGGTAACATTTATTCCAAAGGTTTAATAAAAAGCGCAGCACGTTTCAGCTGTAAAGCCAGCATCAGGACAAACGCGTTGTACCAATAATGAAATCTGTGGAATAAGTGCTATCTATTTCTGTGAATGGACGTGACTTGCGCTCAAATATGTAGATTTTTTTTCATTCTTCCCTTGCAAATACAATTCGACAAAGTGGGTAGAAAAAAAACAGGGAATGCGTATTCCAATTGCTAATTTTGTTCAAGATCAGATCGGTAGTCACGAATCCAATAACCTTCTTTTTTTATCCATTCCGCCACAGTAGACTTTGGATATTACTTCGCTGTGCAGAATCTTGTTGTCCGCAGTAAGGAAACTGTATCTTCTTGCTTTTTCAACAAATGTGGTATATTTCGAGTGAATAATGCTTTCTGGGATTTGCTTTCGTCGACTCCGCGCTGACCAAGACTCTATGTATACGGGAAATAAATTTAGGCAATGAATTTAGATAACGGTGATTACAATTGAAAGATTTGGTATAAAATAAGCAGTATTTAATCATTCCCTGAAACATGGACCTAAATACATAAGGACGCGTTCACTCTACGAACCAGTACGTAGTTCTGCAATATCAGAGTTCCCTGTAATCTACGGCAATTAAATAACTTCAAATAAACGTTTACCAATTATTTGGCTTCCTAAAATTGAATCAACAACCTGAAAAATAAGTTTCAATAGAGACTTGAAAAATGGGAAAGCGGATGCTTCTGTCAATTGAGTAGAATGTAATTTCTGTTAACTCCATGAATGTAATAACCAATATACGGAAAAGGGGGAGAGACATTGATTAAAAGTTTAGATTCTAATCAATGGGGTCGTTTACGATGTTTTTTTACTGCTGAAATAGATAGAGTTTGTAAAATAAAAGGAACGTAATTGTCCGTTTTTTGTCGAGTTTTAACCGGAGAAAAACTGATGTTTCAAACCCTTTCGGAAAAGTGGGCGTGATGCGACATCTTACGTTATCCACTTCGTCCAATCACGACTGAGCCCGCGAAGCTACTTCGCCTTATCACAATGTGGGACACACAGCTGACTCTGCCAATAGGAGCGGTTGCGACAAGATCTGTGCGAGCAGACCTTCCGAGACTCCCCCTTCACTCCCTTTCCTTCCCCTAAAAGAAGTCAAGGATGGGACGTAAATGACGTCAATGATCCCAATGCAGCTTCTTCTGTGGGTGTCACTTTGTTTATTTTAATTTTTGAATTATTATGAGTGAATGGTGGTGGTTAGAAGATTAATTTTTTCACTAAAATTCATTTTTCGTTTCCGTCTAACGATTTCGTGTACAAAATTGCGATTCCGGTTCCGAGTAAACCGGAACCCATCAATAAAATGTACACTAAAACATTCTAACTCCCTTTTGTGTGTCAAATTTTAAAAAAATATTGGTCATTAAAAACAAAATCACATTATAAAATTCGGCAGCGATTACATCGTTTAATGGACATTTGCAACGAACGCATTTTTAGGGAAAATTCCGATTTAGTAAGATGGCGGTTAGAATTGACAAGTTTTATACAACTCTCAAGCACGACTAAAATTGCTTCTGGAAAGCTCAAAAATATTTCATTCGCGTGATTTTTTACGGTGCTGTGGCCAGTAGTCCCCAAACTCATTCCACTCGATCGTGTCCTCTCCGGCGTGGTCAAGTGCTTGCAGAGTGACATAGAGAGATAGATATGCTTTGAAGGAAGAGGACAGATATGGCTATTTGAAGTGGCTGAATACTGTCAAGGGCGGAGTTACCGACATCGTTTCATCCTCCACGAAAGGAGCAGGAGACCGCTGGAGACTCAAACAGGGCAAATAGGTCGCCGAAAACCCCTCCTTCCCTCTCCCCACGGGCACACTACCTACCTAACTTCCCTTCTCTTTCTCTCCAGCGTCACTCAGCAGTGGTCTTCTGAGGAGGGGTCTGCGAAACAGGGAGGCACCGCGAGGAAATGGTCCCAGGGGTCCTTTGATGTCCCATCCCGGCCTGAGAGGGGCCATGGGCTCACTCTCTTCGTGCTCTCATCCCCATGGAGACCCAGCTACCCACAATCCTCTACGTCTCTCTTACGCCTTCCCTTATCCGTTCTCCAGGGTTAGGTCCTCATTACTCAAACCTTCTGCAACTCCCTCTTCGGCTCGGCTACCGTATGCGGTTCCACACCTTCCTGCTATGCATGCATTAAGTGCTTGACCGCAAGCTTCCAGCTACGTGTCGGCGGACTCACGCTGTGGCCGCGGTGGAGTCACTTGAGACCAGAAGACATAAAAGGCCGTTTTAAATGACACTCCTTTCAGTAACAAATAGAGCATACTCAAAATCGGTTCGTGCAAAAGGCTCAATCTTATAGGATAAATGCATGGAAGTCGATTTTCAGCACTAAATACAGTAATAAGTTTGGCACTTCTTTTTCGCACGAGTCTCGCATTCAACTACCAATCACAGGCGAGTAGACAATTTTAAGGAAATACCGTTTGCGGAGCTGGAATCGATGAAGTGATGCAATTCACTGCATACCAATACCGCAACCGTTTCTTCGTCTCGTCTTACGAATGATTGCATATAATAATGTGTGTCCATCCCGAAGGTTGGTTTTTTGACATGTGAGGGTAGAGCTCACCCAGTACTAAGGCATTAACATGTAAAATTCACACATTCAGGGTAGGGCCAATTCCTTTCCCTGGGCCACCTGCGATTTCCTACGAAGTTCTGACAAGCAAAAAATCGAATCGCTAGGACTTTAGGTGGGGGCGTCCTGGAATGCTCTTGCCCAGGATTTGACCCGGGACCCTCCGGTCTGTAGCTTAGTGCTCTACCCACTAGGCCACCACGACCCAAATGATTTCAGAAGAAGCGTGAAATTCAAGCTTCAACAGTAACACCCCTAAACAATATAAGCAAAGAATAGCTTCTGGGCATGCGCCGGTCAGAAATCGAATCAGATAGTGGATAGCCAGTTTGTTCGTATGAAAGTGTTCACCTGAGACTAGTATTCTAGTATTCAATTTTGAGTACGCTGAAGTGAGTTCGATTTTTAATAATGAAAATGTGGTCGTGTAAAACGGCCTTTAAGATGAAGCATAATCGTCTAGTGGGTATGAATATGTTTTCAACGAGTGTTGAAATTAAGGGCCCTTAGCTACAGCACCTACACCAAAGTAATCACTACATTTAGGGAGTTATAATGGTCAACGGAAATGTACAAAGCTCCCAAACCCCTTGTACAAGAACCTGGAGTACTTATATTATTATTACTTCCGCATAAAACAAATTCAAGTTTACCTACCTTCCTTAATAATTTAAAACATTGGCTTTTTTGTTTTGAAAATGTGGAATACTTATTAATGTAGCTTGTTTTGCTTTGCTGAACTCCAACCTATCGATTCAAATTATTCTGTATTCTTGTATTATAACCTTTACTTTACTCTACCTCACTTCGCACATCTGCACTCTATACTTTTGTTCAAAATGGCTCAAAAGTTACCTAACGAAGAGGTCACGATGTGTTTTCATTAGTAATTATTACTGTGAGAAAACTAACGGATTCAGGGGTAACTTTGTGAAATTTTTCCATGGTGGAAATAACAAACTTTGCAAATTTCACTTTATAAATTTATTCACGACCCGGGTTTCAACACATTGTGTCATCTTCAAAAAACAGAGATACAGTCCAATATATTATATGCACAGGGTGTAGGCCAAGGAGAAGGGGGAGTAGTGAAGTGGGGATGAGCAGGGGGGGGGGTGTAAAGGCGGAAAGGATGAGATTATCTCTCGTGTACCTCAGGGTTCAGTCTTAGGCCCTGTATTGTTTTGGTATATATTAATGACCTTGTTGCCACGACTTTCGTGGTCAGGTTACTGCCTTTGCGGATGGTTTTGCACTATGTTACAGTAATTTTACCTGGGAACGTCTACGATATGATATGCAAAATGACTTAAATTACCTAAGACTATGGTTTTTTCATAACAAATTATCTATGAATGTACAGAAAACTATATGTTCTATATATATGAATGTAGAAAACAATATATACAGAAAACCATACGTACAGAACACTATATCATTCTTCAATATTACTTGCCAATCATGTTATGTCAATTTATACATATTTTGTGGTTACATTTTGTTAATTTTTATATTTTTTATTTTTTTATTACGCCTTGCTTTTGATTGTACAGTATTTGAATTCTAACACTATTGTTTCTGATGGCTTTTTTCAGGTTTTCCCCTTGTAAGCTACCTAAAGCTCAAGTTTTTTCATTCATTGTATAATTATATGTATGAGCTTGAGCATTAAAAAGTATCTTATTAGAATTAGAAGGGGCTCGCTTTCGGGGGGTTCCAAGAACCAAGGTGTCGTGATTAATGTCTCACAATGACACGTCCTATGATAAATATAACTTGCAGTTTTTGGTACGATAACATATGAATTTGGAAGGAGCTACAGGAGTAATATCACCTTTTCGGAATCCCAACAATTTCAGAACCAAATTTCTTAAAGTCAACAACACAATTTATGTAATTAATACACCGTTTTCGGCCACATTGTCTTGGAATATGATAAAAAAATTACAAAAACTTGGAGTTAAAATCAGCCGCAGAATTGATAAAATATGTTAACAATTGATCGGTCACTAAGCATTTGTAACGAAACATAATGAACCGACATATTTTTATTAAATGACGGCACGAAAAATATAATTAAGTATTTCGTACAGATTCATGAGAATATATCTACTTTGATTTCATTAACCTCTTTTGAAATGAATTTATATACAGTTTTGTAAAATAAAGTAGACTAACATGAATCTACCCTAGTGTAAAACGTTGAAAATCTCTCCCACACACCCTCGTGGTGGCTCGCAAGGTATTGCGTAGACGTGTGAAATACCAAAGAACTTGTCTATGATGCTTTTTGAAATTTCACAAAAAAATCTTTTGCAATTAAGTTTTTTGATAGCGGATATCCATGCTTGCAACGGTAACAGCATCGAAATTAAAAAATCATTAGGTTGTGATAACTTATAAGGGTGGTAGTAGTCAAAGAAAACACAAGTAACTTTTTTCCAATTAAAATTGGCTTGATGACAATATTTTCAGAGAAGGTTTCATATTATTCAATACAATTTGCGACCTTAGAGCATCATAAGGTAAAGTGCACCTGGTGATGCAATTACTGGCAAAACGGATTTTTAAATTTTTATTGAATAATGCGTAACTGTACTATGTATCTGGTGTTTTTTCTCTCCCTAGTATGCACTGGAAACCAAGTCACGCCTGACAGAAGTTCAAACGATAAATGGATCTAACCTAACTCTAACCAGGAAGGAGTGCAATTTACATATTAATGGACAAGACATTAACGCCATATCACAAAAACCTGGGAAAGTTTTCCCTCCCAGGATTCCATTTGGAGGTGTCTCCTCTTAGAGATAGGGAAGGAAAAGGGAGGAATTTTTGCTGCCAACCGAATAAAAGAAACAAATCCACACATTAACCACAATCCAACACTCCACCTTTTCCAAATCCAACACTCCCTTCCTCGCAACCCATGAAAAATATTTATCTTTCTACCCTACCACCACAAAACTAACAGACCTACATGCTAAAGTGTGAGGGATATTATGAAATCGAGTCGTTAGCTATCACTGTTTCTATATTAAACTTTCGCGGGCATGACTTGGTGAAATGACTGCATATTGAATAAATAAATACCAGGGATTTTGTAGAGTTTCCAAACTTGAATTAAAAGGCATACAACTTGTTCCACCACTTAGGGCATCGTGCTAGAAGTTCAATTAACAGCTACACAACTGGTTTCGGCACTTCCTCAGGTACAATAATGACAATACAGAAGGCACAGTAAAGTAGTAATTCACCTTCTGTATTGTCATTATCGTAGCTGAAGATGCCGTTAAGTGCCGAAACCAGTTGTGTAGCTGTTTATCGAACTTGCAGACCTCTACAAATTCAAGTGTGTTTATTTAGATAATATCACTATTACCTATACTAGGTGAGTGTGTCTGATATTAATCTTTGACCGCAGATGTTAAGAAAATATTAATGGAGAGGTATATTTTACATGATGGATTTATATGCATATAAATTGTCTATAGGCTCCCTGGGGAAAGGTTGAGAGAAAAGATTGGAAGTTCAAAAATGCGGGTGTAGAGGAGCATGGAAAAAGTGCAATGGACGGGAAAGGGTAAAACGAGCCAAGATATGTGGCGCGTCGTTCGAATAGAAAGAGGATTGCAGGTGGAAATTAGAAAGCAAAGTTAGTGGATGTAACAAGTAATCAGGTGCAACTGAATGTCGTTATTGAATGTGGAAGTCTAAACGAGCGAATAAGGCAAAGGAAGAGGAATTATGAATTCTAACGATGAAAGGTATGAAATAAACGGAACTGAAGAAAGATGTTGCGTAGGCCTTGCTAAACCAAAGGCCACGGCCCACGAATTCTAAGGGGCTCACAAAGACAAGGTCCTTATATCGAATATTTTTTACTACTGAGTTTTGGATTATTGTTGATTAAGTAAGACAGAACCTTAGCGGTTTGATCACAATAAAACCATACCTAAGTATTACTGCTTCCTTTATCAGTCAGACTTGTAAAATATCGCCGCGGCGATAGTTGAGTTATCCACAGCATCGGAAGTTGATATTGTTGAAGTAGTACCGCACAACCCTGTTTGCAAGCGATACCCTTTCCGACCATTCCCTGCCTTTATTCCCTTGGGGCATCCTTCTCCTCAACGGGGTTTTAATTAGCGGTATGGGAACCAAAAAACTATTTTGCTACTATTTTCCGATACTGATCGAAATTCACCGGAGCATCGATAAGGTGTATGATGCTCCTCCCTTGGCATTTGAAGCACCAACCCCCTAAATTTTGAAACGGGAGGGGGTAGGTGTGGTGGTTCGAGTTCTAACTTCCGATTACCGAGGACACAGGTTCGAATCCCAACCGAGGCATATATTTTATTGGCATCCCGCTATGGTATATACTTGCACTATGGAGAGTACTTCGAGTTTAACACTCAAATAAGATCATAAAACGGCATAACGTCACATCCGTCAGATGTGACGTTATGCCGTGGACTGGGCGTCTTTCGTTAAGGTTAGGCTAGCGCCGAACCCGGTTTCGAACCGATATTTCTCCGCTCCCTGAAAAAAATCCAACCTCTATCTAATAACGCAACTATCATAAATTGCACAAATTATCTCAGCTCTTGGTCGCTTTCCGCGATTAACTGCAACTCCTAATTTTGCAACTCTTGCCGATGTTGACCGATACAACCGATACATATGGTAGCGTCGACACTCTGTACCGAAGGTCGATAATGTGAGTATCGCAAAACTCTTGAGTGCTCGCGATACTATTTCCCTCAACTTCCCGACCACCATCCTCTTGTAGCATCATCCTCCGTCTTATCTTCCATTCCACCTTCACTTCCTCTTTTATCTCCCAACCGCATCTTCGCCCACACTCAGAAAACTCCGCACGGCATCCACTCATTCTCCACCCCTCCAACCCACTAAAACTCCTCTCCGAGCCCCTGCCAACAATCCCGCCTCCTCTACCACCCGCAAACATCACCCGGCAGACCTCCCTTCCACCCACGACAGATAGTCGGGGCCCGTTTATAATGAAAAGGACCCTTCACATTCGATTCCAACACTTGTGCTTCTCCTTCCCATCTTCTATCTCCTCTCTTTCTCCTCCCCCATCTCTTGTTCCCTAGTCCGGTGACAAGATCCGGCTCGTCGCTCGAATTCCAATGGAAATGAAAACGCACAAACAAACAGACAGACGTGGCCCATCCGTACCCTCCTCGCTCAATCTCTTCCCTCCTCTCTCTTTTTCCATGCTCCCAAAACAGAGTCGTGATTTTTTTCCCTTCCTGTAATTTTCTCCAACGGCGACTTCTCGAAAAGCTTTTCGAGCCGAACGTGTTTGAGATGGTGATTGGTCGGACAAAAAAGAAACTCAGGAGACACGACCGAAATGAGTTTTTTTCTCCAGTCCCGATGGTCGATTAGGTGATTTCCTAACACCTGATTGGTGCTCGATTTTACCGCCGAATCAATTACCACGTTCAAAGAAAAGTAATTAAACGCCTTTAACGGTGAGTTGGCTTATTGATTTGGGGAATGCTTGAATAAATTTAAAAAAACTGAGTGTTATCATGAACGATTTTCAATCTTTAAGCCTTAATTACACGATCATTTTTTATGGTTTTTGAGAAAGCCTATTTTTCTGTCTTTTAAGACGCAAGGGACCCAAATGACAGCCAGTCAATCAGAGAAAACGACAATAATGGGAGAATGTGGCGCAATATGTGGCTGCTACTCGAACAAGCATTGTAAAAATCACAGGTAACCATGGTTACTTAAACGAATTCAAAGTCAGGTCCGTCCCGGTCAAGGAGAATGATTTTTTCTCTGTGGAACTTCTTGCTATAACCATGGTTACCTGATGAAACTATATTTTAAACACAGAACATTTCGTAATATTTTAGACTCTTGTACAACGGAAGCTAAAAGCCTTAAAACGATAAATATGCAAAAGTAGGAGCATTGTTTCATAGTACTAAGTATTAGGATTGCAATAAAACATACATTTTGATGAAATTAAAATTTTTATGGACCGAAATTACACAAAAAAAGAGGTTATAAATGACTGCTTGAGTGAGAAGAATGAAGGCTTGAACTCTCTTTTCCACTATCTCTGTACGCTGTAACTAAGATGAGCTATTCTCAAATTCGGAAATCAATAAAAAAACTTTGCACAGGACGACCGTTTCAGTTTGGCACCGTGCATCAACTCGATAAACTATTCGTCAGGGATTTTCCAGTCCGGACTCAAGAGAAGTGCAGTAACTGAACCAGTCGAACGAATGTATAGTCCATTTGTCGCATGTGTATACAAAATCTAGATGCACCACAATAGTTACAAGGGAAAAATCAATTTGGTACGTAAATTACCGATTTAATTATATTTTTTGTCAAAAATGTTTGCATTAACCTTATGTGTAAAATGGGGATGGCAAAAAAATCTCAGAACTGAGGTAACTTAACTTAACTGAGGACATATTCCAAGGCCGCGCGCGTAAGGCCACTGGTAAGATTTTGATGAGAATCACCATAACTAGGGCTGTGCGATTACCATGATATATCGTCGACGATACTCGATATGCACTTGATATCGGGAGTCGATATTTCGAAACGCGATATCACGATATGTCGATATCCCTGTATGTCGATATCCCGATATGTCGATATCCCGATATGACGATATTCCGATACCCTGATCCCGGTATTTTTTGTCACCCTTAACAATGTCTCCATTTAGCGCAATTTCTCGGTAATGGTTGATCGGATTGAAGTTCTATAAAAGGTCTCTCCCTTATAAAATATTACGCTTCCTCAATCGTTAATTATATATTTTAAATTGCCTAATTTGTTATTGCTATTAACTATAGCTTTTTTATCATAAAATTTGGATGTAGGGAATGGAATGGCATGGGTGCGATTTCATCACTGAAAACTGGAATTCAACAAGAAAAGTTCAAATTTGCTATTAAAATTATTGTTTTTAAACCATAATGCGGAATTTAAAAAATTTCCACAGTTTTTCGACCAAGGAAAAATGGTTATATTTCAGCTCATATGGGCCGTATCTCGCGGCTGAGCTTAAAGCCACCGAGTGCGTCCACTGGGTTGCGGATGGTGGGTCGACCTCTAGATATAGAGGTTAGCTGCGAGATAAGCGAGTTTACTCGTCGAATAAGCAGTCGTGGACAAAAAGCGACGGCATTCCGAGGGCGTATTGGTCTATCCTTGGATAAGGTAGGCCTTAAATAATACAGAACCTGTGAAGATGCCGTGACTTGGCGATGGAGGCCGCCAACAATTACGCTTCCCATCACCCGGAGGAGAGGGCAGCAGCTCTTCTTCACATGAGTGAAGGTGGAGACCACAGTGGTCGGTACAGCGACACTCATTTCACTACAGGCGTGGTAACATTTACTTTAACGGCCGTAGTACTGCGATGTGGAAGGCAAGGGGAAACCACCACATTATTATCCCGAGGAGTCGCAGCTACTCCACTCTTTCCTTTATTATCAAGACGTGATGGCACCCTCTCGAGTAAAATATTCCGGAGGTAAAATAGTCCCCCATTCGGATCTCCGGGCGGGGACTACCCGAGAGAGTACATCAGTCAAGTGTGATACTTATTTTAGGGTAGGAACGTGGAACGTGCGATCACTTCGGACCTGCGGAAGACTGCGGAAGACTGGAGAACCTGAAGGTGGAAATGAGGAGAATGGACCTCGATGTATTGGGAATCAGTGAAATGAGATGGCCCGAAGAAGGAGACTTTTGGAGTGGAAGTTATAGAATTATTCACACCGGATCACTGAATGGTAACGCTGGAGTAGGCATAATGCTCAGGAAGAGTGAGGGACTGCGTGTGAAAAGCTTCCTGCAATACAGTGAAAGGATTGTAATGGTTAAAATACAAACTAAGCCTACAGATACCATTGTGGTGCAAGTTTACATGCCTACGTCGGACTACGAAGATGAAGAAGTGGAAGACGTCTACGAAGATATCACTGAAGTAATAAAACAGGTAAGAGGAGAAGAAAACCTAATTATTTTAGGAGACTGGAACGCTGTCGTCGGCGAAGGACAAGATGGAAGAATAACTGGAAAATATGGATTGGGAAACCGAAACGAAAGAGGAGAAAGACTGCTGGAGTTCTGCGCACAACATAAGTTAGTGGTTACTAACACATTGTTTAAAAATCACAACCGAAGAAAATACACATGGAAGATGCCAGGAGACAGAGGAAGATTTCAAATAGACTACATTTTAGTGAAGCAGAGGTTCAGGAATCAGGTGAAGGACTGCAAAAGCTACCCGGGTGCAGACATCGACAGCGACCATAATTTAGTGATGATGAAATGCCATCTAAAATTCAAGAGATTGAAGAAAACAGTAAAGAACATTTGGCAAGTAGAAAAACTAAAGGAGACTCAAAATCAGCTGGAATTTCAAAAAGCAGTAGAAAACAACATAGGAGAGGACCTGACTGAGAAACTAGTAGAAGAGCGTTGGGAAAACATTAAATGTGGACTACAAAAAGCCGCAAAAGAAGTTCTTGGAAGAAGAAAAGTTGTTAAGAAGAAACCATTGATCACGGAAGAAGTCTTAGTGCTGATTGAAGAAAGAAGAAAGTACAAGAATGCGAAACTGAAGAAGGGCAGCTCTGCTACAAAAGAATAAGGAACGAAGTAAGTCGCAAAGCCAGGAAAGCTAGAGAAATGTGGATGAACAATCTGTGCGAAGATGTACAAAACAACCTTACCATTGGAAAGGTGGAAGCTGCCTATAGGATAGTGAGGAACCACTTCAAGGAACGGAGCGCAAGATGCAATGCTATAAGGGACAAGAATGGAGAACTTTTGATTGAAAATGAAGACAAAGTGAAGAGATGGAAAGAATATCTTGAAGAGTTATACAACGGGAACGACCTCAGCACGAAAGTGATTGAAGAGGAAAGCGAAGTCGAGAAGGATGATATGGGAGCATCAATATTGAGATCGGAATTCGACGCAGCAGTAAGGGACCTTCGGATGAATAAGGCTTCTGGAATTGATGATATACCCGCAGAACTGATAAGGAATGCAGGAGAGAGGACATTGACCCAACTTTATAATGCCATCTGCGACATGTACTCAATAGGAGAAATACCCAGGGACTTCGAGAAAAACATCATCATTCCTATTCCCAAAAAGAAGAGAGCAGAGAAATGCGAAAATTTTAGGACTATAAGCCTGACGACACACGCATCGAAGATATTGACAAGGATCATCTACAGAAGAATAGAACGAAAAGCAGAGGAGTTCCTGGATGAAGATCATTTCAGATGCAGGAAGTGTAAGGGCACAAGAGAAGCAATATTGGCCCTTAGGCTGCTTATAGAGAAGAGAATGGAGAAGAACAAATGGACCTTCATTGCATTTGTGGATTTAGAGAAGGCTTTTGACAACATGGATTGGAATTTAATGCTTGGAATTCTGAAAGGAATTGGTGTGTCGTAAAATGACCGAAGAATTATCCACACTTTGTATAAAAACCAAGTAGCTGTGATTAAATCTGGACCCAGCTGTGAAGAAGCAAGAATAAGGAAAGGAGTGAGACAAGGCTGTGCACTGTCTCCCGTAATTTTTAACGTCTACATTGAGAGAGCCATCAATGAAGTCAAGGAGAAGTGTTCTGGAGTGAACATCCACGGAGAAACAATCAGCATGCTACGATTCGCTGATGACATAGCTCTCATAGCAGAGACAGAGAAGGAGCTGAATAAGATGCTAACAACCATGGAAAGGACAATGACCAGACATCAGCTGAAGATCAATAAGAAAAAAACTAAGATATTGGTGTGCAGCAAAAGAGAAGAGGCCAAAACCAACGTTAAACTAGGAAAACAGAAACTGGAAGAGGTGAATGAGTTCTGTTACCTGGGAAGCAGAGTAACCAACGATGGACGAAGCAAGAAAGAAATAGTGAGTAGCATAGCCCAGGCAAAGAGGGCATTCTATCAAAAGAAGAATCTACTAACAGCTGGAAATACAAGCTTGGAAGTAAGGAAGCAATTCATTAAAACGTATATCTGGAGCATATTCCTTTATGGCAGTGAGGCATGGACGATGACAGCAGCGGAGAAGAAAAGGGTGGAAGCATTCGAAATATGGTGCTATCGACGAATGATGAAGATTAAATGGATCGACCGAGTGACAAATGAAGAAGTCCTAAGAAGAGTGGGAGAAAAGAGAAGTCTGCTGAAAACTATAAAAAGAAGACGGGACAACCTAATCGGCCATATCTTAAGACACGATGGCCTGATGAAGACAATCGTCGAGGGAAAAGTGAACGGGAAAAATGGAAGAGGCAGGCCTCGTATGAGTTACATGGAGCAGGTCGTAAAGGACGTGAAAGAGAGGAACTACGTTGGTATGAAGAGGTTGGCCGATAGAAGAATCGAGTGGAGGGCTGCGTCAAACCAATCCTAGGATTGTTGACCCTTGATGATGATGATGATGATGATGGGCCGTATCAAAAAATTGAAAAGAACCTCTATTATCTAAAATTATATGCTCTTTCGCCTTAAGTTATTATATTATAAGTCGATATCCGATATGTTGATATCCCGAAATGTCGATATCCCGATATGTTGATATCCCGATATGTCGATATCCCGATATGTCGAAATGTCGATATCCCGATATGTCGATATCCCGATATGTCGATATCCCGATATGTCGATTTCCCGATATGTCGATATCCCGATATGACGATATCCCGATATGTTGATATCTTGATATGTCGATATCCCGATATGTAGATATCCCGATATGTCAATATCCCGATATGTAATTATACCGATATGTCCATATCACGATAATTCCTATCTATATCGCGAACCGATATATCGGTGAATCCGCGATATCAGAGTGATATCGTCGTGCGATATTCAAAACAGCATATCGCACAGCCGTACCCATAACTTATGCGTGATCCCTGAACACGGAAGTGAAAAATGATAGCATGCTGCAGGCATTAGATTATTTAACTGCAGCACTGTGTTCTCTCATTGCAGGCTCAGAAAAATCCTAATACTCTTCTCCTGAATCCACCTTCATTTAACTCAATTAAAACAAAAACATTCACCCCTTCGTGTTCTTCCTTCTACTTACTCCTCAATTATGTTCTTGAAAAATTCATTACGTCTCAAGGCATATTTAAACCATGTGGTTCTTTCCTTTTGTATTAGGATCCGCACAGACCTTTCCTCCTCGATATTTTCAGAACGTATAGCATGAGTTATTTCTTTCTCACTTCAAATTCAGTTATAAAATACGCTTAATCCACTGCATAAAGATTTTGCATAAAGATTTATCTACACGTTTCAGCAATTCTATTAAATTTTAAATGAGAGCACAATGCGAGAGTTTTTCATCCGTATATAAAAATAATTTTCGCACCTAAAACTCGAAGAAAAGCTATTGAAAGCTAAAATATTAAGGTGTTTGCATACTTATTTATCTAAAAAAATAAAGTAGGTTTATGAAAAAGCTCAGAATCGCAAACGGAGGCGAAAAGAAAATAAGCGAAAACTAGAAAATATGAGAATGTTATCATGCATGTGTGCATGAAAATCCTCGAGCGTAGGAATTGTCTTGCAGAGCTCACGGGAATGAAGGCATACGGAGTGCAAGCAGGCATCGCTTGAATGAATCTGCATAGATATGAGCTATTCCTCGTCTCAGTTGCCCATTTCCCAAGAGTGTTGCACCATTTCTTTAAAGAAAACCAAGTCGTTGCGTAGAAACGTCGGTCGATTATGAGGTAGAAAAAAAGGTGTTGAGCAAAACGCCGCAGGCTCTTGATTTCTAGTCATGCAGCATGTGGTGAATTCTTTGCGGCGTCAGGAGGAAAACATTTGCAAGTTTTCTTCTGAAAAGAGCAAAGCGGAAAAAAAGGCTTTGCGCGGCTAAGAGATGTCCCCTCACGTGTCCACGGAAAAAGAGAAGCATCGGCTCCTTAGTATTCATTTATGTTAAGCTATTATCTGGTATTCTACCATTTGGTCTGTGTTAGAATGGTACGTTCATCCACATCAGTGGGTGGTGCCACCTATCAGGAATGATAGGAGGTTCTTTGTTTTCTGTATTGTCGCTACTGCTGCCTAGTGATAGTGTGTAAATAAGAAGTAAATAAAGTGTTGTTCCTTGATCTTACGCAACCTATAAGGGAGTAAGTTTTATATTTCACATTCACCACGGCTAACAGGTTATGGGCCCAGAGACGTAGTGAAATATAAATAATATAGGTACTGAAAGTGCGTAATTGCTTATGTACGTAATAATTTTTGGCGAAACGTGCACTGCATTGGTGAAGTTCAACGGAGATCAAGATGGAAAACGAAACGTATTTGCTAACTAGCATCCCGAAGTTAAATCGGAGAAACTGGAATGCTTGGAAGGCAAGAGTGAAGGCGGAACTTTTGGCGAAGGAGGCATGGGAGGCAATTACTGGTTATGGAGATAATGGCAGCGATGAATCTCCACAGCTTACGGCAGCCGAGACTCGGAGGAGAAAGAAGGCAAACCTTGTCGCATTGGCTTCCATCATGCGGACCGTCGGGGACGAGCTCATTAATGATATCGCCGACTACGAAGTAGCAAGGGAGGCCTGGCAACACCTAGAAAGAGTTTGTTGCGAAAATACTGAATATGGAGCTGCGGTGAAATTTAGAGAATTAGCAAGTTTTCGGAAAATGCCGGAAATGTCCATTCAAGGCTAACAGTCTGACGTACACAGTCATCGAGGAATAAGAAAATGGGAAGGTTGGCAAGGGGAAACCACGTATCTAAGTTCTGTGGAGCCATTAGTGAACGATACAAAACAACTAAGAAGACGGACCAAAGAGATTTCTAAGACGCAAGGGAACCAAATGGCAGCCAATCAGAGCGAACGACAATAATGGGAGAATGTGGCGCAATATGTGGCTGCTACTCGAACAAGCATTGTAAAAATCACATGTAATCTCTTTAATTTAACTTTAAAAAAGGATATGGGACAACCAAATCGGCCACAGGTCTAGAGGTGATGGCATGATTGAGACAATCGTCCAGTTAATAGCAATTGAGAATAATGACAAAGTAAGAAGTCGTGTATTGAGGAATTGGAGGAAGCAGTGAAGGAAGTGAAAGAGAAGAATTGAGGAGGTTAGCCAATCGAGCAAAGGGCTGTATCCAATGAACTCTATAATTGAGGACTGGTAATGATTTTATCAGCTAGGATAAGTTCTGATGAAGAACTTCACCATGATTAACTACTTCTCTCCCACTTTTCGCGATCACTATCTTCCCTCTCCTATTTCCCCGTTCAGATTAGTTCTCCCTCCACCTCTTTTCATCCCACCTATTATTATTCCAATTCTTTTCCTCCCTCTCTCTTCTTTCCCACGAATTTTCCCTTCCATAACCACCTTCAGAAACTCACTGCTGTTAGCAGAACTTCACAGAGAGAAAAAAAGAACATTAACCTCCACCGGGATTCGAACTTGGATCTCTCACATACACCACAGGTGCTTTAGTGTGTATGTCTACCAAGGAATCCTTCTTCCCTTAGGATTTCTTGAAGCTTTGAAGTACCTAGACGTTGAAACGGACTGTCAAACAGCGATGCAAAGCAGCCGTAACGCAGTGCTCCGCCACGCTCAAGGCAAACACCAAGTTTGAACACTATGATTCAGCAAATTCAAGGAATGCCAAGTACCTACAAAAACATTTGCTACTATTTACTAGCTCCAGCCACATACTCTTGCGTTCCTCCCCGGCCGTCTTAAGAAATACTTCTCTCCTCCCTCCTCCTGTACATCATTGCACTCATCCTATTCTCCTCAAAACCCGCATTACAAAATTTTCTTTCAGAATAGCACTCATCTCGAAAACAATTATTTTTCCAGTTATTAATTTTTTTATATTCCAGTTGTATGTTCACTTAAAATTTACGGAAAAACAAATTGATGAAGCTCTTTTTTTTAATTTCTTTGCTATTACAAGCACCTTCGTCAACCGGAGTAACTAATTTCACTCACCTGTACTTTCCTATATCCCATAATTTTCGTTCATTTCATATATTTTTGAAAAATCTCTTCATTTATACATGATTATAAGTAAATACTATTTGTTTACATTACTCTCCTGATAGGGAAAGAGTGCAGCGTTCGTAAATGTAGAGCAGAATGATAGTGTTATCTTAAAGGAAAAAGTGGAATTTTGTGGAACTGAAGCTATGATTTGTTGAACTAGCTTACTCCGGGAGAGAAGAAACTAAATAAAAGTTTCTGCATCTTTGAACAGTGAAGTGTATTTTTTCCCTTGATATACCTGTACTCTGATGTGTTGATTATATTCGAGCTCCTTATAGGTTATTCCCCTTTTTTGGTGCCAGAGGAGCCCAAGCTTATTTCGATGGACAGAAATTTTATGTTTTAGGGTGCGCCAACGGATACGTCATATCCCGCAACAAAAAAACCTATGGTAGGAATCGGGTAAGTGTGGTTGCTAGATTACTGACTTCCTATGGCGAGGGTTATGATCCTGTCAGTGTTAGATTTTTCAGTGGTATTCCGGTCCCTAATTGGACGGGACTGCAATACTTCAGTCTTTTCGTCGAATGCGGCGTAAATCTTAACCCATTGGGCGCCTATCATTTTCAGCAGGCTAATGCTGGAAATATGATCTCCTTCCTCCCTACATCCGATCCTCAAGAAATCCTCTATGGTCCACTTGCCTACAGAAGTGGACAACCGGTAATAAGTCCCTCAAAAGGAAGCTTTACCAGTAGAATAGTGTACCGATGTACCTACCCATCTGCAAATGCACCTGATTTTGAACTTTACGCCTTGACGGCGCTAATTTCATGCACTAGAATCCATCTGTTTTAGAAATCGTTTTTCAGAAATGAACATGGCAGCCACAAATAAGTGAGCTATATTACATCATTACCAAGTCTTACCCTCTCGCATGGAATCACGCCTTACTCTTACCCAAGTCGCATTTTTTTCTATTGATGCACAAAATATTAATACTTAAGGTGTAACTTCATTATTATTCATGCCATCATCAATTTTTGATATCTTTCAAATAAAAACTGCACACATATGTGGACTATAAATATTTCAACAAAAATATTAATAAAAAAATTTTTCGGCATACAATTTCAGAAGCCCCATTTATGCTCAAAAGAGATGAGATTTTTTTATAGGCCAGTTATTTTTCAGGACGGAAGAGGATACAGCAACCAACCACTTTTAATCGCATATTAACCTAATTATCGGACACCTCAGCAAAGAAACAATAAATCTCTAATTATGAACATATAATACCAAGAAATTAAAGCACTTCCAATCCCATAAAGTGTTGCCTTATAGTTTATTTATATTTATAAAGGCTTATCGCGTAAAACCATTTTCTTTATATCCTCTAGTTTATCACACCTAGGACCAGAACCCAAAAGTGTCATCAGATGTTTAACCAATCACGCACGGTCTGGTTTGATCACAGCCCCTCCTGGGTTATTTTACTGCGATGAGAGGGATGCAAGCTTCTCATGTGTGATGGATTTTCGTCTCCGAGAAGAGATTCGCGGGCGAGAGGGCACAAAGCCCGATCTATTCTCGGTCGAGAGATGGCGGCCTCTTCTCAGCGATTGCTCCTGACGGAAGTGGGCCACGCTGATGTCGCCGCTCCTTCGAGATAGGCGGTGTTGCATCCTTACGTAACATGGATTCGATGCGGTGGATAAAAGAGCTCTGGCTTCCCATGCAGAGAGCGTGGTTTCCTTTCTCGGATGCTGGAGATATTGTTCATCTAATTTCATCTCCACCTACATAATAATAACCTGCTATCAGACACTGCAAGGTTTTATGACAAAGGGTTAACCAACAGCAGGTAAGGGTAAATCACAAGGAATCAATGAATAAAAATAGAATGGAGAAACACGTTAAGGATTCTAATGGAAGAAATAAATGGTTTAGAAGGCAGAGAATTAAACAAGAGCAAGATAAGAGAGTGAGAGTGGAGAAGAAAATGACAACTCACCTATTACTACCCTAACCGGCAAAATAATAAAAATATGTAAGTAAGTTCCCTTCAATGCAGAACCTTAAAAAATGACAACGGGGTTTTGTGACCACTAAGCAAATCTTGTAGGTAAGAATGCTAGGAAGCTGATGAGGAAAAGGATTTTAGATAGAATGAAAAGGATTATCAATTGGGTATGTTAATTAAAAGAGAAAATTTTGCGTGGAAGAAATTATTGATGAAATTTGCTAGAATAGAAGTGAAGCATAAAAGCTGAATTTCATCAGCATCTATACCTACCAGGTAGAACACCAAATAAATAAGTATATTCCCTAAAGCAATTCACTGCCCATTACGAACGGATTCACGGTATCTTTGACATGCAGAAAATCTATTTGGAAAATTAAATACAATATCATTCGAAATCTCAACGCTACGATTTCTGTGCCTCGCCAAATAGTTTGGACTGATGCGATGTCTCGGTGTCGACAGGAATTCACTCCTATTCTCCTTCTCCCACTCTTTCTCCTCGGAAGAAGTTAAGATTATTTCCTTCCACAACTCGTATCGTCTGGGGGGTTGCAGCGCTCTCGTTCACTCCGCACTAGTTCTTGATTTCCCTTCGATACGTTGCGGAAATTCGAGCTCCAAAATACAAATAATACATTCTTGAATAAAACGAAATGTGAAGGGAATGGATTAGATTAAGACGAAGAGAACTGGGAGAGAGAAGAGAGTCAAGACGGCTATTACAAAGAACAGGGGACTACCAATAAGTCGATTGATGCCAGCCAGACTTGGCAGAAAGGAAAAATAATGTTTTTACTAGGCGGAAGTAGTTCTATTTTCACTGTGTGTGCACTTACGGCGAGAAGCAACCAGGGCGTCGATTCTCGTTCTCCTTTCGCCCGGGTCTTCGCTTCGCCACGGCAACTCGAAGCGAAGCGAAAATTTTCTCCGCGATTATTCTCGTTCTTTTCGCCCCGCCTATCGCTTCAGTTCGGGTATCTTCGTTTCTTGGCGAAAGATTGTGACGTAAGCAATGACGAATTACCCATAAGTCAATGGGCATGATGAATGGGAAGGTATGAAAATCTATGATGAAAACCCAATGGGAGTGTAAGAAAATTTCAGCGATCAACACACTTTGTCTTCGCAGTCAGAATCAATTGAACAGCGCGAGGCACGGTGGTAAGTTCAAATCATATTTTCTAGAATATATTGTCATGTTTTGTTTATTTCATGAAACTATCAAATTGTTCACTAGTATTGTTGTACAATATTGCTAATTCATTAGTAGTTTTCCGTAGTTGAACATAAAACCATTTTCTTTGTTTTTCACCTTTTACAGAGATATACACGATGAGTCCAAAAGTCACTCCGGTGAAATTTATGGGTTAGTATTTTTGATGTAAACCTAAGTAGTTCGTGAATTTACCATTTCTATTTTCGTGTTTGTTTCTGTTAACGATGGTATCACTCATGTATGTAATACTTTTCATGAAGTTCGAGTCGATTGAAACATATTTTATAGGAACGTCAGTAAATGATTTTGTTTCTTTTGTGTGCGTGTGTCACCGGTGTTTGATGTGGTATATTCACTCAGAGGACAACTATAAGGCACGAGATCCTTATACTTCTAGAAATTATTATCATATAATCTATTATAATCCTGTTCCATAATTTAATAGTATAAAGATTCGTTCCGAGTGTTTGTCCTTAAGTAGTACACACGAGTTTTGACGAAATGTAACAAACTTTAAAAGCCAATTTTGGATAATTTTTTAAACTAATCATGAGTTAAATACTAATTTCTTATTTTTGTAGCAAAGACAGAGCGTAAAAACGCCCGAGCCTCTGGAGCTCAGCTGAACTATTTAGTTGACTACATGTTAACACATAAAGAGTTTGCTGCCGGGCGCCTGAGTGGTGTGCAAGGTAAAATAAATCAAAAACTCCAATGGGAGAGGCTGGCAGATAGCCTGAATGATTTGCCAGGGCCTGAGAAAGCAGTACCCGAATGGAAAAAGGTTTTTGCAAAATATGGTTTCTTGGAGTTCACTTAATTAACCTCATGTTCACTGTAAAGCATAGTGGCAGGTGGTATAAGGACGTGACCATATATTATCTCTCTTTGCTTATTAGTGTAATTGGTTCTTTAAATTCTAAAAAGCTTGTTAATACTGAAATATTTGTACCTTATAGTGCTGGGCAGATCTCAGATGCCATGTTAGAGCACGGGTGGCAAAAATAACCAAGGCCAACACTACGACTGGCAACACCTTAGTGCCTCCTGATCTAGGTGACCTAGACAGAAAGGTACTAAGTGTGATTGGAGAATGTTCTTCAACAGGAATAGGTGGCGTACCTGACTTGGGGTTCACCACGGTAAACTTGGACTTTTCTAAGGCAAACATTCAGAATAGCTGTTTTTCCTTGAGACCCAACAAATAATAATTTTTTCTATCAGTGCTCCCATGCAAATGATTATGAGGCCATAAATCCTGGAATGCCAGAAGTGTCCTGTCAGTTAGAGGAGAGGTTTGAAGGGGAAACAAGCGTAAGTGATCCGGAAGTGATTTTATACAGCATCTTGAAGTGAAGATGAATTTCCTTGTTGCTAGCCAGTATTAATGCACATGTTTCCCTCCACATAGGCCAGCAGTCCACCTCAACCACCCCCATCTCCACCTAATCCTGGACCATCAACTTCTGCCAGGATTCCTTTGACAGGTTAGTTTTGGGTTTATTCAAACATAAGTAATGCCTATTCCAAGGTTGGTGACATAATATACACTTGTACCCATTTTTCAGTATCTCTGTCCTTTTTGAAACTTGACAAATATTTTAAATCTAGTTAAATATGGAGTATCTCATGTCATGTAAGATGCTTATCACAACACCTGAAATCCAAAGATATTTATGACCACATTACATTTTAAATTTGTATAGCATGTTTGACCCAATCATTAGTGAAACCTATGCATCCAGAAAATAAATTTATATTTGGATATACTCTCTTCTGGGATACCTTCTATTATCATTGCTATATGTCACATGCTCATAGGAACTAAATACAACTTCCCTATAAGGATGTAAATAACTGAGATTTCATTTGAAGAAAGGCGTTAATTTTATTTCAAAAGAATAGTCATACTTAGGTGTATTAATCAATGAACATGAAATACATTTATAAGATGATCATGAATATCTTGTTATATAGCATATTACAGAAGACATGTTACCTTTATTGGTATCAAATAAATCAACAAATCTCATCGTCATATTTTTGTGTACCCATAATGTTTATCAATAATTTTAATGCTCCAGTTACAAACTATAGTTTTAAATTATCATTTCTATTCTTACATTTTTAGGAAAGAAAAATCTGATGGAAAGAATGTGTGCTGCAACTGCAGAGTTACAAGAGCAGCAAAGAACTACTAATAAATTGCTTCAGGTATTAAAATCAATTTATTAATTCAACTTCACACTCAGGCAATGTCTTATCAAATTAACTGTTAAATCATTTTTAATTATCTTTCAGGAACTTAACAATAATGTGAAGAACATTTCAGAGAGCCTACAATCAATGGCACAGTCCCTGGCAATAATTGCTGCCAATTCTATTAGACCTCCATCTTTTTAATAAAGATATATGAAAATATTACTCTTTTTAATGAATTAAAGTATAATATACCTTTCATTTCATTCATCTGAAATACATTAAGACAACTGTTTTATTTCATGTAGAAATTAATAGAATGGCTATTTAAATCAAATCCTACAACTTGTTCATGTTTATCTTATCCTAGTTTTATTAGCAGATTTTATTCCTTACTATGGCTACATGCAATTATCTTTGTTATGTATTCTTTTTTTTTTGAGATTCTACTATTTGAACCCCTTCTACATACTTATTGGCTTTCTCCGCAAGCCTTTCGCACAAATAAAGACTATCTATCTATCTATATCTAGAGGTTGTTCCAACATCTGCAAGCCAGGAAATGCACTTGATGGCTTTAGGCTCAGCCACAAGGTATATGAAACCAGTACACCATTAAAAACACAACTAATCAAGACATGTATATCAGAAAATGAAAAAATAAATAACATTTCATACCTTTTACCCAACCCAAAACAATACCTAATTTCTAAATCCCCTGACCAGCAAATTTCTAATCCTAATCCCCTCTGCAAGCCTATCCCCTTGCTCAACAGCATGCTGTTCTATAGCTTCTCCATTTCCTTCATCACCTGTAATGTCACCATCATTTGGCCCATCCTGTACATTATACCTTAATCTAATATTATGGAGGATGAAACAAGCCAGTGTTATAGTGGCAGCATGAGGTGGTTGGTAATGTAGTGTCCTGTGCTGTAAAAGGCAGCGGAAGGTATTTTTTAATACCCCAAATGCCCGTTCAATGCAATTTCTTGTGCGGCAGTGAGCTTCGGTATATCGTGCCTCTGCTGTTCCTTCTTCTGCATTTGTTATCGGGGTCATGATCCAGGGCTCCAGTGGAAATCCTGAGTCTCCTGTAGAGTAAATTGTCCATAAGACATTAATCCTTTGCTCACACTACATATTTTAAAGGAATTTGCAATGGCTTCTAATAAAGTGATACCTAATAGCCAAGATGTGTGGTCACCTGCATCCCACTTCTCAATCATGTTATCCCTTATGTTGGAGTGCCTCCATATAAAGGAATCATGCACAGACCCAGGGTAGCGACTTACAACTCCAAGGAATTCCAAATCATGAGAGCATACCTTTAATGGAATTGAAATAGACAAGTACAGCTACGATATAATAACATTAAAATAAAGGTAATGTGATATTTATTCAATGTGCAATCTCTTAGATTTTATCATGAAAAGTATCATGAAGTTTCTTCCCAGTTCTTAAATTTCAAAATAATCAGAGGAAATATTTATGCCACTTCTCCTCTAATCTTATAAGTAACAAATATTTCTTTGGGTGACAATGAATGAGAATGTTCGCTCTGATATAAAATCTGTATGATTAATTTATTCATATCCCTTCATAACTTCTCATTTTTACACTTAAATGGGATATAGAATATGCAAGTCTAACTCATAAAAACAAATACTACTTGGAATTTATAACATTCATGCATTACTCTATTGTGAAGGTATGAGTTTAAGTACAACAATTTTTAAGATGTCAAAAAAATTTTCCCCTGTATTAAATACATCTTTGGGTATAGCTTTAGTCACTTCAGTATGCTGCTAGTTGACACAAAATCTCCTTTAGTCATTTCAAACTCCAAAAGGAAAACATCCAAATAACTTTTACAAATAGTATGAGATAGAAAAAATACTCACTGCCAATACATTGAGAGAATGATACCCTTTGTGATTCACATAGGCCTCCTCATTTTGTTTTGGTCGTGTTATGGCAATGTGGGTACAGTCAATGCAGCCTACTACCCCTTTCATTTGGCGAGCCTCTCGAAACCTGTCATGATGGTTAAAAAATATTTTTACTCAACATCTCAGAGTCAGTCAAATGAATAGCATACGTTGGAACTTGTGATTCATCTAGATACTGAATAAAATTTCACAAACACACAATATACTCTTTGTTAATTCAGGTAGCCTGTGCATATTTTCATATTCACTATAAAAAAAGCATGAAAAAAGGATCGAACCTCCTCTTTATCGGGTTCCGCTGCTCTTCATTGATGGGGAACTTAATCCATTTACCACCAAGTTTTTCGACCACTGCGTTAGCCACCTTTCGTATGGCTCTGCTAGTAGCCGGCTGGGACATAGATATCAGTCGCTCCTGTCCAACGGCTCGCTGATAGGAGCCAACTGCAAAAAATCTCAGCGCCGCTAGGACCTACATTTAGAGGATTAAAGACACTTCAAATTCATGAATGTTAATCAATATATATGGATAATAATATTAATATTGTAGATAAACTGAACGACTTACCTGACTTTCCACACTGAGGCCATGTGAACGCTGATGTTGGAAAGTGTCTCTAATGGCTTCACACACATACATTGCTGCATCTTTTGAGAGGCGGAAATTCAGAATAAACCGCTCATCTGAGAGATTGAATGCATTGCTTCGATCCCTCAGAGAACGCACAACAGCAGCCTCTTCATTTTCCTCCACCTCCACGGCGAACGCATTTAGCATTGGCACTAGGGCTGCCATTCTCGTCCTTAATGCATAAAAGTGAAGTTGTAGATCCAAATGCTATTTCACAATGTCCATCAAAACTTATACCCATATATGAGCCTCTGCTTCTTGCCTTACCTGTTGCGTTCCTATCTTTCTACCGCCGCGTCAATCTTTTTCTTATTGTTTCTGGTGAAACGCTCACCATCAAAAGAACCAAAAGAACAAGTTTTCTCTAGCAATCCATCACAAGAATACTCTCAGAAAAACAGCACACCCACGGTAGTTCAATACGCTTATCAAAGAAACGCTTCGCGGTTCATTCAAATGCAAACACACGTCTATTCCCATTTATTTAATTACATAGAACGACAATACGAGTAAAGCTACACACTGGTTGTACGCCAAACATATTAATAACAATTAGACTCATTGGGATGAAAAATGTAACACAATAATGGTGTATAGCGGTAATTAAATCACGAGTCGGTCTCTCGTCAATTCTTTCGCTAAGCCGCTAGAGCGACTTCATTGTCGTAGCTTGCGAAATTCGCTCTTGGCGAATGTTTACATTCGCTATATGTTCGCCAGACAGAACGAGAATAACTTTTTTGTCGCCAGATGGACGAAGCGAAGCATTCCTGGCGAAATAGCTAGCGAATGAAAACGAGAATACGAATGCGAACTCCGTTCGCCAATATTTTCGACAAATCGCGCTGGCTATAGCCAGAAAGAACCAGAATCAGGCCCCAGGTCTCTCAAGAAAATACACCTATAGGAAAAATATCCTTCATTGTTCCACGCAGGTCAAAGAGAAAGCGGTCTTTTTCGAATAAAAATAACTCTTCATAAGGTTTTTTTCAATCGTTATGATAACTTTAATGCCTTATATCCTGACTAAATTATTGATCTAAAATACTAAAGGAGCAGAATAATTTTTTCATGCTCAAAAAGTGGCTCCCAAAAACAAAACTTTGCTTTGAGAATCGTTTTTTGGTGTAGGCTATCCGCGATTACGACGGCTAAAATTTCAGGATCATGGACTACTTTTGCCGAATGGAAACACACTGCCTCAATCCAACCAAACCCTATTTTCATCGATGGCGACCTTACGCACACTGCCTTATGCCCTTACTAGTTTGGCAGGGTAACTCGCAAATGTTATCACTCAGAATTGTTGAAGCTTCAATCGTTCATATCACGCAGAGGTCTTATCACTAAGCTATGGGTACTTAGCAAATATTCAGTCATGATTCAACCCCTCTACACACACTAGGAGGAGTTTTATCTATATATCACTTGAGGCCCGAACCATATACGAAAATTGGGATATATGAACGAGAGCAAGCAAATGAGAATTTCCTAGACGTAAGCAAACAGCAAAGATCAGTAAATATACTGACTATGTCTCCTACTGAGTTGCACCGGGACAGTAAAACGGTAGCTACAAATGTTTCAACAGTTGGAGGACTTCAGGAAACTTCATCAGCGTCATTCACCGGAAACCCAGAGAATCATTTATCAATAGTGCAGTTTTTTTGATAACCCAAGATTTTATCGATCGGAGCCAACCTGTCGAGCTAAATCAATCAATCAATCAATCAATCACATCAGGAAAGTTTGTTGGGAGTGTTGGGAACACTGCCAGAATATTATCAAGAAAAGATATTTTTTTATGGCTGCTGTTCTGACACCCCTTCCTTACGCCTCAAGGGTATACCCAAGGGTATCGCATGTATTTAAGAGGGGAAACGAGCGGAGCGTGCAACTCCTCACCCCGATAGCATCTTACATCCGCAATGTCTTGCTACGTCCCTTTTTTCCATCCTTCCCATTCCTTCGCTTCAACCCGGAGACAGCCTTCCATTCGCTCTTATCTTGCGTTAAGCGATTTCGCAACCCTTCCCCCATCTCCGGTCCTTCGGTGCCCCTGAACGGGTACGGCCTATACCCTTTCACGTCTTCCTGTCTCTTCCTCTCTACTCTCAAGGGACCAGCGTTGGCACCTGATATGTTTTTATTTCCTTTTCTTGCCGATAAAGGGCAAAATACATATCAAATTGGAGGAATAAGTCGTTAACTCCGGCGAATAAAATTAATTTTTCTGACAAGCATGACAAGCACACCAAAAAATTTCAAAAGAACCTATCTTACAATTATAAACAAAGCGATAGTAAAATATCAAAATATGAGATAAGAAGCGGGCTCTTAGAAAAAAGTTGCGATCTAATCATCCCGTTACGACTCTGCATTGATATTCCGACCACACCCGCCATTTTGAAGTGGAAACAATATTATGCTTTTAAATGTACGTAATGCGCCAACAAACATTTGAGGAAAGCTTCTTGAAATAACACAACAAATACATGCAAAGTTAACGCTTTAATCACCACTCTGGACAGGCACGTAGCCAGAAATTTACTTCGTGGGGGGGCTAAGTCTTGCGAAAGTTGAAACAAATCAGCCTTGCCCATCCGGCGCCGACATGTTACAAATCTCTTGCCTTAATTTTCAGTGCTTGATATTTACTTTTGCAGTGCCTATACTTATCTCTTTTCACTGGTAAAGATCACTGCTAAAAATAGAACAACAGAATTATTGGGAAAAAATTTCGGGGGGGCTGAGTCACCAGAAGCCCCCCCCCCCCCTGGCTACGTTCCTGATTCTGGAGGAGGCGAGTCAATGCTCTTACGTTAAGCGATTTCGCAACCCTACACCCATCTCCGGTCCCTTCGGTACCCCTGAACGGGTACGGCCTATACCCTTGCAAGTCTTCCTGTCTCTTCCTTTCCACTCTCAAGGGACCAGCTTTGGCACCTTATATGTTTTTTTATTTCCTTTTCCTGTTGTCCCGCGGCACAACTCCAACCGAACATTGACTATGAAAGCAGTAAAAGAGAATTTTCAGAAAGGACCTGGGTGATTCGCTGGACTAGCAACCTAAAGGTCGTCGGTTCGAATCTGGTTCAGGGCCAGGATTTTTTCATTTTTCCAAGGGTCATATCTTAGGTTCGACGGTACGCTATAACCATAGCCGTTGGAGCACCTTAAAAACCCAACACCAAGGAGATAACTTAGGGGGGACAAGTGAAAAAAATCCGAGGTCCATTAAGATTCTCATTAGTTTGAAAATGGAATTTCCCACAAAGGTGAAACCCTGAACGAAGGTAATTTGGATGAGTTTAGGTAAAGGTCACGGAGACCAAGACCCATAGAGTGCGAAATTGATGCAATAAGTGACGGCCCTTAATAAGTGCAACCTATATAACCGCCAAATTTCGCAAGCGTTTATCGCTGTTAATCTTGAAGAATCTGAAATTGAGCCAAAGACCTTCGTATCATTATCAAGAATTTCAAGGTGATATTCATAATTTTCCACACTACAGAGTGTACCTATCGATTGATATGAGTGGTCTGGGGACTATTATGGCCAGATTTCCTCCACGAACGATGGTCTGTCCTAGGAAGTGGCTTAGTGTTGCAAAATATGGAAACGACGGGTAACCTATTTATCGTTACCTGTTGAACTATCAGAAATCGAAATCCGATCATAATAGGCAATATATTAACAGAATAAATACATTAATGTTAGGTATAATCGTCCATAGCATAGCGTAAAAATTTTTTAATTCATCAACTGTTGTTTACTATGGTTTTACACGTGGGAATCATAAATAATTACATTCAGAAAAATGACTATCCCATCAATATAAAAGTTAAATTCTTCGTAGAGTGTAATTATTTATTTACACATGTCAAGCCACTTGAATATGCTTCTATCATTAAGTAATATTGTCTCTAAAATGTAATACTTATGGTATGTCCGTTTACAGATTGTTCACCCTGCGCTACCCACCCCTGAGGTGACTTCCTAGGCACTAGGTCACAGTACATAGAAAATACCTTCTAAGGAAAACGCCCAGGCCATGCTCAAAGATCAGGCAGACGGATACCATTACAAGGCCTACATTATAAACTTGGTGTATATTCAAAGGCCTTGGAAGTAATTGGCCTTCATGCATCAAAATTATTTCCAAGTTACCGCCGTTGTTTGCGAGGGGGAGAAAGGGTCGTGTGTATAGGGTCTGCGTGCTGTACAGAGGGCGTGCCGTGGATTGCAGTGACCTTGGTACTCGCCGAGAACGCAGGGAACGCAGGGCAATTTGCGTCAACAGGTACCTGCCCTTTGGAGAAAGTTGGCTGGAATGGGAAGCCACACGCGTTTGAGACATGAGGGTCTCGTGAGAAGAGGCTGACGTTTCGGTAGCAAAACCGGATAGAGAATTAAGGCATTAGAGCGAAACTTCCATGAAATTGGAAGGGAAAGAAGGACAGGCGGAGGAAAATCAGCGTCAACAATAAACTACCCTGAACCCCCTGAACTAACGCCTCAAGAGGAGGTCGGATCAGATGGACGTCCAATCAGATGGACGAACCGCCAGGCTGGAAATGACTTTTGCATTTGATTTATGTAAACTGCACTCAAGTAGGTAGGCACTGCTTTGCCTCTGAAAAATTTTTACTACCGCCGGGATTCGTTTCCAAGGTCTGGGGGTTGGAATTCAATTCTGTAGTGCCACAAAAGGCATTGTTCTTTCCACGCTGATCCAAACCCTATTTCCGATGTCGTCATTTGGCCACAACAGAATCCGATAGTAGAGTTAAATAAGAAGAGAAATGGATTCAAGGGGTTATAACCAATTACACCATATTGTGCTGCGTATCTTAACCTAATTCTGAGCCCAATACTGATTTAAACACAGAATGCATGTCCAAGGTGAGTTTTGAACCCGGGACCTTTCGGTTGCCAAGTCGGCTGGTCACTGACCTTACTTCCTCGGCTGTCAACATTTCCTTTCATATGAACCACTGTTATAATCCTTTACAGTAAACTCCCGATTTTCTGTGTTAATGACTGTTAGAGGGTGCACGGATAATCGAGAAAAACGGATAATTCGCTGTTTTGGTTCTTTCCGGATTCATTTCTCTACGGTGCGCCGCCAAAAGAAATAAACTCCAAAGAAAATAACACAATCTGCCAATGAATAGATCCTTGCTGTACACAATAGTATTTTATGACAGATAAGAATACAAAGAGCTGTCCCGGCCCCAATTAAATGATTTCAAGCCCCGGGTGGTGGCACGAAGTCTGGCGTAAGACATCGGACCATTCAGTATAGGGCCGTGGTGAAAGTCACGACTGGAGGAAAATAACAAAAGTTTACAGATCTTTGAGACTACTGCCGATACACTAAATAAAATGGTGATGCACGGATAATCCTGACCCCAGGTAACGCGCGCACGGATATCGGGAGTTATTCCGTTTTTCACCTTTATTGGGTGAACAAATGGTTTTGACTCTAAAAACCTTAGGAGCTCCGCTCCTACCAACCAAGCTGAAATTTGAGTGAAAATGTGTGAAGGTTGATTGGTCGTTCTTACTAGCAACGTCACAGATAATTTCCGACGAAATCGGAAGAATAAGTACATATTAAAGTTGTAATATATTCCTTATGTTTTAATGTCACACCTTTATTATGCATAAAACATGCACAACATAAGAAAGTGCCCTCACGAAATGCACTTAAAATTTATCAAACACAAACAAACATAATACACCTCTTCAGGCTCGCACTTAACAGGCCATACACTTTTACACTTTCTTATCTTTCGAGCCACTTCTTACATCAAAACAGACACAACACAACAACACCAATAATGTCTCTTCCCTCACGAATACTTGTTCACCCACACAGACACCAACTAACTCACAAAATTGCCCTTTTTTACGCATGCGTCACTTTTGCGTCCCCACACCACCGCGTCTAACACACAACTCCCCGACTCTCGCTCTCTCCTATTGTTTCCTTAATTATCCAACACTTCTGGCTTTTGTCTCCGGCGTCACCTAGAAACATATGTTTACTTCCATTATTGCATAATGCATTATTGATCTTGGCGGCTCAATTGTTACTTTACAAAGTCTCCTGAGCTCCACACTATAGTGCGTTTGCAGGGGAGAGAATTCATAGCCGAAGTGGATTCACCCATATAAGATCTCAAAATAATTTTTACAAAAATCAATAGAACGAATTAAAGCCCATCTCTTTCGAACGTATGCTCTCAAATAAATCATTAGGGATCGGTCTGATGTGACAACAATAGTGCTGGCTTACCATCGCTGGCTTACCATCTTTAGGGAACGGGTTGGTATCCCCGTAGCATGGAGGATTCCTCGGTAAACCGGTCCCCAATTGAATGCCCCCCAAGTTCAGTACGCCGTCCGTCGGGTGGGACGTTAAACCGTGGCTCTCTTGGTGCCCCGTTTGCACCTTCTCCACATGATTTAATTATTATCATAATATGTAACTGCCAATTCAAAACCATTAGTCTTTAGCAGTGACTTTCGATACGGCCTCACTGATCTACTTCAGCAATTCCACGGATAAAATCGAGGTAAATTTAACAGCAGGAAACGTCATTTTTGTGACGTCACTACACTACGCAGGGCCTTTATTGAATTTTAAGAGAATTACGCAGCAGTAGCGACACTAAGAGTGAATCTAGGAACGAACTTTTAACGAAGTCTTGACGTCACAGCCTCAAGAAAAACCGACTACCTACGTCATTTAAAACTTGATTAACCTAGAAGCTATAAAAGAAGATTATCCTGACGTCAAAAACCTCTATTCTCTCCAGTTTTGAATTTGTCTTTGAAAGAATAAATAAGCTCCATTTAGCCGATTTTCACAGGATCCGAAACAGGGGCGTCGGAACTATTTTCGCTTAGGGGGGCCAACCTTGGAAAGGGCCAGGCTCCTAAGAAAAGGGCCCGGCGCCTAAGAAAAGGGCCCGCACTTTTTGCAGATAGGAGGGGGTAGAGACTAGAAAATTGCTAAAAGAGCATATGAATATGTGAGAATACGTGTCAGAAGGGAAAAAGCAAGCTGGCAACAAGTGAAATTTAATTTTTATTAAAGAAGGTTACTCGTTCCTTAAGGGTCCGGGGCAAATTCCAGGAGGGAGGGGACCTTCGGCCCCTCCTGCCCCCACTTCCGACGCCGCTGATCCGGAATCGAACCTCGGAATTTAACTTCAGTACACCCCCGTTCAAGCCACCCGCTTGATCTATTCACCCCCTTTGATATTCCCTAAGATACGCATGAGCGTTGCTATGGCGACGTCGCATATGCGTGAAGGGGCTTTTATATATATTTTCCTTCCACCTTTCACTTTTCTTAACAGCTCGCCAGTTCCCTTCATCCATCCACTCTTGAGCACACATTTCGCCAACAACCGCCCCTTGCCTCCCCACTTCCAACTTCTTCAGCACACGTACCAACCCTCCAGATCCTCTCCCAAAGCATTTTCCCTCAAACTTCCCCGCAATAAATCCTGACCCACAAATTTTGTTGTTGGCCCCGACCGGTGTCGTCACCTCGCTAACTGAAAACCTCCTTAAGGGCATGCATATATCATGCACACTTCAAGGAGCCTAAGAATAGGTTGATATTTATATCACACGAAGGAGATATAAATATCAACCACGTTTATACGCTATCGAGATTAACTTCCTCCAGATAGCATTACTTGCGTGGTAACTGTTTTTAGTGCATGTTGATTAGTAGGGTTTTATTCCACTAGTATTGAATAAGAGAGTAACCTTCATGTAAAAGATAATTAAGTGGCCAATTTGTACCGCAAATTAATTTTAAATATGATAAATTTATAATTTTACAATTTAATTATTTGATGTATTTTGTTGGATTGCTATATTTCAATGAATTTGAACTACACAGCAATGTTTTGAGAATTTTTGACGATAAGTTAATTTACGATCTTAACTTTGCATATTAATTTAAACAATTTGCATTTATCAATTAATAAAAATTCACAGATCCTGAGAATCCAGTATTGATATGGGCGATAGCTAAGTAAACGCAGGAATACTGATTAAATCATAGTGGAAATCTATTAATTAGTATTAATCTTTGTAACAAATATGATTTAAAAGGAAAAAAGTTAAAAAAACTTTTTTTCCGAGAAATAACCTTTATTTTGTTAACATGAGCTACAGTTAAATGTTAACGCTGCAACTGTAACATATTCACACAGTTATTCAATTCATACTCCAATACTTCATTCACCGCGGGCAATGGAAGACCGGACGGTAACCGGATTGGAAAGCAAAACGCCGTTAATTAATGACCCATACTCAAGCTGCGCCGCTGTACTTGTCTAAAGATTAAGTATAATATTGATGAGAATTATTCCACTTTATTTGGGACGCAATTTTGAGTAGTTAGACCCTTTTTCACATAACCTTTCTCTCTAATTAAATTACACAAAAGTTAGAAAACTAAAAAAATATTAGATAAATATATTTCCGCACAAAAAAGATTGAAAAGGAATTTCAATATTTCACACACTTTAAAAGCATGAAATGAACAAAATAGAAACATGACTGTGCAATTTAGAAACTACTTAGATATGATACGCAACTACATGCAAATTATGATCAGATGTACACAAATATGGTGTTTTATCCCCCAGGTAAGTACGCAAGTGTAGGGCAAGATGCATGGTGTAGTCCCAACGGTTGGGAAAAATAAAAAGAAAGACTAATCCTAACCCTACTTCTATATTTCGACCGTCCAATCCAATGCTAGGCTCACACCTTCTTCTCCGCCGTCCATTCATTCCTTTTATCTCCCATTCGCACCATCTCCATCACTGTAATCTCCCCTCTCCTTTTCCCCTTCTCGTCCACGTCCAAAAAAGATAAAAAAAATAACCCCATTCCCTCCCCCCCCACACTCCCCACCGTTTTCAGACCCCTTCCTCGAATCCACACACACACCCCTTCACCACCATCCGCTCGTTCACCTGAATGACGTCAAGGCGACGCAGGCGCCACCAGAGAGACGACGTGGCCGGGGGAAACGAACTAGAAGCGGAGTTGAGGGGAGGAGAGATATAGGTGGAGGGGAGGGAGATAGAGGGTTGTGACGCCCACACGAAGAGTTGGGAGGGTTAGGAGGGAGGGTGTGTAAGCAAAGGGGGAGGTTTTCGCTGGCTGGAGAAGAGGAAAGAGGTTAGGGAGCGAATCGATTCGGATGGGTGAGGGAGAGGCTGGAGTTCGGAGTGTGTAGGAAGACGGGCGGGTGAGTTGGTTCGGAGGGGAGGGGGAGGGTGGAGGGGGTAGGGTGGAGTGGTGAGGGGGTAGGGCGGAGGGGGGAGGGGGAGGCAGAGGAGTGGGAGGAGGTTGAGAGACGGCTCTTTGTCGTAGCCCGGTAAGCGCCGATGGAGAGAGCGCAGGAACAAAGAGTAGGAGGGGAGTGGTACGTCGACATCTGCAAAATACCCTGCAAGGGTGTGCGGCAGGGTAGGAACCAACATCATACTGAAGCCGAGGTCAATAAGCACTAACTTAAGTCTAGGAATAGAATTTTTTGTCAGCAAACTACATCGCTGGTTTTATTGGTAATATATAATTCTAAAATAAATAAATAGAATTCACCTAGGGAATAATGTAGCTTCACACACACACGGCATAGCTGCTAATGTAACCCTGTGATAAGGACACCGCACGTATGTAAACACTTGAAGCTACTTGGCAATCATGAAAAAAATGAAAAGGTAGGAGAAGAAAATGCAGAATAGGAGAAAGATAGAGGACTAGATATATATTTGTCAATGAACAGGCTGGTTATAAATATTTACAGCAGAATTGTTACCTTGTGGATAACATGATGACCAAATTAATTACGGTTGATAAATAATTACCAGGCATATGCTCCTCGGGGATTTTTAAGTCGCATTTTGCAATGCCTTGACTCAAGACGGTTTCGTCTGTGAAACATTTTTCCAAGATAAAAATTAATAACTTTTATTTTCAGGTAGAAAATGCATTGCATATGTTCGTGAAGTTACAGCACTAGATAGAAAATACAAATACTCGATGGCAAATTAAAATAAACAGAATTATGCTCAAACGAAGCACTGGATGAAAAGATTTATCTACAGAAGACAAGAAATACCTATTTTAAAAAAGCATTAAAAGGAATCATCAACTCATGATATTGAGAGGGAAACTAACTCAATGGCCATTGGCACTAAATACAAACAAAGTTTACCAGCTAACACGATTTTATATTATAGCTATGCGGTTGATTAAGAGAGATCAATAAACTACTAGCAACTCAAACTTCTCACGCCGTATACGTTTCAGTTTTGGGCTTCTATATCATGTTCTGCGCATCCTGATGACTAATTAATCTCGAATATTACCGTATAGCGATCTTATGATCAGCCACATGCAGATCGGCCATCGCTTCGAGTTAGTCCTTACTAATACAAACGGGAATGCGATATTGTTGTTTATCCGTTTCTAGGGTCTTTTAAGCGACCGGTACCCTAACATGAAGTTAGTGAACTGTAACCGGAATGGGAGTTTTAGTGGTACACTCTAAACTGTCACCAGGTGTACTTAGCAATCGATAAAAAGAACCAGAATTGACACACTGAGCTCTAAGTTACGTATATGTACGCAGCGCTCAAATAGGGGCCAGTATATCGATTGCTAAGTATAAGGATTCAAACCATGGAAATCGAGATGGTAGGTAAGAGCTGTAGCCCCAAATCAATCTGCTCCCCTGATTCCAACTAGGTCAGAATTACATAATTTTACACAGGACAAATAAAAAGTAATTATAAAATAAGTGCAATAGTATATGGATCAGGCTAATATATCTTGTTTATAAAACTGTGTTTTAAGGTGAGCACATTTTTGATAAAAACATGAAGATAAATATGCATTCCGGAAGCCTTGCATTGCAGGAAGCACTGCAGGAAAAGAAAACTCACAGGATCAGTGTGAAAAGCGGAAATCTACTCATATAATGGCCAATATTTATTTTAGGATAATAAAAAAAACATGGTATGCGTAAGAAAACAAAATGAATTTTACGCGAAATATCAGCAACACAAAATATTCCAACATAGGACTATAGAATATATTCAGGATGAGGAAGCTAGTGAAGATACCGGGGCAGCTAAGTGGGTCTGGAGTTAGATTGAGGAGGGTAAGAGAGGCGAAGACAGTTCCAAAGAAAAAAGGGTTTGGGGAAAAGGAGCAGAGGATGGGCAGGGTAGGAACTAAGTGTGAAGAGATCTAGAGAAATTGGGAAAATTACGGAGATAGAACATGGGGCTGCGAAGGAAGTTTAAGAGGGAGAAAGTATGGACGTCACAAGTTAGAGAAAAGGAAAAGATGGGAAATAATTTTGATGGGAGTTGGATTGAGAAACAAACAGTCCCTTAGTCGTCTTCATAACCGAATTCCGAAAACTTGGAATCATAGAGAGAAACACCTCTGTTGAACAGAGGAGGAGAGGAACAGAGGAAACGAGGCCAAGAAAGAATTTACGGCAAACAATGAACTGATAAGTCAATTGCCACATTACCAAAACAAAAAAAAATGAAGAAAGAAAAAAAGTGGCGTATGAGATTAATGAAAATATTTAGCGTAAGAATTTTTAGCAAATACAATTTTCGATTTCCATCAAAGGGAGAAATTATAGAAAACAACATTTTGTTTACGAATGACATGAAAATTTATCTTTTTGAATAATATTTCATGCTTGCTGGAAGGAAGTATATAGTTTGTTGTATCCTCTGGAAGTATAACAAAAATATTGTTACCTGAGACAACAGAGACCGAGCGTTAAAAGCAATCGGCAGCATGGAGTCAAAAGAGTTTTTAAGGTAAGTTTTAATTAGTTCAGAAATAATTAAGGTATCAGAATAGCATAATGACAACAAACACATTTTTGCTTTAATGTAAAATTAAAAAAAGAAACCCGTCAGCAGCAATCATTGAACTGTATCTAAAATCGTGTCACCCATTAGATGCATAAAAGGGTGTGTTCTACAGGTGAGGGAAAGCGCTGGTCACTTCTGCTTTCTTTTTTCACTTTTAAACGATTATGTACTTCCAGAAACGAATTTACCATTTAGTTCAACACAACCTACACCTTCATCGCTGTCCTCCGAAATGTTTATCCTTTATCTTTAATTTCCTTTTTTACCCAGGATTAAAATCAAAGGATCTTCTATACAGCCAAATTTTAGAAATTACTTTTTCCTTGCCCCTAATATGCCCCACGTAATTTACTTCAACCCATTAAAAATACTTAGCACACTGTCATATCCACATTTTTCTAGTTTCACATCTCAACCTCCAGTAATCTATTCTTACTTTCTTTTACCAAGGTCTACTTTTCGTAATCAAAAAATATCAAACTTCTCATTAACCTTTTCATATTATAACATGTTCAAAGAAAATGAAATTAGCGATAATGAAGCAGTAGGTACGTCGATATATTCCAGCGGAGTGCTGCACTATATGGCTCAGAGATATGGAACATTGAAAAGTTGGAACAGAAGAGAAGAGAGGCGTGTGACACTAGGAGCTGGAGTCGTATGCTGAAGACAAAATAGAAGTATTATAAAAGAAATGCGGGTGTACGTAAGAAGAGAAGAAAACAATATAAAATACTATCAGGAAGAAACTATCCATATCTATAGGCCATACTTTAGGAAAAACGAATTTGTAAGAAACATAGAAGGGAAAACAACAGGAAGAAGACCCAAGACCAAAAACATGGGTCTGGTAAAAAAGGTAAAAATGAAACATAAAGAGGTACAAGGGTATAAAAAAGACTTTGCAGGGGTGAGGGTAGAATATAGGCCTGCAGCAAACTGTTCTAAGAACTGCATGACATACGATGGTCATATCTAACAAGTATTCTTGCCATACGTTCTCTCCTAATTATAAAAATCTGTTTCGAGAACGACGTTCCTTGGTCCACCATCGCCTAAAATGCTCCCGAGTAACATTATTGCCCCATGTGTCTAATTTCCTACCCTTTTGATTAAATATTCATTTTCAACCTCTTTTTGCCGGTTAGACAAATATGCATATACGCCACGTATCAGCGAGAAGAAGAAGTAATAAACGGAAGTGTTTGGAGGGGGAAGAAAAAAATTGTTTACGTTTATCTCAGTCGAACCTTCTCTTTCGCACTTTCCTCAATTATTGACGCCAAAAGGAAGAGGAAAACGGAGAGGAAAGGCGAAAAGGCAGTGAAAAAGGAGAACGGAAGAGAAAGGATTGACGAGAAGGGAGCCAGAGAAATTGAGAAAGGGGGTGTGTAAATTGAGGGTAAAATAGGCGGGAGAGGTAAAACGGTTTCCTTACGGGGTTAGGGGAGAGAGGGCTCAAGACCTTAACCAGTCCAATATCGAGCCCTCCACCTTGGAAACGGAGACTGTAAACAAATGACGACAGAAATGAGAGTTTCTCCCTTGGGGGAGACAGAACGTCGATGCTTCATCAACCGGAGGGAGAATGATCTTGGGGTGTGCGCTCTCATTAGATTTCGTATCTGGTAACATTCCAATATTGCACCCCTTATGAAGCTGGCGGTCTCTGCAACAGGCAATCATGAGACGATATCTAATATGTAATATTTAGCCAAATCTAATATAGAGCCAAAACCAACGTTATACTAGGAAAACAGAAACTAGAAGAGGTGAAAGAGTTCTGTTACCTGGGAAGCAGAGTAACCAAAGATGGACGAAGCAAGAAAGAAATAGTGAGTAGAATAGTCCAGGCAAAGAGGGCATTCTATCAAAAGAAGATTCTACTTACAGCTGGAAATACAAGCTTAGAAGTTAAGAAGCAATTCATCAGAACGCATATCTGGAGCATGTTTCTTTAGGAGGCAGTGAGGCATGGACGATGACAGCAGCGGAGAAGAAAAGGGTGGAAGCATTCGAAATATGGTCCTACCGAAGAATGATGAAGATAAAATGGATCGACCGAGTGACAAATGAAGAAGTCCTAAGAAGAGTGGGAGAAAAAAGAAGTCTTCTGAAAATCATAAAAAGAAGACGGCACATCTTAATCGGCCATATCTTAAGACACGATGACCTGATGAAGAAAATCGTCGAAGGAAACGTGAACGGGAAGAATGGAAAAGAGGGCCTCGTATGATTTACATAGAACAGGTCGTAAAGGACGTGAAAGAGAGGGACTACGTTAATATGAAGAGGTTAAGCTGGAGGAAGAATCGAGTGGAGAGCTGCGTCAAACCAATCCTAGGATTGTTGACCCATGATGATGACATTCGTTGATTCAATAATGCGAGCATAGAAATATGGACGATACCATCGGTCTAATTGAAGTGAAAAAAGTACCGGATACACAAAATTTTCAGGTTACCGGAGGGGGTGGAAAATAGGATATCTTTACTGTTAATCTCATCACTAAAATTATGTGCTCTATGTTCTGCTCTAGACGTGTTGACGGTATCTAATATATTCGTGGATTCCATAATGCAAGCACAGAAATATGCACGATAGACTGTCGAAATAAAAACGGTGCTGGATATATATGAAATTCTCAGGTTCATGGAGGAGGTGGAAAATAGGATTTATTTACTGTTCATTTCAACACAAATTTTATACTCTATATTCTGCTTTGTAATGTATATTGTACACTGGAAGATTCCTGACAGAAAGGATATCACCCTTGCGTTTCCAATATACATTAACACAATACCCTGGGCACCACATCTAAGGTGTGTGGCGGGGGGTGAAAAATCTGTAAATATACCTTATCCTCTTCGGTCCTGAAAAATACCTGGCATATGAAAAAATATTTTCTCGCCTCTTTTAAGAACATATGGGACTACTGAAATTATATGTTGATTTATTTCCTTTTTTGGTGAAATATTTATAGTCCACATATGTGACCAGCTTTTATTTGAGAGAGAAAAAAATTGGGCGATCGAATGAATAATACTGAAGTGCCACCTTAAGTATTAGTATGCTGTTGATGAACAAAAAATTCAACAAGGGCAGGTAATAAATAGATGAAATATAGTTCCCTTTATTTGTTATTGAAATAGGTACTTGTTTAGATTCCACACTTTTATTCTACAACTTCGACTTATGTTTCAGCAACTCGTGCCATCATCAGGTACCTGATGCTGTTTCCTAGGTCGAAGTTTTAGAATAAAAGTGTTGAATCTAACCAAGTACCTCTTTCATTAATCATGAAGAAGTTCCACAAAGTAACGCCGGAGACAGTGGCCTTTCCTTGTGGCTGCCTTATTGACTTCTGATAAAGAAAGCTGAAAGAGAGATTCTAGTGTAAGAAATTGGCGATGTCGAGGCGGAAAATTCAAACTTTCGCAAGTAGTTTCACGTATGGGTACATCAGAAGATTATTCTACTGAAAAAAGCCACCCTCTGAGGGAAATATACATATATGGCGCATTTAGAGCAATCGCCCATGTATTACATTCATTTTGTCCGCCATTACTGTATCTTTTATTCGCACACATGAATCCATCTTGTTAATTTCAGCAAGTTCTTCCTCCAAATGTACATCTCTTTAGAATGGGGGCGTTTACTCGGAACCGAAATCGCAATTTTGTACACGAAATCGTTAGATGGAAACGAAAAACGAATTTTAGTGAAAAAATTAATCTTCTAACCACAACCATTCACTCATAAATCAAAAATTTTAATAAGCAAAAGGTGACGCCCACCGAAAATGCTGCTGTGATAACATTGACGTCATTTTCCTCCCGTCCTTGACTGCTTTCAGGGGAGGGGGAAGGGAGTGGAGGGGGGTTCTCGGAAGGTCTGCTCGCAAAGATGCTGTCGAAATCGCTCCCATTGGCCGAGTCAGCTGTATTCTCCCCCTTTGCGATAAGGCGAAGTAGCTTCGCGGGCTCAGTTGTGATTGGACGAAGTCGATATACGTCAGAGGTTGCACCACACCCACTTTTCCGAAAGGGTTAAAAACATCAGTTTTTCGCCGCTTATAACTCGAGAAATAATTGTCGGATTAGAAAACGGAAAAATATGGGTCCTTTTATTTTACAAACTCTATCAGATTCGGCAATAAAAAAATATGGTAAACGACCCCATTCTGGCATTAACGTTTAAGTATTCCCTCTTTACTCGATGACCATGCTTCAGAGCAAAAAAAAATCATATTATGCATCCTAAATTTCGAGTAGACAATGTTTCCTTTGCGTACATTAAATAATAAACTCAGGTATTTCATGTTTTTTTATAGTTTTACTACATAGTATAGTTTTACTATAAAGTAAAGGACATTGTAACAATAGATATTTTGAAAATGATGTACCGCGGTCTTTTCGAAAGTCTCATGAGATACGGCTTTAGTGTGTGGGGCACAGGTGAAGCAGCAAATCTTAAACGGGTCAAAGCTAATCTGGAAAGATTGCTGAAAATAACAAGTACCGTGGATTGACCGGTGAAGATGGATCAATCCATAGCAAGAAACTGGAGAGATTACTGATGACAGTTGCTTAAAAAGAAAATTTGATTGTTGTAAAGCAACATATAATAAGCAAGTAAAATTAATTAATTTAAAAATAACCATTCTATATCCATTGGAGAGAATAAATAATACACGAAAAGGAGCTCAATTCACATTTCCCGATGAGGATGAACGCAGAAGTAATTCTCTCTCTCTCTCACTCTGGAGTATGGGGATAAGATAGGACTTCATTTCTTGAAGATGATGGTTTACCCTTCGCCTCGTCCAACTCATATTAGCTCCGTCAATAAAAATTCCGCAAACCGAGTCCCTGCAATGTCCTCTGTATGAAAGAAAGGAAACAAGTCGGTGAGAAGAACGTTCGCGAATGTTCGTGCGAGTGTGTGTAAGTATTCTTCGAATTCCTCTACTCCTACTCTTCCTTTGTGTGGAGATGGAGTGGGAGCGGGGCATACTTGGACAAAGGAGGGAGTGGGAAGATAGATTGAACGGCATGGTTGGGGTAGCCTCACTCTAGAGAGGAGCAACTGAATCCCTAGGGGCGCTCTTTCCCACACACACACATTCTGCTGGGAATGGGGCCGAGTGGAAAAGATGAACGGGAGAAGGGGGAGGCAGAAAAGGTGGGAGGGGGGTTGGAAGAGGGAGAGTTTGTGGGGAAATGAACGAGACGGCGGTAGGGGGGGGGGGGGGGGGGGGGGAGAGAGGGCTTTGTGACGACTCGACTGAGGGCAAGGATTTCATTCCAACCCCGCGTTTGTGAACACTGACAGAAACGCTTGGCCATGGGAGGGAAACGGAGGCAAGAATTCATTAACATTGTACACTTCAAGCCACTACAGGGGTGTGTGGCAAGGGGTGGCATCGCAAGAGGCAAACAATACCGACCAGAGAACAATCATATTGTTAGTGACTACGTTCTAGGTTTTAGATATATCTCAACTTTACCCAGAGGAACATAATCAGTGCCTTAATACGTAATTCACCAATCTACCTCATTAAAAGTATCACTCTGTGAGGGCAGTTACTAGACAAATATTATACATTTATTTAAAATTATGTACCGGACGTTTTAGGAGATGTTTAAAGCAACCAAATTTCAATAGACATATAATTATAATTTATTGCACACAAACAAAGAAGCATAAAATCTAAATCACCGATCGTAATTAACTCACCAGTCAGATAATTAAATTAACATATAATCACCTAATTTACCACCGTTAACTACCATGTAAACTATTTTCTCCCTTATTCTACAGGAGAAAATATCTTAAATTAATTTAAAACTTTATCCTTCTTCCACAACACTAAGGTCACTAAGAACATATAATACATTAAAAATACCTAAATTTTAATTGATTCCTTAATTTTTTACTTTACGGAAAAATATACAAACTTTCGTATTATTTCAGTCGTTTTACCCTTGGAGTTGCGACTGGGGTCAATCAAGACAAGTGTAACATTATCGACGGAACACAATCAGACTTGATAGTGGCTACATGGATTTTTCTGTAAGAATATTATTTTGCAGGGAAACAAGGCAACTTGGCATTCAATGTAGGTTTCTACCTTAGAGTAATTGATCCAACAGATTTCACACAGATCTTGTCCACAAATATTTTTCGTGACGTGCAAAACGTGCATGGAGGCATCTTAAGCAATTACACTCGTGATTTTATATTCATGGAAGTTCACGAGGCCTAGCAATAAAGGCTAAAATATAAAACGCCTGTCCTCATTACTTACTCTTTGGTTATCAAGTCTGTAAGGCGCTTGAGGGCGGAATCAGTATCGGTAGTCCATCCAAATTATTTTCCCATTTCATGTATTAATGTCCCTTTTCTGTACTCAGGCAGAATGACAGTTAAAAATCTCTCTGTCCATACTTTCTAACTCTCTCATTATATCTTCATGATCTTACCTACAGTTGCATATGGAGTACCAAATATGTATATCTTTAATGTACTCAGAAAAGGTATAAGCCCTAAATGTCCATAGAATCAGGGGCGTTTATCAATGGTGTATTCAAAACCTTCCACCTATGGTCCTACAAACACAATGAAGAGGGGAATGTCAAATAAAACGTACTGATACATTGGTCGAAGAGATTATGTAAACACCGCTAAGGGTGATATTTTAAAGTGCTCCAAAATTAGCAAATGAGGAAACACGGATAACGGTGAAACACGCCAGGGTGTTTAAAAGTAATTAATAATCAAAATCTACACAATACTCTGTAAGCCACCATAAAGCTGTGTGTCAGGGGGTGAAATCTTCACTATAGATGCACTACTAATCATGATAAAATATGAATACATTTTATTTTAGTAGCTACAATTTATCCGAACTGTTACAACCTAAAAATATTCAAGAGCAAGAATGCATAAAAGCGCTCTTAGTTAGATTAGCTAGAAGCCTTTATGCCAACATTCTACTGTCTACGCTTTATTGATAAATTATATTGATACTAGTGTATATAATATTGAATATAATCAGGGCTATTCAGATCCCTAACAGTACGAGGAATGAAAGACATCTTAAATCTGTCGGTTCGGCAATCAATAACCCCAATTTTATACTTATGGTCCATTCTACCATAGTAAGTATTTCGCAGCAACGTTGTGTTGTAGGTGTAAATGTGTTTAACGTTTTCATTGAATATTGTCTTGGAATTAAGCGATTAGGTCGATATTTTAACGTACAGTCTGAAAAATATCCCTATTAAGATCTTCTTCATAGGCCGGTTGAGCTCGTACCGCCCCTTTATAAATCTTGCCGATCTTAAATACACAAGGAGGCAGAATTTGAACAAATTCGATCTTCTTCTACATTGAAGGAATGTATGGCGCAGTAGACCCGTGAGTAGGGCGTTGGGCTGCGAAATAAACGTCCCGGGAGGCCCGCTAAAGGCCATTGGATGCGTCCGGTTAATCCAATCAGAGGGTACCAGGTCCTCCTGGGAAACCACAGGTGCCATTGCGAAAAGGAGCTGGCCCCACGGATTGAGACGTAAATCGCAGTTGCCAACAAGGTCAGACATAGGTGAACTCGGGTTGATCACTGCGGCCATAAAAAGTCTCACAGGGGAATGGATGTCACTCCTTAAGTTGCAAGGTTGAAAACTTTGAAATATTACTGAACTGGTATTCGAATTAAAATTATCACGAAAATATTCGAATTTCATTCTAAAGAAAATTATTCCATTTAATTTGATCTTCGGAAGTAAAAAGTTTGAAAACCCTTTCATTTTAAGGTACAAGCGTGAGAATGAAATGGTTTTCAAATGTACAAGCGTGAGAAAAAGGGAAATGTGACGAGAAGAAAAAAAAGCTATGTTAATTTTCACTAGGTACGTTCCACCTTGAATATGCAGCCAGTGTATGAGATCCGAATGAATTAGTTTTGATCAGAGAGTTAGACAGTGTGCAGCGTACAGCAGCTAGATCTGTTGAAAGGAGTTACGATAGGTTTAGCAGTGTATCAGAATTAATAGGGGAATTAGGTTACGAATCATTATCAGGTCGTACATATTGAATATTGAGCAGAAGTTTAAAGTGGATAGCTTTACTGAAGATGTTGGACATGTATAAAAAACCCATAAATGCTATGCTAGATTCGACCAAATGAATAAGATTAGTGAGATAGATTGCCGTATCGATGGATTCAAAATGTCATTTTTCCCCGTTACTATAAGAGAACCCTATAGGCAGCATAGCAAAGGGATGGGTAGGTGAAATATTGTCAGAGTAGTCTGTAGTGCATGATGCTGGTATTAACAACCAATTCCTTTATTACTATGTAGATACTAACCAACTAGCAGCATGTAACCCTATTATGCAATATGTTTCCATGTGGTAGCCTAATTGCATGTCAAGAGTGGATGTTTGGTGATCTTGCCCCCTGCCAAACACCCTCGCGGTGGCTTACAATGTATTGCGTAGATGTATATGACGAATTGAAGCAGACTGCCGAATAAAATGCTTTCCTTTCTGGAAAATAAAGCTTCAAAATAGGTGTGCCGTTTAGTCTATACTAAAAATTAATGTAAATCTAAAATTTAATGTGTCTATAGTTTATACTATGTAGTAATATTTGTCACATTCTGTGTAACTATAAGTAAACGTTTAAATCTCCAAAATATTCAATTCATGCAGTATCACGCACTTATTTTCTGTTTAACGTTAACTCGGCATTTTTTACTTCGCAGTATTAAATATTACTGTTTCACGAAGCTCATGAATTTCTCGACGATTAAACTTTAGATATACACTATTGAAATGCTGTCGATGAACTCTATTGAGACATTTTAAACTTGCTCGAGATTTCCACCAAGTTGAGCACAAAACATATATTTCAGACGCGTCATCATTTTCTTGTCAACGGGAGAAAAATCACCTCACGAAATTCCTCCTCGCCTTGCGAAAGCCATCACTTTATCAAAAGGGAAGCGCTATTCGCAATGCTCACCAACAAAATAAGAGATGTCATAGACAATTGACATAAATAAAATGGGTAAAGGAGTGATATAAAATTTTATATATTCCTCGTCGATATAAAGGCACATGACACATGAATCGAGATTCCTAAGTTGTGAAGGATAATTACGAACCACAATGGAACTGAAAGATATAAGCCATGTGGAGAATGACATAAAGAAATTACCGAAAAATCCAAGAATACCTACAATGCACCGATAGCATACAGGAGGAGATGAAAAGGCAGTGCTTCAGATCGTGGAGTCTTACCAATAAGAGATGAACCAGGAAATGAGGCGCTCGGGGCTAGATAATGGTAAGCCACACACTGAGCAATATTGAGATTTGTTCGCCTTTCTTACCTGTTAGAGGATGGGAAGCCACTGGCATGATAGCTTCGGCAAATACACTCGCGATTAGGAGCCAACCTCGAAATATCTCTTGACTAAGAAGTTCCAAGAATTCACGAGAGGAATTTTCTAACAGTAATCGCCTTTTCCTGGCAAACGTCAGCGACCTTTGGTGAAAAATCTTGTGTGGACATTCGATCTCATATGATTTCTGCCTTATTTTGGCTGGAAATAATTCAGTACAGTGTTCCATACTGACCTTTATTACCAACAAGTGCGTAATTAGTGCTTTACATCGTGTAATGATGCATGTGACCCTATAATGTAACATTTTTAAATGTAGTAGCCTAGATGCTTGTCAATAGTGCATGTTTGGTGATCTTCACCCCCTGCCACACACCCTCGCGGTGACTTGCAGAGTATTGTGTAGATGTAGAAGTAATAAAAGTTAGAGGATGGGAAGCCACTGTAGGAGTATTATTTGAAGAAACCAAGAGATGTAGCACACACCCTGTTTTTATGTATTCCACCAAGGCAACACCTGATTTATAGAATTTTTCGAACCTTCAGATGTCTCTTCTGTAAAGTTTCCTAAATGTGGCTACCCATTATCTAGCCCCGAGCGCCTAAAATGTAAGAGAGACACATCTGCGAAATTGAGACTGCTGCCGAAGAACAGCAATACACGTATCGATACACCTATATATATCGAATTTTCTCCCAGGTATCGATGCCTCAAAGTAATGACCGCATTTCGAGAAAGGGCACGAGGTGAGACTCTCGAGCCCTCTGGGAGACAGTTCCGAGAAAGAGAGGCGACGCAGGGCTTTGGGAAGGTTGGAAGTGGAGCACGGAAGAGAAGAAGGCATGAGGGAGGGCGAGAGGCAAGTGAAGGGATGAATGGCTTCCTCGGAGGGGAGGATATGTGAGGGAGGAATGTTCCTGGAAAAGGGTCGGCGTGGCTGAGGGCGGTTTAAACGGTGAGAGATTTAACGCACTGTACTCACATCAATTTCTGAATATTTAAACTAAAGATACATAAAGCATGCATGGAGAGAGAGAGTGAGGAACAACTTGATAGCACATCACGAGAAGATTTGGCGAGCCATAACAGTAAGTACTAAGGCCATATGGCTTTTATAAAGTACGGATTTATCCTTGTCATTTTCTGGTGGCTGTGCACAATCAGGATAACTCCTCGAAAACCTGGCCAAAGGGCTCGAAAAATAAAGTATTATATTAAGGGTTTTTGTAAAGTAAAAAGTTTGAAAACTCTTTCATTTTAAGGTAAACCAGAGTACAAGGGTAAGATTTGAGGCAGACTGCCGTTTAATATCGGTTACTATCTGCAAATAAAGATTCAAAACAACAGCACACGGGTTAGCTTGGTTGGTAAGAGTGGTAGTTGGCGAACTCATATGCACAAGAAATTAGGTATCCCTGGCCGCCCCTATTCTGATAATTTAGAATGAAAGAGAACGGTACCTGACATCGCGCGCTCATAAAAAAAAACATAGTAGAACAGTGGTATTAACTTTGAATTAGCGTAGTTTCAAGTGTATTTGGCAAATTGTAATTTAGTAGAATTCATACACCTACAGGGGATAAGTAGAGTCTACAAATGCATAAAAATATTTGCAAAATATACATGAAACCACACAATAATTCCATTTTCTTTTTGAGTAAAATACATAAAGAAATTTTCTAAAAACTCAGTTAGTTAGTGTCGGGTGAAAAAAAAACTACAGCACCTAGCAGGAAAAAACTATTGGCTACCAAAATATTAAAAAATTGCAGCCGGATTAAAGCCGATAGTTTACAGTTTGGATTAAAATTGTCAGATTCTAAAAGCTAAGTGACGATGAGGGTGAATTAATTGTCCCATTAATAGAGTTAATTATTTTATATATGTAGGTAAGTAGTTATACTTATATACCAGATACCGAAGTTATAATCATTATATATTATTGAAATACATTAATAATGGCTTTCGGGCGTTTCTCCGCGTTATGGCGTCTTAGAGTGACAACTGTTTGCCCAGACATACTGCGGGCGTCTTCAGGTTTGAAGTGACGATGACGTCGTTTTAGATGCTAAAGCGAAACGAGGAGTAGATGTTCCTACGTCACGTCTACCACAAAGCCAATTTTCGGCGCATCGCTTTCGAGGAATCATCAGGGCCTTGACGTCATATTTTCGTCACGGAACCAACTTGAAAATCGAGCCCCTTTCTTTTACGACATCCTCCTTTGGTCTCTACGTACGCTGCTCGGTTGAAAAAATTAAAAAATTATTACTATTACTCGATTAAGCCTTCCCTTTTCACATTACAAAAATATTTTTACTGCGAAAAAAAAATTTAAAAATAGTACTCTCATGAGTACCACCGTGGAAAAATCAGAAGAATGGGAAGGTACAGCGATGGAAAAAGATAGCAAGTTTTCCAGGCGTATGGTGGTAGTGAAGGCTGTTCGGCTGTTCCACCGGGTCAATTCCTCCATAGCTGCCGGCGTTTCGAAGAACGAGTCATTCTCCATCCCCTGATGATGGAGAACATCTCATTCTTCGAAACGTCGGCGGCGATGGAGGAATAGGGGCGTTTACTCGGAACCAAAATCGCAATTTTGTACATGAAATTGTTAGATGGAAACGACAAACGAATTTTAGTTTTAAAAATTAATCTTCTAACCACAACCAATCACTAATAAATCAAAAATTAAAATAAGAAAAAGGTGACTCCTTACCGCGTAAGAAAACAACTTCATACGTGAGTATCGCAAAAAAATTAGCAATATGTCCGTGAAGAACAAGGTGCCTAAAATCATTCATTTTCTTGGATAATATCATTATTTTAATGGTCTTCTATAAAACCTTCATCCCACATTGACTGCACAGAATAAGACAGATAATGAAACATAGTCGTCGATCGCATTTGACAGAAATTGGGAATAATCATTGAGGAAAAGTAATAGGACCTATTATTTTATCCAATGGGGGCGTTTACTCGGAACCGAAATCGCAATTTTGTACACGAAATCGTTAGATGGAAACGAAAAAAGAATTTTATTGAAAAAATTAATCTTCTAACCACAACCATTCACTCAAAAATAAAAAATTTTAATAAGCAAAATAAGCTTTTGCTTATTTTAATTTTTGTTTCATGAGTGAGTGGTTGTGGCTAGAAGATTAATTTTTCGCCACCGAAAAAGCTGCTTTGATGTCATTAACGTCATTTTCCTCCCGTCCTTGACTACTTTTAGGGGAAGGGAAGGGAGTGGAGGGCTGTTCTCGGAATGTCTGATCGCACAGATGCTGTCGCAACTACTCCTATTGGCAGAGTCAGCTGTATCCCCCCCATTGCGATGAGGCAAAGTAGCTCAGTTATGAGTTGGACGTTGATAGCGGGCTCAGTTGTGATTGGACGAAGTCGATATACGTCAGCGGTTTCACCACGCCCACTTTTCCGAAAGGGTGAAAAACATCAGTTTTTTGCCGCTTATAACTCGAGAATAAACTGACGGATCAAAAAACAGAAAAATACGGGTCTTTTTATTTTAAAATCTCTATCAGATCCGACAATAAAAAATGTGGTAAACGACCCCATTGACCCGGTGGAGCATCCGAACAGTGTTCACTACAGCGATGGATTTTATTGACTGAATTTGAGTTTTTATAGGCATTGATATAAGCTTTTACTACCTTTACTGCCACAATTTAAATACCATCAACAACCAAGGAACGAAAGCTACTGTTGCGGGGCTATTTTGAGCAAAGATCTTACCTAAGATTATAGTACAATATATCTTTCTGAATGATTATTAACGTGACAAAAATGATTTGGAATCTCCTCGGTTGTCCTCCTATCCCTTCAATTATGGGAGGATCCAGTCAATATTGGATTAATTTAAACTTCTTTCAGTTCTTGTCGGAACATTTAATGCCATGAGTTTCAGTAAACAGTGCATATACCCCACATTACGTCAATTTTCAATTCTTAGTATCTTCGAAATATCCTCAAGCATTAACAATTACATCTAGAGCAATATTCTTTATGGCAGTGAGGCATGGACGAGAGCAACAGTGGAAAAGTCAAGGCTGAATGCATTCCAGATGTGGTGCTACCGAGGAGTGATGAAGACGAAATGGATACACCCAGTGACAGGTCTAAGAAGTCTTAAGAAAAGCGGGAGTGAAGAGAATCCTGCTGAAAAATTTGTGAAGAATAAAGTAAAACTTATTTGGCCATATCTTGAGACATGATGGACGGATGAGGCAATCTTCGTGGGAAGAGTGAATGTTAAAAATGGAAAATGGAGGCCTCGCATGAAATATATGACACAAGCTGTGAAAGATATGACGGAGAAGAATTGCTTTAATGAGAAGAGATCAGCGATAGAAGATTGGAGAGATACAATAATTGAATTTTAGCACTGCTGACTTCAGGCGATAATCCGTAATTCCGGTTGTTTTATTCCCCTGATCACATAACGCATCGTCTGCAACACAACTGCAGACTTCCAAAATCTATTATCTTTTATTGCTTCAATAATAAAATACTTATTACAACTAAAATAAAATTTTAGTTGTAATAAGTCTTGTCATAAACAACTTTCTGTCACTATTCACAGTGCCGAGTTCCTACACCATCCTTAACTCTATACTCCACCCACTTCACCTGTTTTACCTTAAACTCTAACATGCGTCTATAAATAAGCGTCTGACCAAAGTGCGGGGCGGATTTTCAAGTGATAGGGTCTAATTTAAACTACCAATGGGTAAGGAAACAGTAAGCCATCCCAATTATCTATATATATTAATTTTGTAGCGTTTCAGTCAGGCAGTCATTCTGCATCTGTTTTGTTTCGTTCTCTCCAAAGTTTTGAGCAAAAAGAGTGAGGTTTGGTGCGTTGAGTGTGGATTCTCTGTCTGTATGATTTGTTAGCAGTTTTGGATTTTTAGCAGTTAGTTGAGCAGAGAAAAATGAAAAAGAAAAATTGGTGTTTTACCTATCTTTTAACATGGTTGCTATACAAATTTGTTTACGTTCCTAAGTAAATGTGTTTACGTTTTTGGTAAAAAGACAAAAACTGGATTGAAGAATTTGAAGAAAGTGTGATTGGTTTCATCAATCAATTTTGTAAGTACGAAAATATTAATTGACGTTTTTCGTGTGCAGTTAGCGAAATAAAACAATTTTTGCCTACCGGCCCCGATTTTGTGAATTGTGAATTTCAAAGCTAGGCGTTTTGAAGTAGGTACTTTTATAATAGTTGAAAGGTTATAAAACGTTTATTATGTATTAATGTTTGTTACTAAATCAGCAGGTTAATTCGAATATATATTAATTTTGTAGCATGTCAGTCAGTCAGTCATTCTAAATCCGTTTTGTTTGCTATCTCCCAAGTTTTGAGCTAAAAGAGTGAGGTTTGGTGCGTTGAGTGTGGATTCTCTGTATGTTTTGATAGTAGTTTTGGATTTTTAGCAGTTTGTGGTGCAGAGAAAAATGCAAAAAAGTGGTTTTTGAGAGTGGGAGTCAACAAATAATGAAAATATGGTTTAGAAAAAAGTACAAAAACATACAGGTTAACTAAAGTGGGACCCATTTCCCTATCTATAAAATAGCCATTTCCTTCTCTCTGCATACGAAATGCTTATGAAAAGTGCCTGCTAGTAAAAAAGCCGCAGACCTGCTAGTCTATCCTAAAGATTAAAAATGGAAAGGTAATGCACATAGATGAGGAGGCATTTTCCTCACACCGAAGGTGCTTTTTCTGGTAGAATTCCTTATCCACTCTATATCAGGTAATTTCTAGAATGCAGAAACATTACCCGAATACGCGTTACTACCAAACGCGTTAAAAATAGAAACGACTCTCTTTTGCATTCTCAAACTGGTACTTTACCTCATCTCGTATCCCTTTTTTCCCATCAGAATCTAAGTATTATCACGATGATATTTCTTCCGGGAATCTTGAGAAAGGTGAGAAAGAATGTGAATTCCCTAGTCGATGCCAGAGTCACACACACACGTGAACTTGTTGGAAATTTTAGCATTAGCTTTGAAAATACAATTTCTCCTTTTTAGTAATCAAAAGCTTAACTTTTTTAAAGCTAAAAAAACTCATACAACAGTCACGTTTCTTAATTATCACATACTGCAAGATTTTTGGCATGGGAAAAGGGTTCTCTGAACGGGATAAGTCTATAGTAAGTATTTCAAGAATCATAGAGGCTTATATTGAAATTTTGTTTGTCCGAAATTTACTTATCTGACGTCGTGGCAAGGACTTATTTCGTTTAATAGAAGTAAACTGATGTACGATAGATAGCTGGGTACTTATGGATTCACCGGTAAGACCGGTAAATGCTGAAACGTATGGCCACTGCTAAGGACCTATTAGTTCTATTACTTAAACACCATCAAGCAAAACGGGGTAGCTTTTTTGAATAATTCATTAACGTATACAGACATACATATTAAAAAGCATTTCCATACATAAGCCAATAATAACAAATCCTACAAGACTGGTCCAAGATGAGTTATGGAACCTATGAAAGTTTCGAGATGAGTTAGTTTAAGTAATATTAAGTAAGAATAAGAAACTTTGGAAAAGAAAACGATCGGTGGATAGAGGAAGAGCTTCTTCTTCACTAAGTTTCTTCTCCCCTTATCCAATAGGATGAACTCCAGATAGGATCAACCTATTCCGGAAAAACTTCTTACAGTTTGTCGAAGAAATATTTTTTCAAGGAAGCTGAGATAACTCTCCCACGTCCACTAAATTATTCACTTCCTTTCCCTAACGTTTACCTTAGTAATTGCGGAAAATCGATTGGGTCTGACACTTGGGTCGAAATACCTTGCAGGAAAAAGCCACAAATCTCTAACGCGATAACGAAGACCGCATAATGAGGAAAGACATTCCATACGAGAAAAGTTTTCAAGATGAAATACATAGAAACACCAAACTATTTAGTTATATGACATTTTGCTTCAATGCAAAAACATACCAAGCAACCGATGCGGGTAAAAATCATGTAAATATGAAGAAATGAAAGAAAATGTTCGAGTATTGCCAAGCTTTCATAGATCATTATTAGACTTCTTCTCGTTGGGAAAAAAAACCTGATAATGAAACTCCATGAGGATCGTTGACAAGGAAAGTAACATGGGAGGAATATACGTATGAAATTATTCATCAGAAAACCTTATACCAATAAATATCTTCTTGAGAGAAAGAGGTAAAAGGTCAAGGAAATAATTAAGATTAGCTGACTTTTCTTGTCGAGATCATGGGTTTGATTTCGGCAGTCAAGGAGGGTAGAAGATACTTGAGGAGGCATTAGCATGCTAGCCTATGGGGGACAATGAAGCCAGAATATGGGTGCTTGGGAGGGATTAGGACCCACCCTGTACATAACTTTGCCGTTTGGGCGGTCTCGTATGGAGTCATCATGTGCATTAAAACATAAATAACAATGAAATATTTCCCAAATTTTATCAGAGCGATGTCAAATAAGGCTCTTCAACGGAGGTATTAATGCATTTGATTCAACCTAGGCGTTATTTTTATGACTGTAACTTCTCGAATTTAACGTGTTTAACTAATGGCGCATGCTTGTTTGATTTCGCATTTTACTCCGTTTAATTATAAAAATGCATTCCTTTAACCAAGATATCGTTAACTTATTGTTATATCCATGTGCAAAAACTACTTCATTCGTCCAAGTATCGCGAGCAGCAAGCCCGTGGGTCCGCACCTACCAGGCCTCTGAAATCAACTACGACGACTTTTACTGTACATTCTTACCTATCTCCTTAGATGTGACTCCATTTGGTCTGTTTGACCACCGCGGTGCACCGGCCGCTTGGAAAAATATACGCGCTTGCAATGGTTTGAATGTATCTACATCTATCTACATCTACACGATACCCTGAAAGCCACCGCGAGGGTGTGTGGCAGGGGGTGAAGGTCACCAAGCATGCACTACTAACATGCAAACAAGCAACTATGGAGTCTCATGCAACTAGATTATTAGTATCTTTAGTATTTAAGGGATTAATACATGCATCATGAACTACAGACTACTCGAAAATATTTCCCCTACCTATCCCTTTGCTATGCTGCCTATTCTGTTCTCTTATAGTACGGGGGAAAAATGCCATTTTGAATCTATCAGTACGACAATCTATCTCTTTATCTTATTTATCTGGTCGAATCTAGCATAATACGCTGTTTTTTTAATATGTGCCTAACATCTTCAGTAAAGCTATCCGATTGAAATTTCTCTAATATATTTAATCTCTACCTTAACCTACGCTCTGACAATGACTCCCACCCTAATTCTTGTATTAATTCTGAAACGCTACTCAACCTATCGTAACACCTTTTAACGAACCTAGCTGCTCTACGCTGCACACTGTCTAGTTCTCTGATCAACCTAATTCATTCGGATCCAATACACTGACTGCATACTCAAGGTGGGTCCTAACTAGTGAAAAGCAACATCTCTCTTTTGTCTTCTCATCACATTTCCCAAGTACTCTTTTTATAAATCCTAGCTTTCTCTTCAATCGGCCTCATATTTCCCGGATGTGTCTTCCCCACGATAAATCTTTAGTGATTGTTAAGCAGCGTTTGCACGTAGCAATTGACTGCCATGACAGTCGCAAGATGCACGATAAGCTGAGGTCATTTGCGCCATATAGGATAGGTGGATGATTGGGTAATGGTAGGAGTTTTCAGAGTTTTCAGGAACGGTGGAGAGAAACCCGGCGTCGGCATTATATCGTTACTGCTATGATGCATCTGCACCAACTTCTATGCAGCTTAAAGCCCCTTTTTAGGCGTTGCCATAACAAATAAAAAGTTTTATTTCAATAGTGATTGATGCTTAAATTTTCATGAAATTCTTCAAGCAATAAATTCCACTGACAATTTTCTTTTTTTTTCCCATTCTTTAAAGATTAGAATCTTTCCGTCGAAGAGGGATATCCTTGTTATTATATCCAAATTCCCGGTATCAGACGTCGTGCATTGCTTTCCGTTGGCGACTGTTGCGATTGTGTTGGATACATTTCCGTTGTAAAGTAGGCGGGCTTCAACTTCTATAATAGCTCGAACGTAGATCGATAGTGTTCGACATGTGTCCATTATCGACCAGAACTCGCATCGCAGTTACTATTTACACATGCGAGTGGAGTTAATAGTTGTTAGCAGTTGACTGTCAAAGCAGTCAACTGCTACGTGTAAACGCACCTTTACACCTAAATACCTTATGGTTTCAACGCTTTCGATCTACTGTATACACTGTATACTCTGTATTCCAACCGTCACCCGCTAACCGAGAACCGGTCGGTTCTGATTGGTCGAGAGCGCAGCCAAGAACGGCAACCGTCAACCGCTGGTTGGTTGGTTATTTAGGGGAGGCGACCGACAGCTGAGGTCATTTGCACCATATAGGATAGGTGGATGATTGGGTAATGGTAGGAGTTTTCAGAGTTTTCAGGAACGGTGGAGAGAAACCCGGCGTCGGCATTAGCCTACTCTTAACAAAAGGCGCCAAGGGGACCACGACTTAACGTCCCTTCCGACGGACGGAGTACTGAACTTGAAATGCCCTTCCCTAGGCACTCAAGTGGGGACCGGTTTTCCACTGAAAAATCCGCCACTGCCGGGAATCGAACCCGGGCCCTCGGGATGGGAGGCCAGTACTCTAGCCACCAAACCAACCCGATCCCCACCGTCAACCGCTAGCGTGATACGTGCTTCTGACGTCTTCCGCGTCATGGCGCCCCATCCACGACCGGCTGCAAAATAGGCTGTAGGGGGCGTTGAGGTGGTGGGCCAGGGTCGGATTCAGGGTATCGTCACGCGAACGACTGCGTCTAATTAGAGTCCGCGGGTGGCTTCCGTGGGCGTCGCTAGATGTGTGCCGACTCGGGTTCAAAACTCTTCGCTCTTCCCCCACTCCCCATCACGGAAATTGAGCTTCGGGTGTAATGGTGGGAAGGGAAAAGGGTGAGGGTGTAGCCGTGTCGGCTTTCCTGATCCTTATCTCTTTCTCTCCCTCCGATTCCCGAGTTTTCCCAGAGCCAGGGTGATGGGGAGGGGTGCGGGGGAAGATCTGACGTTACAGCACCAATCCTACCCTTATCTCTCCTCGCTCTTTCCAGGGATGATTCCGCTTCAACAAGAATCTTAACTCCGACGAGGAACTTTCCCTCTCTTTTTCACCATCCAGTTGATTGCTCTTTTTACTAGTGGGAGTTACCGAAAGCTATGCTTGTTATTGCCTGTTAAGGATAAGAATTTGTAGGATTAGTAAAGAATGGTGTAGATAAATCTGGGGCCTAGTCGGCATTAGTTTCGTCGTCATCACCATTAAAAGCGTTAAATCCTAAGGTGGGTTCAACACAGCTCTCCACAACATTCCTTTGTCGGTTAAAATTGAATATTAACGTTATTAATTCTCTTAATTTATTTTCTTCACTATTTGTCCATGTATACCGTTTCCTTTGCTATACCTTTTTATTAACGATTACCTTCATGAAAGCACCATGTTGCAGGATATGTTTGAAAAGTATGTCTCGTGGTATTTTTAAAAGCTTTCTTCAAACTTTTTTTAATTCTTAGTAGATTTAATTTTCATGATCAACCTATAATATTACGTTTTAAATGCTTGGAATCTCGCTTTTTATGCTGCTTAATTGTCACTGCAACAGTACATTCTAGAGATGAGAGATGTAATGAAGTGATTACTTACTTCCAAGAATGGACTCTATTCAGCTCTAAGTAAATTTTTCCTTCGATACAATATTGTCTTCGACCGGGATATATTGTGATAATTTTCTACGATTGTCCATTATTGGTGAATCACCTTCCTAAATAGTGATAACCTTTCACCCTCTTCAAACTCTTTCCTTCTCTAATAGGGAACATGCACTATTTTATTTATAACTCTTTAAATGTGAAGTATATTAGCTAAAATATGCTTAGCGAAAAATTCGCTGAAGGATTAAGTTTTGTTACAAAGATATTATTCTTTAAAAATTTTATTTTTTTTAGCAACTTAAAACGCGACGTCATCGCATAACGTCATGGCACGGTATCACTAGGGACGTTGTTTATCTGTTGCTCGTAGAGGTAAGTTTTTTAATGAATACTTGGCAAAAACATATGTATTTATCTCATTTGTTCAAAGCAATAAACGAATGTACTTCGATTTTTCATTTAAATAGTCTGGATCGTAACGAACAAATCGCCTATAAATTGTAGAATACCTGTATAGTGCTCAGTTTGTTTTCTCTGCTACTACAAAGCAATCGCTGTTTTTTTTAAGAAAGGTGCCACCTTAAAAGAGTCAGGCAAAGACAAATTGTCGGATTGTGCTTTATTAAATGACTTCTCAGTCGTCGTTTCGCTCTACAAACGGCTAAAAACCCCAAAACAATATACTTGCTTCGTTTTCCTATAAAATAAACATCTGTTTCCGTAGCAACAGGAAACCTATACCGTGCAGTGACGACAAAAGTGTTTCAGGTCACGTGACTTTCGTCAATTTTCGGGAAAATTAAATAATATTTAATAACCTTTGTGGTTTGTATAGAATATTTTGCCTTATATACTTAAATTTGTGAGAAAATTTCGCGTCAAGTACAACGTGAATACACGAGAAACGAGTTTCATGCATATTCCTTATTGGATATGCATATATCTTAGTCTCTGCTCCATCCTTGCGTATCACTGCCTTTTTTATTGACCTTTGTGCGATATCACATCATCTTTAGATGTGACACAAATGACCTCAGCTGACGATCGTCTACCCAGATCAACAACTACTATATTTCATCAACATATATTTTATCTTAAAAAGCGTTCAAGTGTCCGTTGTTTTACATCCCATCCGACGGACGAAGTACTAAGCTTAAGATGCTCTTCATATGACTCCTACGTACGCACCTAGGTTAAGATGAAAAATTTGGTTACAGAATCTACTGGCTGGAATATTAATGAGGCTATCTATACCTATTTATTATATAAAATTGATTAAGGCTATTTAATAGATAAAACTGATGGTTTCAGGCGTTAAGTTATGGAATTTTCTTTCATACATAATGAATGAAGACTAAACTTGGTATTTCTACAGTTATTTATCTCACACTACGACCATGGCTTCGACGATTAACGTCAGCATCATGTACAAATTACAGAAATGTAGTCACTTATACACGATTGAGGTGGGTGGAGGAGGAGAGGTTTTCCTCTCCCTCCCTCTTTTCTTCCCTTTTTTCCTCTTCCTCCTTTCCTCCTCTCTTTTCCTCCCTAAGAGGGGGGATAAAACCTCTTCCACCCCGACCAGCCACAACTGTATGTAAGTGACAACATTTCTTTAATTTGTACCTGATAATAGCGTTAATCGTCGGAACCATGGCCGTAGTGTCAGATAAGTAACTGTGGAAAAACCAAATTATTCTTCATTCATTATGTATATCCATATTAGGAAAGAAATACTGAGATCTCAAAAAAATTCTCTTTCTCGAAAAAAAAACTTTTTTTTCTCCTGACACCGAGTACCAACCAACCAAGGAATCAATAAAACACCAGGAAGACACAAAACGAATTTACTTCCATTCTTCTACCCAGGAAGATGAAAAAAGAGTAAAATATTTTTTCAGAAATATGAATCCAAAGAACTCTTTCCCACGGGATTACGATAGTTCACGAAAGATCCAACGAGTAGCGTACAGGAGCACAAAATAAAGTCCAAGACTTTACTGTAGACGTATGTTTATCGTCTTATCCAAAAAGTAGAGAAAAAAACTATGAGAACATCATATCCTATCTCGCAACCGTCTTCGGGGCAGAATAGACTAAAGCTTTTAATAAATGCAAATGCAGTGTTCACAATGATGGGACTTATTTCAGGGGTCCCTCAGGAAAAGACTTCTTCAAAACGAGAGGTGGACAAGGCCATAGCCGAGTTATTCAAGATCTAAAATAAGATAAAGACAGATAGCTCTAAAATAATAAGGATATTAAATGATGAAAGGACTCAGATGGAAGCCAACAGAAGAAAAGGCGGAAGGGACGGAAGAAAAAAGTTTTATTCCGGCTTTGAGAGTATAACAAGATATACCACAGAGAAAAATCATCCGCCTTGACCGAGACCACAGAGAAAGAGGTCTTCTTGGTAGCTCAACTGGTAGGGCACCAGACCGGAAATCAGGGGATCCGAGTTCGGGTCCCGGTCAAGGTTAATGATTTTTTTCTCTGTGGAATATCTCACTATCGTGCAATATCAGCGGGTAACTCCGTTAAAGTTTTCGCGGCTATTTCAGGAGCTCTGATTTCGTTATAAGTATGACAAAAAGAAAAAAACTGAAGCCGACAAGAAAGATATTTTACATCGTTTTCATGAAAATGAGGAATGAGAAAATTTCATGCTGCAGCAAAATTAGAATGGATATTACAAGAACATGAAGATCTAATTGATGAATTCATCGACTAACAAAGACCTAAGAAGAGGGGGAAAAAGATAAACCTGATGTAAACTCTGAAAGGGATACGGGACATCTTTTTCGGCCATATCTTTAGACAGGATGGCCTGATGAATATAGTTGTCGAGGGAAGAGAGAGTGGAAAAAAATGGAATAGGGAGATCTTAGAGTCATGGAGCAAGATATTAAGAGAAGAAAGAAGAATTATACTTATTTGAAGAGGTTAGCTGATAACAGAATCGTTTAGAGAGATACATCAAACCAATCATTGGATTATTCACACATAATGATGATTAGTTTTTCAAACTGCATTGCACTGGTTACTAACAACCAAGAATGAACTAAGTCTTCTTAATGCTTGGAAAACAAAATCCATCATCGTTCATTTTGATGCATTTAATAACTAGAAATTCATCACCAACAAAGCAAAAGACCCTATGACACACGACATAGAGAATTTTCATGGGTATACGTACGGTTTAAGATCTTTTTTAGTTGGCAAATAAGTTTCGTTTACTTGTAAAATGTTTTGAGCTCATTTTCATAAACATCTCTCTAAAATATTTTCTGAAAATGTTTTGGGTAGTTTAAAAGTAGGTATCATCACAGTAATAACCCCACTCTTCAAAAGAAATTGTGAAAAATGGGCACAAATGTAAAAACAATGTATTAATAGATTTGGTGCAATCTAAGTCATTAGTAGTTACTCTAGCGGTTCCGAAAGATTTTTAATCTAAATCTGCTTTGTAGCTTTTCTAACAGCATTCGTTCGCCTGATCCATTACTTTTTTTTAAGATTAGGTTAAATTCTACCACTTTATCTAAAGTGTTGGACCATTTCACATCCTCTCTCTTGAATAATTCCTTAAGTGCTTCGGGTAGCTTTGCATCGCCCCTAAGTACTTTTCCTATCCACTTACTCTGCTCCTTCTAATTTAATCCCGCAAATCTCTTTCTTCTGAGCCTGAGAACACTCTTAATTAAATTCAGAGGCAAGCATGCGTATTTCGTATTTCAAATATCTCCTATTCTTGCCGTTTCAGCGGATAGTATTGTCCTCACTATCATGTAGAAGCATACTCACTATAAAACAGATGCCTGCATGCTAATGTCGACGCCTGGTTCTACTTGCCTCCACCCTTGCTCTATACCGCATACATTGTCTCCACAACCCACCGCATGGCCTATTCTTAATGGCACTCCCAAATGACCTCAGCCATCAGTCACATATCCTTGTGAATCGCACTATTACTATTGGATGAGTATTATTGGCTTCATCTATGCAGTCATAGCCTTGAGGGTATCTTGATCATCATGATTCGTGGGCCTTCATCATGATTCGTGGGCCTTCATCATGATTCGTGGGCCTTCATCATGAAGGAAATTACATTAGGCGAACCTGGAAATTAGGCAACCCAATTTACATCGTGTATTGCCTACACCAAAGGATAACTTCTGGCTAAATCAAAGGATAGCTCTTGCGAAACGATCACAGAGATATACCTATCTTTGATACGGTGGTAAGGGCAAGTTGTAAATCACCAAGCCTTTCTCTCCGACCGCAAAACTCCATCATTGTTAACTGACGAAGAACTATTGGCTAAGGCCCGAGGAACAAGTAAGAGGAAACTCCTTCTTAGTTCGAAATCTATCCTCTTTTACACGTGGGCGAGCGTGGCCATAAAGCAGCAATATGCCCTGGGAACATCGAGATAGCGAGGCGTGCTTTTTATAGCACGGTGAAATGAAGCTGCTTTGAGTGTGCCGTGGACTTTGGAAACTCGGGCTCACCAGGGTGAATATCGCTTATTGCCTTCGTGCCTTGGGGCGCTACGAATTTCCCACGGAGAAAAGGAGGATTTCGAATGCTTAACGTCCCAGGGAAACCATATTGAGAGAGGTTGAGAGCGAGAGAGGATGAAATCGTATAGAAATACCTTTCTATAGTTGATGAAATGCCTCCGAGGAGACTGGTCTAATTTTGACAGGGGTGCGGATGGTAACTCCGTGCGTAGCGCGAGTACGAGAAAGCAGCGAAGGCATTGGCTAATGGATTTCAAATTACAGATGAATATTTTGGCCATTGGATACTGTTAGACACTGTACAATATTACTTTTTGTCTGAAATTTTAGCGGGTGTGACGACGCTTGCCAGAGGAAAACGTTTTTCCTGGACCGAACTTTGTACCACAGACCTTTGACTGGCTGGGTTAATGTGCAGACCAGCAAGCTAAAAGGAAATATTTTTCATTGAAATTTTAAACCCCCAAAAAGATACAAGCTGGAGATAACTAATCCAAAATGAAGTCATTCGTAATTTTCTTTTATTTGAATCGGCGTTTGATTTATTTTTACCTGCGAAACGCTCATTGAAATTAACTGCTTATAATAGTAAATAAAATTGGAGTGCTTCAGAAATGTCCGAAATAAACTATTACAATTATGATACTACTTAAAAATGAATCCATATCTCATCAAGAATTTTGTAGAAAAATCTAGTTTCATTGAAATTTGCCATTTACTCAAACAAAAACATGTAAACAGTGCACTTACATTCACCAGCATAAAGATAGAGTCGGAGGAGGGAATAAGCTCACCTGAAATGAGAACCACAGTAACATTTTAATCACTTTAAAAATTTTTTGGCATATCTATATTAAAAAATACATAAAATCAGCTTATAAATATTTTGCCAATGAAAAGGGAAAATGAGCCATTAATATTTATTGATAACAATACCAATACATTACACGCCTTTAATTGGTCAGCATACGGAGAAAACGGTGGGTCTTCTTGCTACATTACATAAGGACATATAGATAAGGGTAGTCAATATACTATCCTGCATCGGTAGTAAACTATAATCGTGAATCAAACCGTGAATTAATTCACTCCAGCCACCAGATCAATAAGATAACATCGCCACAAGTCGAGCGTGTAACAGCATTCATTGACCCTTAGCAGGCAGGGATGGGGTGGTCTATCGGAAGAGAAGAGGTAGAGTGGGGGTTTTCGCACAAGGGTGAAGAGCCGACGTTTGCGCTGGGAGTTCACTAAAGGGCGTAAAGGTATAGGCAAGAGAAAATGGTACTCTTTATGGCATAGGGTTCACTTTTCGCAGCAAAGGAGCTCTTGAAACAACAGGCAGCGATGTAAGTCTTCATCTACAGTAAAATTGTACCCTGCACACCCCTACAAGGGCGTGTGACAAGGCGTGGTTTTACAGTAAGTATGCCTTATGAATGAGTTCTCAATCACATTTGTTGGCTTGACTGATGACTTCACTTTTTAAACTGAATCGGAAATCAATATGCAAAATCCAAGCAAAATAAGTTTAATTAAAAGGCTACTCGGGAGATGTGACGAGAAGACAAAAGAGCTATGTTACTTTTCAATAATCAGGCCCCATCCTGAATACGCATGAAGTGTATGGGATCCGAATGAATTAGATCAGATAGGATCGGAGAGATGTGAGCAGCGTAAAGCAGCTAGGTTTGTTAGAAGTTTTTACGATAGGTGTAGTAACGTATCCGAATTAATAGAAGAAATAGGTTGGGTATCAAGGTTAAGTAAAAATTTAATCTCCTGCAGAAATTTAAAATGGGTAGCTTTAATGATGATGTTAGATATACATTTATTAAAAACCCCTGCGTATTATGCTAGATTCTTCCCGATAGATAAGATTAGAGAGGTAAATTGTCGTACCGAAATATTCAAAATGTCATTTTTTCCTTGTACTGTAAGAGAACACATCAGCATAGCATAATGCATGTTTTGACATTGCTAACCCATGCATGACAGTAAGAAACAGATAAAAATATTTTGATAAATGCCATTATAATCGATAACTCTTTATTACTATGTAGATACAGGGTGCGGCAACATAACTTCCTTTTTTAAAAACTTAATAAAACCCATTGTATAAATTTGAAATTTTTTATTTGTTTTTTATAATGCATGCACATCTCTTAAGTTCTGTCTTACACAGTTTTAAAGATCAAATCAGGTAGGTGACGTCCCCCTATTCTCCATACACTGAGTAAACCGATTTCTGGCGTTTGTCATGACTCTTGCTAGCATAGCAGGGGTTATGTTGGCAATTTCTTCCTGGATGTTGGTCTTCAAAGCTTGTAGGGTCCTAGAACGGTTCATATAAACACGAGATTTCAAATAAACCCCATAGAAAAAATCACAAGCGGCCGAATCGGGAGAGCGGACCGGCCACTCCAAATCGCCCCTAATTGAGATGAGGCGCTCTGGGAAGTGTTTCCTCAAAAAAGCTATCGATGCTCTTGAAGTGTTAGCCGTTGCACCGTCTTGTTGGAACCAAATGTCCCCTAAGGCCATGAATGAAGAATTATCCTCACAGAACGATCGGAAAGTTCAAGGGCAGACGCATGTTTGCGCGCCGTGGTGATTGCAAAATTGAAGTTCTCACTGCCTCGATGTTCTCAGGTGATCTAATGGGCCGAGGGCTTCCGGTTTTTCGTCTTGTCCCACTTGCAGTTTGTCTGAATGTAGTGACACTCTGGTGTAGTGACCCTTGTAACAAATGTTATCCGGTCTGGGACAGGGATCAGCGGGACTAAATTAAAGCGATTCCGAAAGGCGCGCTGGGTTGCGATCATAGAATATCCGCTCGAAAAATAGGCCTCAACAAGAAACGCACGCTCCTCACTGTTTCAACGCAGGATGGCAACTGAACTTTGTGGAAACAAAACTTTATAGTCACGCCACTTGAGCGAGACCATTAGCGCTCCGCTACGGCATCAACCGACTGAATGGCGCGCATTTAAAACAAGGAAGTTATATTGCCGCATCCTGTACAAACTATCTAGCAGTATGTTACCATATTATATAATATATTTCCATGTAGTAGCCTAGTTGCATGTCAATGGTAAATGCTTGGTGATCTTCACCCCCTGGCAGACACCCTCGCAGTGGCATGCAGGGTATTGCGTAGATGTGGATGTCTGAAAGTGTTTTAATATTCCTTGTGAAATGTACCGTGTAATGACGATTTGAGAATCTTGAGTTTGGATCAACCTTTTATTGTAGGGCTCAAATTAAGTAGAAACATTGGTGCGGAATTTTGGAAAAGGTATGATCAGAAAGTTGGTTAAAATTAACTAGAGGGTGGTTTTCAATGTTGATAGTCGGTGTTAAGCTGGTTATGATAGCTCTGATTATATGGAAAGTACAGATAGGGCTACATACACAAATGAAAAGGTTTATAAACATGTAATGTGATATAAAACGAGTTGTTCGTGTGGTTTGCTGGCATGTTATCTGGTTGCAAGGCAATACATAAAATTACCGAGCAGTATAGCCTTACACCATTTCAAAGAAGTCGGTTGCTTGGTTGGTTATTTAGGGGAGGCGACCGACAGCTGAGGTCATTTGCGCCATATAGGATAGGTGGGTAATTGGGTAATGGTAGGTATTTTTAGGGAACGGAGGAAGGGTGGAGAGAAACCCGGCGTCGGCATTAGCCTACTCTTAACGAAAGACGCCAAGGGGACCACGGCTTAACGTCCCATCCGACGGACGGAGTACTGTACTTGAAATGCCCTCCACTAGGCACTCAAGTGGGGACCGGTTTTCCACTGAAAAATCCGCCACTGCCGGGAATCGAACCCGGGCCCTCGGGATGGGAGGCCAGTACTCTAGCCACCACACCAACCCGATCCCGTCAAAGAAGTCCCTCAAAAGCGTATTAAATATTAATAATTACGTGCCATACAAAGTAGAAGCATTTCATTTGCGTTTACTTATTGAGGTCCATACAGATTTACAGAAAATGATAGCTCCTACATTATATATCCTACTTTCCTCCGCAGCAACTTGGATCCAGTCTAGCCTACCAAAGATCCAAAACATCCAAATAAAGCATCCAAAGATTACGTAATTGTTTACACGGAGATTACACTGGTTGTGTGCATAGGGCACTGGCTTTTCGTGTGTTCAGGGTCTGGGTTCCAATTACAATCGTGGAGAGCATTTATCACCAGAGCACCTTGCTTCAAGTACCTTGCCTGACATGTGGGAATCACTTCAAGATCAATAAACCATCTGTCACATCGGGCTTTAAACGGTGAACCCATTGACTTCTTTTGCTCATTACATTCATCAAATATTAGTTTTGTTGCGCAATACTCTCCAGGATATTATTTCTTCTTCAAATTGGCATAATTATTTTCCTTTGTTTTCCACTCCAATACTAATTCTATATATCCTGATGGCCCCTTTGCAGTTCTTCCCGTCCACTCTCTCCTTCATAATTGGCTTCATCAGGCCATCATCATTTCTCGAGACGTCTTCAATATATGTAGCCGTTTGGTTTTATTTTTTAATGAATTTCATGAGACATCTATTTGTTCTCTCTCTTCATTATAGGTCTGTACCTAAGATCATTCGCGGATTATATCACACAACAAGCTAATATTTAAGCTCAGGGGCATGTGAAATTAATCAAAAGGTTGTCAATTGAATGACTTCCTTAGTAACTGCGAGCTGAAAGTAATAATTGACCGAAGTAGCTCTGATACGCTAATAAAAACCTTTTGGATTCCACAAGGAAGTGTTATCGGTCCCTAGAATACTTCAATAAAGTAACTTACAAAATTTAGTGTAACGCATGATTATTTGCTGATCAATCGAAAATCTCTTGTGAAATAAGTACTAAAACAGATTAACATGCTTTCACAACCTATCTTAATCGTATTAATCACTTGTGTCAAGATCTGGATCATAAATAAATATAAAACAGTGCACCATAATAAACACCTGGAACAGAAAGTTAAAACTACCTCAAATTTATAATTCTAGCGAAGTAGACACAGGAGTGGCACTGAAATTTAAATACCTGGGAATCACTCCTACATCACATCTATCGTATTCGAAATGATTGTGGTACAGCACTGTAGAAGCATAGATTTATCAAATGAATTATGGGAAAGTGCTGAAAAGTAAAATAAAGATGCTACTTCGAACTAATATGACCTCACCTTGAGTATGCATCATGCATTTAGGATTCAATAAATAAATGTATAATTTAGTTAAGGAATTATCCGGGAACTGAAAACATACAGCGTTCAGTGAAAAAAACTCGTACGAACTCTCAAAAATCGTTATCCGCCTATTGGAAGAGCTTGGTTGTGAAACTCAAAGAAGCTAGAAGGTTATACGAAATATTAACTTACCACGAAAAAAATTGGAATAACCTGCGTCAGATACAGCAGACCTATTCCTAACCCCTAACTACATCAGTCGAACGGGAAGAAGCAAACAATAACGAAAGATCAGCTGCGCGACCGAAAGATACAATAATTCATTTTTCCCTCACGTAATACATAGCTACAATACCCACAAATTTAAATCTGATACAGGCACATTACAGGTACAAAAAAATAATACAGGTACATTACACACCATACTTTACCATTAATAAAAAATGTATTAGACTTGCAACACTCCTCTTCGCGGCGACTTACAAAGTGAAAAGTAGACTTAGACGTAGATCATTTTTCTGTGGCATAATATTTAGACTGCTGACATTTCTGAATTTTTATGGCAGCTACTGATCATTTCCCATAACCATTAAGGAGCATCTTTTTGGTAGAACTTAAAACAAATTATTTCCTCGCTCACAAGCTCATACTAGTACCTCTAAGTGGTTTTTTCATCACAATTGATTTACACTCTAAATATCTGCAACCCTCTTTTCTGTCCATTTCATCGCTGTCTGTTACATTTTGGTTCTTCTCATTTCCTGTACACTTTTTTAATTGGCCCATTTAAAAAATTCTTCATTTTTCCATGATGTTCTTTACTTATTTTCCCTCTCAATTGTAATCTTTAAAAAATACTTTCTAACCAATTGTGAGTCCAATCTACTTTATCCCCTGTCTAACCTAGCTTTATAGCAAACATTCCCTACGCGGTTCTGTACACTACATCATTTTTCATTTTATCAGTCCGCTAAATAATAATAATAATGATTTTTATTCCAAATTGGATAAATACAATTATTAATTATACAGTGATTTGTCTGGAATATAGGTGCCCCTTTGGACAGTATCTCCGTTTTGGGGTCACCGACTCTACCATCGCAGATGAAATACAAAAATAAGAACATAGAATAAGTGTGTTGCAACTACAATCACATACATGCTATCATTGGTGCTGGATAATTTAGTACTTAACCCATGGTTTGAAATGTGAAGTAAAAGCAAAGCATTATAATACATTTGTTTAAAGACTTGTGTTTAAGCTAACAGAGAATTTGAAGCATTTTTCAACATAAACACATTTGTCCGTAATCTGCAGTAGTTATTTTTTTTAACACTTCTATGTTAGTTAACACTACAAACCTAATACAATTTAACATAAAAGGAACAGTGAAACATGTATCAATGATTATGGCTTTTTGAACTTAATTATTAAACATTCTTCAGAAATGAGTACTTTGAGGCCCTAGCAACAATTAATCTTTGCTGGTCCACAGGATATGATTTTATTGCGACCGGTTTCGATACAGCGTATCATCATCTGGCAAATTTACAGGATAGTACATGGCATTTCTACACTTGAAGCGGGCGAAAAGGCGGGGGGGGGGGAGAAAAAGAGAAAAGGGTGGCGGGATCCGGAAGGGAATCGGGGGGGGGGGGGGGAGAAAGGAAAGGGAAGGTCAGTTTGAGGAAGTATGAACCGCTGATGGATCTTCACTGCATGAGGTAAATGAGGGTGGTGGAGTGCGGCAGGAATGAGCTGACGGGACACATTAAGGAGAGGTGAGTGGTGTCTGTGATTGTTTCGCGGAAAACACATTAAACAGGGGTGAGTGGTGAGAATACAATTGCTCATTAACTAGTGTGACGTCGGGTAAGGTTTGGCCCACAAAAATTTCCAACTGCTCGAGTGCGTCAAGCCTTGGGCCGTTACTTTCTCTGTGAAGGATTATTGGTTTGAATTCGCTGGTGTGGTTGGAATCCAAGAGGTGCTTGGCAAAGTGTGAGGTGTGGTTGTTGTTAGTAAAACAAGAATGATGTTCCTTGGCCCTGATGTTGAAATTCCGTCCAGTTTTCCCTATGTAACAAGAATTGCAGTCATTACATTGAAGTTTATATACTCCGCTGTGTTTTCCAGCACTCATTTTGTCTTTAGTACCCCCCCCCCCTCCCCCCCGCTTCAAGTGTATAAATGCCATGTACTATCCTGCAAAATTTGCCAGATGATGATACGCTGTATCGAAACCGGTCGCAATAAAATCATATCCTGTGGACCAGCAAAGTATTTTTTTTCCCCTTGTGTTCACCATGAAGGAGTTCCACAAAGTAACGCCACCCTCCATTGCATTTAACAATTAATCTGTTATTTACATAATCATTATAAATAGGTAAATAAGAAATTAACTAAAACATTTGCTTGTAGTTGTTATTGACCTATATTCATTTTGAACAACATATAAGAAAATTATACAATCGTTTTATTAAAGCATCTAGGAACTTATTCTGCACCAGTTACTTATTATGTTTATGTTTGTTAACTAATTGTACAAATAGAATAAAATTTTAATAGACAGAAAAGTAGAAATCTATTTTAATTGCACATTCTTCTCTTCCCTGCAAATCTTTAGCTTCCTACGAAAGCACCAGTTTTGTATCCTTGTTCAGTATTCCCGCACAATTAAGTTCACCTCTTTTTTTTTTTCATTTTTTGGTGATCTATTGAGATGTCGGAGGAACTGTCGCCACCCCCTCCCGTCTCCCCACTCCCTCCTACTAGGAAGGGAATTAGGACAACGGGACGTTGCCTCGCCCCGTTTTTGTACGGAACATCAAGAGGGGGCAGATCTCTCTCGGCACTCTTGACTGGCATGTCTCAAGGTGAGTAGAATAGGAGGTGGTCTCAGCTGATTGTAGCAGAGGAAGTGTGTGACGTCACTGGGTTCCACGCTGCTGTGGATACCGTGACGGTACGTGTGATAACCATTGCATTACTTCGCTTGAATAGACGGTGTGGACGTTCTGTCGGGGCGTTAGATGTGGAATTAGTGTTGCTTTAATTATTTTAATTCTGTTTTGAATTATCTACATATATAAGAATTATCTACTCATGAAAATTTGCCTGGTAAACGGTGTTCTGTTGCTGTGTGCTCAAACAGCTTTTATAAAACGAGAGCCTCGAGTGGGGAGAAGTACATTGGATATTTCAGCTTTCCAAAAGATCCTCATATAAAACAGTTGTGGGTGGAAGCATGCAAAAGGAAAGATAGCTGGAATCCGGATAATGGACATGTGTGCTCCGAGCGTTTCAAGGATGATAATTTCGAAAGAAACGTGATGGCCGAAATGAATTTTTCGAGACTCAAATATTTTAAGACCCGGAAGTATTCCATGTTTGCATTTTTTGCATCCACAAAACCACCATCTTAAATCTCCAAATGCTCGAGAAAATCGTCAGAAAATAAGAGAAAAGAAAGCCTTGGTCAGAGAACTTCTTGAAGAAGCAAGTGGACACATTCAGGAATGTTTTGCCGAACCGATGGTTAGTGAATGGAAAATTTGAGGTTACAATATGGTAAACAAATGACGTTTCTTTCACCAAAAATTTTGCAGCAGTTACGAATTGAATTATCATATTTAGGAGCTTGTAGAGAAAACTATGGAGGAATTGTAGGCAGCTCTTCTCAAGGACCATGCTCAGTTGCTCGAGAACTTCAACGTAAGTTTGTACTTAAACTTTTATTACATGCCAAAGCACATTTTCTCGGGGTTTCATTGATTACAGAATGAATACAATGTAGTTCAGTTGCGTTCTTCTGCCATTATAGGCTTTAAAGCTTAAGTATGAAGCTAATATGAAAGAGATTCAGAAGGAGGTTAATGAAATAGAGGCCTTGGTGAATGAAAGTGTGAAAAAAGTACTTTTAAAAATTTTTACTGAAGGTCAGATTGCCCTATTTCTCTCTGGGAATAAAACAGGTGAAGTCATGGAACTATGATGAAATTGGAATGGCTTTCTTCATTATATATTTAAGCAAAAGATGCTACATCTACTTAAGAAACCAACTTAAGTTTCCTCTCCCAGGTTAGTCAATAATTGCTCCTCATAGAGCTTTGGCATTCAGTGCATAACTACATTTTAATACATTTTTATTAGATTCATGCATTTTATATCCTATTAATATTATTAATACCGTCCAATAAATAACAATAACACTTATATAAGCTTAATATTTATATCCAATTATACTATGCATATAATAATATTAAAATTCTAGCAAAATGTATGCTCCTTCAATTCTCATTTTTCCATTTAAATCAGGAATATCCACATTACAGAGATGGGCCAATGACATCAGTATAGGTCAAGGCATACTGAAGGATGTTTTAAAAGTAATGGGAGTGGCCTCTCTAAGGATGTCACCTTCAGAAAAATTTACAGTCCATCAGTGTGATGTAATGAAAGTTGAAGTATATGAGATGGATAAAAGAGGTTTGTGTTGTTTGATATCATTAAATTTTAATTGCTATAATGAGCAATTTTGGATTTCTTCAGATGATTGCATTCTTTTGATATTTTTAATCATTTGTTTGAATTAGGTACCTATTTTTCAGCAGATAAGATTATTGGGCCTCATAAGCAAATGATGGTAATGATTGCGAGGGGATTGTTTTCCCAGTGGAAACAACCGGTTTACGTCAATTTTGACACAAAGATATCAAAAATTATTTTGGAATCTGTAATAACTGACATTGCCTCTGCAAGGCATACTGTTGTAATAGAAGTATGCGACAATGCTGGAGCCAATTTAGGGCTATGGAAAGAGCTGAGAGAGTTCCATGAAAGAAGTTGGTTTACTTTCAGAGGCAGGAAAGTATACTGCTTTTCAGATGTCCCTCATCTTCTTAAGCTATTAAGGAACCATTTTCTCGACGGAGGGTTCATAATGGGAAATGGAGATATTGTAAAGAGTGATCTAATACATAAATTAATCAGGCAGACTGGAAGTGAGGTGTCATATCTATTTCGCATAACTTCTAACTTCTTCTCACATCAACTGTGAGAAACATTCAAGACAAAATGTTAGGCTTGCAGCTCAACTGATGTCCCATACCACGGTCACAGCTTGGAAGCATTATGATGCAAGTGACAATCAAGAGAGGCTAATTCTAGCTAATTTTATTGAAAATTTTAATAAGTGGTTTGTTATTTTCAACAGTCGTGTGCTCTATGCAAATATAAAATCTAAAAGTGCTTTTGGCTCTGATTTTGAATCACAGGTGGCAGATCTTGAAAATTTCCTTGTCTCTGACATGAGAGGCATGGGCCGGAAATCTCTGCTACCATTTCAAAAAGGCATATTGATGTCAAACTGTTCTCTGAAAGCCTTATTTATTGAGATGAAATCCTCCAGTGATTGTTGATATAAAATGACATCGAAGCTCAATCAAGATGGCTTGGAGAACCTCTTTTCTCAGTTTAGACACAGAGGAGGGCTTAATCATCATCCTTCTCCTTTAAATGCCCAAATGCGGTTGAGGATGGTCATTCTTGGGTAAAACCAGGGAGTAATTTCAAGGAATAGCAATACAGATTTCGCCCCAGAAGAATTCATCATCGAGAATGTGGTTTAAAGTTATCAAAAGCCAAGGTTAGGGAAGCACCTCACTCAGCAGATTCATCCAGTGAGCTATCTAGTGACCCATGTGATCAGAGGCCTAGTTCTGAGAGTATTATTTCAGAGGAGGCTACCAAAGACGGGCTGCTATATTTAGCTGGGTGGGTAGCAAAAACATTTCACGCCAAGCACCCTGAGTTAGGCAGTTAACTTATAAATTTCATTTAGCTAATGATTATAGATTGCCAACTTTGGATTAGCCATCTATCATTTAGTGGGTTGATAGAACCAAGTGACTGGTGGCGAGAGCAAGTGTTGAAATTTGAAATACTTTTCCAGAAAATATGCTAGAAGAAGAAAGTCATCCATAAATGTATTACAGATACATTGTACAAAAAAATAAGCACAGAGGTTGACATCCCCAGTAAGGTGTTGAAAACTTTAATATTACAAAGGGTATAGGATGAAGGAACCTAATTTGGTGATACACCTATGTTGGTGATACATTTTGCATCCGCTCTCACCATCAATGGTGTCGCTCAAATAACTTCCCATGTGGATAATAAATGACGTAGGTTGACTATTTTTTTCTGATGACCGTGAAAGCGCAATTTCTTTCAGTAAGCGTGTTGTAGATGAAGTGGAAGCAATTCTACGCAAGTGAATAGGGCATTTTACATTAATTCGTGAGTATCTTCACTCTTTATTAATTTTAAGGAGTGTATATCAATTCAAATTTCGTAATTGGCCAGTATTATCCTCACAAGACCTTAGAGAAATATAAATTAAGTTATTTTATTAGTTTTCCTGGTGACTACGCCTTGTGTAGTCTTAGCAATCTGGTGAAAAAATAAGGTTTCTCGAGCTCATCAATGACATGGTTATCCTGACAATATTTCAAAAAATTAAAGTAGGCATTTAAAATTAATATTTATGGTTCTCGGGACCACAGAATGTTAGACCACACTCATAACTATGCTTTTATATAAAAATATTGTTGTACAGCCTATCACCAAATTAGGTGTATCACCAAATTAGGTGTTTCGCCAAATTAGGTTTACCACGAAAATAAATATGTATTTATGCTAATGTTGTTGAATTCTGCTATTTAACATAATTCAAATGTAGGAACTTGGATTTGGACTGACTGTGAAAAAAGTAAGGGTGATTGCTTACCAGGTGGCCGAAGCGTCTGGTCGCGAACAGTTCTTCAACAGACAGAAAAATTGTGCAAGCAGGAAATGGTGGTTACATTTAAACAACGGTACGGATTGACTTTAGGGTTCCAGAAAACCTGTCAGCCTATAGGGCTTCCATGGCCAACCCTTTGATGATCAACGAATATTTTGACAAGCTTAATGATGCTATAAAAATTGGGCTTACCTACTAATAGAAAGCTGGAGGATCACGTGTGGAATGTTGATGAAACTGGCTTGATGTAGGTATAATGTTGTCATGCGTAACAAGGCTGGGGCTGAAGTAGGGAAACAGTTTGTATACAGACGTAGCTATGGAGAACGAGGGAACTATGACTTTAGTTGGCTGCGTTTGTGCTAATGGCCCCTGGATACCCCCTTTCATCATTTTCAAAGGTTCTCGTTGAAATGACGACTACAAGAGGGACTGTCTACCGAACACCCAAGTTCATCTCTCTGATAGGGGTTGGATCACAAAGGAATGGGGTCGTTTACCATGATTTTTTAATTGCCGAATCTGATAGAGTTGGTAAAATAAAAATATCCGTATTTTTCTGTTTTTTGATCCATCAAATATTTATCGAGTTATAAGCGGCGAAAAACTGATGTTTTTAACCCTTTCGGAAAAGTCGGCGTGGTGCAACCTCTGACGTATAAAGACTTCGTCCAATCACAACTGAGCCCGCGAAGCTACTTTGTCTTATCGCAATGGGTGACACAGCTGACTCTTCCAATAGGACAGTTGCGACAGCATCTGTGCGAGTAGACCTTCCGAGAACCCCCTCCACTCCCTTCGCTTCCACGAAAAGCAGTCAAGGATGGGAGGAAAATGACGCCAATGTTATCAGAGCAGCTTTTCGGTGGGCGTCACATTTTGCTTATTTTAATTTTGGATTTATGAGTGAATGGTTTTATGGTTAGAAGATGAATTTTTCACAAAAATTCTTTTTCGTTTCCATCTAACAATTCCGTGTACAAAATTGCGATTTCGGTTCCGAGTAAACGCCCCCATTGTTTCTCCAGTGGTTTCTGTTTTTCCTTGAAGCCAATAGCACTTGGGGCACACATAACTCCAGAAATCGTAGAACTTGCTCGTCAAAATGAGATTCACATCTTGACATTCCCTTCTCACAACACCCACATACTGCAGCCTCTGGATGTTGGAGTTTACAAAGCACTTAAGAGAGCTTGGTGAGAAGATGAACTCAACGATTACGTGGCGATACACCCAACAGAGAAGCCAATCAAACGAAATTTTCACACTATTTTCAAGATGCCGTTTGTTAAAGCAATGTCTGCAAAAACATCAAAAATGCTCTAAGTCCTGTGGAATCATACCACTGGATCGAAGTGTCATTTCCCGAGAGAAACTTGCTCCATCCGTGCTGACTAAGCGTCCATATCTACAGGAAGACATTTCTGCCATTAAGTCACCAACTCCACCACCTAAGCAAGGTGAACAGACGTCATTGTGTCCAGTTGATAACATCTTGAAAGCTCCAAATGCAAATGTTAGCAGGAAACCTACAAGAGCAAGGGTTACCAATCCAAAGCCTCGAGTCCTAACGGAGACGCAACCAACAGCCCCACCAGTGAGTAAACTTGATTCAAGCAATGGCAAAAGAGGCAAATTTCCTGATTCAGCTGGACATTCAGGAACATCAAAACGACGCAAAAAATCAAAACCCAAGGACTATGATGATGAAGAATGGACTTGTGGTTCCTGTAATGGGCTATTTTCTTGGGACAAAAGAGAAAAAATGGCAATAAATGGATGGAGTGCACGTTCTGTCTCAGTCCCTACCACGAACTTTGCCAAAGTGAACCTGTGATTGGCCATATTTACATGTTTGATATTGATTGCTCTGATGACTAAGCTTCCAACATTGAACTAACTTAAAAGAATTGCTATAAATTTAATATTTAATTTGTACATTTCAATGTGTCAAACGTGTTACAAATATGATTGTAACACATTTTATGCACATTTTTTTTGTTACATATGTTATTTCAAGTTATGTCAATTAAGACATGTTACTTTACAGATCACATTGTTCATTAATCTCCATAGGTTGTTCATGATATAAAAAGTGCAATAATATATCGCTTATTTCACAACTTTTTGTCTTGTCTTATAGAATCACCAAATTAAGGTACCCATATCACCAAATTAGGTGCCATGTCACCAAATTAGGTAGCAATGTAATAGAAGTATGAAAACATCCACAACTCCTCTTTTATGGCTCTGAAAGATATTATTTTTCAATACTTATAACAACCAAATCCAAGTTTAATTATCATAGGCATTTTCCACTAGATTTTATGATACAGAGGCTGATTATTTATAAAAATACAGAATTTATCACCAAATTAGGTTCCTTTACCCTACATTAGAATAAAATTTCTTAATAGGGAAATAATAACCGACAGGCAACAGCGGCAGAAGAAAAAAAGCTAAAAAATAACAACTTAGTCCCTCAATGCGTAGATGCTTTTCCATGTTCTTGGATCTCCTGTTTTTCATTGTTTTCTACAAAAGTAATTGCAATAAAATAATGATGTTGAAAATTAAGCATTTTAATTTGTTGTCATTGTGTAAATGCTTGTTGAATTTCGTTGTCAGTGACTTGGATTGAATGTGACAACACTTAGTGGAATATAGACATGATGGCCAAAAATATACTAGTACCACTCAAATGTTTCATGATTCCGAAAGTTTTCGACACTTCTGACTGATCATTGGTATATCATCCCACCAGTTTTTTCAAGCTTCTGGCATGGAGGAAAGGTACCAGGATGAGAATGGAAGGGTGAAAAGAAACCCGGAATGTTTAGCATGTTCTTAATGAGAGGCTCCAAGGGGACAGTAGCACTGAAAGTAGGCGCTTATATAGCTAAATAGTTGGAGGAATAAACACAAAGTCCTGTTATTTCTTTATGTATTGCAGAAGAGTACTGTGCAATGGTCAATAAATTACATTCTTAAATAATTATTAGTTAAACATCATAGAAGGCGAAATAAACATTAACCATAGAAAGAATGCACTAGTCTTTAGGCACTCTGAGGACATAATTCTTCGTAGAAAATATTTAATGTTATTTCTTTTTGAGTGCATTTGGTGAAAAATTAGTTCCTTCGCCGTATATACAAGAGATGCTTAACCTATTGTATACCTATGCTTCTTTTTGACTCGCATTCGCCGTTACTACTGATCTCCGCACGTGTACACTGCGCTGCCTTAGGAACCCTGTGACGTCACGCCCGACGGCCGCGCCAGCTGAGACCACCTCCTATTATAGCCACCTTGGGCATGTCTCGCTTGTACTTGCTGCCTTGCCCTGTCCCTGCACGACTCGTCGTGCCGTTGCATGCCTCGCTTCCAAATTCCGCAGAACTCTCAAATAACCGTGGAAAGGGTGTCCTCTGGACTCATATAATATGCAAAATTTCCTTTCGCTGTGATTGATTTCTTAGAATGCTTTTGTATTAACAGCCATAATGATTTTTAATCAGTTTTTTCTCTTTTTTGGCGAATTTACGCTATAATCTTTTTATGACCAGCTTTTACGATGGTTCACGTCCATGACTCAAGGACTGCTGCACTACACACGAAGAATTATACGTATCACGTCTTCGCTTCTAAATGCATTTGTTTTCAATGGACTTCATTTTTGATGAAATTTATCAATAGTTTCTATATTCCACACTACTATATTTTATTCAACCATGGTTTTGATGCTATTAGTATCATTATCAAGGTCTAATTGGGTCTATCACTTTAATTAGTATCATTATCAAGGTCAATTTGTGACTATCACTTTATTTGGTATCATTATCAAGGTCCTATTGTGTCCATCACTTTAATTAGTATCATTATCAAGGACTAATTACACATTTAGTCGAAACCATGGTGAATTACAATAAAACAGTGAGGAGGGTACACGATTTAAATTCATTTCCTGTGAGTGAGTTCCATACAATTTATCCTACACATTTAAATCGCATCGGATATTTGATGTTCGCTGATGAAAAAATTAAAGAGCTTTTTTTATGGCAAAACGTGCTTGCCCTCCCCTCCCTTCAAAGCCTTGGAATTGGAACCGTACGAACGAGGTGGCATATCGCAAGAAATACCGCAAGGCTCGTACCATCCCCGCCCCGGCCCCCTTGACGGGTGGCGAGGGAGGATTGGCGATAATTTGGGCCCTTTTCCCGAAACCCATTCGTCCCTCGCATCAGACTCCCCGATTCCCACAAGTGTTCCGCACGCGTGGTTTGACTTCTATGGCGGAGAACACCTATCTCCAGTGAAGTTCGGTTTGTTTGGGCAAAGAGGGAGGGATCTCCGCTTCCTTCTCGAACGAGGGTGCTCCTGTCAAGATCAACCCTCGAAGGGCTTCGGAGGCGCCTAATTTCTCAAAATGCGATGAAATTTAGAATTTCCACTCAGAGGTTGCAAGGGCACATGATTCCCACTGGAATATTCCGGGTTCATGAGCCGGCGTTGGCATAAGGTGTCTGCGTCACGAGGGCCCCAGTTCAAATCGAGGCAGTAGTAGATGTTTTTACATATACATCCACAAAATAACCTGCAAGCCACCACAAATGTGTGTGGCAGGGGGTGATTTCAGACCAAATATGCACTGCATATCATGCATAAAAAAGGAATCGTATTAATATACAAGTCAAAACATCACTATTTAAAAAAGATAGAAATTGCAAAGCAAGCATGCCAAAACACACTGTTAGTACCTAGGGTTAATTTTAAGTAGTCATACCAACATGCAGCTACCAATGCTATCCATTGCTACTCTCTGATTGGACATATTTACCGTTATTCGTATCTCTAATTGTACGAGGGAAAAAGGACATTTTGAATCTATCAGTTCGGCAATCAATTTCTCTAATTTTATGATTATGATCCAGTCTGCTATAGTAAGTTTGGGTTCGCAAAATATTTTCAACATTATTAGATTAGACCTTATATAGGAACTGTTCAAAACTACACTATTTAAAAAAAGATAAAAATAGCAAAGCATACATGCAAAAACATGCTGTTAGTTGGTTAGCTTTAAGTCCTTACACCAACATGCAGCTACCAATGTTATCCATTGCTACACTCGTACTGGATATATTTACCGTTATTCATATCCCTAATAGTACGAGGAAAAAAGGACATTTTGAATCTGTCAGTTCGGCAATCAATTTCTCTATTTTTGTGATTATGGTCCAGTCTACCATAGTAAGTTGGGGTTCGCAAAATATTTTTAACATAATCACTGAAAATATGACCTTGGAATTTGTTTAAGAGATTAAGTCTAACTTTTAACCTGCGATCTGACAATGATTCCCATTTCAATTCATTTTAAGAGACTGGTTATGCTAATATAATTATCGTATCGTCCCTTTACAAATCTTGCCGATCTTCGCTGCACACGTTCAAGTTCATTATTTAGACCGATTTCGTAGGGATACCATACACTGGCAGCATATTCCAAATGAGATCTAACAAGGGAAAAGTAGCTGATTTCTCGTACATGATCGGCACATTTACCCAATACTCTTTTGATGAATCCCAGTTAACGATTAGCTTGACCCATTATTTCACGTATGTGTTTACCCCAGGAAAGATCATGTAAATCAGGTTTTTAACTGGTAAGTGGCCTGTTAACTGATTGGTTTGTGTGGGGCATTCGAGGTCAGGACTAGAGCCAGATGGGACGTTCAGCTGCGGTCGTCTTTCGGTCTTTCATTAAGAGCAGGTTAATTCCGACGCCAATTTCAGTCCATCCTTCCTCCTTACGATATCATGCCAATCCTTGTATCATGAAATAATGAGAGCTTCTAATTTGGCTTAATTAGAAATGTCCGAAGAATAGAAAATGCAAATGCCAAGTTAATTATTATCATCATCATCATGGGTCAACAATCCTAGGATAGGTTTGACGCAGCCCTCCACTCGATTTGTACGAGAAATCAGCTACTTTTCCCTTGTAAGACCTCATTTCTAAATTTGCTGCCAGTGCATGGGATCCCTACGAAATCGGTCTAAATAACGAACTTGAACGTGTGCAGCGAAGATCGGCAAGATTTGTAAAGGGGCGGTATGATAACCTTATTAGCGTAACCAGTCTATTAAATGAATTAAATTGGGAATCATTGTCAGATCGCAGGTTGAAATTTAGACTTAATCTTTTAAACAAATTTCAAAACCATATTTTCAGTGATGATGCTAAAAATATTTTGCGGACCACAACTTACTATGGTAGACTGGACCATAATCACAAAATTAGATAAATTGCTTGCCGAACTGACAGATTCAAAATGTCCTTTTTTCTTTCCTTTTGGATATGAATAACGGTAAATATATCCAGTACGAGTGTAGCAACGGATAACATTGGTAGCGGCATGTTGGTATAAGGACTTGAAGCTAACCCAAGTAACAGCATGTTTTTGCATGTTTGCTTTGCTATTTTTATGTTTTCTTAAATAGTGTAGTTTAGAACAGTATATAAATACTAATTGTTTTTTATGCCTGATATGTGATGCATGTTAGGTGAGAATTCACCCCCTGCCACACACCTTTATGGTGGCTTGGAGGGTATTATATAGATGTAGATGTATGCTGAGCTCACCTCAGATATAAGACCTTAGATTAGACCAATGATTCCCCAATTTTCATGTTGGCAGCACCCTTTACACTGAGGACAATCTCGGGACAATCCTTTTAGATTTTTTTCAGTATCCGCTTTAATACTGATGGAAATTGACGCTCGACAGCATTTAGTTCATAGATTGGAAGAAGTGTTTCGATTTCTTTTACCATATGTCGTCGGACGTGAGAGTAGCCAATTCAGAAGTTGGTCCCCTAACAAATTTTTCGTTTCTCCACAATAATCTCGCGGCAGCGGCTTTCCCAATACATCATTTTGGGAACCACTGAGATTGACAGCGGAATAAAACATTAGCTCTTTAGCCAAAGGCAACTACTTCGAATCTCTCTCTGGAGAAAGAGATTTGAACTAGCATTGTCTTGCTTGTCCAGTGTTTTCTTTTGGTAATCATGCTTGAAAATTCTACTTTTACGGTCCTGTATTTGTGGTACTAGTGAATGTTAAAGTGACGTGTCAAATAGGACTACAACAGGTATAAAGAAAGCTGTTCCTCTGCATAGCCCCGGTGAACATTTCATTACGAGTGTCACAGCTTTCCTCCCAGTACATTCTCTTGTTAGACAGTCGATGGTAACTGGGTAGCAACAGTAAGCCCCGGTACTCTGTGGAGAGATTCAAACTAGCAGCCCTTGTTTTGATGTTTTGTAATGACAAATTCAACATTTTAAAATCAGTCAATGTGAATGTTGTCACATCATCCCCTGGGTCTAATTTACTCTTGATAATCAGGCTTATATTTATATTCTGATACAATTCTTTCTGCTTCTGTGTCAACTTCGCACCTGTAATTCTATTCACAATTATTTGTTTATAAGCTAATTCACGTCTGCCTTCCCCACTTTTGCCATGCCCTTCAAGAAAACAATGCATCGTCAGTATCATCTTCGGTGTTACTTCCATAGAAAACATGGTTGCTAAGCTCTGATATAGACAGCGGGAAAAAATATTAGCTCTTTAGCGAGAGCTGCGAGTTCGAATCCTTTCCCTGAGTGAATGAAGTTCAGGGATGGATATTAATTTCGATAACTTGCTCAGGCTTCATATTATATTCTTGCCTCTGAAACGAACCAATCATGAGCGTGGCAAACATTATCACTTGCGTTCGGGACCTTTAATTTCACTTCCAAAACACATATTTCACTAAATAAATATTACGACATGAGGATAAAGTGAAGAGATGGAAGGAATACTTAGAAGATTTGTACGATGGAAGAAATCTTAGCGCGAAAGTTATCGAAGAGGACAATGAAGACAATATGGATGACTTTGGAGCTCCAATCTTAAGATTTGAAGCAGCTGTAAGATACCTGAGGATGAATAAGGCTTTGGTTGTAGATGAGATGATATTCCCGTAGAACTAATAAAAATGCGGGAGAAAATACATTTACCCAACTGTAGAAAACCATCTGCGCCATGTACTCTACAGGAGAGATACCGATGGACTTTGAGAAGAACGTCATAACCCCTATTGCCAAAAAGAAGAGCGCTGAGAACTGTGAACATTTTACGACCATAAGCCTAACGACACATTCCTAAAATATTGAAAAGAATCATCTATAGAAGAATAGAACCAAAAGCTGAGGATTTCCTGGATGCGGGCCAATTAGGGGTCAGAAAAAAACAAGAGTACAAGAGAAGCGATACTGGTCCTCAGACTACTTATTGAGAAGAGAATAGAGAAGAATCGACGGATGTTCGTCGCATTTGTAGATTTGGAGAAGGCGTAAGGCAACGTCGATGGGAACTTGGTGCTAAGAAATCTCATAGAAATTGGAGTATCATACAATGACCAATGAGTTGTCCTCAACTTATATAAAAACCAGGAGGCCATATTCAAATCAGGACCCAGTAGTAGTTTATCAAGCACAAACAAAGGAGTGAGACACGGTTGTGCACTTTCTCCGGTATTATTCATTGTCTACATCGAGAAAACCACCCAAGAAGTCAAAGAAAAGTCTCCGGGAGTGAATATCCACGGGGAGAAAATCAGCATGCTACGATTCGCCGACGACAAAGAAGTCATGGTAGAAACGGAAGGAGATTTAAAGAAGACACTAGGAAATATGGAAAGGATATTGACCAGATATCACCTGAATATGAACACAAAGAAAACTAAGGTATAGATGAGTAGTAGGAGAAAAGAAGCCAGGACAAATGTTAAACCAGAAAAAGAAAAAATCGAGGGGGTGGAAGAGCTCTGTTACCTGGGAATCCGAGTAACCAGGGATGGACGAAGTAAAAGAGAAATTGTCAGTAGAATAGCCCAGGTGAAAGGGGTATTTTACCAAAAGAAGATTCTGCTTACAGCTGCAAATACAAGCTTGGAAGTGAGTAAAAATTTCATAAGAACATACATCGGGAGCATTTTACTATATGGCAGCGAAGCGTGAACGATAACAGGAGCAGCGATGTCAAGGCTGGAGGCATTTGAAATGTGGTGCTAACGAAGAATGATGAAGACAAAATGGATCGGCCGAGTGACAAACGAAGAAGTATTAAGAAGAGTGGGAGAAAAAAGATGTCTAATGAAAACCCTTAAAAGAAGACGGGATAACTTCTTCGGCCACATCTGAAGAAACGATGACCTAATAAAGACAATGGTTGAGGGAAGAGTGAATGGAAAGATTGGAAAAGGCAGGCCTCGTATGACGTATATAGAGCAAGTTGTGAAGGGTGTAAAACAAGGAGTTACGTTGATATGAAGAGGTTGGACGATAGAAGAATCGAGTGGAGGGCAGAGTCAAACCAAGCCTAGGATTGTTGACCGATGATGATGATGAAATAGTATGAATGAGAGCTCGCCTTCTTTTCGGCATTATACCTCATGGAACACAATTTACCCTCAATCACTGTCTCTTAAGCATTCAAAAATAATTTTTAAATACTTTTCATTCTCGTGTATTTCAGTATCACAATGAATTTACAGTGTATCCAATTTCTGATAAGTTTTTTTCGTATAAGTAAGTAGGAAAGTTAAATGAATTAACATTTCTTTCACATAGAGTGAACAAATTTCGAATCTAAATCTTATGTTACTGTCTGACTCTAACAAAATCTAAAGAACCAAGTGCAATATTATTATTCGCGAGAGGGAATGAAGTGATTGGTTTAGAGTTATTTTAACCACGAAATGTAAGTCTACCATTGATGTGTGAATCATCTGAAAATAATTTTCAATGTATTTACTATCTAATTTCATGTTCAACATCTGCAATGAAGTAGGCAATGTATGCCTAACGTTTCTATCCTGACAAGTACTGAGTACACAACATCTTAATCTCAAAACGTGATTATTTTTCTTCTCTAACCATCAAGATATAGGGTTTTCGCTATTCTCCACTTTTTCAAATTTGAGCGTACATTATCAATATACCGTCATCCTTTCTTTTTATTGATTAAGAATATTTGTTGTTTGTAATGCTTAAATTATTATTCGGATAAAGGAAAGTCCTAAATTGCAATTTACTTTCCCATTTATTTCAAAAGAGATCATTCATTTTTTTCTAGCGCTCGTTAAGCCTGCAGTGCAGTAGTTTTTCAAAGTAATTAACGCGGGTGCTTTCCAAGGAAATTCGGAATATTTGCTCATTAAAGCTGTATGCAATGACTTAATGCATATACTAGGTTTACGCGCACAAGCATCATACCGAGATGTTTCGTCTGACATTTACTTCAAGGCAAATGAGGAAGTACTAAAACTTGCGTATATAGGTGATGGACAGCAGGCACTGAAAACAAGAATAAAGCGGCAAAGAAAATGGGAGAGTTGAAGGACAATCTAGATAATTGACGAGAAAGAAAAGGAGGAGTTTCGGAAGTGCGGTGAAGGCGAGTGAAAAATACCTTCATGTAACGGAAGGCTAAATGAACGGAACATGCATTGGTTTCGTGGTTGGTCCAAGTTGACCACAATAATGCGGGAACTAGTTATAGACATGGTAATGGTATCATATTTTACGTAAATATCAAGATAGTTACTTATTAATCCATACACAAACATGTTTTAGTAACTGAGTATGAGAATGAGACACGCGCCTACCAAGAATCCATTACCACGAAAAGGAACGTATACATGTTAGGATGGTAATCCTGAATGAAAAGACGCGAAGAAAGTCAAAACTCTAAGAAGGAATGTGGAGTTGCACGAGTTAACAAGTTTGGCTTTGACGAAGGGAGATACCTACTCATGCATACGAAACTTATGAGATGTGGCCGTAAAAAAAATGAAAAAGTATAATATCGTGAAGTGAAATAAAAATGTGGTCTTCAGCAGTTAAATGTAATACTAAAGGCAATAAAGTTCATCTGGTAAAGAAAAGAATCACACGTTTTGTGAATTCTACTCATGATTTGATCTAAGCACTATATTGAGTGGAATTCAAGAAGTCCATTGCTTTTTAGTAAATTCTATATTCAATTCACTTTTAATTTTAATATCTCCAAATTTTCATAAACTCTAAATTCTAAACTATCGTCTACTCTAGTCAATACTGACACCGTTCATACACTCAACCGTTTACGAAGCTAAAAGGAAGCATAAACGGTGTGTGGGGGAAAAATTGAGACATAGCATAATAAAGAATAGGGTGGAAGAGGAATAGGATAAATGGGTGGATTGAAGGGGAGGTGAAAGATTGGAGAATATTAGTTAAGTACGGAAAAGGCATGGAGGTAATTGGAGCACGAGATACTTTGGGCTGCATAAAAATATGAGGAGTTGATCGTGGCTACTCTCGGGATTGGATACTAGCTTGGGTGGAAGGTCTAGGGGAGATATAATATAGAGGTAATCAAAGGTGAAGATTATCCCCCAATAAGCCATTGGTGATTAAACAAAAGCAAAAAGAGATTTTACGCCAGGAAACAAATCTAACGTCCTTGGAAATAATTAGATTATTGCCAAGAAATTAGGGACATGGAACTAAAAAGTAGTTTTATTTGAAAGGGCAGAGAACGATGAAAGTTAGAGTTCAAATATTACCATCCACAATTTCCTCTTACTTTGAAATGACTATTTAGATACCTACTCACCTTTTGGTACCTTTGTGCCTGCAATAGGATGTCAGGGTGCAAGCATCGATTAATGACTAGCATTGTTCGTTCATATACTTTGTAATGGTATTCCTTCATGCTACATGTAAACTTATATCAATAATGTTATATCAAACTTTTTTGCGGTAATAACACCAGAGAAGAAACTAAATATTTTCAAACTTCTCTCGTACATGCCAATCTTTATTCCACTGCACCCTTCTCTTTTTTAGAGAGACAAAATGAACATGACCAAGATACACTAGAAATGATAATCCGCGAAAATATGTATCGGCGACAACTGATATTACTGATTTATTATTTCTCATCGAAAATTGAAAAAAAACTAATAATAGTAACTGATACCTATCTGGTGATCGCAAAAGCGTAGCTAAATTGGCCATAAGAATTATTAAACTATTATTTATTAAATTAACGTTAAAAGGATTTACTTCTAACCACTTGACAACAAAAATGGCGGAGTTACCCAGATGAAGGAAGCCATTGGTACGCCGAAATTTTGCACATTACTCCTATTTGAACCTGCTGTTTGTCTTTCGTGATAGGTGATCTGAATTGTGAGCGCAATGCCCCTCCCATAACTTCGTCCGATCGCCTTCCGCGGGCATTATAGCTTCCTGACTCCCATGAGCGGAACTAGATTACGAAACACCGCAAGAGATTCAATTTAGTGCCGTACGGGAATTAAACTTTGCCCCACGCCCTAATTATCTCCCTTCACGACTTCTACGGCTGGGTGCAGATAGAATGAATTATAACCGTTTCACTCATGGACCTAGAGAAATCCAGAGATAGATCCGAATAGATAGAATCCGATAGATTCAAAATAGCATTTCACCCCCGTACTATAAGAGAACAGAATAGGCAGCATAGGAAAGGGATAGGTAGGGGAAATATTTTAAATTAGTCTGTAGTGCATGATGCATTAACCCCTTAAATACTATAGATAATAACAATCTAGTTGCATGAGACACTATGGTTGCTTGTTTGCATGTTAGTAGCGCAAGCTTGGTGATCTTCACCCCCTGCCACACACCCTCGCGGTGGCTTGCAGGGTATCGTGTAAATGTAGATCCAAAGAAAATTGAAATGAAGCCCACGATTTTGGTCGATCCTGGTTACAAAAGATGAATTCTAAATACTTATGGTATTTACTACTCTCAAAGGGACAAACCTCTGATTATAATTCAAATTTTCCAAACGAAATAACTATTAGACAAGACAAGGAGACCGGATTTGATGCTATGTGCTCGAAAAGCAGAACATTACTAAAGGGACTTCAGCATTTGTAGTGCACCTGATTGAACGCCGTCACGCATATTTCCATCCGATGATAATGATAAAAAAAGAAAAGTGTTGAGGATGACCAATTCAGAACAGATGATCACCATTTATTTATTGTCATCATCACCATAATCAGTCAATAATCCTTGGTTGTCACGCAGCTCTCCACTCAATTCTACAATTAGATTACCTCTTCATATTTACGTAATTATTCTCTACAATATTATCATTGCAACAGACACTTTTAAAATTTTCTTTTCATCAACAAGTGCATAATACCGTGAAAGCCACTAAAAAGGTATGTGAAAGGGGAAAACTTACTATTCTAAGGCGTTGTTGTTCTTACTTTTCTACGTGTAGGATTTGCGATTCGAAGACACTTTTTTGGTCCAACAATTGTATCAAATTTTTTATCCGTATTAAATTTTTGCAGAATATTTAATAGGGTTTTTTAACTTATTTCTTATAACCCAACCTTTCATAACCCAACCTTTTTCTTCTACTCAGGCAGTTTGATGACCTTCACCAACCACCATACAACTTCGCAGGGCATTAAGTAGATGTCGATTTGTTATTTCATCGATTCAACATGGAGTACCACAATACATAATACACAAGTCTCAACAATACATTAGAAATATAATGCACCAAAGGGCACATCTATATGATATCTTGCAAGACACCATAAAGGTGTGTGGCAGTGGGTGAATCCTCACCAAAATTACGTTAACCGTCATGTTTAAAAAGCATTAAAAAGCATATGAAAGATCCGAGCTCCGAGTTGTAGCGTTATAGTGTAACCGAGGGATGTCTAAGTGGGATAGAAACAACTTTTCAATCGTCATACTTATGGACTTAATAAATGGTGGCCATCTGTTATAAAATGCTCATCCTCGACCCATTATTTTCTTTGAGAATGTTAGCTTTTATTTCGGTCGAATTATTAAAATTTAAAATGATTTTTATACTAATCGATCATGCTTCTATTTTATCATATGTTACGAGCAAACGATTACTGAAAAATTTCGCCCACCCCTACCAGAACCCTTAGTGATTGCTGCGAGGAGGTCCTTTCAAGCGTAAGATCTTGGAACGGGACGCTTCAATGTGAGGCCCTGATTGCCTTCTGGAAATAAAGACACCGAAGTTTCGCTCTAACCTCCCTCAGTCCCTATTCACAATTTCGGCACCACTGAACTTTCCAAGTATTATTAAACGCGCAAATTACCTTGGGTTTGGTTGTCCCCTCGCAATAGCAAGTATAACAAAAGTTTAGTAAAGACTCTTAAAAGGAGAGAATGTCTTTGCTGTTAAGAGAGCCGGATTAAAGAGGAAGGACCAAGAGAAAAGCCGAGACACCTTCGCAGGGTTGAAGATTTTGGAGAAGCTTTGAGTGCCGAGTTCAAGGTGGATAGTTTGAAAAACAAACACAGTTTTATCACGTATTAAAAAAAACAAACAATGGAGGAAAAAATAAGTCTGTATAGAATCCCTTTTACGTCATCTTTAAGTTTACAAAGCATTGAAATTGTTCTACCTCAGGAGTGGTAATAAACCTAAGGGAAAACCAAAAACCAATGTATACAACCTAAGAGCCACAAAAATGTATATTTTGCCCAAGCCCAATTTGTCCCTGTTCATTTATCTATATAGGGCCAAAACTATTTCTTGGATTGTCAGATAACACAAGAGGTACAATTAGTTTAACATTATTTTTAAAAAGAGTGAAAAAATTGTTATTTGATGTACAAAATCCAGGTGTGTTTTTAGTAGTTGTGGTAACTATGGTTAATACTCACTATAATCTGTATGCCCGACAGGTTGAGATTAAGCAACAAACTGTAATCTTTTCTTTTAATGTTATGTTACGTATCTAGTCTCAGTTCACTTATCTTTGTTTCAATTATTCTCATTGTAATTGGATTTTGATTTTGAGGTATACCAAGTACAGGCTATGCCTAAAAGGGATTCCTACTTTATCCTTATTCAATCATCATCATCAAGGGTCAACAATCCTAGGATTGGTTTCACGCAGCCCTCCACTCGATTCTTCTATCGGCCAGCCTCTTCATACTAACGTAATCCTTATTTAAATTAAATGTAATATGTGCCTGTAATGTTGTTTCATAGGAAAAATAAATATTATCATTATTATTAATATGGGCGGAGGCTGTAATTACCAACATCTCAGATTTTCACGCATTTACTTAAACATAATACCCCATAAGCCACCACTTGGGTGTAGAGCAGTGGGTGAACCATCACCAGGCGAGCATTTGTAAACGAAGATACGTAACTTTACACTTGTTATCACGCAGGCATAAAAAATACTAGTTCATGCATGCACTATTTGCATGCAAATGCTACCTATTTGCTGCTTTGTGGAAAATTCTAGATATGCAGTCATGATGCAAGTGAAATTTTAGCCAATAATGGCACTACATTGTTAGTTCATTCATTACTTTTTAAACTGGAAATTCCGCAAATATATCAAACTTATATTTCCTAAAGGATACGCGAGTCCTGATGTAAAAAAATTTTCAAGATTAAAAAAATCACTACGACTAAACATTTATATTGGAATCTACAATATCTATCTCAATTCCCCATTTATCCTCGCGGTTATCTATTACCGTCGCTGACTGCAGAAAGATATGAATACTGTAAATACCGTAAATACCGTACGTTTCGTATGTATGTACGCATGAATAGGTACGCTAAATACCGTAGCCATAGCTACAGACATGGCTACGGTATTTAACTATCGATAGGGATAGCTATCGATTGTTATGAGCTGGATGAGCTGGATCACTCTTTCACACTTCCTTTCGATATCGTTATCAAGAACGCGAATTATTGAAGAAAATCCTACTGCTCACATTAACCATCCTAATATTGGTATATTGTTGCTTAAATGTTGTGCATTGCCAATATTAATGCTTAATGATCCAGCTCATGAAGATTTCGGTATTTAACGATCGATAGCTATCGACTGAACTGCGGCAAATGTTGACACTGGATCTTCAAGAAACACTATGATCTGCAACCCCCTCCTCCCCCCACCATGAGATAAAAGGATCCGAGGAAAAAAAATCTGACGACCAAGACCTTAATATTAATCGATGCGTATCGATCGATATGGTCCATATTTGAAGCCCAGGGCGTCAATTACGGAACTTTTAACCTCTGTATAGTTTTTCCCAGTCCCAACTCCAGCGTAGCGTTCTGTTCGTCAACGAATCAAGAACAGATACAACCGAAATAAATCCGATAGAAATGCCGCTTCCGGGCCTCCCTTTTCCAACGAAGGAAAGGAGAAAGGTTCAGACGAGTGCGAAAGAGTGCACACCTCAAATCGGAAGGACCGATGAAGGGACGTTGACCCTTACGACCCCCTTGATTCCTTCCAGAGCCTCAGGGCAATTAAATACCCGGTCCCTTCAGCTTCGCCGAAGAATTCCCTTTCATCCTTTGCGACCCCTCAGTCTTATACGAGCACACGACTCAAGGAGCATCCTAACATCGCTCCAACGGATTCTTCCAACGATTGCTTCAGCACGTGACGTAATTTGGGATCCAAGACTCCCGGCTTGTCTCAGATGCCCCGAGGGTGAGAGAAAATACTCATATCATGGAATGAGGTTGAAATAGACCCTGGAGATTATATTTCATATAACAGAGGTGGGTGAAAGAATTTTTCGTGACCCTTGGCATAAACAAAAGAAACAAAAAATTATCATTGGCATTTAAGGTTGAAGAACCAAGAAGATCAAATGGATCGACAGAATGAATAACATAGAAGAATGCCCTTAGAAGAGTGAGTGAAAAGAAAATTCTGCAGAACACATTGAAAAGAAGACATTATATCAGGATCGGCCATGTCTTGGAACACGTTGGTCTAACGGATACAATCGTGAAGGAAAAAAGGAATGGGTTGAATGGCAAAGGAAGGCCTCGTATGAGATTTACATATGCATGAAGTAGTGAACAATGTTGAAGAAAGGAGTTTGGCAAATATGAGGAGCTGATGGGAGAAACGGGTAAAGAACTGCGTCAAACCAAACTTAAAGTAATAAGTTGTGTTCAACCCGGAGGTTGGTTTTTGATAGGTGAGGGTAGAGCTCACCCGTACCCCCCGTACTAAGCCATCGGCGTGTGAAATTCACACATTCAGAGTAGGTTCCTTTCCCTGGGCCACATGCGGTTTCCTACGAAGTTCTGACACGCAGAAAATCGAATTGCGAGGATTTTAAGTGGGGGTGGGGGGAAAGGCTCTTGCCCGGGATTTGAAGCCGGAAACCACCGGTCAGTAGCTTAGCAACCACAACCCAATCCACCAACCTTGAGAGAACATAAATACAAGAAGAAAAATTCATTCACATCGCCCCGATGAATGAATTTTTCTCCATGAAAATTCAGCTATTGTACATCGGGTAAATCCATTGAGATTTTTCGCCCCCACATCTACATCTACATAATACCCTGAAAGTTACCATAAAGGTGTGTGGCAGGGGGTGAATTCTCACCAAACATGCATTACATACCGTGCATAAAAAAGGATTAGTATTTATACACTGTTCTAAACTTCACAATTTAAAAAAAGATGAAAATAGCAAAGCAAACATGCAAAAACATGCTGTTAGTTAGGTTAGCTTCAAGTCCTTATACCAACATGCAGCTACCAATGTTATCCATTGCCACACTCTTATTCGATATATTTACCGTTATTCATATCCCTAATTGTACGAGGTATATATATACGAAATTAAAAAAATAATCTTAGGATGGTGGCTGTTGATGATCATTATCAATATCAGCGCAAAACTATGAGAACACAATTCACTGTTTGAGGCTTCACTTCGTGGAAGTTACTGATATCCATATTAAAATGAACAGTTTTATTAACAAAATTATTTCAGCGTGTTACACTTTTTTCATTTCCTGTATTCAAAGAGCAACGCAAGTAATGGGAGAGGGCGTAACTTGGTGGAAATCCTTCATCGTTGGAACGTTGTAATAAATTTCAACTTGGCTGTTTCCACATGCGTTTTTATTTCAGGCCATGGTTTCGATACAGTGTGTAATTATCAAGGTGATCAAGCGTATCATTATCAATAGCTGAATTTCCACCTTAATAATGATATTCTGTATCGATATCATGTTCGGAAATAAAAACGCTAGTGGAACAGCCAAGTTAATATCTTTTTAAACGTTCCAACAAGGGCAACGGTTCAAGAGAAACGGTAAATTCTCGGGGATTGGGTTGGTGTGGTGGCTAGAGTACTGGCCTCCTATCCCGAGGGCCCGGGTTCGACTCCCGGCAATGGCGAATTTTTCAGTGGTAAACCGGTCCCCACTTGAGTGCCTAGTGGAGGGCAATTCAAGTTCAGTACTCCGTCCGTCGGATGGGACGTTAAACCGTGGTCCCCTTGGCGCCTTTGGTTAAGAGTAGGCTAATGCCGACGCTGGGTTTCTCTCCACCCTTTCTACGTTCCCTGAAAACTTCTACCATTACCCAACCTACCCAATTGCCTATCTATCCTAAATGGCGCAAATGACCTCAGCTGTCGGTTGCCTTCCCTGAATAACCAACCAACCTGGTAAATTCTCCTGCATATTAAAAATGCAAAATTCGCATTCAACCGCATTCAGAAAATTACATAATCCCCTATCCTGATCGTAAACATTTGACATTTGAATGCTTAAATCACCACATCGTTCGTCTTGCATCTACCAACCTCATCTTTTCCATCCTTTCAATTTCTTCTCCAAACCCACATCTCATAAGCCACAACATTTATTTACTTCTCCTTCCCTCTAAGTCCATGTTTACGTGCCGTACAGTGCTACGCTCCATATCAGAATTTTCACTACTGTTTCCTTTACACCCCTATTTCGCGATCTTTTAATAAATTCTCTTCTACCAGTCAATGTATATTTTACAGACGATAGTCTTCCTCGGACTTCGGTACTCTTCGACTTTTGCTCCAAAATACTATCTAATACCGCATCTAACTAGCTATCTAAATATCATCATCATTGGTCAACAATCCTATGATTGGTTTGACGCAGCTTTCCACTCGATTCTTCTATCGGCCAACCTTTTCATTGTGACGTAATTCTTCTCTTTTACATCCTTCACCACCTGTTCCATGTAGCTCATACGAGGCCTGGCTTTTCCAATCTTCCCGTTTATAATACCACAAAATACATTTACTTCTCCTTCCCTTTAAGGCCATGTTTACTGTCGTACAGTGCTACGCTCCATATCAGAGTTTTCACTACTGTTTTCTTTACACCCCTACTTCGCGATCTTGGAATAAATCTCTGTTACCAGTCAATTTATCTTTTACAAACGATAGTCTTTCTCAGACTTCGGTACTCTCATACGACTTTTGCTCCAAAATACTATCTGCGTAGCTCTAAACTGCTCCGAATGCTCAAGTCGGAAGTATCCGAAGAAATAATCCGGCAAAAAAAATAGTTGAGCCGCTCGCTTGACACGCTCGTGAACATTTCACTTCCTAATTGCATTTTTACGTCCTGCGACGGCAGATGTGACTCAGAATCGCGAACGCAATAACGGAAGTCGAACGAATCGAGGTGAAGTGTTTATCGACGTGCAGAAACTACGACCTCGGCGGAGGCAAGCGAACGCTCGCGTTTATCAAAGATGGGATACATATATTCCATTCCAAACGGAACCCACTTCCTGCGTAAGGTCATGATAAATGGCTATGATCTACATTTTCTCCACCGCTTTCCTCTCCGTGCATTTCAAAAAAGGAATGACAGGTGACTTTAACTATAATACTACCATTAATACGAGATTAGCGCAGTAAAATAACGATGGAATTTTTCCATAAATGCTTTGCGAACGAACCTTCAACTGGGAATCAATATCAGTAAGTGTTATTAAATTTGTATGGAATCTTTTAAGTAAATTTCAAACTCGTGTTTTGCGGTGGCGTTAGAAATTATTGGAGAAACCTTTGAATAACGCTTGATAGGATAGGGACAATAAGATTAGAGTTAGACTCCAGTACAAAAATTAAAAATGTGTTCTTTATACGAGCTAAAATATATCCTATTAAGTAATAATACCCAGACAGGAAGGTGTAATGTGCGCGGTTTATTCTGCAGTGCACCTGAAAATAGTTTAACTATACTAATTCATGTCAAATGCACGCTTAAATGCTCACTTGTGAAATTACATCTAATCCATTACATACCTATATTTCATCTATATCTAATCCATACCTTTATTTTCAACTACATATTACCCTACCAGCCGCCGCAAGGGGGTATGGCAGGGGTACTTGGCCAACAGCCGTGACTTTTCTTGAAAAAATAACTTAATTGATTAATAATAAGTTATGGCGTGCATGCGATAATTACACTTTGTTTTTGTCCCAGTCGTGTACTGTGCGTAGGCAACACTTTCTTGCATCTCTCAGTACCACAGTTGATTTCTCTTCATTTGTTGATTATGCCTCTCCTTCTGATAGTGTGAGAGTATAAATTTGTCTGCAGTTCCTGATTCGAATTCGTTAGATTTCGAATTTTTTTTAAAGGAACTTTAATCTTGTAAAGGACCTTCTGTCTCTAGGGCTTCCCAACCATATCTTCAACCACTTTCAATCACGAAGTGACACTTCCTGTACGCTTATAGGACATTTGTCACAAAATTCGATGCTCTCCTTTGTATTTTATTTTGTAAATACTATAAATTTATTTACCGAATTAAATCTTTATGACTAAACCACCGTCACGGTCAGAATCAAATGACTTAACCACAATTAAAAACAATATACTTTCGTTGATAAAAATCGTTTAGCCTCGCCCGCCTGAGGAATGAATGTTAATCTGTTTCCACCATTAACTAATATTGCACTAATTATTTATCTAATACTGCATACATATAATGTATATTCGATAATAATTCACCCTCTACCACACACTCTACGGATGGCTTGTAGCTTAAAAAGTAACTGCGTATACCAACAGCTGTTATAGGTAATCATATAACCACTATGTTTTCCATGCATATATATGGCTGATTCGTCAACTCCCAGAAGTTGATTGTTCACTAAGGACCACTTTCGAGTAGGAATACCCAAGGTCCTCTTTTGTTCTACGATTTCTTTTAGGGTTTGTTCACAATCGATGAGTAGTATTATACATTTAGGCATTTACTTTGTATACATTAGACAATCGTGACTTTTCTGTACCATGGCATACATTTCTTACACATCCAATATTGTTATACCTAATTTAAATGAAATGTAATATGTGCTTGTAATGTTGTTTCATAGGATAAATAAATACTATTATTATTATTATATGGGCGGAGGCATTAATTACCAACATCTCAAATTTTCACGCATCTTCTTAAACATAATACCCCATAAGCCACCACTTGGGTGTAGAACAGGGGGTGAACCGTCACCAGGCTAGCATTTGTAAACGGAGATACGTAAATTTACACTTATTATCACGCAGGCATAAAAATTACTAGCTCGTGCATGCCCCTTATATACTCCTTATGAGATTTGTAAAGAATTTTTTCCATGTTTTCAGACCTGTATTTTTTAGGTGTTACTGCATGTGCCACAGAAAAATAGAAGTGGATTTGACATAACAGGATTGACAGTAAAATCAAAGTCCGAAGCATTGACGTGGTGGAAGGTTGTCATGATGTCTATTAATAAGAACTCTTAGTCACTTCCACAGAATTTTATTTTACAAACGACCGGTTTCGGCAGTTACGCCATCTTCAGGTGAAGATGGCGTAACTGCCGAAACCGGTCGTTTGTAAAATAAAATTCTGTGGAATTGACTAAGAGTTCTTATTAATAGATACCAGGATTGAGATGAATAATCGATGAATATGGAAAGGAATAGGTTGCTCCACATATCCAATCTAAAGGTCGCAGCACTGCTAGGCACAGAAGTGTAGCAAAACTTTTTATGGCCGTCCTACGCATGTTATAAAGTTGGACACGCAGACTCATCGGATTGACAGCGGCAACAACTAGCGAAAAAAACGGTCTACTGATTTAATCTTTGTACGTCTCACCTTACTTTTCAATAGCTGGGATCCAGTGGACGAAAATGCAATTTTTTAGGTTCATACATAAAGTATAGGATATTTTTACAATATTCTAAAAACAAATATAATAACTGTATCTGTAAAAACACATGTAAAATAACAATTTATTTTTACAACAAAACTTTTCTCGCAAAAGAGAATCCATGATAAGAAACAAGACATTTCTTTAATCTTCGCGAGCTGACTTCGTGGAATTTTCTTTTCATATTTGCGTGTGAAACTCGTGAATGGTACATGGAACAAACGGAGAGTGGCAATGAGTTAACGTTTATTTGCGTAGCAACTTAACGTGAGAAAATAGTGAAGAAATAATACTGACGTCATTGCCAGCCGAACTCCGATTCGTAACTACCGTGACTGCTTGGCATATAAGCTGATTCAATGACATAGTCGATCATAGACAATCGATAACCGATACTTTTCTCAATCGATACACAAATTATTACAAATACCAGAAAGATATTTAACACAACAAAACAACCAATTGGAACTCAAATATTTTCCAACAGAAACTAAATACTCTTCGTAATTTCCACACAACTCATTGGAAACCCCGACCGGTTTCAACACTTTCGTGTAATAATCGAGGAATAATCCCTTGTCCAAAAGGAATCCAAACGCCTTGTCCCTCGATAATAACACGTACGTGTTGAAACTGTACGGGGTTTATCATTAAACTGACTGGAAGTTACAAATTTGCGTAATTTCACTATCTTATACGAACAAGATACATAATATTCCGTGCATAAAAAGAAAAATACACCTACTTATTAGACCATACAATATTTTGTTATGCGTAGCATAGGTTTCATGTTGATACACTCATAACCCAATTCTCACATCAAATACGAGGTCGGCTAAACCCACATTGCCACAGACATTTCTCGGAATAAGCTGGAACTCCCTTGTCTTATCACGTCAAAAGATCTTCAAGAATGACGGTCTGCACCAAGAGGATTGTGATTGCCCCTTTCTCCACCAACTCCCCTTCTCTTCCTCAGCCCGCTTTCTACTTGATGACTCTTAAGCGCGACGAGGCGCCACTTCGGAGTTCCTTAACAGAGAGAGAGAGGGAGCGAGAGATATGGAGTCGACTTTTGTCTCTCAACACCCTGAAAGACCGTACGAGAGATCCCTCGGAAGGGGTTGAGCCCGTGAGATTTCATCAGAGGGTGGCTCAATTGTCCAAGCGGACCGGAAAGCAATGCGGGTGAATCCACTCGACAGAGAGACATTGTCTGTCCGTCTGCGAAGGAAACGTCGGTCTGAGTGAGACATCTGGAGATGGATCCCGAAAAGGTTTGGACTCCGAACGGCATTGTGAGCTACTTCCCTGACATTTACCCTGTTACCCTGACGACCGCCCGTCGCTTTACCCTGGAGCTGTAGATGGTCGGCCCTTCATTGTCCTTGGCTCGTTCGCAAGGAATTTCCTCGCCCTCTTTGTCAGATTCGCATTCCTTTCTCCAAGTTTCTTTACCCCCCACCGTCCCTGCTAGTTTCTTTCAGAATCCTTTCCTCAAAGTAACTTCCCACTGCGCGACGTCAAACATGGTTCCTTTAATCTTTTGTTTCTTTGCCTCCCATTCAAACTCCTTAGCACGTCCGCTGGGAAAGAAACAATTTTCGAAAATCGCTGCGTACAAAGTCTCAAAACTTGAATTTAAATTATTTTATTGGAGCGTAATGCAGAATGGCCTTCAAGGCAAGATGGCCTGATGAAGAAAGTCGTCGATGGAATACATCTACATAATACTCTGCAAGCCACCATAAAGGTGTGTGGCAGGGGGTGAACTCTCACCAAACATTCACTACATATCATGCATAAAAAAAGGATTAGTACTTGTATAGGTAGGTACTGTTCAAAACTACGCTATTTAAAAAAAGATGAAAATAGCAAAGCATGCATGCAAAAACATGCCGTTAGTTGGGTTAGCTATAAGTCCTTATACCAACATGCAGCTACCTATTCAATGCATCAATTCACTCGTAATGGATATATTTACCGTTATTCATATCCCTAATACTACGAGGAAAATAGGACATTTTGAATCTGTCAGTTCGGCAATCAATTTATCTAATTTTGTGATTATGGTCCAATGTGAATGGGAAGAATGGAAAAGGCAGGCCTTTGAGGGTATGAGATAAATGGAGCAAGCTGTGACGGATGTAAAAGAGAAGAATTACATTGATATGAATAGGTTGGGCGATAGAGGAATAAAGCGGAGGGCTGCGTCAAACCAATCCTAGGATTGTCGACCCTTGATGATGATGAACACAGAATGGTTAAAACGAATTCAAATAAGGGAATTTCATTTAATATACAACATATTCTACACGCCACCGATACGGCGTGTCGCGTTGGCAGTCAAAGAAAAAATATTCAACCATGTTTAGGTGTATTTATGCGTAGTTCGCACCATTTTATACACTTGAAGGGGGAGACTGTACGAAGACTTCTTGATATTGATATTGAGTTTATTTAACCTGGGGTGGGTGAGGCCATCTGGCCCCCTCTCCCCCCACCCCAGGGCTCATTAGGTACATAGTTATTACAAGTATTAACATAATTTTTTCTTGAGTTGGATAAAATCGGTGGTGGGCATCTGTTTTAAAAAGTCTCTGAAATTATAATTTACTTTTATTCGCGATGAGATTCTACAAAGATCAACCCGACTCTATCGAACTAATAATCTTGAGTGACAAATCTTGGTGCTATGCGAAGTAATAATTATGATTTGAAACTATGGATCAAAACAGTCTACTTCTATAATCTTACTTGTGCGTTTCGTGAGCAGAATTTTCGAGCACAAAATCCCATTTAGATTCAGAGTACAATATTAATTTTATCTCTTAAAATGTTTTGCTTTTTTTTGCCGATACTTGAGGTCAATTGTTCCATTGCCAGAATGAAGGAACTCATCGCAAATTTCATTTGTGGAACAGAATGAAACCCCATTCATTGCTTTCAAATTCGATTATAAGAGAGAAATGGTTAGCGATATAGGCTGAAGTACGGATGGATTTGAAATATCTTTCTTTCCGTGAACGATAAGGGACAATAAGGCAATTTAATTACCGAGTAATAGGTGTGAGTACTATTGGTAGTCCTTGGTATACCGGAAAAAAATATTTTACGCTCCTAACGGATCGTCAACTGCCTGGCTACACGACTAGCTGGAAACAAGCATTTAATGCCTTCACGAAAATAACTAAGTAGGCCAAAAATAAAAAAATGAATTTTTTTTTCGTTTCACATTAAACGTTTGAGAGTGGCTAAAGACAAAATCTATATAAGAATTGCACAGCTTTATGTCTGAAGAATAACTAACAACTACCAGTTTTATTCAACGGTGGATACTTTTTTGATAAGACCATCGTTGGATAATATCGGTGGTGGGCATTTGTTTTAAAAAGTCTCTGAAATTATAATAAAAATTTACTTTTATTCACGATGAGATTCTACAAAGATTAACCCGACTCTATCGAACTAATAATCTTGCGACAGGTGCTCTTAGGATGAATAATTGACAATTTTTTCTCTCTAAGTAAATTTATATCGATTAGAGCAAGTGCGTAGAGAATATTCGGTGATAATTTATCCCGTGCCACTTACCCTATTGTTGGCTTCATAGTTGTGTAATCAGTATATGTATATTAGTGTAATTATATGTCACACATTTTTTTGGATCCGAATGTTGAGATTTCATTTCAACAATCGTCAATTCCACTATCCTGCTAACCGTCCACGTGGAATCCCTGCTGACCCCTTCACCCTGAAATGCGGTAGAGGGGTGTAATTCCACACGCGCCATATTTCGGCCCAATCCCTTTGCCGTTTATTGCCGTTCGTTCCATCGGGTGAGGGAGAGAATTTACGGCTCGATTCCAATCGTCACTCAAGAGCACTCGTCACACAGAGCAGTCACTTTTATGGACTGCTTTTCTTTTTTAACGCGACGACCTATTAAAAGCTTTGCGTAAGGACCGAGTAACGTTCCCCGTCATAAAGCACAGGGGAACAACACAAGGGTTATTGCAAAAGAGGTCAAGGCCTCGTTGAAGAGCCTCGATATCTCGTATTTCGCACCTGCGGTGACCTTAATGCGTCCGACCTCTTGGAGGGACGAGGCATTTAATCGCAAAGTCTAGGCAAAATATAATGGTATATCATATTACTGCCTATTGCCTGACTCAAGCGAAAAAAACTCAATATATTTCATGAATAGAACTTCCCCTGCCACACACCTTTATGGTGGCTTGCAGGATATTATTATTGTAGAGTGGGGAATTTGCATGCAATTTGTTTCTCGGATATTGATGATGAACTTGATTAAACATTTAGTTACAAATTTAGACAGTATAAGTCAATATTAACAAAAACTCAATATTAACAAAAACTCAATATTAAAAAAAACAAGCCAATATTTAAAAAAAACCAGCGTATTATGCTAGATTCGACCAGATAAATAAGATTGGAGTGATAGATTGTCGTACCGATAGATTCAAAATGGCGTTTTCCCCCGTACTATAAGAGAACAGAATAGGCAGCATAGCAAAGGGATAGGTAGGGGAAATATTATAGAGTAGTCTGTAGTGCATGATGCATGTATTAACCCCTTAAATACTACATAGATACTAACAATCAAGTTGCATGAGACAATATAGTTGCTAGTTTGCATGTTAGTAGTGCATGCTTGGTGATCTTCACCCCCTGCCACATACCCTCGCGGTGGCTTGCAGGGTATCGTGTAGATGTAGATATAGATTTTCTATGCCACCCACAAAGATTATTAAGTGATATTAAAATGTTTCCGAAAATTGACGAAATTCACGTGACCTGAAACGTCTACTGACGTCACTTCACGGTATAGTTTCCATATGGCTACAGACACAGAATTTTATTTTAGAAGAAAAGGAAGCAAATATATAGTTTTGAGTTTTTTTTACCATTTCTTGGACGAAACAAAGACAGATAAGGGATTTAAAAAAAGCAACAATCCGACAATGTGTCTTCGGCCGAGTTCCTTACGAGGGTAGGTATCTTTCTTTAAAAAAAGCAGATATCGCTTTGTCACAGCAGAGATCCTTGAAGTGAAAACAGGCAGGACATTATACAGGTCTTGTTGCATATTTTGAGGTCGATTTGCTCGTTTTGATCCACACTAATTATATAAATCATCTAAATACACAGTTTACTGCATGATACAACTTAATTATTAAAGTATTAATAAAACAATTAAACAAATGAGATAAATACATTCGTTTTCGCTAAGTAATCGTTAAACAACTTATCTCCAGGTGCAAAAGATAAACAACGCCCATGTTGATATCGTGCCGTGACGTCATGCGATGACGTCGAGTTTTTAAGCTGGCGAAAACGTTCAATGTTTAAAGAGCAATGTTTTTGTAGCACAAGTTAATTCTTCAGCAAAATATTTGCCAAGCAAATTTCAACTTCTGATTGAAATAGATATAGAAAATAGTGCATGTTCCTCATTATTGAGGGATGTCTAGTTTCACTGCCAATGTGACATCATCAGGTAAAAACTTTGTACCTGATGATATCACTGGTCATAAACAGGTCTTTGTACCTGATGATATCACATTGCCAGCGAAACTAGATATCCCTCAATATTGCGGAACATGCACTATTTTTTGTATCCATTTAAATGAGAAGTTAAAATTTACTTGGGAAATATTTTGCTGAATAATCATGTCGTGTTACAAAGATATTACTCTTTAAAAACTGTACGCTTTCGCCAGCTTAAAAACTCGACGTCACCGCATGACGTCACGGCTCAATATCACTATTGGCGTCGTATGTTGCAGAATACCATTCAAGCTCTTCACACCTGATCCATTCTAGAGAGGTCAAAGGGCAAAAGAAGGGGACAAGTCAACACATTGTTCGCTCTTAAGGGGCAACCGTGCAAATGGCATCTCACCGCGACCTGGGGTTACGGTCACAGTCCCTTGTGAAGGGGAGAGGTTTCTTTAAAATAGTTATTGGGAAAGGCAACGGGAAACCACCACGAATATTAGTTGCCGCGAACCAATATGGAAGGCACAATAGGGTATTTTCCAGCGGGGTGGGGTGACCTTTACGCCATCACATGAATATAAACATCCTAGATTTCTTGAGACTAATAGTATTCGAATAGTGATAAATACTCAAGCATAACTTTCGCGGACAATACCACTCATGAAAATCCACATTTTTGAGAGAATAAATCAGTGGAAAATAATAGATACTTTTTCATGTGATAGAATAATAGAAACTAGAATAGAATAATAGAAACTAGAATAGAATAATAGAAACTAGAATAGAATAATAGAAACTAGAATAGAATAATAGAAACTAGAATAGAATAATAGAAACTAGAATAGAATAATAGAAACTAGAATAGAATAATAGAAACTAGAATAGAATAATAGAAACTAGAATAGAATAATAGAAACTAGAATAGAATAATAGAAACTAGAATAGAATAATAGAAACTAGAATAGAATAATAGAAACTAGAATAGAATAATAGAAACTAGAATAGAATAATAGAAACTAGAATAGAATAATAGAAACTAGAATAGAATAATAGAAACTAGAATAGAATAATAGAAACTTTCTCATGTGATGATCATGAGGTTGGTGTAGTGATTGGAGTTCTGGCTTCCCAATCCGAGGGTACGGGTTTGCAATCCCGTGCTGCCAATGAAAAATATCTGCTGTGACAAATATGTTACACCGGTAAACAGGCCATTACTGGAGTGCTGAGTAGAGAGCACTTTGGGTTCAGTACTGCGCCCGTCGGATGGGACGTTAAGCCGTGTACCTTGCATCAAGAGCAGGCTAATGCCGACGCCAGGTTTCTTTCCAACCATTAAAATCGATGGTCGGCAAGTTTACTTGGTGGAATTTAGACACACAGAAAAAATAAAAGTACTTGGTAGATTCCAAAATTTATTGACTCCTGATGATGATCTGTAAAAGTTGAAACCGATAGAGACTATGCAATAAATTGTGGAATTAACCAAGTACTTTTATTTTCACTTCTTACCATCCATCATTCCTACCCTTCCATTCCCAACTTTTCATTCGGGTTTGAAGCACTTTTTAATGTGGGATTTATATACCCCACATCAGTCATGATTTGGCTTCCTCCATCCTTTACAAATCCTAAAGTTTATCTCCAGGACCACATGTTAATCTTATACACCTCAAATTCCACAGTTCATTTTACAATTCCTTATTATCTTCATCACTGTAATCCAACAACCCTAATATTGGCTCTAATTTCCACGCTAGTATTTCCAGCTGTAAGAAGATTGTTATTTTGGTAGAATTCCCTCTTCGCCTGGTCTATTCTACTGACTACATATCTCCTTCTTTCTGCATCCATTACTGGTTACTTGGACTTACTACTTCCAGATGATAACACTCTTTCACCACCTCAAACTTTGTTTCCCTAGTTTACGGTTTGCCTTGGTCTCTTCGCTGCTGATGCCTACCCCAAACTTAGGTTTTTTATTGAACTTAAGGTGATATTTAGCAATTGTCTTTTCACAAGGTCCACTTCTTGGTATCATAAGACGTACCATGTTTCTTATCAGTATGCGTCACCGACCACCATCACTATTTCTTCAAGATATCACGATCACTGTTCAATCACTAACCCCACTTGATAACTTTTCCGTGCGTAGAGATATGCGTAAAAATTACTATTATTATTTAAATTTTAATTACTATTATTAAAGCAATTATTTTGAGTTACATTATTTCCTATTAGTTCCTTGTGTTTAAAACTAGGTCTAACATTTCCATTTTCCCATTACTTTTCCCTCACCGGCCTTCTTCATCATATCATTGTGTTTCAAGACATGGTCGATTAGGCTACCCGTTTTCTTTTTCAAAAGGCTATTTTTTATTCCCACCACTCAGGCTAGAACTTCTCTGCTTGTAACTTGGCATAATCAATACACCGCCATAATCCAGTAAAATGTCTTTCAAGAGCTCCCATAGTTAATGTTTCGGCAGCAGTTATGATCCAAGACATTTCCATTACAAAAACTGCTCTGGAGATAGGTTATCTTTAATATTTCTTTATTACCAAACTTTAATATTCATCTGTAAGTCGATTATTTAATAGTTACTGGTTTCTTCGCTAGGGTATTTCTGCTAGCTATTTTCTCTCTGCTTCGTCCAACTCCCGAGTCCTTCTACTGTAAAACTATGATCGTAACATTTTAGCACCTAATGATAGAATTAGACCACTTCGGAAATGATTTTATCTTACCCGAAATGAATGAAACAAGGGAATTTAAAGTGCTGATCGAGGATCGAGAAAATCCAGAGGGGGTGATCGCCATCAGAACAGTTTGAAGGACGTTTTGAGACGGCACCAATTAAGAATTAATTTTCCAAGGAGGAGATCTCACCATTTGTGAGACGTTCGCCCACCGCCTCCTTCTCCGAACCCCTCCTTTTCTCTCCGGCAGACTGCGGACCGCAGGGTGGGATCCGACGTCTTCGAAACCACAGCGCCACTCCAGTAAACCTACCGAGAGAATTCTCCCGAGGGGATGACGTCAGCAGTGGGCGTGAAACAAATGACATTCTAACGTCAGGTGGCTGTCCGTTCGGTGTAAGAAGCGAGGAAAGAATGAACACTTGAAAGTTAGTTTTTTTTTAATACTAGGTAGTCATTCACAATGTGTGTACAACCATGTTCTCTTAAAAAAATTCAAAGACGATATTTTGAGTGATGATGTTAAAAATATTTTGCGAACCCCAACTTACTATGGTAGACTGGACCATAATCACAAAATTAGAGAAATTTATTGCCGAAATGACAGATTCAAAATGTCCTTTTTTCCTCGTACTATTAGGGATATGAATAACGGTAAATATATCCAATACGAGTGTAGCAATGTATAACATTGGTAGCTGCAAGTTGGTATAAGGACTTGAAGCTAACCCAACTAACAGCATGTTTTTTTATGCTTGCTTTGCTATTTTTATCTTTTTTTTTAAATAGTGAAGTTTCGAACAGTATGTAAATACTAATTCTTTTTTATGCACGATGCGTAGTTTATGTTTGGTAAGAATTCACCCCCTGCCACACACCTTATGGTGGCTTGCAGGGTATTATGCAGATGTCGATGCTGGCTAGAACACCTCAAAGAAAGATTTTTTTATGTTTCACGCATCGCTTTGTATTCGCTACGGTATGTATGGAACCAGGACATCAAAGATGTAGCTATAAATCGTTGTTGGCATGGCTTCAAACATAACAACCCGGAGAGGTAGTTTTTTTTAACGCGTTCACTTCAGCTGCAATTTAACTACTGATTGTTTAAGCTGATGATTTAATCAACGCGTCATAAAACACCATCCTTCCGCAATGAATGAGTATTATATATTATGTAATCGAATTATTATCGCATAGTCCCATTTCACAAAGATGTGGAGAGTGTGCTAAAGATAAAGATACCGTCCTGAACCATTTGAGTTACAGATAAATGGAATATTTCTGACAAAATATTATTTATTGCCCAACAAAAAACACGTAAAATAGGACTGGTCCATTTAATTCTAGATTTTGTGAGGGAATATGGTATTATCTATGGAATAGTTGGTTATGTGCAATATTAGATGTTTGTTGCTTGGGATATGGCACTGGCCCGGACCTGGTCCTGGTACCAATACAAATATTCTGTAATCAATGTAGTATGTTAACACAATATATTTACTTACGTGCATCTAGTTACGAATAACAAATATTCAGCCTTAAGGTACGCCCATGAAATTACTCTACTTACAACATGGATTCTATCCACGCTAAGAATCTTCTCCACGTTTTTACCCAAGTTCTTTATCTCCGTTACTTTAAATTACTCTTCCTTTTCCAATTTCACCTTATAGCATATCCATTTTTGTCCGTGATATTGCTTGGGTTGGTTAATTATTTCGGCTTCATTGAATTATTTACCTGATAATCGATGGCACGTAAGGTTTACCAATTGAGACCGTTCCCTATTGCAAATACCAATTAATATTTTAGCATAGCATGGTGGCGTCTGGAAAAATTTCCCATAATCACCCGCTCCCTTGACCTTTCACAATTACAACAACGTTAATAAACTGCTATTGGTGATCATCATGCATTTGAATAGTGATAAGTTATCGAAAGTTTTTCTATCACCAGTGAGTCGCTCACGAAGGCGTGGGATAAATATCTTCAACGAATGCGGTGGTAAAATCATGGAATGACTCTTTCCTCGTACTTAAGCTAATTTCATAGGTAACTAGCTAATACTCTCTTTTCTTTACAATGCGGCAGAAGACAAGAAAACTAGAAAGAGTGTACGTCGCGTGTAACGTGAATAATAGGGGGAAATCCTCCGTCTTGTGAGAACCAATTTTTAAACCCGTTTATCCCTAATTCATCAGAACGTATATCTGGAGCATGTTTCTTTACGGCAGTGAGGCATGGACGATGACAGCAGCCAAGAAGAAAAGTGTGGAAGCATTCGAAATATGGTGCTACCGAAGAATGATGAAGATAAAATGGATCGACCGGGTGACTAATGAAGAAGTCTTAGGGAGAGTGGGAGAAAAGAGAAGTCTTCTGAAAACTCTAAGAAGAACACGGGACAACCTAATCGGCCATATCTTAAGACACGATGGCCTGATGAAGACAATCGTCGAGGGGAACGGGAAGAACGGCAAAGGAAGGCCTCGTATGAGACACATGGAACAGGTTGTGAAGGTTGTAAAAAAGAGGCATTACTTCAATATGAAGAGGTTGGCCAATAGAAGAATCGATTGGAGGGCTGCGTCAAACCAATTCTGTAAGCAAATTTTTTATTTATTATACTCTTCTTGTTAAGTTCGATACTAGCAGCTTTCATTATTTCTTAATAATGAAACCCTTTCGAAATATCAATCTCATTTTTTCCCGTCTTAGCAGTGGTATAAAACTTCTCTTCGACTGTAAACCAGCATCTATTTCTCTTTACCAATCTTCAGGTGATATGGTGCCAATATCTTCTATTTATTAATCATTATATTTTATAGATTTCTTTAGCCATCGCCGTAACAGCTGGTTAGTCAATAATCACTCGGTGCGTTTCAAGTGCGTTCGTTAGATATGGAATAAAAGAAGAAACTTGCACATAAGAAACTTTATTTTCTCATTAGCATTGGCATTTTGGAATTTTAGCATTTTGGTATTTTTTCTTTATAATATATAATGTATAACTCATAGGTAATTTACTTAACAAGGCGGTAGTTGAATCATCTATTCGTCTTAATGTTAACAATGCTTAAATATATGAAATGCGAGTTATCTCGGTACATTCTTTAAATTTCCATCTTTTCCTAGCTGAATTCCATTCTATTTTCATTTGAGCCCTAGGTTTTTCAAGTGAATGGTATCGTTTGACATTTACAAGAGATTACAGAAGGGAATTCGGAACCAATTTTGAGCTCAAAGGAAATTCTGGACCGATCCCTTGAGCTCATCGCCTAACGTTGGGATTTCTTCCGTACCCTTGCGCCTGCCTTCTGGATGGAAACGATTGATTGCTTTCGCCCCCGTGACTGCGAGCGATGCTCTGACTGGACAGTCTGATTGACCCGTCTCTTTCGCGTCCGCCATCTTAGCTTCCATTCCAGTGGTTCTAATCCAAGGGTGCACGGACCCTATGGGGCTATAGAATATTCTTCAGGGTGCGCAAGTCTTGACGATAAATAGACATATCGTCAATTATAGTGCACAGTTGCAGCAAACAAAACATAAAGAATTACTTGAGTCATGGGTTTTTAAGTTTAATTCGGTCCTTTGACGAAGGAGAAAAATTGTATCCATAATTAAGTTGCATTCGTATTTTTATAGAGCCGCTTTTTCATCTCCATAATTAATGAAAGCTTGTCACTTTTGCGCATGGGTGCAGAAATATATTTGAGAATTACAACTCTGATTGCATAACGCCCTTAAAAGTCACCATTAAGATATGGTAGGGGGTGACCTTTACCAACCTGCACTGCCCATCAGTCCTATTCCATATAAACCTAATTTAATACATGTCAGGAGCTGAAAAGTTTAAGAACCGCTGCTCTATTCAGGGCCGGCTTAAGAAAATTTTCACCCTAGTGAGAGGACTATTCTGCCCCCTTCCTTCTCCCGCCGCTTATAATATCCTGAAACCCTGTTGTAACATATATTCACCACTTAAACGTCATCATCAAGGGTCAACAATCCTAGGATTGGTTTGACGCAGCCCTCCACTCGATTCTTCTATCGGCCAACCTCTTCATATTAACGTAGTTCCTCTCTTTCACGTCCTTTACGACCTGTTCTATGTAACTCATACGAGGCCTGCCTTTTCCATTCTTCTCGTTCACTTTTCCTTCGACGATTGTCTTCATCAGGTCATCGTGTCTTAAGATATTGCCGATTAAGTTGTCATGTCTTCTTTTCATAGTTTTCAGTTTTCAGTTCAATTAAACGTAGTAGTAAAAATTGAGTAGCAAACAAATAGCAAATTAACTTGTTGGACACATGAACTAAGGTGTCACTCCCCGAATGAAAAAAAAAAAAAGCTTTTTTTCCATTCCCACGGAGTCCCGAGTGGTTTCCCGGGTCGCCCAAGCCTTACGCCGGGCCTGGCACTATTCCAAATTTTAAATCCCTGGACTGGAATTTCTTCCGGAGTATTTCCCAGTAGGAGGAGGCTCATATTGCTCGGATGACCGTTTTGCCGGCGGCGGCGTGACAGTCGGCGTCTTCAGGTCAATTGACCTGGAGACATTGACTGTCACGTCGGCGGGAGGTAGAAGAAATACCAATCAAAATAAACCCATCTAACTTAACACTCATATTTTTATTTATTAAGATCGAAAGAAAGAAAGCAAAGGTAATGTATGGAGTAGGAGAACAGAGGCCATGTTCATTGTTGAATTCAGTCAGCAAAATCTAATAGACCGAATGTGTTGTTATCTGGGAGGCTGAATAACTAGCAATGAACTATAGTCGAAGGTAATAATCAATAAAATAGCATAGCACGAGCAAAGAAGACATTCTACCAAAGGAAGAATCTATTAACAGCTGGAATTTCAAGCTTGAAAAAAGGAAACTATTTACTAGAACTTATAGTTGGAGTACGACTACTCTAAAAGGCAATAAAGCTACAAACTATGTACAACTAAGGAACTTTGTGGAAAAATAAGAAGCACTCGAAATGTGGTCTCATATAAAAATTATGAAGCTAAAGTAGACAGACCGAGTGACGACGCAGCAAGAGTAGGAGTGAATAGATTCCTCCGATAAAAGGAAGAAGAGATAGTCAAAACGGCACGGAGAGGGAAGGTATTTTTAGCAACCTTATGGGAGCGTTTACTCGGAACCGAAATCGCAATTTTGCACACGAAATCGTTAGATGGAAAAGAAAAAAGAATTTTAGTGAAAAAATTAATTTTATAACCACAACCATTCACTCATAAATAAAAAATTTAAATAAGCAAAAGGTGACGCCCACCGAAAATGCTGCTGTGGTAACATTGACGTCATATTCCTCCCGTCCTTGACTGCTTTTGGGGGAGGGGAAGGGAGAGGAGGGGGATTCTCGGAAGGTCTGCTCGCACATATGCTGTCGCAATCGCTTCCATTGGCCAAGTCAGCTGTGCCCCCCCCCCCCCCATTGCGATAAGGCAAAGTAGCTTCGCGGGCTCAGTTGTGATTGGACGAAGTCAATATACGTCAGAGTTTGCACCACGACCACTTTTCCGAAAGGATTAAAAACATTAGTTTTTCGCCGCTTATAACTCGGGAAATAATTGACGGATCAAAAATTGGAAAAATACTTGTCTTTTTATTTTACCAACTCTATCAGATTCGGCAATAAAAAAATATGGTAAACGACCCCATTGGTCTAACATTTCCAGATATCAGAGGGTTCCGGATTCGAGCTCCGATCATGGCGAATGAGTTTTTTCTCCTTGGAAATCCTTTATTCCCAACCAGTATCGATGAAGTGCATAATGTACCAATGAATAGGGAGTGTGACACGAAATGAGTTTGATCCAAGAATAAAAAATGGTGGAAATATGAAAAATTTTGTAAGGACTGAGCACAATTGGGCACTAGTTAGCAAGGAATAAAAAATGGATGCGTTGCAAAACGAGTGTGAACGATATGGAATGAAGATGAGTTAAGTAAATGGATTTTTCGAAACAAATAAGGCGAGATCAAATTACAAAGTAGGACTAAAGCAGGAGCAGGTATAGCAATTTAAATTGCATAGAGAAAATGTAGAGGAAAACGTTTTTAACTTATAAGAAGAACCGGAGTCTTGAAAAAAGAGGCGTTAAGGAGGTTGGCTCGCGACTGCTTGAGTCAAGTTGTCTGAGGAATCTTATTAATTTAAGTACGAGTATATGCCTGCTAAGTGATCCTTACTTCACAAAGAAAATTACCTAAGCTATTGAAGGTCATAAGTATCACAAGAAATGCGATGTAAATCGAAGGATTTCTTAAAATGATAATTTTAATCAGCTCGACTATGAAGTCAATTCAGCATTTACTTTAAAGAAATAAATTCACGTACTCAATGAATTTACTAATATATAACACCAGAATATTACTATCAAACATTAAGTTATAATATTTTTCAGAAATATGCTTTAATATCTCATTAGCAATGATATTATTCATACGCCATAAATTTTACATAGAGCGACCGCAGCGCCACTTGAAGACAACTAACGGATTTCGTCTGCTATAAGCGAAGAACTTGGTGAATTTAGCGAAAAATACGGTGGGTTGATGCCTTTTTTTTCGTGTCATTTTATTTCTTGTGAAATTACGCATAAAATATCAGTTTTTTGCAAAAATGACATGTCACTATGGTATTTTTAAACGTTATATTCCCATGTGATGGCCATTCTCGCCGTTAATCGTATGTAATTTCAAATGCAATTTGTGCAAAAAGGAGTATGGGTTGGTGTATTTATCTTTACTTTATTAGACAGAGGAACTTTAGTTCTATCAGTGCTGAAAATATAAAAAAATTGACATGACTTTCACTTTTCGGATCAACCTCCTTAATCTCTATGATAGGATTTATAATTGAGTTCTAGAGTAGGGATGCCAACAAAAGAATGCTGAAGAGTCGGATAGGCATCGAAAACGGACGTTAAGGAAAGAGAATCGAAAGAGAAAATTCGACTTTTGATGCATAGGTGAGGAGCAAAACGGAGAAACTAAGTTGGGCTAAAACAAAAACGAATGAAGATATGCTGTACATGGTAAGGGATGAGACGATATTGATTGCAGGAACTCGGAGAAGGCATAATTAGCAAGTGGAAACGGGAAGGTTGTTTTAAATGAAGAAGGGGACACCGGTGTTAACTGCTGTAAGTAAATGCTCCATGTAGTCCGCAGCTTAAATTACATGCGAGAGACCGATGGGGGCGTTTACTCGGAACCTAAATCGCAATTTTGTACACGAAATTGTTAGATGGAAACGAAAAAAGAAATTTAGTGAAAAAATTAATCTTCTAACCACAACCATTCACTCGTAAATCAAAAATTAAAATAAGAAAAAGGTGACGCCCACCGAAATAGCTCCTGTGATAACATTGACGTCATTTTCCTCCCGTCCTTGACTGCTCTTATTGGAAGGGAAGGGAGTGGAGGGGGATTCTCGGAAGATCTGCTCGTACAGATGCTGTCATAACTGCTCCGATTGGCAGTGTCTGCTGTGTCCCCCCCTTTGCGATAAGGCGAAGTAGCTTCGCAGGCTCAGTTGTGATTGGACGAAGACGATATACGTCAGAGGTTGCACCACACCCACTTTTCCGAAAGGGTTAAAAACATCAGTTTTTCAACGCCTATAACTCGAGAAATAATTGACGGATCAAAAAACGGAAAAATACTTGTCTTTTTATTTTACAAACTCTATCTTTTTCGGCAATAAAAAATTATGGTAAACGACCCCATTACTGACATTGGAAGTGCAATCAACGCTGCATGTTTGCGGAGCCCAAAACTTGAAAGAAAAGTGTCTGCTTCTACCAGATTCAGGGCCCTCTGTATGGAGAAAAGTGCCCAAGCAATCAGGATAACTCAATCCCATCTGCACCCTTTTCTCTTTCTGTCTCAGGCTCCGTTTATTGCGAGACATGCTTGATAAACCTTAACTCTAATAATACCTACTTATTCCCTGCCATACACCCTTGCGGCGGCTCGCAGGCTTAAATGTAGATGCCTAAAGGGGTCACGCTGGTATAGTGGCTAAGGGTACAAGCTTCTCAACCCAGGGTTTGAATCCCCTTTGGCGCAGGGGTTATTCTCAGTGGAACACCGGCCCCTACTTGGATTCTGTGTGGAGAGTAATTAAAGTTCATTTATTCCGTCAGCTGGATGTGATGTAAATCTGAGGTCCCCTTGGCGCCTTTCCCTAATGCCGCCGAGGGATTTCTCTCCACCCTTCCCTTTCTCAACCTCTCCTCCACATTGGAGGGACCCTTAAGTGGGGACTAGCTTGAAAATCCACCGCCTTAAGACAGACCTACAGGGCAGGCGCAAACTGAATTTTGTATCACGAAAGAAAAGCAAGTTATTTCGAGATAATTTTGGAGATCTTGAAGATAAAGATTTCAAATGTATAAGCCGTAACTTTGCCTACGGTTATGTCACAATGTTTTCTTTTTTTATAAATCAGACTGTCCTTTCCTGGAGGAGGATTGGGTTGGTGTGGTGGCTAGAGTACTGGGCTCCCATCCCGAGGGCCCGGGTTCGATTCCCGAGGCGAATTTTTCAGTTTCAGAAAACCGGTCCCCACTCCGTCCGTCCGTCGGATGGGACGTTAAGTTGTGGTCCCCTTGGCACCTTTCATTAAAAGTAGGCTAATGCCGACGCCGGGTTTCTCTCCACCCTTCTTCCGTTCCCTGAAAACTCCTACCATTATCCAATTACCCATCTAAATGGCGCAAATGACCTCACTGTCGCTCGCCTCCCCTGAATAACCAACCAACCAACCTTTCACGGCTGTCACATACAAAGCACACCAGCCTAGACAGCACCCTACACATCTTCACTCTACTCGCGAACTCTCCAATTCAAAACTTCAATGAAGGAAATTTTCTCCAAGGTTAAATGGTTGAAAACACTGATGTTATTATAGTGTGCAAGACAAGATTAATGTACCAGCACGTGGATTTCTGTGGCTTAGCTGTACATACACATCTACAGGTCACCTTGAGTACCTCTTAGGTGTATGGCAGGGGGCGAATCACAAACATTAATACAACTTGATTATCTACCTACATGCACTTAGAAACATTGCAGAACTTAGTGATGAAAACGCGTTAATCATGCTTCGCCAGTTGCGAGCAGCATGTTCATTAGCATTTCTGATTATTCAGTTCTGCTGTCATGAAATAATTTCCATACCATTTCGGATTGCAAAGATGCAGTTATTCTGGGTTAGTAGAACTATGATCATACACTTCTGACCATGATACCTACAATACACCTACCGAACCTTTTATTATTGCTATGTATTTGGTCTATTGGACTATGATCTACCATTAGGAAGGTTGCTGGAAATATTTGGTGACATGGATGTTCAACCACTTCAACAACCCATATTAACAGTGTTGTTTTATATGAATGTCTCAGGCATCAGCATAATTTGCAAAGCAATAAGAGGACGCAACCAACATATTCCGCGGTTCAAGATGATGAAATGCCTTTATCTCCTACACAATTCAGTGATAGGAATGATAAAATGCCTACTTCCCCTGGAGCTATGAATGCCAGTACAAGTCAGGAGTGATTGTAAAACCCCATGTTGTTTTGAAAAAAAAACTAACTTTAGAAATATGTTTTACTGTTAAAAAAAAACAAATTGACTTAAATAATATACGTAAAACAACTTAATCAGCAATTAATAAACAAAAACAAGATACGTAACAGTTATATTGCCTATAATGAGCTCTAATTTTCGTGTCTGTCACTCATTTTAATATGAAATCTATGTGTAAAAAACGCGCTTAAGGGAGTTGGAGAAAAAAGAAGTCTTCTGAAAATCCTGAGAAGAAGACGGGACAACCTTATCGGCCATATAATGAAACATGATGGCTTTAGGAAGACAATTTTCGAACGACAGGTCAACGGGAAGAATGACAGAGAAAGGACTCGTTTGAGATACATGGAACAAATGATGAAGTATGTGAAAGAGAAGAATTACGTCAATACGAAGAGATTAGCCGATAGAAAGACTCAGTGGAGAGCTGCGTCAAACCAATCTGAGGATTGATGACCAATGATGATGATATAAAGGAGCACGGGTTTCAGTTACAAACACATCTGTGGTGATACTCCGCCACAACAGCCGCGTTGGCAAATTTTCATACTCATCATCTTACTCTTCATAATCATTTATAAGCCATCCATTCATTCATTCATTCATTATGTAGTAATTAATTATATTATCATTATTTATTATCAATTATTATTATTTATTATTTTATTCATCTACATACCAACCGGGCAACAATACCCATGTTGGTGATGTTGGTTACCATGATGAGTTGTTGATGAGAGGTAAACAGAGAGACAGTCTTGTAAGAGGAGCTCTATAATAAACAGCTATCTGCAAGGAGAAAATAGCCTTTCATTCCGCGCTGAGACGCTAAATATCTAATCATTTCAAGAAAGGCTGATCAGAAAAAAGAACTTCTGAAAAATAAATATGGTGAATAGGTATTTTGATCCCTCATTGGTAAATGGCAATAGTGAAAGAGAAGAAATAAGCAAATATAAAGAGATTAGCTGATATGAGAATTGAGAGGAGAGCTGCGTCAAACCAATATCAGGATTGTTGACTGAAGACTGTGATGAGAAAAATGCCAGGTTTCCTGGACCGGGTATCGAACTCGGGCCTTTGGGTTTCCTGGCAAACACGAAGGCCACCACACTATTCCTGATTCCTAAGGCAATTCAGGAGGACCTGTAGGAACTCGATATAATTCGCCATTTCGGTACATCACGGAAGCCGCTCGTAAGGCGGCAATGGCTTTCAGGAAAGCCAATATTCAAGAAGAGAGATCCTATAAATTATCTCGAAGTGCAATCTGCCGAAAATTTAAGATTTCATTTGGTTGTGCACAGTGTCAAAATAAAAACTGGCGGTAAAATGTACGATGCACTGTAAGAGAGCAGTAGTTGAGGTAAAGGTGTACGGGAAGAATGACAAAGGAAGGTCTCGTATGAGTTACATGGAAGAAGTGACACTCATTCACTCTGTGATTCAACCCGAAGTTTGGTCTTTAATAGGTTAGAGCTCACCCCGGACTATGCCAATGGTGAGTGCAACTCAAACATTCAGGTTATGGGGGCCAGTTCCTTTCCCTGGTCCACCTGCGATTTCCTACGAAGTTCTGACACTCAGAAAATCGTATCGCGAGGATTTTAGATGGGGGTGTCCAGAAAGGCTCTTGCCCGGGATTGAACCCGGGACCCTCTCCGGTCAGTAGCTCAGTGCTCTACCCACTAGGGCACCACGACCCCCAATTGAAGGTACAAAAGAGAAAAATTATTATACTATTATTCATACTGTAAAGTGTGATTAGCTGATATGAAGATAGAGTAGTTTCCTATTAAAAGAAACTGTTTCCGGGGAAACTGTTGGTGGAATTTTTCCATAATGGAGAAGAGAAAAACTAACGATGTAATTCCACAAAACTTTTATTTTGATACCAACAAACGGTGTCAAAATAAAAGTTTTGGGGAATTGCATCGTTAGTTTTTCTCTTCTCCATTAGTTTCCTATTATTTTTTTGGCTTGATCAAAAGTTTATAACCTCTGACGGCATATTTTAAGCCGTTCAATTTTAAGATCCGTCTATAAGAAGTATTTCTCCTCATTAATTCAAAAATTAAAAAAATCAACGGCGCGAAAACACGACGTCACACTATTTCATGCCGGAAAATTATGCGTGCGATGAAGCACTCCTTCCTCTACATGGCACCAGGTGGTGCTGCGGACGCTTCCAAGCACCCAGTCAAGGCTTTATTAACTAGTACCTGTGGTATATTTATTTAGTAATTTACCATGATTAACTTTAATTTATTTATTCAAAATCATTTATTCAGTTTGTTCATTTTAAAAACAGTTATTATTCATTTTGCTAAACGAACCGTGAAGTTGGCCCATAGTCGCGCGAACTTCACGCCATGCTTCGCAGTAGCAGACGACTCCACGAGCCAGGATTCCCTTGAGTCTATAAAACGACCATTAATCCCATGTCTAAAGGAGGAGATTTATCGATCTATGATTCTTTTCATAGGCTTTTATTATTATATACGTATTCAGTAGAGCTGTGGGGTTCTGATGAAATACAATGGTAAAATCAGGAGACGAATATTTCCTATGCTTCGCAGCGTAATTTATGTAACTGTTACTTCAGCAAGAAGGCAGCGCATCCCGCCATTTCTGAGTTCATTCAAATTTACTTAAAATTAACATTTATATCTCTATTAAATTCGGTTTTCTCAATCCATATTTTTTGCATAAAATGAATACTACATTTGTTGTTGGGCATGATTCGCAATTGATGAATTCTCTTTTCTTTAATGAAGGAAACTACCCTATAGCGGAATGACATAGCTCTGCTAGTTGGAGAACTGTGCCTAACCAATCTTAGGGTAAAAAAAACAAAAATATTATCCTAAAGAGAATGATTTAGCAATTACGCATCTTCGCAAGAATTCAAATAATAAATTGAATGCGTCTCATAAACAAACAGGCCTTGTAAGCTGAGGGGAACAACACCCCCTCTTCCTCCCTTAGCCCTGGACCCCCCCCCCCCAAAAAAAAAAGACACGTGACGTCATTCACGCCCGATCCGCTACCATGGCGACCAGAGATACAGTCAACAACAGCGTTCGCGGAAAATCCACATTACGCGAGGACGAAATCAATTCGCGGCTGGTCCAAAACATCTGACGCACGGAAGGCGGTGGATCTTTTTTTATCTTCCAGACGCAAACTACATGATTGGAAGATTTCTCCGCCGTCCCTCCGTCGAGAGGAAAAAAAAAGAACACGGAACGTCCTTCCCACAACCTCGTGTTGAGGGGATGATGGGAGAGGAAACATCCCTCTTCTATCCCTCCGCACAATCTTCCGCGTAGATAGATAGATAGGCAGATACCTTCGGATAGAGATACATGTATGCATGGAAAATAAAATGAGATGGAAGAAAAATATGCGTTTCGCAAGAGTACGGATGGCCGGCCAAGGTTATAAACGTCACTCACCGGCGTCGTAGGAGAGTCCTTCCAGTGCTGCCCCGGCTCCATGGTTCCGAAACCCTGAAAAAAAAAATAAAAGGGATGAGAAAACATGAAAATGCGAGATGGAATGAAGGGGAGAGGGAGTGAGAAGAAACAGCCGGAGGAGTGGAGGCGTAACGGACGAAGGAGGAGAAGGAAAAAAAAAGATAGGAGGAATGCTGAATGCATAATGGAACAGGGGGGATAATAAAAACAGGAGTTTGAAAGGGGAGACAGGTGGAAGATGGAAAAAAGGATATGAGAGAGAGAGAGAGAGAGAGGGAAGGGGTGAGACGTAAAGGAGGAATTTGGCTGGTATGTAACTTCACACAGGAGACAGCTGCACTTTTACAGCTGCCGAGTGCCGAGCAGGCGACATACCATAAAGGGTGTGCGGCAGGGGGTGCATAATCATTAAACACATATTAACTACGCAGACACCTTAGTTATAATGCTATTTAATAAGTGAGTGATATTGAAATTTTTATGGGAACGACATTGCAGGGGATCGGGTTGGTGTGGTGGCTAGAGTACTGGCCTCCCATCCCGAGGGCTCGGGTTCGTTTCCCGGCAGTGGCGAATTTTTCAGTGGAAAACCGGTCCCCACTTGAGTGCCTAGTGGAGGGCATTTCAAGTTCAGAACTCCGTCCGTCGGATGGGACGTTAAGCCGTGGTCCCCTTGGCGCCTTTCGTTAAGAGTAGGCTAATGCCGACGCCGGGTTTCTCTCCACCCTTCCTCCGTTCCCTGAAAATTCCTACCGTTAACCAATTACCCACCTTTCCTAAATGGCGCAAATGACCTCAGCTGTCGGTCGCCTCCCCTAAATAACCAACCAACCAACGACATTGCATAGTTCAATTTTATGACCACTCAAAAATATGCCAAAAAAGTACACGCAGACGCTGCATATTAAATGGTTCAAATGGCATGAAAAAAGACATACATGTACATTACCTATCCAGGCTATCACTCCATAAGCTTCTTTCATAATATACCTTATCACTTATTATACGTGGAAAATGACCTTTGTTGTTCAATAACCTCATTATTCCAGCATTTTCACGATCTTTCACCCTTTCGTCCGGGGAAGGTGAGAAGATGGGTAACTGGACGTTTGTTTAATTTGGTTTTCCTTGGCAACAAATGAGGCTCGGTTAGGAAGGCAACGATGCGTTTAGATCACTGCAAATACAGACTTTTCACCCATTATTGAAACAATGAATCCTGTGCCATTAGACCCAATTCTTCCTCACATACGATTCCCCAACATTAAGGTATTGACTCTCTGAGATATTTCCAATCCGGCCGTGCCACTCCCTATAATTCCTCCTCTGACTTCCTTATTTCTTCATCTAAATTGTTTCTCACCCAAAACTGCTTCAATTTCCAAGAAAAATTCTACTTACAAATAAAATGAAAGGCTATGGCACTAAAATGATACCCTCAAATGCCAACTTATTAATGGTTCACCTTGAAGAAGTTTTCCCAAACTCACAATCCCTCAAGCCGTTTCTATGGCTCCGTTTCATCGACGAAATTCTTTCAATCTGGATACATGGTCAAGATTCTCTTAACTCCTTTCTCCTTGCCCTAAACTCCTCTTTCTCAGTTTCTTCCGCACACACCAAATCTGATTCCTCCATTACCTTTTAAGATGTCAATATTAATCAATCCGACGCGAAAATCACCACCCATGTCCATACCAAACCAACAAATAAACAGCAATACCTACATTATAATAGCTGTGACACTCCTCAAATCAAAGGTCTATAAAAACTATATTCTCTCTCCATCCGTTGCCACCGAATTTGTAGCTCTTCTGACACACGCTCTTATTTCCTTAGTAAGTTAGTTATTCGGGGGAGGCGACCGACAGCTGAGGTCATTTGCGACATTTAGGATAGGTGGGTAATTGGGTAAAGGTAGGAGTTTACAGGGAACGGAGGAAGGGTGGAGAGAAACCCGACGTCGGCATTAGCCTATGCTTAACGAATGGCACCAAGGGGACCACGGCTTAACGTCCCATCCGACGGACGGAGGACTGAACCTGAAACGCCGTCCACTAGGCACTCAAGTGGGAACCGTTTTCCACTGAAAAATCCGCCACAGCCGGGAATCGAACCCAGGCACGTACCGCCCTTCTCCACTGCGATTATACTTCACACGTCCTTGACAAAAGGATTTTACCAGCCACTGCTGACTTCACACCCCGCCCGAAAGACAAATCAAGCACCCATAACCTCACTACCACCTGTTTCCCCCGGCATCCACCGATTAAAGCCATTTCTCTCTCAACTCTACCTCATTCGTGATAATAGAAAAATTCACGGTCACTGCAAAATTACTAAAAGCCTTTTTTCCAAGCCCCCGTCAGTAACATACCGTAGACCACCCACCCTAAAGATGCTTTCAACCGGACACGCACACTTGAAACCCCTTCTCCGTTACCATCACCTCATGGCACTTTGCCCTGTAACCGCCCTAGCTGTAAATTATTGTCCTCTCCTAACCAATAATTCCCAACTCTCCAGCCCCAACACAACTTTCACCTGCCGTATACGCTCCCGTACCATTTTCACTTCTTATAATATATAATTTATGAACTCACGTGTATGCATTGTTACGTTTTTTACTTAGGTATTTCCACCAATCCCCTCGCAATTCGAATGAATAGCCACCGTTGCACCACTAATATCCTTAATTTGGACCTCCCCGTGCCCATTCATGCTTCCACCCACAGTAGATATTTTGACAGTTGCTTCCGCATTAAAATAATTGCCTCCATTCCGCCTACCTCACCTGGAATTAACCTTAGGACTCATGAGCTGGCACATATCCATTTGCTACAATGTAAATGCACACCCGGACTCAACCTAAACCTCTAAAATTTCCGCATTACAATGTAGCCCTAATTATTCCCCTCCCCTTAGCCTTAATTCCGATCACTCCCAACGGCCGCACTGCGTTCTACTCCTTTGAGGAAGGAGACTGCATGCCCCCGAAAACTTAAGAAGTACGTTTGCTTTCGTGTATTTCCTTTTTGTGTCACCTTATCTGTCTGCCCTGTGATTTTTTGGAGTATGTATATAGATGTATGTACACTAGAAGCAAACAATATGGGAATTCAGAAGTTTCCAGCGATATTGAGTGGTATTCGAACATCGAAATCAAGTCAAAATGTGGTAAATTGCAACATTTGTCTAAATTTCGACAAAAAAGGTATGATTTGAGGGAGAATGAGGAAGATAAAATGAATAATAATCATCATCATCAAGGATCAACAATCCTAGCATTGGTTTGACGCAGCCCTCCACTCGATTCTTATATCGGCCAACCTCTTCATATTAACGTAGTTCCTCTATTTCACGTCCTTTACGACCTGTTCTATGTAACCCATACTAGGCCTTCCTTTTCCATTCTTCCCTTTCACTTTTCCTTCAACGTTGTCTTCATCAGGCCATCGTGTCTCAAGATATGGGCCCGTTAAGTTGTCCCGTCTTCTTTCTATAGTTTTCAGCCGACTTCTCTTTTCTCCTACTGTTCTTAGGACTTCCTCGTTACTTAATCGATCGATCCATTTAATCTTCAGCATTCTTCGATAGCACCACATTTCGAATGCTTCCACCCTTTTCTTCTCCGCTGCTGTCATCGTCCATGCCTCACTGCCGTAAAGAAACATGCTCCAGATATACGTTTTGATGAATTGCTCCCTTACTTCCAAGCTTGTATTTCCAGCTGTAAGTAGATTTTTCTTTTGATAGAATGCCCTCTTTGCCTGGGCTATTCTACTCACTATTTCTTTCTTGCTTTGTCCATCGTTGGTTACTCTGCTTCCCAGGTAACAGAACTCTTTCACCTCTTCCAGTTTCTGTTTTCCTAGTATGTATAACGCTGGTTTTGGCCTCCTGTTTCTTGCTGCACACCAATATCTTAGTTTTCTTCTTATTGATCTTCAGATGATAACTATAAAATGAGTCAACCGTTTAATATACGAAGAACCCCTGGAAGAGTAGAGGAAAAGAGAAGTCTCATGAAAACTTTAAAGAGGAAATGGAGCAACCGAATCGGCCATATTCTAAGACGTGATAACCTGACGGAGACAATCGTCGAGAGAAAAGTTTACGGAAGGAATGGAAGAGAAGAGCTTCCTATAAGGCCTAATAATTATTTAAATACGAAGAGGCTAGATGACGGAAGAATGGAGTGGGGAGCTACGCAAAATCAATATTATGATAGATTACCCATGATGATGAGGAGATATATATCTACATATATGGAGAAGATGGCGTAAAAAAACTGGAAGGAGTAAATAATGATATCACCAAAGATAACAGGCAATAAGAGACTATTGAAGTGCTCCATCAGTCATAGGAAAGATGATCTCTCTTTATGTTGATGACGATAGTCTGTTTTTTTAAAAGTATTTACAATATTTTGAACTCACGGCTGAGCTTAAAGCCACCGAGTGCGTCCACCGGGTTGCGGATGGTGAGTCGACCTCTAGATATAGAGGTTAGTTGAGAGATAAGCGAGTTTACTCGTCGAATAAGCAGTCGTGGACGAATAGCGACGGCATTCCAAGGTGGTATTGGTCTATCCCTGGGTAAGATAGGCCTCTAAATAATACAGAACCTGTGAAAATGCCGTGACTTGGCGACGGGAGGCCGCCAATAATTACGCTTCTCATCACCCGGAGGAGAGGGCAGCAGCTCTTCTTCACATGAGTGAAGGTGGAGACCACAGTGGTCGGTACAGTGACACTCATTTCACTACAGGCGTGGTAACATTTACTTTAAGGAGGTTTGCTGGCGACTGCTTGAGTCAAGTTGTCTGAGGAATGTTATTAATTTAAGTACGAGTATATGCCTGCTACGTGATCCTTAATTCACAAAGAAAATTACCTAAGCTATTGAAAGTCATAAGTATCACAAGAAATACGATGTAAAGTCGAAGGATTTCTTTTTCATGATAATTATAATAAGCTCGACTATGTCAATTCAGCATTTACTTTAAAGAAATAAATTCATGTACTCCATGCATTTACTAATTTATAACACCAGAATATTACTATCAAACATGTTATAATATTTTTCTGAAATATGCTTTAATATCTCATTAGTAATGATATTATTCATACGCCATACATTTTACATAGAGCGACCGCAGCACCACTTGAAGACAACTAACGCATTTCGTCCGCTATAAGCGCAGAAATTGGTGGATTTAGCGAAAAATACGGTGGGTTGATGCCTTTTTTTTCGTGTCATTTTACTTCTTGTGAAACTACGCATAAAATATCAGTTTTTTGCAAAAATGAAATGTCACTATGGTATTTTTAAACGTTATATTCCCATCTGATGGCCATTCTCGTCGTTAATCGTATGTAATTTCAAATGCAATTTGTGCAAAAAGGAGTATGTGTTGATATAATTATCTTTACTTCATTAGATAGAGGAACTTTAGTTCTATAAGTGCTGAAAATATAAAAAAAAAGCACATGACTTTCACTTTTCGGATCAACCTCCTTAACGGCTGCAGTACTGCGAAGTGGAAGGCAAGGGGAAACCACCACATTAATATCCCGAGGAGTCGCAGCTACTCCACTCTTTTCTTTCTTACGATAGAAGAATCGAGTGGAAAGCTGCGTCAAACCAATACTAGGACTGTTGACCAATGATGGTGATGATGATGATGAATATTTTGAAAAGTGGTGAGGTATTTATGAAAGTTCAGGAGAATAAAGAGACTTTGAAGAAGACGTAGAAAGAGGTTGGGCTTGAAAGGGAGAGAGGTCTTTAGAAGGCTGTGGGCGTGGGAGAGAAAAGTTCGAGTCCACTGCCAGTGGCACCATTTTGGTGAAAGAAAGCAGATGGGGGCGTGGGAAGAGGTTCCCTGAAAAGGGTGCGAGGGTGAAAGTTTGGTGGATGTGAATGGTACCTTCCTCCCACTCCCTTATTTAAACGCCGCTCGAAATATATAAATCGTCCCCGGAGCTCGTGAACTCGCCAAATGGTTCCGGGGGAGAAAATGCCTGGATCAGATGACCTGCTGGGAAACGTGGAGGTGAATAATTTGGAGCTTCCATGCCCAAACCGCTGGAGGATTCGTTTTTTTTTTCTGGCACCAAAGCCCATGATGCATCATGATGGAGCCATATTTTACCGTTTATATTTCCCCTATCCTTGTTTAAATTCATCCCAAAACATTTAAAGAAGAACAGAATTTTCCAATCTTTCTAACACGATAGAGAGAAAATAGCTCACCCAAGCGAAAAAAAAATTGTGTTCTGGTTTAATACATGGCTGTGTGTTTGCTAATCCTAAAATGACATCAAAATTTTAAATATCCTGAAGATGCTGGTCTTTCGGGATTCCCTCCGTGTTGGTCCATAGTTCCTGAGACGACAGTTTCGCCGCCGTTGCAGTCGCCTTCTTCAGGTCAGTGAAGTTCACTGTCTGACGGTCAGTGAAGTTCACAGTCACTTCAATGACCTGAAGAAGCCGACTGCAACGCCGGTGAAACTGTCGTCCCAGGAACCATGGACCAACGCGGAGGGAATCCCGAAAGACCAGCATCTTCAAGTAAGACAACCCGCGGAAGCCTACACAAGGATTTTAAATATCCTCTTTGCATGTAGAAGTTCTACTTTCTCAATGCCTTTTCTAACATAATCTAAGACTATTCTTTAACGCCATTGTCTAAGCAATTACAATTATGTCATTTCCATATAGAGATACTGTAACTGACCATATATATATTTCCGTTGTGTAGTTTTCCCTTGGGATGCAATTGCTTTACTGACACAGACTTAAGCATACAAGGGGAATTGAGCTCATTCTCTTCTTACTCCTTTGAATTTTTTGTTACTTCACTGATGAACTCTGCGTTAGTCACGGCCCACGGGTCTTTATACAGTCTAATAATCACTCTTTCATCAGTACCCGACACTTCTCATTGCTTCGAAATTCTAAGCCAACGTCCGAAAGTGGAAAATTGAATCGACGGGTGATTACAGAACTCTGCATAGCCTTGGAATGACGTCATGTCCGTTGCCATAGGAGACGAGCCTCGAAAAACTCGAGAGAACATAATAAACGTCATTAGCCATAGAAAAAAGGCAGCATTTTTCATAAATAAATACTTTTATGAGGGTCACTAGCCATTCTAATTTCGATGACTCGTGTCGTCATAATTGGAATTAATTCATTCTAGAACATAAATTTAATTAAAGAATAGCAACGAACCTTTATTCAGTAGTGCTCCAACGTGGGTGGGGGTGAAATGAAATTAAATTTACGTGGAATCAAATCAACGACCAGATTTAGCGGCGGTTTTACCAGACATATATCCTTATGCAAGGCTTGAAAATATATTTTAAAATATCTTTGGAATATGAAACAAAAACACTAAAAATAACTACGTTGATGATTGACAATGCCTCATCCAACTGCCGTGTAATCCCGTCATTTGCATCGGCGAGTACAAGCTGAATAAATCTGCCTCACATAAAAACCAGTTCCGTATTATATACATACGTATTTATATTATTTATTAATCTGATGCAACCAAAAGTTCGAAGATCGTATTTTGATGAAAGCGGCGATTAAAAAGGATTTACGCTCACGCGTGGTGAAATTATAGAATTTTATGCTATAAAAGGGAATGGGTTTTCATGGAAAAAATAATTATTTCAGAGATGTTTACACGTGTCAGGGAGAAGAGAAATGAATATTTAGCAAATGTGATGTTTTTCAACACAAATAGAATTACCTGCAACTGTTCTCTATATTACGAATTACTCGGAATGTAACGATCAAACGATGTTTATGACAGAATTACTTGTAATGTTAAAATAAAATCGCGATTCGTAAATCGCGATCAAGAATAAAATTTCTTTTATCAATCTATAAGCGTGTGGCTTTTACGAGGCCAAGAACAGCCATTATCGGTCAATAATCCAAGGATTGGTTTGACGCAGCTCTCCACTCGATTCTTATATCGGCCAACCTCTTCATATAGATGTATAGATGTAGATGTAGATGTATAGACGTAATTCTTGTCTTTTAAATCCTTCACAAGTAGTTCCATATATCTCATGCGAGACCTACACCTTCCATTTTTCCCGTTCACTTTTCCTTCGACGAATGTCTTCATCAGGCCATCGTGTCTTAAGATATGGTCGTTTAGGTTGTCCCATCTTCTTTTTATAGTTTTCAGCAGGCTTCTCTTTTCTCCCACTCTTTTTAGGTCTTCTTCATTTGTCACTCGGTCGATCCATTTCATCTTCATCTTTCTGCGGTAGCACCACATTTCGAATGCTTCCACCGTTTTGTTTTCCGCTGCTGTCATCGTCCATGCCTCACTGCCGTAAAGAAACATGCTCCAGATATACGTTCTGATGAATTGTTTCCTTACTTCTACGCTTGTATTTCCAACTGTAAGTATATTATTCCTTTAATAGAATGTCCCCTTCGTCTGGGCTATTACACTGACTATTCCTCTTTTAACTTCGTCCATTTTTGGTTATTCGGCATCCCACATAACTATACTCTTTCACCTTTTCAAGTTTTTGTCTTTCTAGTTTAACGTTGGTTTTGGCCTCTTTTTTAGGGTAGGGATATTTCAGGATATGGAAGTTTGGTGTAGATAAATTCAGCGTTCGTATACGCCAACGCTTCGTAAGGTTGAATCACATATCGTGACCCAGAACACATTTGGTTTTATCACTCCATATATGCCTGTGACTTCTACGACACCAAAAATAATAGGAGGACTTATTCAGGGAAGGCTATAAAGAGCTTAGGTCCTTTGCGCAATTTACGCTGGGTGAGTGATTAAGGTACAGGTACGGATATTTCAGGGAATGGAAGATAGGTGCAGAGAAATTAGGTGACGGTATAGGCCTACGCTGAACGGAAGACGCAAAAGATGTCCGAAGTATAACGTCCCAACCGATGGACGGAGTACTGAATTTCTCCTGGAATTCTCCTTGAATTGCTCTTAAGTAAAGATCGTTATATGTGTAGAGTTGGTTAAGGAGGTTTCACCTAGACTCCGCGATTCAAAATCCCGTAAAAGAGCCGAGTTATTTAATGATTAAATACCTATCCAGAAAAACACCTATACGGAAAATTATCAATAGAGTGATAACGCATACACAATAATTGTACGAGTATGCTATTATATAGCGCTTTGTAGTTACATTCTATTTTTACCAGCTCTTTTAACTCATTTTGACTTCGGAACATGACTGACGTGTTATTACCACGTTGAATTTACAAAAAGAAAATACATGCTCAATCCCACTAATACGTATTCTAAAGTAGGTTAAATATTTACTTACTTAGTTTAAAACTAATCCCTTGCAAATATAACTCTTATTTTGAATTGTATTAATATTGATATTTTTGAAAACTGTTTGGCAACAATGACTCTGCTACCATTTGGTAGCACTGGTATTAATTAAACCATGTCAATAACGAATGCAATATTTAAATTATATAAAAAATATAAGAAGGACCTTAGTAAGGTATATTCCTTAATTAAGTTGATAAACATTTTTGTAAGCAATTCTTCGTTGAGGCTTTCGCGGTTCATAGTGATGATTAAAGTAACTTTTCGGGTGTTACCGCGTACTCAGGTTAGCCTGACGTTTCGCGACCTCTGCTGGTCGCTTTTTCTGAGGGAAAGGTATGACCAAATGACCATTCCCTCAGAAGAAGCGACCAGCAGGGGTCGCGAAGCGTCAGGTTAACCTGAGTACGCGGTAACACCCGAAAAGTTCTTTAATCAGTCTTGTAAGCACGTTCCGTCACAAGTACCGTTGCCAATGATAATAAGATACTGTAGCGCCACTTACATGTAACTAAGGATTTCTACTTTTTTTCGAGCAAATATTTATTAATATCAATTAAACAAGTGTGGTAAGGTCAGCACTTTTTACAATGATAAATTCTGCATAAAAATGCGCAACTTATATTAGTTTTTCGTGAAAACCAAATTTCTCTTTACATTATTAATCAGCAAATTTTACTGCAAAAGCCCTGCTCTCCCGTATAACAAGGTATAAAATAGCTGATTTTCAACGTCTTTTTTCTTCAAATATATAAGACGGAGAGCCTCATTATTTTATTTCCAATCGATAGAAGGGCCAAAAAATGATGTATCCTAAAATTTTAACAAAAATGACAACTACTTCTTAATTCGGTGGAGCCTCCTTCTTGATGCAATGCGCATTACAATCTCAGTTCTCACTCCTTAGTTCCACCAACATACATCTTCCACCTTAACACCAACATGCCTCCTCGGAACAACATAAAATGATGGCACCATATCTGGTAGCCGCATATATACGAATTAAAAATCTCTGCTTTCGTGGGGACGCAAATCCAAGTCCTCGCGATAAAAATATTGTTCTATAAAAAGGAACCGATCTTAGCACAAGTTCAAGTAAAAAATACGCTGTTTTATACAGGTACGAGCGCATTTTCACTGTAGTCATGCTCCATTAACGCATTTTATATGACCGAGTAAGAAGTCATCTAGTGACGGTCTAGTAACAAATACCAACAGAAAAAGAAGCTTCAAAAGAAGGAAAAACTTGTGTAAGAATTTCCCGAATCCAAGAAAATCACTAGGAGCTAAACGGCTGGGAAGAAAACAATTTAGGTCCTGTCTCTTTAGCCTTTTCAGCGCGATCCATCGATTACACCAAAGGGAATAATGGAATGAGTCTGAAGAAGCAGAACTTTTTCAAAGAAGAGAGAGTTCTTCACAAGGTTATGTTTCCGTTAAACAACTCTTCCCTAATCTTCCTGCTCCAAAAGGGAATCGGAAAAATATTTTCCTCAGAGATTTCACTCGATTAGCTCTCGGCAGACGGCAATGGGCCCAGAAAACAGTAGGGAGTGGAAGACCCGTGGATAGATCTGCTCCATTGAGAAAATGTTCTCGAAAGAAAATATTGACTGCTACTGCCAAAAAAAAAACTTTTGGAAGATAATCAGTTGTTGAAATGTTGGACGAGATAACAGCCAACAATTTTGTCTCCAAACTTCATAATAGCCGCATAGCCACCAAGAAAGGACTGGATTCCCGAAGGCAAAAAATTGGAGAAAAAAGAAGATAATAAAATTGTAGTCGTTGAAGGTGTAGTGACTAAATTACTGGATTTACTAACATAGTTTCAGTTTACATGAGAACACTTTTATTTAGATCAGAGAAATTCATATTAATTGAACAAATAAAAATTTATATTATCCAGGAAATAAATATTTTATTAGCAACCTACATTTCGATACACTACGACATCTTTCGGTACAGCCCGAAGTCAATAGCCAGTTATTAAGTAAAGTAGCAGTTTGACAGTAAGTAAAGAAAAATGAATTATTTTGTCAAAAAGTCAAAAATTCAATTGCATCCCACCAAATGCCTCCTCATTCATCGTTATCCCAGAGTCCTCTGCATTGGCAATGATAAACTATTAGTTTATTATTGGCAATCCAGAGGACTCTGCGTTATCCAACGTTTTTCGACTTACGGCAATCTATTATCCTCACGAAAAATTGAGTCCCACCAAAGTTCCAAGTAAATTTCAGTTTTTTGTCACATTTTCCCGCGTACTTAAGTAAAAACGTATGTGTATTAGAGAGGTAGGTACTCATTTACAATTTCCATACGGAGGTTAAAGAGTGGAGGGAATATATAGTCAGCTGTAGTTCCAATCCAGTGCGTTTTGAAGTCACACTACGGGGAGAGGCGTTTCTCGGGAATCCCTGCTTTAGATTTCTACAAATCGAACGTCTCAAAGCGGGCAGAAAACGAAAGAACAGGCCAAAATTCCAGAATCGTATTTTTTCAGTCTGTAAATTGAAATTTCGTATTATGACTCTCCTTTCATTAGCATAATTGATTTACCATTTCACTTTTCAAAATTATTATTGAATTATTATCTTGATAAAAAATGAGAGCAGTGAAAGTGAAACAAAATACATATAAAACTACTGGATTTAGTTTTCGATGAAAATTTCCAAATTGACGATGTTGCAGAAAATTTGTAATGTGGGAATCAATGAATGAATAATTATTTAAAGTTATTTTATTTTGGTGAGGTTTTACTAGGTAACTAATGACATGAAAAAGCTTGTTTGCGATTGTTACCAATGGTTATGTCGTGAAAATTTGGATAGGGAGGATTAAACACGGTTTTCTCGAATTTATTCTTGTGAACTTGTAAACTTAAGGAGGCTACACCGTGGCTTCGCGATTCATAATCCAGTAAATGTTATCTAATGAATAAATACCGATCCGGAAAAACCCATGCATGGAAAATCATCTATAGGGTGATACCGCATACACAATAGTTCTATGAGTATGCTATTGGGTGCTTTCCATTCAAGCGACTCATGCGTCGTCTTGAGTTAACTCGCGGAAACTCAAGTCGACTTGTGTCTTCACGAATGGAAAGCAAGTTTCAGATGCGCAGTAGCTGATGCGCTAAGGACTTTCACGAGGACTCGTGATTGGTGCGTTTTTGTGGGAAGGAAATCAGGAGCTTCCTTCTATTTGAGTTATGAACATAAAAATGAGTTGTAGGATGATTAATTAAGAAAATACTTAACTTAAACATTTGTTCTGAATTATCGGTTATTTTCAATATGCCTTTTGCAGACGTATTGTGATTTAGAGCTTGCGCCGTCCTTCTTCTTTTTTCAATAACTCACCATTACCGGTGTGTCACCGTGTGTCGACTCGCGTTTGACACACTAGCGACACACACTGATTGGAAAGCACTACACGCGACACAAGTTGACTTGTGTCGACTTGCGTCGATGATTGGAAAGCACCCATTATGTAGCGTGTTGTAGTAGCATTCTATTTTTCACAAGCTCTTTTAACTCATTTTGACTTCAAAACATTACTGACGTGTTACTGCCACGTTTAATTTATAAAGTGATAATACATGCTCAATCCCGCTAATACGTATACGTATTCTAAAATAGGTTAAATATTTTCTTACTTAGTTTTAAACTATTCCCTTGCAAATACAACTCTTTGTTTTGAATTGTATTAATATTGATATTTTTGTTTGGCAACAACGACGCTGCTACCATTTGGTAGCATTGGTATTAATTACACCATGCCAATAACCAATGAAATATTTAAATTAAATAACAATTATAAGAAGATCCTTCGTAGGGTATATTCCTTAATTAAGTTGGTAAATAGGCTTGTAAACACGATCGTCAAAAGTACCGTTGCCAATGATAACAGCATACCTTAGCGCCACTTTCATGTAACTAAGGCTTTTCTCCTTTTTTTCGAGCAAACATTTATAAATATCCATTAAACAAGTGTGGTAAGGCGAGCACTTTTTTTACAATACTAAATTCTACGTAAAATTGCGCATCTTATATTAGTTTTTCGTCAAAACCACATTTCTCTTTACCTTGCTAATCTGCAAATTTTACTGCAAGGGCCATGCTCTGCCGTATAACCAAGTATAATTTAGCTGATTTCCAACGTCTTTTTTCTTCAAGTATATGATGGAAACGCCTCATTATTTTATTTCCAATCGATAGAAGGCCCAAAAAATGGTGTCCTGAAAACTTCACAAAAATGACATCTACCTACTTCATAATTAGGTCGAGCCTCCTTAAAAAGAGATATTGTTTCTCAAAACAAGCCCAATTCTTAGAAATATATGGCAATTTTAATTGATTTATAAGGATATTTGCTCTGTTAAGAGAACGGATGGCGCACCCCATTTCGCACCAATTTTCTGCTTTTGGCTATAAAATAGCAAATATATTCCCGGAGAACAGTAAGTAATTCATACCACTAATTTCAATTAAGTTTAGGCTAGAGTGCTAATGTAATGAAAAAATTATGACCGGCTGTGGAGCTGAAAATAAATTGGAATTTTTTATCGCGCTGCGGATTCTAGCTCTACGCGCTAGCTAACGATATTACTGTGATGTGGCAAGTATTATTATATACTATAGACCCATAAACTAACACTTAACGAGATCTTTTTCTAATGTGCATATCTTTAAAGGCCACCAAAGGTGCTATGACAGTGATTTGAAGAGAGTTTTCATTCTCTTTCGTGTGTCCGACAACCAAAGTTTTCTCACTACGGACCCATTCTAGGAGCTAACCCTGGCATTCCGGACGGGGAGATGTTACATCGTGGACTCCATGGCTACTTTCTGTAAGATTAATCTAATACTAAAGTTGGGTTCTAAACTTGTCTTCCTTCTCTCTCGTACATTCACATTATTGCTACAGTCGTCCTGTTATGATGGGCCTTTTAAAGTGCTGTAAGGATAGGGAATCTGCTGAAAATATAGTAGAGAAATTTCCATTAAAAAGCAATTTCCTTTCGGCAAATCTCTCTACATTAAATCTGCTATTTCTCTTGTCAATAAGCCCTAAATCTCTGAGGATAAAAACTATATAAAATACAATAGCAATTGGAAAAAAATATGGGCATAGCTGGAATTTGAATCCTTGGGGATGTCTGAGAGTGTCGTATTTGGAAAAGAAGGTTTTAAAGCGGTAAGTGTACTATCTACCTCTCGAAAGCTTTTCCCTTTCACTGAGTTTATTCTCAATTATTGCATAAAAATATAACCTTCCGATACGTGAAGCGCCTCTTTTATGTACAGATCCCTGAGAGAGTTTTATTTCCCGACCGCTATACTGAACGGATTACGACACGAAATCTACAACTGATTCGAGACGAATCTAGATCGGCTCAAGGCAGAAGAGAAAGGACGGTAAATAAAACGTTATATCTTATCTCTCACAACTTCGGTCTCCAGTCCAGTAAAGTCAAAGAATCTAGAGATACTTTGTCATGCCTATGAGCGAAACCAGGATTTTATATGTGACGAGGGAGTTGGGGGAAGGGGAGGTAGGTGGGTGAAATCGGTTAAAATGCCACTTTTACGTTCCCTCCGGTTCCATTACGCCGCCATTGCTTTTCACCATAACTTGCGAGAGGTTAAAAGAGGGCAACAAGCGAAGAACGATTTCCGTGACCAAGAAACCAAAACGAGTCCGTTAAAGGCATTTTACAGCGAATCGCAAGCACCACGCTCTTAAACCCATACTGTTGTTTCACATCCCTTCAATTTCCAGGACAGGAGAGATGGAAACATGCAATAAAGGGGATATCATGACCAACAAACTTCTACCTTCAAATGGTTTTCATTTATTCCCCAACATGATTTGAGGTTAAGTTTCTCAAAAGCCTGCGGGATAATAGAAAAAAAGGCAACTTCATAGCCTATCACTTCGCACCTATTAGTGTGCAGCGTAGAGCAGCTAGTTAGTTGTACTAAAAGGTATTACGACATGTATTGCAGTGTATCGAAATAATAAGGTTATTAAAAATAATATACAGTGTATTGTAGCCTGGACGGTGGAGTGCTTTGCTTTGCAGATGCATGAGTGTGTTGAAATGGGGAAATTATTTTATGCTAGGATCGTCCAGATTTTATAATAGAATGGTCCAGTAGGTTAGATCATGAAGATCAAATTATAAATAGATAGTAAGACAGGGATGTTCAAAAATTCATTTTTGCTGTGCAAAATACGAGAATAACATCAGAGAAAATATATATAACATTTTTTATATAGCTTATTCTCTGCTTATCATTTTAGTTAATCTCTATAGACGAGGTGATTGATAATAATCCGTGAGGTTTCACGGATATCATAACAACCATTTATGATACATGGATCAGGCGTATAATTTCCGTTTCTGTATGTTCATTTCGTCCATAATACGGCATAAGAAGAATTACTTGGCATGGGTTTCTTACTTGAATATTCGGTGTGGAAGAGTATATGCTATTTCGATAGATAACTGTTCTTGCAGGGTATGCCGTCAAAATACTTACGCTTGTGAGATGAAACAATTTGACAAACACTGTCCTTAAAGGCTGATATGTTGTAACAATCATGATACATTTATAAAAATAATAAACTTAATTAGATTTTAAATGTATTTATAACAATATTAATTAAATTTCAAACGTTATTATAATATTATCTCTAGGCTGGCAACCTGCTTAGAAATGGGTTTTTGTAAACAAGTTGTAAACAACTGGGGTTGGGATCGCTAATTTTGAGATAGCTGAGATGGGTTTTTTTTTGTGAAAGCATTTTTTGTGAATATTAAGTTTGAGAATAGTGCATTATATTAAATAATTTTTTGTTTATTTTACTTCCTTAGTGTACATAGTGCTCCCAGAATATAAAAAAAAACCAAGTACACTCCCCTCTACTATCCAGACACTAAGTTTGAAAGGCTAGTTCGACAGATTATTTTATTATGTAACGTTACTTATACTTGTACGTGCTATGGTTGATTTCGTTTCATGTATTTTATTTTTGAAAGTCTTATTACATTTACGTTCTGATAGGCTCAAGGGCCTGTCGATGGGAAATGCATAAAGGCCGTTTTACACGGTAATTGAAACTGCGCAAGTTGATTTTGATTCCGTTTGAGCAGTCGTCTGCGAAAGTCCGTGACTTAGAGAATTGCGAGGATGCTTGCTAGACAGCTTTACACGGTGCAATCGTCGGTGCATTATGTCAGTGACAATATACCATTCAGTAGCGGTAATACCGTCAATATTTAATTGCTAGAATTCCCCAGGCAGTTCGTTGCCGCTACATCTGCAACATCTAGTGAGAGAAATAATCATCTAACTTGCGCGAACACATGTAACCGATTAGAACATGTTTTAATTTGCTCGCAAGCGTTCGCGCAGTGGCGCTGTCTGTCCTCGCAAGTCGTCGCTTTACAAGGTGCAATATTTCTTGCGCAAGTGTTCTCGCAACTGCCTGCGCAGTATCAATGACCGTGTAAAACGGCCTTAATAAACAGTGTAAAAGAATAACTCAAGAGTCAAGTTAATGAATAAAATTCCTTTCGAAAACCCAAATGACAATTATCAGTCATTCTGTATTCAATTATCATACAGATCGTATGGGAGACCGTCAACACAATATGAGTTAAGTCATATTGTGTTGATATTGTGTTGTACACAAGCGAACCTGAGCCAAAATGACCTAACTCTGAAATTATTTCGTACACAAATAATGAGTGACCTTGGTCGTTGCTTCAATCCAACTACGGCATTTCTCAGTTCTCCAGGAGTACGGCCACACACGAACGAGAGAGACAATAGACTCCCAGGAATTCTCTAAGGACGCAGCGAGATGAAGCAAGAGTTAAGTATAATGCAAAGGTTCACCAAGAAGAGATGTGTAAACTTCTTTAGCGTGTAAGGTCAGGTGGAGGGAGGTGGGAGGCAAAAATATTCTGAGATCTCATGAAGAAATTTGGGGATTTTCATTTTGCATTACGAGAGAAAGACAGGAGGACAATTAAAAAAGAAAAAAAATAATCCGTTCATTCGCACTGCTAAATGGAAAATCCAAAACGGAGAGAGACTTGCTGGAATTACTCCAGTGGAGTGAAAAGTGCGCATTGCGGAATTCCAATGTAATGACGATTGTCGACAGGAGAGGTGGAAGGTGGGGGAAGTGCTTTTAAAAACTTCTCCAGACGCAGTAAGTCGGGGAGATTGGAAATGTCGCGAGGATATTCATTAACGCCTCTTGATGGGCAGAATGTCTAACGAACCCTTAGGGAGATTTTCTGTGTAGAAAAAAAGTGTCATCATAATTTCCCCGCAACTCGTTACGTAAGTACACGCGCCAACATTTAGGTGATTGGATGGTGAAAATAAAACGTCGAGCTTCATTTTCAGTACTGATGAGGGAAAAAAAACACCTCTCATTGGTTTGCGAAAACGAAAATACTAACATTTCCCCTATTTTTTTCTCAGAATGTCGTCGGGATAAAGGTATATGCAAGAGCAAACTTTAGGATGATGCTTAAGTCATAATTGGGAACCAAAATCCTGTCATGTGAGTGTGGCGACCTGCAAATTTTTCCATATAAAATATTTGTAACAATTCAGTAGCTGGAAAGGAAAGTTGCTCTTTGATGCAGGGACGAGGGAAACTAAAATACTTCTTTCTTCTATTCAAATAAAGGTATAAAATATGTATACTTGATGAGTACCGAGTATCTAACAGAGTTTCAGTTGTTGGTTTTTTTTTGGATCGTCACCGCCTCTTTTTCTGCATTCATTCTATTGCCCTACTTCCAAGCGAAAACAAGTTTTCTTGCCTAATTCTCTTTGTTAATCTTCATGCCTTACGGCTAGGGGTCGGGATGATGTAGGAACTAGAGTAATACATTCCTATCCCGAGGGCCAGGGTTCGAATTCCAGCAGGGACGTTAAGCCATGGTCCCCTTAAGACTGCCGTTAAGAGACCCTATTATCTTGCATGTTTCCATGCAATAACCTAGTTGCATGCCAATAGTGATCTTCACCCCCTGCCACACACCCTCGCGGAGGCATGCAGGGTATTGCGTGGATTTAGATGTAGGTGACTTCGAACTGCCTTCGTATCACCCTAAAATTTTACCATTTGCCTCCCTCTACCTCACGCAGCATTTCTCCCTCTGCCAATATCTCTACCGTACCACTTCCTCTTTAAATATCCAGTGCGAAAGTAAACACTTTCGGTTTTTTTGCCGATGGCATGAGATGCTCAGAAAACAAATAAGACCTACCAATTTGCATTTGGCATCTAATGGAATAACTATATTTCCTCATCATTCATGCTTATTATAATAAGTCTATGCATTAAAATAATTTCAAATGTAATAAAAATAATTTCAAATGTAATAAAAATGATTTCAAATGAAATAAAAATAATTTCAAATGTAATAAAAATAATTTCAAATGAAATAAAAATAATTTCAAATGTAATAAAAATAATTTCAAATGAAATAAAAATAATTTCAAATGTAATAAAAATAATTTCAAATGTAATAAAAATAATTTCAAATGAAATAAAAATAATTTCAAATGAAATAAAAATAATTTCAAATGAAATAAAAATAATTTCAAATGTAATTAAAAATAAAATGTAATGTGTAAATGAGTACTGTTCTTGAATTATTCAAGATCATTAATCCATCCATCAGATGGGACGATAACGAGTAGATATAATTGACTGAGGCAGGCGAGACATTGTGGAAAGTATACATGTTGATAATAAAACAAGGTGGAACGTTTTCACATACATCAGGTGATGATGACCTAAAGGTTGAACGTTAGGTCGTCGTTAGGCGTTGTACCTGCATAAAACTTGTGGAAAAAGTGCCACATTGTTTTATTATCAACAAAGAGTAGATAGTTTGGCGCCTTTCGTCAAGCTTAAAGTTTACGTTAATGCTGACACCAGGATTCTCTCCACCCTTCCTTTGTTCCGTGAAAAATCTTACATTTGTCCAAGAATCCACCTTCTTCCGGTCATCTCCCACCAAATAAGTATATCTAGTACATACTGCTGCATGTAATAACCAAGAACTTAAGGGTAAGAACGTAGCCAAATACGTAAGCCAAGAACGAATAGTATTTTTTTATCGATCGATTATTCGAGAAGAAAGCACGCATTCTGTTCTAATTCCGTCTGATACCTAGAAATATCAACCGGGATGCTTTGTGCTGTCTCTCACGATAACGTCATATCTCTTCCGGACGCAATCCACGCGAAACAGGCAATAAAACAAAAATAGTCAAGTTGGGTTTTCTTCTCGACAGATAGATGGCACGAACGCGGAGTTAATACATAAATAAAATCCAAAGATTTATAGAAAAGAAGAGACAGACAGAGGAAAGATGGAGTGAAGGAACTATGCGTTGAATAGGATCATCACCAAGGATCGCGCGGACGTTGGCCATTTATTTATTTTCACGTCGCCTAGCGACGCGTAAGTGTATCTCGGAAGAGAAAACGAAAATTTGCTCAAACTGACGCAATTTGCCGAAATTCATACAATATTCGAGCCCCTGTGACAGTACCCTAGGTAATCTACACCATTTAGGGTAAGATTCAGGTATTGAGAAAGAATGGAATGCAAGCAAATGCCGGAGCTCGTCTACTGCTTAAGTAATGCAAAGTCTACAATTTAAAGTACCATAGGGCTAAACTTGAAGTATTCTCCAAGTTGGGAACGGTAAATAATAAGGAGATTTCCTGACTCCACGGAAACTCTAGCTTGAGCCTCATGGATAACCACTTCCAGCATCTAAACTCTTGTGACAGGCCAAAACTTTCAAAGTTCATTATTCGCGGAACCAACCTCTCTGGAATTGAGGAATCTTATATATAAAGCAGAATATATTTTTGTATAAGTGTTGATATGTTCGCCTAAAACTCGAGAACCAAATGTATCACAGCTTTGAAACTATAAGGTTTCAGGAAATGTCATCCTTGGACATATAATAGGCTACTTGTCTTGTAACTAATGGTCCTCGGTTCGACCCCAGTCGATTCAAAAGAGTCCTCATAAGAAATACATGTAAAGATCTTTCTTAAAGCTTGCAGATATTTTTTCATTTGAAAATTTTAAATAGAATACCTTCATACATACTAAAATACATACGTGAGACGCACAACGGCCGAAAGATAATTAAATAAAGATTCTTATTATTATCATCTAATTTTGCTTTCGGATTAAAACTGCTGGTAGTACTTCAATAAAAAATGATGATTTTTGGTGTATTTTTTTAGTTTAAACAGCCCTATCCCCTTTACGACAAAAGGGATTGTTGCATTAAAAAGTAGAATGTGGGCATGTGTATAGACCGTATAGACATATTCAATCGCCTAAAACTCGAGAATCAAACTTAGTACAGCATGCAAATTGTGAAGTTTAATAAATTTCTTCTTCTTGCAGTTAATAGGTTACTTTTTATGTAAATAATATAGTCTCCAGTTCGACCCCAGACCAGCCAAATCGTTCCCATAAGACGTACCTACTTGTAGAGATTTTATTGCTTGAGATAATTATTTCATTTGTTAATTTCAATTATAAATGTACATGACAAGAAATTCGGACGCGCACTAGACGAAAGATAATTCAATAACAATTTTTACTTTCATCGTCGAAAACTTATTTTTCGTCAAAATTACCGAAACTTTGAAACTTACTGCGGAAATTTCTGAAATTTCACTGCTTAAACAGCCATTTCCCATGGCGACAGAAGAATTTGTTTACAAATAAGTTTGATATGGCTCGTTAACTGAGACGTTTGCTTGTGTTTCCCTCTATACTATTATTCCTTTGAATTATTTGTGCTGATTTATCGCTTGATACCTGTATTTGATTCTTCCTTGTTCGTATATGTCTTTAGTGGTGAGTATTAATTTACTCATATCCTTCCTGGTATTTTCAACATCAATATTGACCGGAAAAGGTTAAACGGGGTCCCTGTTTTGTTGGTAAGTTGAAAACGTTGAATACGGTCAGTGAATTACTGACAGTGAAGGTCAAGGAGGTACAACTGGAAAATATTGATTGTGACATCGAAATGAGAGAGAAGAAAGACTACCAGAATTCTGCACTCCTCACAAACTGCTGGTGGTTGATATAAAATTTAAAAAACACCACCTTAACGGATATACATGGAAAATGTCAGGAGAGAGTAGAAAATACCAGATCGGCTATATTTTAAAGCAGCAGATATTGAGGAAACAGGATTAATACTGCAAAAGCTACCAGGGTGCAGACTATGACCGCAACCTAGTGGGAGTGAAATCGCACTTAAAATTGCAAGAAACTGATGGAAACAATGATGAATGTAAGCAAGTAGAAAAACTGAAGGGAACTAAACAACGGCTGGTCTTTCAAAATACAATGGAAAACAATGAAAGGAACTGACAGATAAATATGTAGAAGACAGGTAGGAGAATATAAAAACCGGTTACAGCAAGCCGCAAAGGAAGTTCACGGAAGAAACAAGTAGTGAAAAAAGTCTTACATAGACCACAGAGGAGGTCTTAGAATTGATTGAAGAGAGAAAAAAACACAATAATAAGGAAACAGAATCAGGGCAACTCTGCTCAAAAGAATAAGGAATGAGATTAACCATGAAGAGAGAATAGAATGAGAAATATGGATGAAAGAATGGCTCACCGCATAGGGAAAAACTGCTATACGCTTTGGACGTAATACTGGAAGATTTCCATAGATGTCGTTGTAAGAATTTTTCGCGTTACGTCACAAACGATGTATCACGCTTCCATTGCTTTCGTTTTTCTAACCAAATTAAGTGGCACATAACATATGCTATAGTTGTAGTTTTTTTATTTTATTATTATGGTGCGATATGCCTTTACATAACGACAAGATTCAACGCATTTACCTAACGTCATCATGGATCTGTTAACATCTCTCTCACTATTAAACCAAACATACCTTATCGTAGGAGGAATTCCATGTTAAGTCATTAAAAATACATAATCCACCCCTACAAGAAGCAGACAGAGTGGACTACATAATACTTCTCGATTGTGCCACTTAAGGCGAATAGAAACACGGAAGTCATATATATCGTTTGTGACGCAACGCAAAAAATTCTTTCTTCGCCATCTACAGAAACCTTCCATTGCTACATCCAAAACGTTTAACAGTTTTGTCCTATGCGTATTTGCAAAGATGTGGTTGGTTATTCAGGGGAGGCGACCGACAGCTGAGGTCATTTGCGCCATTTTAGGATAGATGGGTGATGGTATGAGACCTTTAGGGAACGGAGGAAGGGTAGAGAGAAACCCGGCGTCGGCATTAGCCTACTCTTAACGAAAGGCGCCAAGGGTACCACGGCGGAACGTCCCATCCGACGGACGGAGTACTGAACTTGAATTGCCCTCCACTAGGCACTCAAGTTTGGACCGGTTTACCACTGAAAAATCCGCCACTGCCGGGAGTCGAACCCGGGCCCTCGGCATGGGCGTAGATGTGCATACAAACGAATTTCACAATAGAAAAAGTATAATTTTCCTACAGGATGGCAAGGAACCAATATAGCGAATGCACCTCAAGATGCAATGTCATTAGAGACAAGAAGGAAGCACTTGTAATTGAACCTGATAATGAAGTGAGAAGCCTGAAAGAATATTGGAGCAGCTATAACACGTTATACATCTCAGTGTGACAGTAATCGAAGAAGAAAATTAAGTTAATAAATATTATATGGAGCAACTCTGGTAAAAATAATAAGGAATGAGATGAACTGTGAAGAGAGAAAAGAAAGGGAAATGCCTTCATCCCTAGATCGGAATCGGAAATCGAATCGGAATCAGAAGAACAGCGGATAAATAAAACTTCTGAAATATGTGATATTCCTGCTAAAATGCGGGAATAGAGAACTTTACCCAACTGTACAAAGTGATCAGCTACGTGTGCCTTGCATGAAGAATACCCACACACTTCGACAAGAAAATAATCATTCCTATTAAAAAAATAATAGGAGGGCCGAGAACTACGAAAATCCTATAATTTATAGGTCTGATGACATATACTTTGACAATATTGATGAAAATGGAAAAGGAGAGGATATTATTTTCAGAATGATAGGCTGAAAGATGACACTTGGGTTCCGAAAAAAACAAGGAAAACAAGAAAAGAACATAAGAACACACTAAGGTTTAGGACCTCATGATACTCACAGAGAAATGAATGGAAAAGAGTCTTCCGACTCTCGATACATTTGTGGAAGCATTTGAAATGTTAATTGCAATATGATGCTGAAGATCCCAAAGGAAACTGGAATATCCTACAATGGGGTCGTTCACCATACATTTTTATTTCCGAATCTGATAAAAATAAAAGTTTCATTTCAATGGGGTTTGTATGCTTGTCTGAATGGAATTAGAACAGGTTCTATTTTCCATACAGTCATTCAGACATTCGCACAAGCTTTCACACAATTTGCCGCTTTACACGGTACAATTTCCTGATACAAGCGTTTGTATGCACAAGAAATTGTACAACGAATTGTAGGTACTGTGTAAAGCAGCCTTTAGAGCTTATTAACTAGTATCGGAGGTATATTCACTCGGTTGATTTGTAATGAATACCTTTAATTCATTAATGAAAAATTATTTGTGCAGTTGATTACTTTGAAAAAGTTAGCATTCAATAACAAATTAAGATTAAAATCCACATAGCCGTAACCAAATTTAACTTAACTTTAACTTAACGTATCTTAATTTGTTATATATTACAGCCGTAGATACGTTCTTTTCATTGTTCAGTTAGTATTCATTTTACTAATTGTAAGTATTCCGTGAAGTTGGCCCATCGCCGAGCGAACTTCACGCCATACTTCGCAGTAGCAGGGGACTCCATGAGCAAAATGCCATGGAGCCTGTGAAACGATTACCATTACTAATACCATTTTTAACGGAGGAGACTTCGAACTTTGATAGTTTTAATAGGTTATTATTAATACATGTTTAATAGAGATAAGGGGCTCTGATATAGAATGGTAAGTTCAGGAGACGAATATTTCCTATGCCTCGCTACGTAAACCATATAAACTACATACGTCAGCAAGAAGGCATCGCACCCTTCCATTTATGAGCTTTTTCAAATGGTCATGCTATTAAAACTTAATTCACTAGTAAACTGTGATTTCTAAATTAAACCTGTTTATGTAAGAAGAATAGATTTATGGTATGGCATGACTTGAAACTAATGAATCATGTTTTCTTCGATGAAGGAAGCTACCCTATTACATAAGATTTATGAAATAATTCGCATCATCGGTCAATAATCCTAGGAATGGTTTGACGCAGCTTTCTAGTCGATTCTTCTATCGTCCAACCTTCCAACCGTCGTTCCAACGTCCATCCAACTTCATATTAACGTCATTCTTTTACATCCTTCACGACCTGTTCCATGTATCTCACTCGGGGCCTTCCTTTGCCATTCTTCCCACTCGCTAGTCCTTCAGCGATTGTAGTCATCAGGTCATCGTGTCTTAAGATGTGGCCGATTAAGTTGTCCCTCCTTTTTAAAGTTGTCAGCAGGCTTCTCTTTTCACCCACTCTTCTTACAACTTCTTCGTTTGTCACTCGGTCGATCCATTTTATCTTCATCATTCTTCTGCAGCACCACATTTTGAATGCTACGACCCTTTTCTTCTTGCTGTCATCGTCCATGCCTCACTGCCGTAAGAAACATGCTCCATATATACGCTCTGATGAATTGCCTCCTTACTTCTCAGCTTGTATTTCTCGCTGTAAGTAGATTCTTCTTTTAAGTAATTAGCATCAGGATAAAAGAGAGAAATAAATAGAACGATGGGTTGAAGTTAAACCAATGTTGGAACAGAAAAATACTGAATGAGGAAATTACGTAAGGCTCGCTCAAGCGTCTGTTGGCATGCAATGATGTCGGGACCCCTCCTAAATGTAAGAAAGCCTGCAATCATCAAGAGGGAACCGGACTGCTTTGTTCCGGGTCATCGTCGCGTTTCGCATTCCTCCGAGCGATAAATTTTCATCATGGCAACCTTCACACTCAACTCCTTTCTTCCAACTCAGCCCCCTGCCCCTTCCTCAACCCTCCTTTCCTTCCGTTCGACCCTTTTTTTTTCAAATCATCCCGACCCTAGTCACGCTATCCCGCCTTATCCGGCGAGGAAGAACTCCCTATCTTTCTTTCTTGTAAGACATGGCTGGAATATTTTTGACATTTATGATAGCGAATGAATGTATCGTCGCATTAAGGACACTGCCTCTTTATTTAAATATATTTTTTAAAAAATTAGTCAAATTTCCGGTTGTGTAAAGAACGCTAATGGACAAATTTGGCGAGGTAAAATATACTAACCATTGTGAGAATTTTAAAAAGTTAAAGACTTCGCTCCAACAGACGTAATAAACGGTTGCAATGAAGGTGGGACTCTAGATGAATGTAGACATTCTTGTGTTTGGCCTTCATTTAGGTTTCATTGAAAGCAACGTTCCTTAAACAACCTTAACAAAATTTAAGCCTTAAACAACTTTAGTTTACGGCTTTTGGATTTAAATTTTAATCTTTTTATTATTTTTAAGCAGTAAAAGCACATCATTTTTCATTAATGATTACGAGTGTGAAAACCTTGTGACACACCCGAACTGACTTCAATTGCCGGGGAGGTAATACCTTCCAAATACCTTCCACTTTGCACAAGATCATTTAGAAAATCACTTACCCATAATATATGCTATTACTGTCTAACCCATAAGATTTTAAGTTCACAATTAGTTTTCTGTGAGACACCCTGTCAAAAGATTTATTCAAATCGAGAAATATAGCATCCACTGGAATATTATTTTCGCCATTAGCTAAAATATCGTGGGAAAAGGGAGCAAGTTGAGTTTCACACGATCTGCTCTTCCGGAAGCCATGCTGAACATTGGACCATAAATTCTGGTTATCTCGGTGCCCCATGGCTGAACTGACAATTCTATGTTCCAGCACCTTGCATGTAATGGATGTGGGGTAGTTAGATGGCTGCTCCCTATCACCACTTCTAAAAATAGGTGTTACATCGGCTGTTTTCCAATCCATCCGTACGACGTGTTTGGTCCGGGATTTATTTAATATTATTTACAGGTAGGGAGAAATTTCGGAAGCTAACTCTCTTCATAAGTGGGGGAAATTTGATCAGGGCCAGGGGCTCATATCTTTAAGTAACTTTTCAATACTATTACGGGGAGTTTCAAATGGCTGCATCAGCCGCTGAAGTTTGGTTCATTCAATTGGTTGCCTCAGTTACCACTCATAATAAGCGACGGAGCGTGCTCCTTCGAGAGATCACCCACAAAGTCTCTCGAGAGACCTTGGTAAACATCATCTCGTCCCTATCGTGGGAAAGGGGAAGAAGAAATACCGCACCCGAAGATGCAAAGTGTGCTCTTAATGAAAAATTAGGAAGGAGACGAGGAATGTGTGTTCGACTTGCGGTGTTCCACTCTACAAGGGAAAATGTTTTAAGGAGTATCACACAAAGGAAATACTGAGACATTCTGTGAGTATTATTTTCCAAATCCCATTAAAAAAATTTCATTTTTAAATAAGTTACAGCATTTTTACTGATGCAACGCATTTTCAACCAGTGAGGTTTAAAAATCCGCCGGAACAGAGGGTTACAAGGCGGTCAAATACCCCGGTACGCAACGTGTTAAAATGAATAAAATAGAAATCCATAATTCGGAGTTTCCATTTAAGCTGCATGTTAATTGACTTTATTTTTCCGAGAATATCATGAATCGATAAGAAAACAGACGTTTTAGCACACTGAAATTTCAGAAACAATAATTGCTGACTTACATTTATTAGATTCTTCACAAACGAGCCTCTCAGCAACGAGAATGTTTATCCAACAGAGAGAGAGACTGCACTAATACCACGGAGATTGCATAAGTGGGTGAGAAAGGTGTGGTCGTTGGCATGAACAGCTGTTCAAGCAAGAAAACTCATGCTTAAAGATTTCATCCTCGAAATCCAAATCCCAGAGATTGCGCAATTTATTACACGTCATAGAAGCACACGCTAGCAGCCCTATTTTTTCAGCAACTAGGGAAATGTTTTGTTTATATGCTGGTAATAAGGCCAAAAGGGAAAATTGATCCTGTTTTTTTTCCTCCTCCTTTCTTACAGCACCAACTAGCAGGGGTACCATTAAAATTGAAGGGGAAGTTTACTGATAGGAGAATATTGTTGCCTTAACAATTTTTAATGTGAAATGTACATACAATTCTGAGAGCTGGCTAATAAATAAGCACCTAACAAACTCCTTTAAAACAAGATATGCTAGTATATATGATGCACAAATCGGCCTAGATTAGAAAAAATACTTTTTGTAGTATCTATCGATAGAAATTAGGTAGAGCTGCATTTGGGTTGGGCTTTTTACACCATTAAAAAATCAGCAAGTCAATCATGGATCATGATAAGGGTTTCTTTAGCAACGATTGTAAGAAGAACAATAAATACAACAAGTTTCAGCGAATATTAAATATTTTCATTTAACGTAGAAGTCAAAAATCATAGCCATAGCCAAATAAGGATGATGGAAGACTCAGTAGTCGATTAAAACATACGTAATTGGCTTGCATTCACGGAATAAAATATACCGTGGGAGGGGATTGGGTCGGCATTATAGATAGATAGATAGATCGATCGATAGATCGATTAAAACATACGTAATTGGTTTGCATTCACGGAATAAAATATACCGTGGGAGGGGATTGGGTCGGCATTATAGATATATAGATAGATCGATAGATATATTTATTTGTTCCAGGACATTATTGTCCCTTGAAACATATACATGAAAACGTTTACATAGTCTCATTACAACATCAACAGGGTAATATAAATATTAAAAATGAGTAGCTGTCTAAGCATCGACAATCTTATAAATCTTAGCAATCAATAGTGTCAATGTAGAAATGGATAAACTGTCTGGAGTTGTTTGGTCGTTAAGAGAAACACCAATTTTCGCCAACGTTTCGCCTCTTTATTGCGGCTTCATCAGGGCTATTTGATGCACAATGTAAGTTTTTACATTTTCATTATTTTTTTACAGATTTCAATATTCAATTTTGTTATTTAAAAAATATGTATATATATATTTTTTTTTAAATAACAAAATTGAATATTGAATGAATATTAATTTATACTCGCGGCTGAGCTTAAAGCCACCGAGTGCGTCCACCGGGTTGCGGATGGTGGGTCGACCTTTAGATATAGAGGTTAGCTGCGAGATAAGCGAGTTTACTCGTCGAATAAGCAGTCGTGGACAAAAAGCGACGGCATTCCGAGGGGGTATTGGTCTATCCCTGGGTAAGGTAGGCCTCTAAGTAATACAGAACCTGTGAAGATGCCGTGACTTGGCGACGGGAGGCCGCCAATAATTACGCTTCTCATCACCCGGAGGAGAGGGCAGCAGATCTTCTTCACATGAGTGAAGGTGGAGACCACAGTGGTCGGTACAGCGACACTCATTTCACTACAGGCGTGGTAACATTTACTTTAACGGCTGTAGTACTGCGATGTGGAAGGCAAGGGGAAACCACCACATTAATATCCCGAGGAGTCGCAGCTACTCCACTCTTTCCTTTATTATCAAGACGTGATGGCACCCTCTCGAGTAAAATATTCCGGAGGTAAAATAGTCCCCCATTCGGATCTCCGGGCGGGGACTACCCGAGAGAGTACATCAGTCAAATGTGATACACTTTTTAGGGTAGGAACATGGAACGTGAGATCGCTTCGGACCTGTGGAAGACTGGAGAACCTGAAGGTAGAAATGCGAAGAATGGACCTCGACGTATTAGGAATCAGCGAAATGAAGTGGCCCGAAGAAGGAGACTTTTGGAGTGGAAGCTACAGGATTATACATACAGGATCATTAAATGGTAATGCTGGAGTAGGGATTATGCACAGAAAGAGCGCCGGAATGCGTGTGAAGAGCTTCCTGCAGTACAATGAAAGGATAATAATGGTGAAGATCGAGACCAAACCTGTAGATACCGTGGTGGTGCAGGTTTACATGCCTACGACTGGCTATGAAGATGAAGAAGTGGAAGACGCCTACGAAGGTATCACGGAAGTTATAAAACAGGTAAGAGGAGAAGAAAACCTAATTATTTTAGGGGACTGGAACGCTATTGTCGGCGAAGGTCAAGATGGAAGAATAACTGGAAAATACGGATTGGGAAACCGAAACGAAAGAGGAGAAAGGCTGCTGGAGTTCTGCACTCAACATAAGTTAGTGGTTGCCAACACATTGTTTAAAAATCACAACCGCAGAAGATACACATGGAAAATGCCAGGAGACAGTAGAAGATGCCAAATAGACTACATTTTAGTGAAGCAGAGATTTAGAAACCAAGTGAAGGACTGCAAAAGCTACCCTGGGGCAGACATCGACAGTGACCATAATTTAGTGATGATGAAATGCCATCTAAAATTCAAGAAATTGAAGAAAACAAAGAAGAATATATGGCAAGTAGAAAAACTAAAGGAGGCTCAACATCAACTGGCATTTCAAAAAGCTGTGGGAAACAACATAGGAGAGAACCTGAATGAGAAATCAGTGGAAGAGCGTTGGGAAAACATTAAATGTGGACTACAGGAAGCCGCAAAAGAAGTTCTTGGAAGAAGAAAAGTTGCCAAGAAGAAGCCATGGATCACGGAGGAAGTCTTGGAATTGATTGAAGAAAGAAGAAAGTACAAGAATGCGAAAACTGAAGAAGGGCAGCTCTGCTACAAAAGAATAAGGAACGAAATAAGTCGCAAAGCAAGGAAAGCTAGAGAGCTGTGGTTGAAAAATCTTTGCGAAGATGTACAAAGCAACCTTGCACTTGGAAAGGTAGAAGCGGCCTACAGCATAGTGAGGAACCACTTCAAGGAACGGAGCGCAAGAGGCAATGCCATAAGGGACAAGAATGGAGGAATTTTGATTGAAAACGAGGACAAAGTGAAGAGGTGGAAAGAATATCTGGAAGAGCTATACAATGGAAAAAATCTCAGCACAAAAGCTATTGAAGAGGAAAGCGAAGTGGAAATAGATGATATGGGGGCATCAATATTAAGATCGGAATTCGACGCTGCAGTAAGGGATCTTCGGATGAATAAGGCCTCAGGTATTGATGATGTCCCTGCAGAACTAATTAAAAATGCAGGAGAGAAGACATTAATTCATCTCTACAAAACCATCTGCGACATGTATTCAACAGGGGAAATTCCAAGGGACTTCGAGAAAAACATCATAATTCCTATTCCCAAGAAGAAGAGAGCGGAGAAATGCGAAAAGTTTAGGACTATAAGCCTGACGACACATGCATCAAAGATACTGACCAGGATCATCTACAGAAGAATAGAACGAAAAGCAGAGGAGTTCCTGGATGAAGATCAATTCGGATTCAGGAAAAGTAAGGGTACAAGGGAAGCAATATTGGCCCTTAGGCTACTCATAGAGAAGAGAATGGAGAAGAACAAACCTACCTTCATTGCATTTGTGGATTTAGAAAAGGCCTTTGACAACGTGGATTGGGATTCAATGCTTGGAATTCTGAAGGGAATTGGAGTGTCCTACAATGACCGAAGAATTATACACAGTCTGTACAAAAACCAAGTTGCTGTGATTAAATCTGGACCCAGCTGTGAAGAGGCAAGAATAAGGAAAGGAGTGAGACAAGGCTGCGCACTGTCTCCCGTAATTTTTAATGTTTACATCGAGAGAGCCATAAATGAAGTCAAGGAGAAGTGTTCTGGAGTGAAAATCCACGGAGAAACAATCAGTATGCTACGATTCGCTGATGACATAGCTCTCATAGCAGAGACAGAGAAGGAGCTGAATAAGATGCTAACAACCATGGAAAGGACTATGCCCAGATATCAGCTGAAGATCAATAAGAAGAAGACTAAGATATTGGTGTGCAGCAAAAGAGAAGAGGCCAAAACCAACGTTAAACTAGGAAAACAGAAACTGGAAGAGGTGAAAGAGTTCTGTTACCTGGGAAGCAGAGTAACCAACGATGGACGAAGCAAGAAAGAAATAGTGAGTAGAATAGCCCAGGCAAAGAGGGCATTCTTTCAGAAGAAGAGTCTACTTACAGCAGGAAATACAAGCATAGAAGTAAGGAAACAGTTCATCAGAACATACATCTGGAGCATTTTTCTTTACGGCAGTGAATCATGGACGATAACAGCAGCGGAGAAGAAAAGGGTAGAAGTATTTGAAATGTGGTGTTACAGAAGAATGCTGAAGATTAAATGGATCGACCGAGTAAGTAACGAGGAAGTGCTAAGAAGAGTAGGAGAAAAGAGAAGTCTGCTGACAACTCTAAAAAGAAGAAGGGAAAACTTAATCGGTCATATCTTGAGACACGATGGCCTGATGAAGACTATCGTCGAGGGAAAAGTGAACGGGAAGATTGGAAAAGGCAGGCCTCGTATGAGATACATGGAACAGGTCGTGAAGAATGTAAAACAGAAGAATTACGTCACAATGAAAAGGTTGGCCGATAGAAGAAACGAGTGGAAAGCTGCGTCAAACCAATCCTAGGATTGTTGACCAATGATGATGATGATGATTAATTTATAAGTTGATGGTATTGTTGAGTAAGATATATTTATAAAGTTGATATAATGTTATGGTATATTTTACTTAAATTTTGTATATCTATTCTGTTATTGCATGCAGTAGCATTTTTTACTATATAAACCATTTCTTTAAAAAGCCTCTTTTGAAGGTTAGATTCAAAATCAATCGATTTTGCATCTTCAAATATAAAGGAATGGTTGCTTTCCAAAGAATGTTTTGCCAAGGCACAGGTTCCAGTATTTGTTTTAATTGAAGACTTATGGCCATTAATTCTATTTTTTTTAAGTATTGTGCAGTTTACCCAATATAAATTTTATTACAATCTTGGCAAGGTATGCTATAAACCAACAACTTATCCAACTTATCCATTTCTATATAAACAAAGTGGTCGATAACATACTTCATTATAAGAATAGTGTCAATGATTAAACTCTAATTTTAAAATACAACCAATTTATAGATAGAGGTTAGACGAGAGAGAGAGAGGTTAGAGGCGAACCGGTAGAGTACTGACTTCCCCTCCAGAGGATCGCCGTAGGAACCCCGACAGGGACAATGGAACATTTGTCTCTGGAATCCCTTGTCCAATACGGTGAGGAGTACACTTCGAGATCAGCTCTTCGTCGGATAAGACGTTAAAACGTGGTCCCCTTCACGACTTTCTCTAAGAAAGGGCTAACGACGACGACAAGTTTCTATAAACCTTACGTCCCTTCCCTGCTAAATACCTATCTCTCAAAAAATATTCACCAATCCTCGATGACGTGAACTAATTGAGGTGCCAGCAGTCTCCGCCCGAATAAAAATAGCAACATCTATAGCTTCAGGAGGAACACCCAATTTTGTAAAAAAATTTAAAATTAAAATCACATAACAATTAATGGAAAAACATAATATCCTCCTGGAATCGAATCCAAGTGTTTAGTAAAGTTTTTTTTCTGATCACCCCAAGCTTGTGCAAACTTAATGCATATCTAATTCTCTTTATGGCAAATCCCTTGTCCATTGAACACAATTTCTAAAATAGAATGTTTAAATTTGTGGTTAGAAACGAATTCTCAAACGCTCAAACACTAGGCACTTGATACACTAATATTATTTATTCAAGGGATGGTAAGACTGTTTTTGCGACTAGCAGTCAGTAGGGGCCACTAACGTTGTCGGCGCGATTGCTCAGTGTTTCGCATTGTACAACGTATGGCCTCCGGGCGTATTCCGGTTTTGTTTACCTTGGAGACGAGAGATGACCTCGGCCGAAGAGTCAGACGATTTCCATTCTCCCGGGATCCTGCGGCGTTATCGCCAAGCGAGGGGAGTTCAAAGACTTCCCATCTACATTCTACATGTGCCTCTATTTTTAGGGACACTGCGGATTTTCCATCCGCTACTGCCCCAGGAAAGGTAAGAAGAGACTTCTCCAACCAACATCCAATAAACCCAACGAAATGTGAGTTAAGAGAAGGAAAAGAGAATCATTCTCTCACTTCAGATCCCGTGATAGTCGAGCTTCGGACCTTATCCTATCCCCATCCCTTCCATTCCTATCCTTATACCTTTCCTCCCGGTCTGAAGCGCCTATTAGTGCGGAAACAGACTTGAAAACACCCATAGAATCTCTCACTTCATATTTTGGGGCCGGGTTGGTGTACGAGTTAGAATATTGACTTTTAACAGGGAAGGTTTCGGTTCAAAACCCTAAAGTGGAATTTTTTTATTAGTAAATGGACCCCTGCCTGAATGTTTTGTGAAGATCATTCCAGTACAGTACTCCGTCCGTCGTATCGGACGTTAAGCCATGGTCCCCTTGGCGCCTTTTCGTTAAGAGCAGGCTAATGCCAACACAGGTTTTCTGTCCGCTCATCTTCCTCTCATTTCCATTCCTATCCTCCTTTCCAACATTATCCAACATTTCTTCCCGGTCTGTATCGCCTATTACCGCGGACAGACTTGAAATTACGGATGACCTGATCATTCTCTAGGGGTCGGGTTAGCGTAGTAATTATAGTAGTGGCCTCTCTCACTTCGGGGGTCTGGGTCCAACTCCCTGGCACTGTAATAAAATTTGTTTCACTGATAAAACCGGCTCCTGTATGGAGAGCAATCAAGTTCAGTTCTCTGCCCGTTAGATGGAACGTTAAACCGTTGTCCCCTTGGCGCCTTTCGCTAAGAGCTAAAGGCCGTATCACACTAGCGATTGCCGGTTGCCGTTGCTGGTTACGGTTTGTGTAAACAGTTCCAATCACTCTGACCGCTTATATAACCGGCCGGTTGTATAATCGCAGCCAATAGGATCTCGCCTCACGGTCACTTGCTGTTTCTGTTTACATTTTGTTCCTATGCTGCCTCAAATTCAGGATTTATGCCTCAAAAACAAGATACAAATGAATTAAGTACATTTAATCTCACCTCGATAAAATATATGCTATTTTAATATATCCTTCATAAAAAAATAGATGATGCAAGAGAGTTAAATGCTGTTTAAATTGTTTTTTGAATATTTTTAATGTTTAGGACGTAGTTGAATGGTAACAATGAAATTATCACGATGTGTAAACAAACATCACGCGACCGCGGGGTGAGCTCCTATTGGCCACGGTTGTATAACCGGCCGGTTGGAAATAGAAGCGCTCCTATCATTCAACCGTTGAGATCTGGTTGGCGCTGATTGGTTGACTGTACAACCGCAACCGGAAACCGCTAGCGTGATACGAACTTAATGTCGATGATGTGATTCCCTCCAGCCTTCTTCCTTACCCTTCCATTCCCATCCTTCTACCTTTTCTCCTTTTTCTCCAAAGCGTCAGTAACTTCGGGCACATACCTGAAAACTACAGATAGATCTGTAGGGTTTTCTGGAGTGAGCACACTTGCTGCTTGCTGAGCAGCAAAAAAAACTGGTTACCGCGCTAAATGAACCAGGTTAAAAATCCAATATAATTTATCCTGGTATCCAACCTTGATTTTCGAGTGGATAGATCTTCGGGATGGACAATAATGATTCGTTCGTCGAATGTGACGTTAAGCTGTGTTCCCCTTGGTGTCTTTCGTTAAAAGCATGATAATGCCAACGTCGGATTTCTCTCTATCCTTACCATATTCCCTTGCAATCGCATCTTGATGACTTTCCTCACGATCTGGGGTGATTTTAGGTGAAGGATAGACTTGAACCTAATGATGAGCTGGAAGAAGGAGGGCGAAATTAGTCGATGGGACCTTAAAATGTAAGAATGATAATTTCAGGATAACGAAGAAGAGGGAAGGAGTTCGAATTGATGAGTTTGGTAGAGTGAATCTTTTCTATTCCGGCGACCCGGTTTTGAGATGAAGTTCACGGTATAACGGGTCAATAACAGGAGATTTTGGCGTATTCGAGGTAGTTTCTAGTACAACTATAAAAGTACTTTTTACTTCCGTACTTTCGGCCTAATTAAATGTTGTTTTAAATTGTAACAAAAGACGAACCATTTAATTAAAATTATATTCCTTCAAATATCAGGAAAATTTACTTGCCCGTGACCGGTGAATGTTAAACTAACGTCAGTTTTTTCCATTCGTATACCATTTAGCTTCACATACCTGGTGCAAGGTAGTTAAAGATTGGTAAGTTAGTTATTCAGGGGAGGTGACCGACAGCTGACGTCATTTGCGCCCTTTAAGATACGAGGATAATTGTGTAATATTAGGGATTTTCAAGGAACGGAGGAAAGGTGGGCAGAAACCCGGCGACGGCATTGACCTCCTTTTAACGACAGGCACCAAGGGGACCACGGCTTAACGTCCCATTCGACGGTTGGAGTACTGAACCAGAAATTCCCTCCACTAGGCACTCAGGTAAGACATTTGCCACAGAAAAATCCGCCACTGGACAGAATCGAACCCGGGGCCTCGGGATGGTAGGTCAGTACTCTAGCCACCACAGTAACCCGATCCCCGTATTTCTAGGTACTAGAGAGGCATGGCATAGAGTCATTTTCCCCATTCAAGACATTGGATGATTAGTTAGAAGCAGGAATGTTCAAGGAATGGAGGAAAGGGTGGAGCGAAAACTCGCGTCGGCAATCAGTACCCTTCGAACCTCCAATCAGTATCAGAATCAGAAAGGCGCCAAGGACTCCACTATTTGACGTCCGGACAGATTAATAAACTTGTTGTGCTTTCCACATTGCACTCTGGTACAGACGTGTTTACTTATTAAAGCTTACTACCGGGAGTCGAACCCGGATCCTCGAGATGAGAAACTATAACTGTAGACAACACGCCAAATCCGATCCGATCCGGTCATGATTTATCCTTGGCGGTACACACTAGAGGGGAATAATAAAGTACACCTTCCATGCAAGTGAGCATCTCAAATGCGCCAAAATTCTCTTTTCAAGTTGGCGTCGAGTGATACAAATCCAATACTATTCTTGACCTATATTCGTTTCACGGAATAAAGAAGGGCCATGCAGGCTGTCCCCAATTTACGTAAGCCTATACTTACGTAAATCCGCATTTACGTAAGTGACACAATTACTCGAAAATACGCTACTGAATTGGTGATTTTCAAGCGTGAATTTAAAACAAAAAGAAAAGTCTTGTCGTAGCAAATGAAAGAAAAGCGTGAAAATTTCATGAAAACCAAGTTTAGCCACATACTATAATACTCATTCCTGCACACCGTCCGACCCGAGTTTTCGACTTAACATAAATTTCGACTTACGCGGAGAGTTTGGGAACACATTGATAACGTAACTGGGGGACTCCCTATACATGACGGTTATTTTCATTTTCCTACTTTGTAAAACACCATACTATACCGGGATATTCTCGTTACATTCTCTACCCACATATTTGTTTTATACGATGTATCATATATCTACTGTACATCTTCGTACAGAGAGGTGATGTGATGTACTACGATATAAAACTCCTTGGAAAATGCTGTAATATCCACATGAGGTGAAATCGATTGCAGGAAAAGGGAGGAATATGATAAGGTTATAGCATGAGATGAGGGAGGTGGGGTGTATGCATAACTCAAGAAGGAAATGATATCAGAAAAGAAACATTCAGGAGTTCTCCGGAGAAGACGTATCCTCTCTCGAGTCAAAGAGAGTAGACGTATTCCTTGACTGGAAGAATACTAGAATTAAGAGACAACAAAATTAGGCTCAAGAGATCATGTTGATGTGGTGGCTCGAGTCCTCCAATCCTGAGAGCTCAGGCTCAAATTCTGGCAGTGGTATAGATATTCCAGTCCCCATTGATATCCATAAAGAGAGTTTTTCAATTTCAGTACTCCGTCCGTCGGATAGGACGTTAAACCATGGACCCTTTGCTGCCGTCCTTTAAGCAGGCTAATGCCGACGCCGGGTGTCACTCCACCCCTATCCGTTCCCTGAATATATTAATATATCTACCACATTACCCACCCATCTTAAGTGACGCAAATTACCTAAGCTGTCGGTTGCCTCTCCCGAACAACTATCGCAACAATAGGGTAGTTTCCTATTACTTTATTATTGCATGGATCAAAAGTTTCTAACCTCTTTATTTTAAGCCGTTCATTTTTCAAATTACATCAAGTATTTTTCCTCATTAATTAAAAAGTGAAAAGATTCACGGGAGCGAATGCATGAAAGCAAACTATTTCGCGCCGGAAAATTATACGTGTGACGTCAATGGTATTTCCTCTCCATGCCGCTAGGTGGTTCTGCGGAAGCTTCCAAGCAGACCGTGCATTCCATGAAAGCGTATTATCTAGCATCTGAGGTACATTTTTTATCATTTATTTATCATGGTTTACTTTCATTTATGTAATTAAATATATTTATTCAGTTGAATCGTTTAAAAAAAAGTTGGCACGTATGAATTTTACTAAGCGTTCTGTAAAGTTGGCCCATAGCCGCGCCAACTTCACGCCATGCTTCGCAGTAGTAGAGGACTCCACGATCAGGAAGTGTAGGAACCTATAAAACATATATCAATACCATGTTATCAAGAAAGTAAGGAATAATCAGCAGACTAGCCCAGGCGAAGGGGGCATTCTATAAAAAGAATAATCTACTCACTTGGAAATACAAGCGTAGAAGTAAGGAAACAATTCATCTGGAGCATGTTTCTTTAAGACAGCGAGGCATGGACGATGACAGAAGCGGAGAAGAAAAGTGTGGATGCATTCGAAATGTGGTGCTACAGAAGAATGATGAAGATTAAATGGATCGACTGACTAAGTAACGAGGAAGTTCTAAGAAGTGTGGGAGAAAAGAGAAGTATTCTGAATACCCTAAGAATAAGACGAGATAACTTAATCGGCCATATCTTAAGACACGACGGCCTGATGAAGACAATCGTCGAGGGACAAGTGGACGGGAAGAATGGCAAAGGAAGGTCTCGTGCGAGATATGAGGAACAAGTGATGAAGGATGTGACAGGGAAGAAACATGTGAATATAAAGAGATTAGCCGATAGAAGAACTCAGTGGAGAGCTGCGTCAAACAAATCTGAGGATTGATGACCATTGATGATGATGATGAATACAATGTTTAACGGAAGGGACTTTTCAATCTTTCATAGTATTCATAGGGTATTATTAATACATATTCACTAGAGCTGAGGGGCTCTGAAATACAATGCCAAGTTCGGGAGACGAATATTTCCCATACCTTGCAACGTAAACTATACTTCCGACTATTTTCAGTGAGCCTATAACACCATCACGGGCTTTTGGCCCTTTAAATTAATTAAATTAAATCAAATTTGTCTTTATTGATCTGCGAATTTAGGACTGTCTTGTCCTCTCTTACAATTAACAGATTATACAATCACTAACATCCATGCCCCGGACAGAGAAAAATCCTCCCGGGACTCGAACCCGCGACCCTTCGATCGGCAGGCGAGGGATTTACCCCGCCGCTACCGGGGCCGGGGCCTTTATGGTCGAGGTAGGAGGTACATAATAACATGTGGACGGTGGTGAAGAAGGGTTTTTTTGTTGTGGTAGGGAGCTCGAGAGGTCGTTTTATTAAGGAGTGGAGTAAATTGGGTTATCCGGTAAGTGAGAAGGGTTATTTTGTTTAGGGTGATATATTAGTGAAAGTATCCGGAGGGTGAGAAAGGTTGTTTTATCTAAGGGAGTTATTTATGGATGGGGAAATAATTGTTCAGGATGACTAATTGCTTCGTAAAGGTTTGGTTGGGAATTTGATGGGTTATTTCGTTAGGGTTATTCGTTTAGGGCTGGGATTAGAGAAGGAATGGTTCGGTCGGGTTCAGGAGGTTGAAGGTTAGGGTGCTGTGATGAACCAGGACCCGTGCCGTTGTGAGGATAGGTGAGGGTAGGGTTTTATGTTGGATTGTTTGGGAAAGAGGGTTCTTAGTCTCCATCCTGGCTAGATGTGTCATCAGGGATGATATCTTCTGAGACCACTGAGGGGGTAACTGGGTATGGTTTAAATGGGGTCGTTTACCATATTTTTTTATTGTCGAATATGATAGAGTTTGTAAAATAAAAAGACCCGTATTTTTCCGTTTTATGATCCGTCAATTATTTCTCGAGTTATAGGCGTCGAAAAACTAATGTTCTTAACCCTTTCGGAAAAGTGGGTGTGGTGCAACCTCTGACGTATAACGACTTCGTCCAATCACAACTGAGCCCGCGAAGCTACTTCGCCTTATCGCAAAGGGGGGGACACAGCTGATTCTGCCAATCGGAGCAGTTAAGACAGCATCTGTGCCAGCAGACCTTCCGAGATTCCCCCTCCACTCCCTCCCCTTCCCATACGAGCAGTCAAGGACGGGAGGAAAGTGACGTCAATGTTATCACTGAAGCATTTTCGGTGGGCGTCACCTTTTGCTTATTTTAATTTTTGATTTATGAGTGAATGGTTATGGTTAGAAGATTATTTTTTTCACTAAAATTCTTATTTTGTTTCCATGTAACAATTTCGTGTACAAAATTGCGATTTCGGTTCCGAGTAAACCGTAGGTATAAGGATTCAAGGTGGGTGGGGAGTAATTTTAGGGATTTGGGTTTTCTTGAGCGGTTTGGAAGGAAGGAGTACGTTACGTGGATAGTTAAATTTGCCCACGGGTAAGGTAGGGGACCAAAGAACGGAGAACACCCTCTACGTCATCAACAAGGACGCGCAGTCTCGTCATTTCTCAGATATTTTCAAATTAACTTAAAATTAACATTTGATTTTCTAGCAAGCTAGCATTTCGCAATACTAATCATTAGCGTATAAAAAATACCTACACTTGTGGTGTGGCACAAATTATGAATTCTGTTTTCTTTTATGAAGGAAAATCAAGGTGTCTCCTGCGTCGACACTATATCATACCGCTCTTACTCATCAACGTAAAAAAAACCATTGAGCTTTAAATCCATCAAATTTACTCAAAAATAAACACAAAATACGAAATGCGGGATACAGAAATACCGTTAACTGTTGATTTCGCAGGCGGTTTGGTGCCATGACAACGTATGGCTACTGATTGCAGTTTGATGAGGGGGTGAACACTCTAATTTGTTTTTATCCATGCACTCTCGAGCAACTTAAATGTGAACGAAAAGGCGAACAATTTATTCTTTGAAGAGGGGAAGTGAGAAATGAGTGGAAAAAAAGAACTTCGACACGCGTGAACACCTCTAAATGAATTACGAAGGGAATATGGGTAATAAAGTTCTCTCCAGTATCGAGACGAAATTTATTTAAGCATCCCGAAGTGTGCGTCGCGGGTAAAATGGGCTGGCTATAAGTGTATTAATCCCATTTTGACGTCACATTCCGGCTAAAAGGGTCTGCATAAACTCAATTCTGCCCTCGCTTCAACGGCTCCTCCCTCTCCATCTCCCGTCCTGCCCATCCCTTTCACCATCGTAGCCAATAGAAAGGCCGACAGACTCACTTATAGCGTCAAGAAAGGCCAACCCGTCCACCCACCCTATTGCTTTACTAACAGCAGCCGTATCCGAAAGCCAAGTATGCTTCGGCAAAGCATTCTTGGTGATGACGTATTACTGATGTACAATAAAGCACGCTTGGGAAAGAATACTTCATATTCGGACTGTCTAGGGTAAGGAGCGACGTTAAGCAGTAGTGACAACATAAAAAACCACTAGGTATAGTGAAACACGATAGAGGGCAACATCTATCAGATGTTTAGATCGGAAGAAAAAGAGCGATTATATGTGTATTAACCTTTTCATTGATATTTATATTAACAATTATGCAAATGTAATATACGAAGTAAATGAATAGATACTACACACATTTATAAGTAGCCAACGGCTCCTCCATATTTTGTTATTCTAGTCAACAATGCTTCGAAGAATGCTTCCCCCAGAGTGCTTCGCGTTCGGACATACTTCGGGTGTTTCCGACGGTACCCCCCTCCACTTGCAAGCAAGCATTGTAGTATGCTTAGCGCTATAAGCACACATTTCGGACAGGGCTGTTTCAAAATTGATAGCCCAGCGCCTAGTACCTAGTCGAGGTCGGAGCGACTACAGTCAGTTCCAAAAACGTCAGTCTTCAGCATCAAAGTTCGAACAGAACTACGACGAAACTCGAACCAATATCTTATCATCGTTTCCTATGATTTATCAATATTGACATACGCTTGAGGCAGGCACGTAGCCAGAATATTGCTTCGGGGGGCTAAGTCTAGTGGAGCCTAACTTGAAACAATTCAGCCTTGCCCGTTCGGTGTCGACATGTTACAGATCTCATCCGTTAGTATTCAGTCCTGGGTATTTACTCTCACAGTGCCCATTCCTACGTCTTCTCACTGGTTAAGTTCACTGCGAACCTTGTTATGAAGCAGTTCATTTGACCAACCCCAGAACAGAAGTTCAAAGCATACATACATTTCAGATTGAAAAGAACACTTTCACGTTGCAAGACATTTAACACTTGAATTATACGCAGAGTAATCCCGATTATCATGCCCAATAAAAATCAGAATAACAAAATTATTGGGAAATAATTTTGTTATTCTGATATTACAACCCCCAAAATTATTGCCCCCAGAAGCCCCCTTCCTGCTACGTGCCAGGCTTGAGAGAACCAATATCAAGCTAGCCTAAATTTTGCCGAATTTCCGAAATTTCAGGGCTAAAAACTAAATGGATATGTAAGCACTAAAATTATTGCATATTATACTGCTATTAAGATCACTATAGCAATTTTTAAATAGCTAAGATGCAAAGTAAAATATATGCTAACATATGCAACAGCTATTTCAGAAAACGAGATACTAATTAAATATTTGTAGACGATGAAAAATTACAAATTTTAAAATAGTTCAACAAATTTCCTGATAAACTGTCCGATAACATTTTTTTACACTGACAACATTTATAAATCTATGTCATGTCTATACAATGAGAATAGAGTATAGTTTGTGTCCTTTATATTTAAAAAAAATTACCGATCGCGGAATGACAGCCTACCAATCCATTGAGGCTATACCAATAAAATTAAATAGCGTTTTTTTCTCGAACCGAACAAATTCACAAACAAAAAAGCGAATGTTGTAGGTAGCAGGATTGCTAACCACCATCATATCAAGTTTAAACCTTCATACATTCAAATCTAAGAGTACTGGAAGGGAATAATCGATGATTATTTGAGAATAATTGCACATATTACTGGAATAAGCAAGATGAATATAATAAGTCTACTGAAAAAAGGTGAATGATTGGTAACTCTTCTATCAGCTATAAGCCTCAAGCCTCGAAGTGAGGGAAACCTTATTCAAAAGTGCATTAAAATCAGTATACTCCAACATATATGTTTTCTTACTTGCTAGTATTTACCTGATCTTGTCCACTATTGGATGTGAACAGCGTGTCATTAAAGCCAAAGGATTTTATCTAGTTTTTTTTCTTTACATTCATTGCCTTAGGCTAAGTTTTCACCGAGTAAAATCCTCACTGGACAGTTATTTTTTCTCTCTTAAGAACTGCCGAAGGGCCAATATGAAACGGAAAGTGGACATTTTACAGAAAATATTTTATGGATTCTTTTCCATCCGAATGAAGTCTGTTGCGGATCATACGAAAAGAGGGAAATAAATTTTATTGCCAGATATTCCACTGATCAATGAATTATTCATCTATACATATATGTGGGTACGCCAACCAGCGAAACTACTACTCAACGGTGCCCGTAAACTTTATGATAAGAGGATAAAATTTAGTTGCAAAAGGTGATGTATTGAATTTCTCAATAAAAAAATAATACAAAGCTAATAATACGTCAGTTCTCTAGCCGTAACACTACTACTTTTTGCATCTTCACGGGACTTGGTATTCCTGCAGTTGGTAATTGAGGCCCAATAACCAAATGTTGGGAAGCCCTGAACTAAGGAAAGGAAGCTTAACACAAAAGTAGGCAAGCAAAAGCTGATTTAAGTAGTGTATGAAGAGTTTGTAGAGTGACAGATAATCACAGTCGAAATTCGCCGGCAAAAGATTCTTGAAGTGAAGGGAATTCATTCCATGACCCTTGGTAAAGAAAAAAAAGTTTGACCATAATCATAACCATTAGCGTTTTCAAGGCTTTTTCCGCATTAACAGGCGCTTCAGACCAGGAGGAAAGGATCAAGGATGGGAAGGAAAGGTGGAGAGAAACCCGGCGTCGGCATTACCCTGCTCTTAACGAAAAAGCGCCAAGAGGGCCGCGTCTAATCGTCCCATCCGACGGACGGAGAACTGCACTCAAATGTTCTCCACAAAACAATTAAGTAGGGGCCGGCGTACCAATGAAAAACATTTACACTGCCGGGATTCAAAACCGGGCCCTCGTGCTGAGAGACCAGTAATCTAAGGTCCCATGTGAGTGAGGTGAAGTCTATGTGGGAGAGACTATCCGGGCCATTGAGACGAGATTAAAAGAACACCGGAAACATTTCCGTTTGGCGCAACCTGAAAAGTCGGCAGTGGTAGAACAAAGCATCCTCAACGACCATGCAATTTGTGGGACAAAACAAAACTACTTGCCCACTCTCGAGACCACTGGGGCCGGCTGATCAAGGAGGCCACAGAGATCCCCTCAATAGGAATAATTTCAATCGGGACGCTGGATTCCACCTCAGCAACACACGGAGGCCAATTTTGAAATGCGTCCGGAGCATGAGGCAGAACGATCAGTCAATAGGACTCATGGAGTCAGTCAAGCCAGGATTTCCGCCAATCAGTATATTTTATTCTTGTTATTGGGGTAAATAAACGATTTTGGAATTGAATTGAAATTGACACGGCATATCACAGCCCTGAAGATGGAAAACGAGTCGTTTTCCGAAACGTCGGCAGAAATGGAGCCTTTGACCCAGCGGAAGACCCGAGAAACTTTCACTCGGCCAGTTATCTAATCACTAAACCATCTCGACCAGACCATAATGGAGATGGGATAAAAATCTGGACATTTGAGTAGAAATAATACTGGATTGAGATTAGTAGGTACTTCACTTAAGTCAGCTTAGTTACCCGAAGGGTCAGAGTAAGTAGTTAAGTGCATGATTCTTACCCATGAATCATTTTTTACTCTTCCACACCACTATGGATTACAAGCTTGAGGGTATCTTGCGAAAGAGGATCAACTCCGCTTCTGACATATGCACTTCAAGTTCATGAAAATGAACAATGAAAAGGAATTAAGTCACATGAGTTACTGGGCATTACTGAGGAAGAGAAAAGGTTGCTTGCGAATAGTATCTGGAGGCTAAGCTGGTGAATGAAGAAAATAATTATTGGTGATGGGAGTGTGGATGTCGTTATGCATCTATTTCACTACTGGCGTAGTCACCAGCGTTGCTACGATAGCAGCCAGGCTGCGCTTTCCCACTACAAACGTAACTCAGTGCTGCCCTCTCTGGGCATTTGTATTAAAAAGAAATAACATGTCAGACGTTTAGCTTTCAAAAAATTTCAGAGCTTAAGTACTTCTATCATGTTTTCACAGTTTTAGAAATAACGAGATATGCATTCTTACTTTATCATTTATAAATAGCCGGCACTTATACATATTGTTCGCATTATCGAATATCGTGGTTCGTTTTTTTCCCAGTATCTGACCCGCCACTAACTAATGTCCAACTATCGTAAGTTGGAACAATTAGGAACAACTAGTTACATCATCCGTAACTCGTAACATCACGTAGCCACGCTCGTAACGTACGCTTAACAAGGTGGTACAACCAGGTTGTTTTAGAAAATTAGTATAAACACAACGTTATCCGAAGGAAAAAATTATTTCCTTTTTTCTCTAATTTTTACATGATATTTGCAAATGTTTTACGTAAACGGTGAGTCACGAGTTAAACATATGATTTCGGAGTATAGATTCAGAAAAAAAGGAAGATGGAAGCTGATATTATGGGATACATAAGAAGATAGGACGTTCCGTGATACAAAAAGGGTAATAGTAGGGGGTGGAAGGAAGTTTATAATTGGCAGCAAAAGGGAACGAAAGTAGTTCGTTGAGAATATATCCTAGAACGTTCGAGTATCAACAACCTAACTTCCTGACTCCCCCTAAAATATTCTTACGAACCCCCTTCCCATCCTTTCGGAAGGTCTACGGTCTCCATCTCCGACCACCCAACACTCCTTTCTCCACCCACGTCCCGACAAAATTGATTCCCTCCACAAAGCCATACGTCCCCTTCTCTTCCCAGCAGTCCTCTCTCATCTTCCCGCTCTTCCTGCTCATCCTGTGCTCCGCATCTCCCATCCCTCCTTCGCCAAACCCTGAGCTCTTCCCCCCCATACCCTTTACCGCCACACCCATCAAGCCAGGGGCCCCGCGCCCACACGTCCGCCCCTGTTGGACACGCCCCTCTGCTCCACGAAGCCGGCTTCACGCGGAGCGTTTTAACCCGAGGTATTCCTCTCATCCTCGCAGCCTTTGCTTTGTGATAACCTTATTCAGGAGAGACTCGAATTGTTGACCCACGTAAACGTCGTGGTTGTGATTGCAGAACCTCCGCAATTCCATAGGCATATTCTGATGCAAATATTGGGATTATCGAGTCCACATCCACATCTTGGCACTCAACAACTTCAAAAATGCCAGGGCCAGACGTAATGAGACTCCTGGATCTTTAATTAGGGTAGTTTAGGGATTGCTGAGCCTCGATAACACCGAGATTATTACGCGAAAACATTGACGAACTCTAATTATTCCATGAAACAATCAGGATAGGTAGACCGTCTGATGTTAAGATTTCAACACCTAGGATAACTCCAATTATTGTGCTGTAAAATCATGTTTTTTGAACATTTTATAATAAACCTCAACATTCTTAAGTCTTAACAACGTCGAATCCATTGGGAGATATCCAGGGAGTCCACGAACATCATGCAACGGTATTTTGCGTCGAGAAAAGTGAATATGCCGTAAGTCATTCGCCAAAGTTGCTGTGACTTAACAGCAACTTTGATTTGATTTGACAGAAGGCAATGTTACTCATGAAAATAAAAGTGGGCATTAACTAGAATTCGGTGAATTTTATTTCTTACCTGGGCTATGCTATAGGTTAAAATTGGTAAAGTTAAGAAGCTTATAGAGGGCTATGAAGATAGCAAAAAGGGGGTTGATTAGAAGATGAGAACTCGTAGACATAAACGCGAGTAAGCACAAGTAAGCGGCCTGATTATTATTATTACTTTTAATATTGTAAAATAATCTCGATACAGGCGAAATATTATTGATAATTACTATAAAGCTTTGGTATACAGGTCTAGAGAAGGAATGAGAAATTACGTTGGGTGGAAAGAAAAATAAACCCATTTGTCCGCCGTGGTTTTATTCCTTCTTTCCAATCTCATGCATCAATCTCTTCCAAACCGTACCCAACCTCTTTTCACAAGGTATAAGTTCAGCAGCCATAATAACCTACGCCTCTTTCCTTCTTTCTCTCATCATCCTCTATAATTTCCCCCGAACACACATACGCACATCAATATCTTCGTAACATTCTTGCCAAGGACTTATATCAAAAGTTATTGGAGTGAAAACATCTTCAGAAAGCAATTTATTCTCCTTACATTTTTATTACGCGTCACATCTCCCCATAAATACTACCGGGTTAAGCATACTGTCCACGTATTTAAGTTTGCGTTCACATAAACTTCATTTTATAGTTTTCATTTCCTTTCCTCGAAGATTCTCATTAAGTTTGTTTAGATACATTGTTTGATAAATTTAGTTAATTTGTTTTCGAGTTCTCGCAACGAATTCAAGATTTTCTTGAAGATACGGAAAGTAACCAGACACTTTGATCTGGTTCAATAGATTATAAAAATGCAGAATTTCGTCATGTTTATGTCCTCCCTGTATCTTCATGATGAAGAAATTCCTCGTAAATAGGCCTCGTACACATTTTCATATTCATATTTTCTCTTTTCAGGTTTTTTTTCGGTGAAAAGCACGCTCAAAATAAATTCTTAGTGTTTTCCTTAAGGCTAGAGAACTTGGTGAAGCCATCTTCAACGTTGATTCGCCAATCTATGGGCATGTGGAAAGAAAAATAAACCCATGGGAGGGAGGATGGGAGGAGGATGGGAGTAAATTAAATCCCGCTGAAAACTATTTACAGCACCATTTCATTAAGTAAAATCGATGGTCGGCAAGGTTAGATTGTGGAATCAACCAAGTATATTTTCATCTTTACCATTTCATTCATGCAACTGATATACCAACGCTCTACTTTTCAGTCTTAAAATAGAAATCAAGCCTACGGAATATAAAAGAGCGTTGATTATCCCCAAATGGAAAGATTAACTGGATTGTAACGATCCCTCGACCGGAGAAATGACAAATTCAGCATCATTAGTGGTAGAGAGAGAGAGATGCTGGAAATGGACGAGATGGGAAACTGAACCCTCGGGGAGGTCGAGAGACTATAATTTATGCACTTCCATGCACAGACAGGCATCGCTTCCATGTTCATATCGCTGAGTAATGGGATGGAACGCCAGACAGTTGGTAAACACGCCCATGGATGCAGAAAAAAATCATTTAGTGTGAATGTCAAAATAAATTAGCATTGATCCATGAAATACTATTGCCAAAGCCACATAAAGGTACTCTGCACTCCACCTTAAGTTCAATTTGTGCGGGTTCATAGTTCACTAAATAATTGGCCAACACTGGCGTGAATTTCGCAAATTCATTTCTTTTTGCTTACGATTCTAGGCAGTTTCCAAAGTAATTTACCCACTCAAATTTGTTTTCGCTGAGTGCGTAAATACTATAGAACTTCTGTAAATAATTGGAACCTCTGGTGAATAATTTATAGTTATAGTTATAATGATAGTGAATAATTTATAGTTATACGGGAGGTAACTGAGAGACATAAACTTTAGTGACTATGGGGGGAGGGGGGAGGGTTACTCGGAACTGAAATTGCCATTTTGCACACGAAATCGTTCGTTGGAAACGACAAAAAATTAATCTTCTAACCAGAGCCATTCACTCATAAAATAAAATAAACAAAAGGTGACGCCCACCGAACGAGCAGCGTTGAGGATTACTACGTCACCAACCTCCCCTCCTTGACTGTTTTGAGGAATACTGGAGGGGAAGTGGAGGGGGGTGGAGGTCTGTCTGCGTCCTGTCGCATCCTGTAAATAATTGACAACAAAATATGTTCGTATACCTACATTTTGGCGTGAATAAAACTGTGGTAAAGTTTATTGGATTATTCAGAAATTATAATGTAATCGAATATGCAATGCCTTTCAAAATGGAGTCTGACAACAATTTTCATTGGCAGAGTCATCTGTGTGTCCCCATTGTGATTGGGCGAAGGAGCTGCGCAGTCCCAGTTGTGATTGGACGAAGTGGATGACGTACGAGTCCTTCTCACGCCCACTTTTCCGAAAGGGTTAAAAACATCAGTTTTTCGCCGCTTATTACTCGACAACGACTCGACAGGTCGTAGAACCGAAAATATTGGTCTTCTTATTTTCAAACACTATCAGATTCGGAAATCAAAAATATGGTAAACGATCCATTACAAGTAGGTGGGGAACTGGGTAGAGGTAAGAATTTATCAGGGAACGGAGGAACAACGGAGTGAAACCTGGTGCCGGAATTAGTTTCCCTTTACTAAAAGGCACCAGGAGGATATACCTACTATTTAACGTCCCATCCGATGGAGGAAGTACCTACTGAACTTGAAATGCTCTCCGCACCACACCCAAGTAGAAGCTTGATAACCTATAAAAATTCTCTTAAATGGACGTCATTCGCAGAGTAGAATATGGTCGTATACCATATTATTTATTGCCGAATCTGATAGAGCTTGTAAAATGAAAATACCTGTATTTTTCCGTTTTTTAACCAGTCAATTATTTCTCGAGTTATAAGCGGCGAAAAACTGATGTTTTTAACCCTTTCGGAAAAGTGGGCGTGGTGCAACCTCTGACGTATTCGAATTCGTCCAATCACAACTGAGGCCTCGAAGCTACTTCGTCTTATCGCAAAGGGGGGGACACAGCTGACTCTGCCAACAGGAGCGGTTACGACAGCATCTGTGGGAGCAGACCTTCCAAGAACCCCCTTCCACTCCCTTCCCTTCCCCTAAAAGAAGTTAAGGACGGGAGGAAAATGACGTCAATGGAATCAAAGCCGTTTCTCCGGTTGGCGTCACCTATTTATTATTTTAATTTTTGATTTATGAGTGAATGGTTGTGGTTAGATGATTAATTTTTTCACTAAAATTCATTTTTCGTTTCCATCTAACGATTTCGTGTACAAAATTGCAATTTCGGTTCCGAGTAAATGCCCCCATTGGTAGCCAGTACTCTTGCTACCTGAACCACCCAATTTCGCAACAAAAAAAACGTGCCTGTTGAAATTTTCACACTAAAATCCAATGGAATTTTATATCAGAAATTATGTGTTCGGTTTGCGCAAAACATAAATTTGTTCTGAGTGTTTCACTCCATATACATCACGCTTTCAGGTATTTTGATGTTCTGCTCTGAATTCCCCCTCTGCATAAGGGGCACGTATCCTCACCATGCTGAGAGAGGAATCAAGCCTGGTTTTCGCTCCGTCCCGGAGGTAAATGAGGTCGTCAAATACCATTCAGAGCGGTTCGTAGCAATGTCGGCTTAGTCATCTCTTGCAAGAGCGAACGACGTGACCTTGACCCGAAGGCCTCTGCTCCAATCTAGTTCGCTCACTCGTCAAATGAGCACGTCTTCCCCCAAAGCGACAGTCTGTCCTATGATTTCACCAGTTAACCTTCGCGCATTTGTCGGGTACGTGTTGGCCGGATTCCATGCTTCGCATGGGATTTAATGAGATTTTCTCGCGAATTTCCACCGGCTATCGAAAGCGACAAATCGTGACTAAACATGTCAATTGAGACTGATTTAAATTCTCTTGGGAACCATTGCTTAAGCATCAACCACATTATATTCCACATTTTTTTATAATGTTACCGTAACGTGACATGGGATATTTGCGAAGGTTACCGAAAGTTCATCTACATCTACATAATACCCTGCAAGCCACCATAAAGTTGTGTGGCAGGGGGTGAACTCTCACCAAACATGCACTACATATCATGCATTAAAAAAAAGGATGAGTACTTTTTAGGTACTGTTCAAAACTACGCTATTTAAAAAAAGATAAAAATAGCAAAACATGCATGCAAAAACATGCCGTTAGTTGGGTTAGCTATAAGTCCTTATACCATCATGCAGCTACCAATGTTATCCATTGCTACACTCGTACTGGATATATTTACCGTTATTCATATCCCTAATAGTACGAGGAAAAAAGGACATTTTGAATCTGTCAGTTCGGCAATCTATTTCTCTAATTTTATGATTATGGTCCAGTCTACCATAGTAAGTTGGGGTCCGCAAAATATTTTTAACATCATCACTGTAAATATGGGCTTGGAATTTGTTTAAGAGATTAAGTCTAAATTGCAACCTGCGATCTGACAATGATTCCCAATTTAATTCATTTAACAGACTGGTTACGAAGTTGTCATGCAATGGTTGTCATTTGTTACTCAGCAAACCTCGAGAGTTGTTCCGATACTCCTGGCAACACATAAACAAATAAGAAAGAAAGGAAGGGTACGATTACGAGTGTGTGACGTGCAAGAAAAAATCAGGGGAAATAATTGTGTAAAATTATATTCATGAATATACTATACAAACGACCAAATCTTATTCTCGTTCAATGTGTGGTTAGTTACAACCGTAGCAATATAAAAGACTGAACATATTATCCCTTCTTTCATACTCAAGATCAGGCAAACGTCTACATGTGCTGACAGAAAAACTTGAACGATGTATTTTTCACACTTTATTGACTTACTAAACCCTACCGGTTTTGAAACTCGAGGGTACCCTTGATAATGATAGTTTGCAAAATACATCGTTAAAGTTTTTCTATAAGTATGTCACTATTTCACCATGTATCGCCTAATTCCATTCAATGCCTACGAATCCTGTTTTACTTTTTCTTGGGGTGACGACCAAACATCTCATTAGGTAATTTGTACCATCTCAGGATACGTGGTTCATTGGTTAATGGCAAGATTTTTTTAGGGAACGTAGAAAGGGTATAGACAGCGCCCACCCAATATGTCATAGGATAAAATCCTTCGTTATACGAATACGATTTGAAGTTGCTGGCTTAACTTTGAGGAATTCACTTCTAGGAAAGAAATACCATGTTGGTACGTTTCAGACTATTTTATTAATACCAATCATGGTTTAGACACATGTAATGTCAGTATCAAGGTTCCTTATAGCCTATGTACCAACGTGCCATTCCTTACGTCATTCGACTTCATGCTCACTTACTATCTACCTTTTTTAATCTATTTTACCTTAGGTTGAAAAATTTCGCGGGTAGTTTAAATCATCATATCTTATAGTTTGTCTTCTACCGTGATTGGAATTAATTGGTAAGTTGGATTCCAGACCTATTTTTTTTATATATGGATGATTTTTCGGGAATTTAGGTCCATTTTTTTTAAATAAAAAAAATGCTAACTTTTGGCCGTTCGGAAAATAGGTAGGTATATTTTCCCTTCTACAGGGCTAAAAATGAGATGAATCACCAACGAATATAGGTAACATGATTTACAGGATGTTTACAGTGCTTTACAAATTGTAAAATTCTTTACAATATAATTTTTTTACAAATTTTAACGACAAACAATTAAACGGAATACATTTTACATACCTTAAGTTCTAAAAGGTGAATTTGTTTACAAATTGGTTGCTAAGGTCTATGAGTTATAATTTTTTTAATTTTCGTGTATTAAATTGTAATATATATTTACTTAAATTAAAAGTATCAGTTCTTTTATTGCATGAATTTTTCGAATTGGAATTTATCTTCGCAGCTGTCCGGAGTATATCATTCACAATATTTATTGCATGATAGGAAGTATATCGTCGGTCGCACATCGCATTCACCCCGACGAACTTCGGGTGATTCTTTCAAACGACGAGCGTGGGTGGAAGCCAAACTCTTTCCATTTCTCTGACTCCAACTCTCTCTCTCTTTCGCTCTCTCTTTCTCTATATCTCTCTCACTCACAAAGGATAGAGAAGGCTTTCAACTTTCGCCCACTCGTCCAGAAATCCCAGTCTCCATTGGCCACTTCCCTCTCTGAAAACAAAGTTAGTTTCCATCTAGACATATCCTTGAGGGCATTTGGACGGTACATATATACGCTCCCTCCTCTTCCATTGAAGCGGTCATCCATTGCATTTATTTTTAAATAACTTATCTTCAACTACTTTTTACATATATTCCTTCATTCTTCAGCTCATATTATTTTTCTATCCGCCCGAAAATCGTTTTATTTTCCCTCCACAGTCTCACAGTAAATCAAAATTATTATTTCATACAATCTCCATAGTTAAATCCTAATTCCAGTTTCTTTCAACCTCAAAGACTAGAGATTGAGTGTAGAGCCCAACAACTAAAATAACTAAGCCTAATGGCGTGTAAAATTCGCGCATCAGGGCGTATTTGAGGGCAGCTAATTTACCTGCTCCATACGTGGATTTCCAATAAAAAAAAGCTGGTACCCAAAGAATACCACAGAGCTTTAGTACCGCTGGATACATCCAAAAGGCTCTCCTAGTATTTGAACCTGGGTCAAGTCACGTGACTAACACGCCATCGACGTCTCAATAGGCACTCCTAAAAATGATAAATTAGCAATCAAAATTAACCCTCATACTTTCCCCGTTTTGTCAATTACAAAACGAGGACAAAAACAAGGGTAAGCAATTATTTTCTTATGCTTTTCTGTAACTTACGTAAAATGGTTTGACAGGGGATCAAATCTTGTAACGTTAATTTGACAGGCTTTCCGACGTCGTACAATGATTTAATTTTGCACCGGGACGTAAAATGACTGACAATACAATACTCCATTGTCACATACATAATTCTATATATTTTATGCATATAATATAAGTATAAAAGTCACTAGTTGCGACGACGTAATAAATACAGGAAGCACAAAAAAGGTACAATCAAAAACGTATAGATAATTGGAGCTTTCGACAAGCGTTGCTGTCTTTCTCAGCCCAAAGGAAAAACTGTTCCTCATCAATTTTTCATGTGGGCTGAGCCTTTTTTGTATTTCCTGTGTTTTTTACGTCGTAGCAACGATTTTTACACTTGTGTTATACGTTACGTGCTTTCATGAATTTGTTAAGCATGTCATTTGTCATAATAAGTATGTAAATACATACGGCAATAAGGTGGTTACGTTTTGTTGTGACTTGTTTACTAAGGCATATTAAATGAATGAGGACAAAAACAAGGGTACGCAATTATTTTCTCATGCTTTTCTGTAACTTACGTAAAATGGTTTGACAGGGGATCAAATCTTGTAACGTTAATTTGACAGGCTTTCCGACGTCGTACAATGATTTAATTTTGCACCGGGACGTAAAATGACTGACAATACAATACTCCATTGTCACATACATAATTCTATATATTTTATGCATTTAATATAAGTATAAAAGTCACTAGTTACGACGACGTTATAAATACAGTAAGCACAAAAAAGGTACACTAAAAAACGTATAGATAATGGGGTCGTTTACCATATTTTTTTTATTGCCGAATCTGATAGAGTTTGTAAAATAAAAGGACCCGTGTTTTTCCGTTTTCTGATCCGACAATTATTTCCCGAGTTATTAGCGGCGAAAAACTGATGTTTTTAACCCTTTCGGAAAAGTGGGTGTGGTGCAACCTTGACGTATATCGACTTCGTCCAATCACAACTGAACCCGCGAAGCTACTTCGCCTTATCGCAAAGGGGGGGACACAGCTGACTCGGCCAATGGGAGCGATTTCGACAGCATCTGTGCGAGCAGACCTTCCGAGAACCCCCCTCCACTCCCTTCCCCCTCCCCTGAAAGCAGTCAAGGACGGGAGGAAAATGACGTCAATGTTATCACAGCAGTATTTTCGGTGGGCGTCACCTTTTTCTTATTTTAATTTTTGATTTATGAGTGAATGGTTGTGGTTAGAAGATTAATTTTTTTCACTAAAATTCGTTTTTCGTTTCCATCTAACGATTTCGTGTACAAAATTGCGATTTCGGTTCCAAGTAAACGCCCCCATTGGAGCTTTCGACAAGCGTTGCTGTAAAACCTCAACAGTTGCAGGCTCTACTTTGTGAAATGACGGCATGATGGGAGAAATGTTTCACTTCGTACTTATTCCACGAATTTATTTAAACCCAACCGGTTTAGACGTTAGCACGTCATCATCAGGGGTACAATCAAGGGGATATTGTACCCCTCATGATGACGTCGAACTGTACGACTAACGTCGAAACCGGTTGGGTTTAAATAAATTTATGGAATAAGTACAAAGTGAATAATTTCTCCCATCAAGCGTTGCTGTCTTTCTCAGCCCAAAGGAAAAACTGTTCATCATCAGTTTTTCCTTTGGGATAAGAAAGACAGCAACGCTTGTCGAAAGCTCCCATTATCTATACGTTTGTGAGTGTTCCTTTTTTGTGTATCCTGTGTTTTTTACTTCGTCGCAACTAGTGATTTTTATACTAGTGTTACGTGCTTTCATGAATTTGTTAAGCATGTCATTTGTCATAATAAGTACGTCTATGCATTCGGCGATAAGGTGGTTACGTTGTGTTGTGACTTGTTTATTAAGGCATATTAAATGGGAGAGTTTTCTGCAACCTTGTAGTGGTGGTGAGGTGGATGACCACAAAAATAAAAATATGTCGGAGTTGCTGTGATGAAACACCTCTTCCCACATCTACAGACGAGAATGAAATAATGTCGGAAGGAGCGTCTATTTTTCCTCCTATCGAGGGAAATGACGAAGGCCTATAGAGGCAATGACATAGGATACACTAAATTTCTAAGCCGCCTTAGGGTAGCGTGTGTACCATTTTTTGTTAAGAAAAGCACAATTAAATATTTTTGTGTAATTTTCATTGAACTCAGGAGGGTATTTAAATGTAATCGAGCGGATGACGTCATGGGAGTAAAATGGCGCCACTACGTACCTAATGTTGACGAAAAGCTCTAAAGGGGCTTTAGCTTAACTTTCAAACCGCTAAAGATGTTATTCTTATGGCATTTCTGTTGCGTAGATACATGTTTCTTGGACAACTGTTTCGTCGGCGTTGCAGTCGGCGTAACCATTATGCAAGAAACATGGAAATACGTGGTAGAAATCCCGAAAGACTAGGTAACATCTTCAACAATGACGCCCCGTGGAAGCCTTCTTAAGAAGCTTTCAATCCGATACTGAATAATAAATGTGATGTGCTCTCTACACAGCAATAATTAGGATTATATCAAAGACATCCAACTATCAAAAAAAAACATGGTTAGGGGTCCATGAAAATCGCTTCATAACGCGACATTACATGAAAATGCGGCCATAAAGCGATAAAACAGGAATTCATTACATTTCGGACGAAGTTAAAAAATATGCAAATTTTTATTGTATTCATAAGTGGCGCAACTTTCACAAAATATGCGCACAAAAACATTGTATTTCTATTAAACTAAACATAACGTGATGTTTTTCGAAATAAAAAACGGCGGAGATACGAGTCTGTTGGGTGGGTAGATGGGTAGTTGTAGGTATGGGTAGAAAGACAACAGTTTTAACAAATCGAATTCCGACAAAACTTTTTCATGACATATAACACAACGAAACTAGTCACCGCTTATCAATATTCAAAATCGAAGAAAGCTGGTAAACATCGTCGACGGTTGCCGCTCAGTACGCAGAAAATAAGCAGAACAATATATGTATCAGTTTTTTATTCGAGCTGTCAGTTAGTGTACACTCAAAATCATCTCTGTTCTTAGCAGTTTTAATTTATAACTACTTATATTTAAGCACAATGACAAAGTGTGATGCTCACATCTTACGAATTATTGTTTGTACTCTTGGAAGGTACCGTAAAAATAATGTAATTTTTTTGTTTTTTTTTGCATACTTATTTGCACCGGAAAAAGAAAAAAAAGCATAAAACGATATCACACTAATTTTGAGATTCTTAAAACTAATTTTGAATTTTTATAAAACTATTTTCCTGGACCTCTAGTCATGGAGTTAGTAAGTCACTAAACACTCAAACCCCAACACCAACATCGAAGGGGATCGGGTTGGTGTGGTGGCTAGACTACTGGCCTCCCATCCCGAGGGCACGGGTTCGATTCCCGGCAGTGGCGGATTTTTCAATGGAGAACCGGTCTCTACTTGAGTGCCTAGTGGAGGGAGTTTCAGATTCAGTACTCCGTCCGTCGGATGGGACGTTAAGCCGTGGTCCCCTTGGTGCCTTTCGTTAAGTGTAGGCGGTGTAAGCTAATGCCGACGCCGGGTTACTCTCCACCCTTCCTCCGTACCCTAAAAACTCCTACCATTACCCAATTACCCAAATATTTTATATGGCGCAAATGACCTTAGCTGTCGGTCGCCTCCCCTAAATAACCAACCAACATCGAACCCCTATTTTTTATTTCCATCCATTTTATTTAAATCACGTTATTTTTCTGCCATTATATTTCACAAAAGCCTACTGAGGAATCGAAACGAAAGCTTGAATGTAAAGGAACACTTTATCAGTTACTCTGAAGCAGACATCCTCATTGCAATGAGTCTAAAATATAAACATGCTTTTAAGAGGCAAGATTGGACCAATTTAAAGTTTCGTACCTTAGAACAAGGAAGATCAAATTAATAGGCCGAGTAGCTACGTTAGAGACTCACGAAATGAAACGAAATAAAGAATTTTTATGTAAATTCCGAAACATAGATTGTACCGCACACATTCTGAGACATATGACCGTCTCTTAAAAAAATGGAGTGGCGAAAATTGACTGGGAAGAATGGCAAAGGAAGGTCTCCTATGCATGAGGAAAGACACGATAGAAATAAAGAAACAAAATAATTATGTTAATGTGAGGATTTTTTCTAAGATTTTAAGATCGTGCTTTAAACAAACCTAAGGACATGTCCGGCGGTGATGGTATTGACGATTTCTTTTCAGAAAGAGTAGAGGAAGTCCCATATCCTTCTCAGCGCAAGAGAAGAGTTTAATGTGATTAATGAGACGAGTTGAAGAGAAAGTATGACGGCCTAATTAGATTTTTTCACGAGATTGATGAAGTCAAACAACCCTTACTCTCGTCAACTCTCTCTCTCCCTCATTTCAACCCACGCTCCGTACCATCAACCCCATTCGTTTCATTTCATTTTTCCACCCCCGCCTCCCTAATCCCACCCCTTGATCCCACGCCCCTCCCCCCCTTACTCTTCAACCCTACCTCCCTTTCAACGCCCACTCCAATCCATTAGCGGACACGCCCGTGAATTTCATTCAGTGCCTCCCCAAAAGCCAATGAGTCCCGAATATTATGCGTCAGCCCGCGATTCCTTCCTGTCTGCGTGGCGGACGACCCCAAAAATAAAATTAAAAAGGTCCCCTCCGCAGTGATGTAACACCTCATCCAACGCCCACCGAAACGATGGAGGAAGAAACGTCTATTTTTTTTTATTCCTCCGAGTCTAATTCTCTGGAGAGAGGCAATGAGGAAGGATTCACTTCATTTCTGGGTCATCTTGAAGCACCGCTGGAATACTTGATCAGGTGGGTCTGGGCCCACGAACAGATATGGTTCGTGAAGAAAACATGAGAAAATATAGATAAGATAATAAATATAATAAGATAATAATGTAGATTAAGCCGAAATAAAAGGAAAGATAATAAAGTGCAGATAATAGTGTACATGTTGTCCTTTTTGTATGTTTGCAAAAAAAGGAAAATAAATACGTTATGTGTTATGAATTATCAGAAAATTAGGGTTAGCAGCCTTAAGCTCCAATATTAATGAAAAATTGACAATTATTTATCAATGTAAATAATACATTGATTAATTATTAATAATTAAATATTAATATTTAGATGTCAATAGATATATAATGAATTAAATACTAATATTTAATTATTTTGTTATATCCACTGAGAATACGTGTGCATCAGCATTTACTAGTCATTATGCCTTTATGTATCCCCATTCATATGTTTCTTTCTGTTTTATGTTAAATGTTCTTTGTAACAGGCGGAAATTTTGTGCATTTATTTAATGTATATTATTTCAGTTGAGTATACCTTTGAGTTGTATTTTTCAGTTGTTCATTTATCAATGTCTAAAGGACCAATGAGTCCACGACAATTTTATTTATTATTATAAAGTAGTAGCCATAGTTAGCAGTTAAGTATTAGCTCTCATAAAAATTGCCGTTATAGGTCAGCTTAGTTTCCGTAGGTGCTAAATGAAGCTGAAATTTAAATCTGGTTACTTTCTCAAATGAAATAAATATTAGGAAACTGGATTTTGTAAGCCAGGTACGATTAAAATTTGAGGGTTAGCAAGATGCACCGTCTTTTATATGATTGTGGTGAGAACGATAGTTTTGAATATAATTTTCTGTAAAAATGAAAGACATTATTAGATTTAACGATGTTCCCAGAAAGATATTGAGTCTAGATAACATACCTTCTTTTTGCAATTGTTGTCTGCATGGCATTCTTACACGAAAACTGCATGAGTTGCATTGTTTTTGTTTTAAGGTTACACTCATTTCACAGCTGAACACTGAATACTTCCGGAAACTCAGAATTGAGTCCTGAAAGTCTCGAATCAATCCTTTCATATGATCCAACAATCAGAGTTTTCCGCTACGGGGTGCCCAGCAAGTACCAGCTCTGATAGATATTCAATTGCATTCCCAGTGACCTTTGGTTTACCTACTACATTACCTACTACAAAGTTCACCATAATCCCAAATTTGATTCCTCATTTTGAAATAAAAAATAAAATTTAACACTTTGTTATTAAAATTTAATGAAACTCAACATTTATGTTTATCGACAGGAAGAGAAGATGAATATACTCCGTTCTATACCCTGCCGCTGTCAGGAAAAAGTAACTGTGGTACCAAATGCCTTGAAAAGGATAAATCTTTGTAAAATTTAGATGTCCCCATTAACCCTGGCTCTCGCATGAACATATTTCATTGTAAACCTCGATCATCGATCTTCATAACGCGTGTGCTAGCGTTATCGTTATTTACTGATTAAACTTATCTAAGAGAGAACGTGATATACATTCTTCATTTTTCGTACAGCGCTACAAATCGTGTAATCGTCAACCCAAATCAAATTATTACAATCAGTGGAGCGAATTTTATAGACGATTATTGTTAACCCTGCGCTACTCTAGGGGTAAGTGTTAACGAAAAAGATTGCGATATCGCGAAAGATAGATCCGTGATTCCACACCTGGTCGTTGAGAGCTCTGCGGAAACCACTTCAGAGTGAGAACTCCATCCGTCTGGCGGGACGTGAAGCAGGGTGACTAATGGAGTCCCTCACTAAAAGGATAACGATACCGGCACCGGGTTTCTCTTCTCTTTTATCGCTAAAATGCCTCTCCTCCTAAACAAACCACCAACCTCTAAGACACAAGTAATTTTGCCCTCACCGCACCAAAATAACATCCACAAAGAGCAGAGTGATAGCGTGAAATTAGAAGATGTATTGTACATGTGAATCTACTTGTTTACCTGGATGGATTAATGCAATTAAACACTTTGATCTATCTCTCTCTGTGGTTTTCAAGCATGTATCCACACTAATAGGCGCTTCATACTGGGAGTAAAATTACAAATTTGAGATAGGACGGGCAAGCGAAAGGGAGGAGAGAAACCCGGCGTCAGCATTAACCTTCTCTTAACAAAGACGCCAAAGGCTCTAAAAGTTACCGTACTATCTGACGGACAGTGAGATGAACTTGAATGCTCTACACAAAAAACTCAAGTAGGGGCCGGTTTAACTATGAAAAATATCTTCCACCGCCGGGACTTGAACCAGCGCCCTCGTGGTGAAATGCCAGGACCATACCATTACGGTACCAACCCTTTAGCCATAACCCATGGCCTTAACACATTGAAATTTTGAGAATATTGTTCCTTTTGGCATGATAGTGCATACTGGAAGGGCACGGAGGAGGGGTGAAAAAAAACCTTGCGTCGGAATTAGCATATTCTTAATGAAAGAAGAAAAAGGATACATCTACATCTACATCTATACGATACCCTGCAAGCCACCGCGAAGGTGTGTGGCAGGGGGTGAAGATCACCAAGCATGCACTACTAACATGCAAACTAGCAACTATATTGTCTCATGCAACTTTATTGTTAGTGTCTACAGTTTTTGAGGGGTAAGACATGCATCATGCACTACATAGTACTCTAGAATATTTCCCCTACCTATCCCTTTCCTATGCTGCCTATTCTGTTCTCTTATAGTACGGGGGAAAAATGCCATTTTGAATCTATCAGTACGACAATCTATCTCTCTAATCTTGTTTATCTGGTCGAATGTAGCATAATGCGCTGGTGTTTTTAATATGTGCTTAACATCTTCAGTAAAACTATCCGATTGAAATTTCTCTAATAGATTTAATCTGAACTTTAACCTACGCTCTGATAATGATTCCCACCCTAATTCTTGTATTAATTCTGTTACACTACTCAACCTATCGTAACACCTTTTGACGAACCTAGCTGCTCTACGCTGCACACTGTCTAGTTCTCTCATCAAACCTAATTCATTAGGATCCCATACACTGGCTGCATACTCAAGGTGGGGCCTAACTAGTGAAAAGTAGCATCGCTCTTTTGTCTTCTCATCACATTTCCCAAGTACTCTTTTTATAAATCCTAGCTTTCTCTTCGCTCGGCCGCATATTTCCCGTATGTGTCTACCCCACGATAAATCTTTAGTGATTGTTACACCTAAATATCTTACGGTTTCAACGTTTTCGATCTTCGTGTTATTAATTCTATAGGATCACTCTATCGAATTATTCCTCCTCCAAAAATTGATAGCTACACACTTTTTAAGGTTGAGTTCTAACTGCCATTTGTCGCACCACTCTTGAATTGCATCTAAATCCTTGCTAAGTGATTTCGTGTCCTCTTCATTTGATACCCCTGTACACCACCGCATCGTCTGCAAAAAGTCTTAGGCTACTATTAACTACGGTACCCAAATCGTTTATGTATACAAGAAATAGAAGCGGACCTACTACGCTACCCTGGGTAACTCCCGATGTGACTTCGATTGTGTCCGACATGATACCATCTATGACAACCCTCTGCTCTCGCCCACTTAAGAATTCTTTTACCCAACATACAACGTCTTTATTTATACCAAAACTCTCTAACTTCAAGATTAATTTGTCATGAGGAACTTTATCGAAAGCGTTTTTAAAATCTAAAAATATCGCATCAACCTCAGTACTACTTTCGCCGTGGACTAAAATATAGAATATATATTTATATAGAATTATTGAAGTGGGAAGGAGAATTGCATTGTCTATAGAAGCTTTTACTCGTAGGCGTGAACTAATGACAGGGGCGTTGAGTAGGGAAGTAAAGAAAAGACTGGTGAAAAGTTTAATATGGAAATTTGCATTATGTGGGGCGGAAACGTGGGCTTTGAGAAAAGAAGGTGAAAATAGACTTGGGGCTTTTGAGATGTGGGTGTGGATATTGTCGAAACCATGGTAGAAACCAATAAAACTTTTGTGTGGAATGCACAAAGTTGATTTTCTTTTCCAAGCGAGTGGTTCCACAAAGTAAAGCCTCAAACTTGGAACTACTGTCCGCGCCAAAATCTTGTAGACTCGAGTACCTGAATAACTCCGAAACAGTTCATCGGATTTTCACGTTATTTACATAGTAATTCAGATACTTTTTTTTTGGTGGGTGTTTTCAAGTCTGTTTCCGCACTGATAGGCGCTTCAGACCGGGAGGAAAGGTATAAGGATAGGAATGGAAGGGACTCTAACGTAAGAAGCAGGTCCAAAATTTGTTTTTAAAAATTATTCTAAGAATGTAGTCAGTCAGAAACAAAAGTATCTGAATCAATAAAGTATCTGAATCATTGATATTGATTCAGATACTTTTGTTTCTGACTGACTACATTCTTACAATAATTTTTAAAAACAAATTTTGGACCTGTTTCTTACGTTAGAGTAAAAAAGCGCTGCCGGCAAATTGTCCTGCTCTGGGCTCGCGCGTTTTTCCAGGAAACATAAAATTCGATATAAAACAAGGTGCTAACTTCAGCTAAATGATAATATCTGATTCGCTCTGGAAATATAGATAGGAAGATGACAGTTTTAGTCCTGTGGCGCCATCATGCTTAGTTGCTGAGAAAAAGTGCGGTATTAAATGGAATAGCATACCAATGAGTACTAAAGTTAAAACTTTGAAACATTGCAGAGGTAATAATATAGATATAATTCACCTTATATTAAAAACTTGTTTCAGTCAAACGCTTTCCTTGGAAGTTATTGGACGTCAATGTGACGCAAGGCGCCTAAGCGCTTTAAAAAATGGGCCCTTTTCTTACTGTAACGTAAGAAACAGGTCAAAAATTGTTTTTTTTTAATTATTCCAACAATATGGTCAGTCAACAACAAAATTATCTAAATTACTATGTAAATAACGTGAAAATCCGATGAATTGTTTCGGGGTCATTTAGGTTTAAACTCGAGTGTACAAGATTTTGGCGCGGACAGTACACCCTCGCCGTAAAAGGCCAAGACTATCCACCACATTACCAACTCCTTGGCCATAACCAATAGCCTTACATCTTTGCAAATTTGAGCATAAACAGCAGAGTTCGTTTAGTTACGATAATACACAATACTAGTTGTGGAGTCACTGTCACTCGCTCCCTTTCGTATATTCAGGGATAGGGGACAGCGACGAGGGAGGGCGAAACCCTGAAAGTTCTCTCGCTCGAGGGATATTTCCGAGTCCCTCCTGAATCAGGGTCCCCCATATTATTTTCCACGCCCACGCACCCGTGGAGGAAACTCCGCACTGCGCCATCTAAGGTGTGGAGAGAATGGAGGCAGGATTTTCCACAGGGTCGCATGAATTCATGAGTCGTTAATCACGGTACAACGCCTATAATATCATCACCGCGAAGGCCGCACGTTCATGGTCATCCTTGTAGCCATCCCTGAGTTTCAACAATGCCCGCCCCTCCTTCCCCTACACCAAGATGGCCGCTGTAACTAGCCTCACCTTCTCTGTTGAACAAGAAGTCTCGCATTTCCTCCAAGACCCATAATTCCAAAACATTGTTCCCGTTTAATCAGGTGGAGACCCTGACCACGGAGGGTAAACGTAACGGAGTAAGCACCCTCGGGTCAGACGGGCAAAAACTTTCTTACTACCCAGCGTCCTGAGAAAGTTAAGCGCTTAAGGACGCTAAAATAAGCTAGAGATCCACGCAAAGGTGAAAGTTATGACCTTATCTGTTCCTATCTACTCGAAGGAAGCGACCGACAGCTCAGGCAGTCCGTACCTTTAAGATGGGTACGCATTAGAAAGTTGTACCTAGTTGGTGAATAGGGACGGATGTAGGGTGCAGAGAAAATCGGCGTTGGTTGTAGACTGTGACTAATAGAATTCCTGAGGAGGGATCTAATATAGCAACTAGCGCTGCATGGGACTCAGATGAAGCAGGTTACATCTAGACTTGAATAATGTGCAGTGGAGAAGAGATTTTAAGTTAGTAAAGCAGTTTGACGAAGGGTGAAGGACTGTCCAAATCGATAAACGAAATGGAATAAGTTGGAAATCACTAGCAGGTCACAGGTCAAAGTATGGGTAGATGCTCATGCAGAAATTGAAGATGGATGATATAATTGAAGAAGTTAAATATACATTCAAACCCCAGAGTATTCCGGCAGGTTATATCTCAAAGAAAAAATTTTGGAAATAGCATGGTAGTGAGGATAAAAAAAAATGTAATTTTTTACACATCTTATACTATATGCTTTATTAGCACTCATTAAGGGAAAATATCAACATGAAGACAATGGACGTGTCTTAGTAATTCAACAGATTGGTGTGAGACGTCTCTGAAGTTCATATAGGATAAATTATGTCAGCTTACAGACCAGGGGTATAGATAAGGGGGGGGGGGGGCGAGGGGTCTGAACCTCCCAAAAAAGAAATACTAATATAAAATAAGAATTTAAATGAATAACTAATTAGTATAAATCTTTATTATGCACTAATTCCATATTATGTGTCACTTAAGTATCACACGATAATTTAAAGAAGATCAAGAATGGTTACATGGACAACAATACTCTTAACAATCTGACGGCATTCAATTATACTGAAAAATATTCTTATCCTTATTTGAGGACTGAACCCCACCCCCCTCCTTCCAGAGAAAAAAATTATGTACGCCCCTGTTACAGACAACGCTGATTCAAGCTTTTACACTTTCGGTGACTGCATAAATCTTTTTTCTGAATGCTAAAATGTATTTGAAGAGTTTGTTAAAAAATTTGGGGACAACAACAGCACGGAAAGCTGAGTGACTTAGGTATTATAGCTTCGAAGGAATATTCCCTCAGATAATTACAGCATAATAATACATAATAATAATAGATTTTATATATTTTCTGAGGCAATGCCACCTTAAAAAAAGAATGCAAATTAAACTTGTACACCAGTCGGCATTTAACATGACAATAAGCAATTTCATAAATTATTATATATACATATGTGAAAATGTTTTATATTACAGATTATATTTAACAAGTTATTTTACGATACAAAGGTGGGAAAGACCTAATTACACAAAGTTTTAAGTACATATTCCCAGTATTTTTCTTTAAAAGAAAGTATGGATTGCTTACAGGTTAGGCTCGTGGGTACTCTAGCATACTCGTAGTAAAGGGATCAGTTACGGTTTTTGCAACTATATTATAGTGGCTTTGTCCTACAACCCGCCTGGTTTATTTTCATCACAATATCTCGGGACGTTTAAGATCATATCGTCAACTAAACCGACGTTACCGGAGAGATGATTAGAGTTGGTTATGTATATTTTAGTTTTTTTTGTGTCTTCACTAACCATAAAATATATAGGGCATTTATTTTTATTCAGATACTTCTTTGCATGGTGTGTAAACAGTTAACTTTATCGTATCTGTGCTAAACGATGTGTATAATTTATTCTAATAATAACTATGTATTAATGAATGCTATAGTTAGATTCACGTAGTACATGTTTGGGGATCAAACACCAACTGCCACACTCCTTCGAGGTTCCTGGCGGGGTACCGAGCATTTAGAAGGGGGAGGAACAGAGCTTTACATGTCCCACTCAAAGAAAAGATATCAGAAGAAAAATAGTTTGGTTTTTCGTTCATATTCTCATATTCGGAACCCCTCTAGCGGTGGTCTCGGGAACAACCCAAGATGGCGTTGAAAAACATCCATTTTCAGGTGAAAAATAGTGATTTTCGAAGTGTTATATCTCATATAATAATGGCACTGGAGCAATGTAAGTCATGTCATAACAAATCTACATCCTTCCTCTACATAACACAGTTAGAATGAAAGCGGTAATGATCACCGTTTTTGCAGGATAAGTGTTTGAAGTTCGTGACCCTTAAGCTCACATCTACCCTCATTTTTTTGGCTCACTTCACAGGCTAGGAGACTTTGAATTTCTATCACCCTAATGAAACGGCCCATTGCTGTGAAGACATTTTGTCAGCGATTGGGGGTAAGAAGTATCGGTATCAATAGGTTTTTGTTACTGATATAAGCGATACTTCGAAATTTGACGAGTCACCAATCAGCACGCAGTTCTTCGTAAAATATTGAGAATATTTTCTACTGAAGATATACCTACGTCTAAGACGCACATTTATACTTACTCCCATGAAAGGCTTTGGAGAGTGATGTCCAAGGTGTAAACGGTGTGTAAACATTCTACACTGATACAGGTCCAAGAGTCCGGAAGCGACGTTGCGGCGTCATCGTCCTCTCCATGGAAACAGACGGGACATTGTTGATCCACGACAATGATGAGGTTGTGACGTCACTGCGCGTCCGGAACCCTATTGTTCCATTCAGAAAATGGGTTTCTATCGAGGCTCTGACGTAAAAACTTTCGATCACATTTGCGTTCCAACAACTGCGTGTCCTTTCTGAATAAGCTTCCAGGAGGGAAAGCCATGATTTATGCACGCCAAGAGAGGGAGATGATTTTTTTCAATGTGTACCGTGACATTTCGTGGCATTATGGACGAAAATGGCGGGAAAAGAAAAATATTCGTGCTACAAAGTGAGTTTTGGAAAGCCAGGCAATGTCCTCCATTCCTTGGACCTGTCGTGGCTCGTATGTCACCGTCATACCCGAAAATCCATATATTTCCGTCACTTTCTCATACTTGTATACTGTAACCGCACTCGGTAGAGGGCAATTGATGTGTTGAGGAGCTAAAATTTGAAATCAAACATCAAGGCACGAGTTATACCTAACACCAAATCTTTCGCAGCACAATTGGTCGGTCGCTGGCTGACGAACTTAGTGGCATTTTGCGATAGCAAAGTAAATCTAATGCTTCGTAATGACCAAACTATCGATCATCACTGCCTGTACCGGTTTCAAACTACAGTTACAGTATGTCATTATCAAGAGGTCTCCTGATAGAGGGAGAGTAAGTGAAAAATAATATTGCTGATATTAAAAAGTAGCACGCTTCCTTCGGTCGCAAAAGAGCCGAATATGGAGGTAAATAGATACATATGTAGATAAGATGTATTAATGTTCTGGGGTAACCCATTATAGCAAGTAAAGCAAGAACAATATTAAATCATGCTCATATAGCCATTACAAATGCATCAAGCAAACAAAAAATAAATATATATCACATCGTATATATAAGAAATTACATGAATATAATTAACACCAGTTTACAGCTTGGTTTTTAAATAAAAAAAAGTTTACCTCTGAAGATGAGGATACCATATTTATGGGTGGTGAGGTCAAAACTTAGATGTAGTGATGAGGAAGGAGTTTAAGTAGATGTTGGTATGGGCTTGGGGGATGTGAAAAAGGTTGTGGTAAGAGCGTGTAAATTTTGGGGATACACTTTTCCTGGGGGTAAATACACCAGGTAGCCAGGATATCGATTACGGAAGAGGGATACAAGAAAAGATTCCTGGAAATATTTTCCTCGGGAATCAAGAGGTGGCCACGTTGGGTCAACAATGCATGTAGGCACATCAGCATCTCAACAAAGATTAATTATAAATCTAGCAAAACAGTTAATTAGTCGCTGTAGACGCTTGTCAAGTGCATTACTTAACTCACTGCAGACTAATAGACTAAAAGGTTTATGAATTACATAGTAAATGGATTGTGAGGCTACGATTTTCCGTCTAGAATTCCATTTTGAATAGACAAACGAATAATAAATCGTTTACACAGGTAAACTATTTTAATCACTACATGATTCACAGCTCAGTAGCATATTCAGGTAGAATTACATGAGTCAGATATTAATTGATTTAAACATTTTACGTTAAAATGGCAACTTAATCGGCCATGTCTTGAGACAAGATGAAGGCCTGATGAAGACAATCTTCCAGGGAAAAATGAACGGGAAGCTTGGAAAAGGCAGGCCTCGTATGAGATACATGGAACTGGTTGTGAAGGATGTGATAAAGAGGAACTACGTTAATACGAAGAGATTGGCCAATAGAAGAATCGAGTGGAGGGCTGCGTCAAATCAATCCTAGGATTGTTGACCGATGATGATAATGATACGTTAAAATAGTAAACCTGTGGTATACTTGAGTTTCAGCATTCACTTTTTCATTTAGGTATAGAGCAAATTGTGCGACTAGCGAAACATCTTTTTCCAAATCACCCCAACCAACAATTTGAAGTACGTCTTTCAATGGCAAATGAAAAAAAATTGATGGGTACGAAAAAACGCATAACTCATAATAAAATCCAAAATTCATTCCTGGGCCTCGATAATGGATCTACATAACGCGTGCGCTAGCGTTATCGTTATTCTTTGATTTCACTTATGTCAGAGAGAACGTCATCTCCGTTCTTCATTTTTCGCACAGCACTTCAAATCGCTTATCACAATCAGTGGAGCGAATTTTATAAGCGGTTATTGTTAACCCTGCGCTACTCTAGGAGTAAGCGTTAACGATAAAGATTGCGATAACGGGAAAGATAGATCCTTGATCACTAATCATTTAGCTGGATGTCTCTTTTGCATGCAAAAGCTTGAAAAGCATGAAATTTCTTTCTCGTGTATTGATGATATGCTTGATGAAAAATTTTCTCACAAATCTAAATATATGTATCAGTAAGCTGAGAAATTCTATTCTGACCACGAATATTATAAAATGCCATCAACAGGTTCACGTACGTTGACCAAAGTCACGTGACCTGAAACCTCTTAAGACGTCACTGCACTGCATAGGTTTTTATATTGCTACGAAAAGACGCTTATTTAAATGAAGCGAAAAATATTGTTTTGAGTATCTTAAGCGTTTCTTGATCGAAAGTGTGACTGAAAATGGAGTTAAAAAAGCACAAACTGACTATTTGTCTCTGATTGACTCCCTTATGGTGGCATCCGTCTTAAAAGAAACGGCGATTGCTTTGTCATGGCAGATATTCTTGCAGTGAAAACAAACATAGCACTATACAGGTATTATACAATTTATGAACGATTTGTTCATTACGGTCCATACTACTTAGATAAAAAATCGAGAGACATTCGTGAATTGCATTAAAATATGAGATAAATATTACGTTTTCGCCATGTATTCATTAAACAACTTAACCCCTAGCACAACACACAAACAAAACCCATGGTACATCCGAAAATTGTCAATTTTTGATAAGTAATATCTTCGAAACACAACTTAATTCTTCAGCAAAAATTGCTCCAAGCACAATGGGGTCGTTTACCATATTTTTTATATTGCCGAATCTGATAGAGTTTGTAAAATAAAAAGAACCGTATTTTCCGTTTTTAGATCCGTCAATTATTTCCCGAGTTATAAGCGGCGAAAAAAATGATGATTTTAACCCTTTCGGAAAAGTTGGCGCGGTGCAACCTCTGCGTATAACGACTTCGTCTAATAACAACTGACCCCGCGAAGCTACATTGCCTTATCGCAATTGGGGGGGGGGGGTCACAGCTGACTCTGCCAATAGGAGCAGTTGCGATAACATCTACGCGAGCAGACCTTCCGAGAACCCCCTCCACTCCCTTCCCTTCTCCGAAAAGCAGTCAAGGACGTGAGAAAAATGACGTCAATGTTTTTACAGCAGCTTTTTCGGAGGGCGTCACCTTTAGCTTATTTTAATTTTTTGATTTTTGAGAGAATGGTTGCGGTAAGAAGATTAATTTTTTCACAAAAATTCATTTTTCGTTTCCATCTAACGATTTCGGGTACAAAATTGCATTTTTGGTTCCGAGTAAACGCCCCCATTTAGCTAAGTAATACACTACACATTCCATAAGTTATAAAATACAATTGTGCAGTTTCCCATTAACACGCATATCTTATAAGGACAATAAAAATTGTTTCTGGTGGTAATTAGTGTATAGTTGGTTATGATTCACCCACCGCCATACACCCTCGAGGAAGTTTTCCTGGTGCCGCATAAAATTAAATGTATTTTGTTTGGTTAACCATTATAAAGCTTTGCTGCCAGCCTGTAGAATTTGGAAAAAAAACAATGAGCTTGTAAACAGTAAAATTCAAAGCCTGTTATGGAGATTACATAGATTGGTAATATGATTATCGTCTTTAATATTGAGTTATCTTAAACTACCCAACGCCTTGAGGAGGAAACTTTCTCTATTTTTCCGAATCCCTGGAGAAAGAAGGCATGCAACAGCTGCTACGCCCTCGAATACTCGCCTGCAGGCGCAACCCCAATCTCACCCCGCGAAAGAAGTGACAGGGAAAAAAAATCCTTTTGATTCCGCCCCGAAAATTTCGGCTTGACCTTTGACCCTTGGAGGCGAAAGACTTGGGCTCTACAAGGAGCAGAAAAAAGGGGGAGGAAGACTAAAAGGGGACAACGCTCGATAAGGACCCGGAGGCGAACGATATCCGGAAAAAGAAGAAAAAAAAGGATGGCGGAGCAGAAAACAAAAGAAGAGAAGAAGGAAGACAAGAAAATAAAGAAGGTATTGAGTGCGGAAGAAAACAAAAAATGGCACGGAATGAGTTTATTAGAAGAGTTGGTCGAGATTAGGTTCGATAAATATAGGACAGGACAATGCGCATGCGCATAAGATAAGAGAGAAAGAAAAATTTACCGTAGTAAGACATTGTAACGTTGAGAAAAAAACGTTTATAGGTAAAATGCACAGGACAGTGATGAACGTTATGAAGGAGGAAAAGGAAAACTCATTATACTGTATTGTTTTCACTGTACTACCAGGACGCCGCACAGAAACACTCCATTTTTCTTTACAAGTTGCCGGAGCAAAACTTTGGAACTCCTTACCTGACGACTTAAAGAAATTGCAATCTCTGGGCCAATTTAAAATCAAACTTCATTAACTCTAATTAGGCTAATAAGTTTCCTTATCTTTTTCATGTATGTGTATCACTTAAAGTCTTATGTATCCATTTTTATGCTTTTGTGATTAATGTAACTATTGTTGTATTGATGCTACCGATGGATATTTCATTTTTGTTAAATATTGGTACCTGTAGGAATCTCGACATTATATTGTTTTTTCAATGATTTTTGTATTTAAAGGACAATGTCCCGTTACAAATAAATTGTACATTTATCTATGTACACGGTACAATATCATTTTCAGTTTCTTCGTGCCTATACCATATATGTATAGCATTTAAATACATAAATCTCGAGGGAAGAGGGTACATCTGAAGTCAAATGAGTACAAAAGTAAAAATTAATAAATGGAAGGTAAACAGAGAAAATTAATTCTATATATAACACTGGAAGAAAGAGAATATGGTTGAAGGGAAAGAAAATATATTAATGAGAAACGTTAGATGCTAAAAATGGTAAAAATAGACTACAAGCGGTCTCTTTTTGTGACACCACAGAAAATTGCATGACCTTAGAAATGAGTTCCTTTAAATCGGGAATCGAACCAAGGACCTTTGGCTTCGAGGGAATTGGCGCACCCCTTTACAGATATCTTGGGCTTCTAACAAAAGGGTACATTTTAGAAGGATCCATTGATAGGAAGTAGCTCTCATATGCCATTACGGCCATTCAACGATGGATTCGTACGGCGGAACAAGGTTTTCAAAGAAGGCACTGTCTATGAGGATTGATACTATCAAAATAAAAATTGCCTTTGGGATGAAAAAATATTGGGTATTTTGTGGTCAGCGACTTGACCCGGTAAACTTATAGCCGGTGATTCGATCCCAAGTCTACGAGATATTATTATCTGGCCATTTAATAGAGAGGAATGTGTTGACTACGACGAAATGTAATATTTTATAGACGTAATGATCAGACAAATACAAGAGAAATTCCTTGCTTTGTTCATTTCAACGAAAATTAAGAAGAGGCGGGGGGAACAAGAGCCACAGTTCAGGGCAGAACAAAGCAGAATATGTCAAACGTTAAAACAGCATGAAAAGAAATGAAAATAGAGGGACAAAGAGCATGAAAACAATAAAAAAATTAATACAGAAAAAATAAAAGAATAAAGTGAGAAGGATAAGAAAAATACAGCCACTGTTGCAAGGTCATTAACGTGCCTTGTTGGCAATTAAATGGTAACAAGTTCAAACCCACCTCTGGCATGAATTTTACGTAAGTCTTAGAAAAAACAAGTGTCCTTTTCGGAAATACGATATAGTGTAGCCTTAGCAACTGAAGAACCAATTAAAGGGCTAAAACCTAAGCCAGAACGCATTGTCACCAGGATAAAAGATAAAAAGAAAGAACAGAATATTATAGAACATTACTTTGCCTTTATCTGGTGAATTGATAAAAAAGATGACAAAAAAGTTACAAAAATCTTTCGTCGCACAAGCATTAAGCAGTGTGCGTTGGTATACCTTAATTTAAGTGGTTAGATTACATTCAGCTCAATATTAAACCATAACATGTTTAAGGAAAATATGACTGAATAAGCCACAGCTTTGTGCTTCGAGATGAAGTTCTTGGAAGTCACGTGAACTTACAGATATAAATTTGGTTGACTCAAGAACGTAACCTGTTTTTGCGTAGGCTGCAAATCTGGAGAATGGTTTCTATGCATTTAAGGAGAGTGGACGAGAAGATGGAAGTTGGAATGGGGGCGGATGTCGACAGTAAGAGGCAGGTAATAAAGCTTGAGGCTATGGTTTACGTGTTGACAGAGGAAGCGAAGAAAGAAAGGAGAGGAAAGAAATGAAAGTGTCCTAAAGGAATGGAAAATAAAACTGCCAAAGGCGGAAAAAAAGAAAGCAATATGGTCTCAAATCGCTGAGGAACGCAGAAACATCATCGGCTTAGATTAAATAACAAAAATAATTAAACATTCACAAAAAATTGATAATAATATTGGAAATAGACATAAAATATATTAATGAAAATATTATATAAGTCTCAATTTAAGAACAACCAGTTCACAAAATTAAATTATCGGTTATGTCGAAACGACGCAAACCGACTGAATCCCAACACTAAACGTATTCTTCCATTACATTCCTTCTTAGATTTTTAACGAGCAGAAAGCGTTCATCATCATCATCGGTCAACAATCCAAGGATTGGTTTGACGCAGCCCTCCACTCGATTCTTCTATCGGCTAACCTCTTCACATTCACGTAGCTCCTCTCTTTTACATCCTTCATAACTTGCTCCATATACCTCATACGAGGCCTGCCTTTTACATTCTTCCCGTTCACTTTTCCCCCGACGATTGTCTTCATCAGGCCATCGTGTCTTAAGATGCGGCCCATTAAGTTGTCCCGTCTTCTTTTTAAGGTTTTCAGTAGACGTCTCTTCTCTCACACTCTTCTTAATACTTCTTCGTTTGTCACTCGATCGATCCATTTTATCTTCGTCATTCTTCGGTAGCACCACATTTCTAATGCTTCCAGCCTGGACTTCTCTGCTGCTGTTATTGTCCGTGCTTCGCTGCCATATAGTAGAATGCTCCAGATGTATGTTCTACAATGCTTTATAAAGGCTAAGGAATTAAAAATTCGTTGGTTAAAGGCTAGGTTATGGGTTACTACACTATTAAAATTCGAGTTTGGAGAATTTTTTCCAATATGTTCCAGAGATTCTTTCCCACATCTTTTCCTTAATGTATCTCAGCTAAGTGTTGCCAAAATTTGCCACTGTTTCATGCTGTATCATTCCATTAAATTAAGTTGATTTTGATAAGACGGCAAGGGACTACACTATCAATCCGTTCAAAAACGTTACTCCCTTTTGGAACCGGCGCTGTTAAAGAGAGGATACGTAGGTACATTTTTTTCTCACGCCTATAAACGTAACCAAATGACGGGGATACTCAGTCGTATTCATAATCTGAACTACAGTCTCGCTTCCACTGCTTACATCCTGAAACCTTTACTTCCAATCAAATTTGTGTACAGATTCACCCTGCAAAGTTGGTATTCTCACGCCGTATACCGCTTCAAATAATATCGAGGAGAATCTATAAAGCCTTTCGAATTCGTAATAGAGATTTTATGACGCAATCGGAAGAAGTGGGATTGTATTTGAGATTTTGAATAAGGGAGATCATATTCAGAATATACACTCAATTCTCAGAACAATGAAGAGAACGTCTCTACGGCAGTATGCATTAAAAAATGAAGAATAAAATAACCTCGAAGCTTTTATCTTAGGAGGCAGAGGAATAAAAATAAAAGAGGAAAACATTTTTAATAAGTCCCCCACCAGAGATACAGGGGCCCGAAAATGGTAAATTTTCAAATTTTCCTATTTGCGGAAGCTTGTAACAGCTAAAGGCTTAACAAACACACAACTTTTTTGTTACACCCATTTACTATGGTACCCAAATATACTATAACAAAAATATAGACCTTGTGATCACAACCCTTCTATAAGAAAATAAATAGCAAAAGTTGTAAAAAAACAGCAATGTGTATCAAAACTTTGTACTCATCATTCTCATAGATGTTACATAGTAAGGTTATTAAAAAATATGTCAAATGAAAGCTCAATTTATGACCATGAAAATGGTATTCGAACCATTCTACTACAACCTGTAGTTTTCGAGTAACTCTAATTACCGATACTCGCTGAAAGTGTCATTTTTACTGTGCGCTGTGACCTTCGTGGCCCTGTAAGTTCTTGAGGTCATGGAAAAAAAATTGGTTTTGAGCCTTACAGACATGTAGTAGTAAGTGTGTTAAATTTGAATTTTTTCTGAAATGGTGCTGCAACAACTTTTTTAAAAATCTGGTGAAATGGTACGGAATGACCCTTATATTACTTTTTAGTCAAAACGACAACTCATTACATTATTAATCTGCAAATGTTACTGGAAGAGCCATGCTCTGCCGTATAGCCACGTACAAAATATCTGATTTTCAACGTCTTTTTTCTTCAAATACATAATGGAAAGGCCAAATTATTGTACTGCCAACCGATAGTTGGGCCAAAAATTGTGTGTCCTGAAATTTTCACAAAAATGACATGTACTTCATAATTCGGTGGAGCCTCCTTAACTAAATACTGCTTACATCCTAAAATCCGTACAAGTCAAATTCGTGCACAGATTCTACATGCATGGTGATATTACTTCTCATCGTCACGCTGAGAAATGAGATGAGATTCTGATTATTGCCCAGAAACTCAACTACAGTCTCACTTCTACTGCTTGCGTCATGAAATCTCTATTACCAGTTGAAATGAGCATACAGATTCTCCTCGATATGCTTCGAAGTGGTATAGTGGTATACAGCATGGTAATACCAACTTTGCAGAGTGAATATTTTGTAACATAACAATTGAGCCGCCTAGATCAACAATGAAAGGTGTAATAATGGAAGTAAACAAGCGTTGGTAATTAAGGAACAATAGGAGAGGGCGAGAATCGGGGAGTTGTGTGTTAGACGCGTTGGTGTGGAGACGCAAAAGTGACGCGTGCTTAAGAAAGGGCATTATTTGTGAGCTAGTTGGTGTCTGTGTGGGTGAATAAGTTTGATCAGAGAACTAGACAGTGTGCAGCGTAGAGAAGCTAGGTTCGTTAAAAGGTGTTACGATAGGTTGAGTAGCGTTTCAGAATTAATACAAGAATTAGGGTGGGAATCATTATCAGAGCGTAGGTTAAAGTACAGATTAAATCTATTAGAGAAATTTCAATCGGATAGCTTTACTGAAGATGTTAGGCACATATTAAAAAAACCAGCGTATTATGCTAGATTCGACCAGATAAATAAGATTAGAGAGATATATTGTCGTACTGATAGATTCAAAATGGCATTTCCCCCCCGTACTATGAGAGAACAGAATAGGCAGCATAGCAGAAATAGGTAGTTGAAATATTTTAGAGTAGTCTGTAGTGCACGATGCATGTATTAACCCCTTAAATACTATAGATACTAACAATCTAGTTGCAAGAGACCCTATAGTTGCTTGTTTGCATGTTAGTAGTGCATGCTTGATGATCTTCACCCCCTGCCACACACCCTCGGGGTGGCTTGCAGGGTATCGTGTAGATGTAGATAAGCATTCGTGAGGGAAGAGAAGTGTATATTTGTGTTGTGTCTGATTTGATTTAAAAAGTGGCTCGAATGAAAAGGAAGTGTAAAAGTGTATGGCCTGTTGAGTGAGAGCCTGAAGATAACTGTATTTTGTGTGTTTGTGTTTGATTTAATTTATAAGTGCAATTCGTGAGGGAAATTTTATTGTCTGTAGGTACGTGGTGTGTATAATAAATGGGTGATATGGATAATATAATATATTAAGGAATATATCAAACGTTACACCAATTTGACTGGAAGTAGAGGTTTCAGGACGCAAGAAGTGGAAGCTACACTACTGTAGTTGAGATTCGGAATATGGCCCTCACAGTTTGAGAGAATGGGCAAGAAGGGGACCAAAAAAAGTGTTAAAGCAGGAAAAGGACCGGGGGCGAGAAGGGGCAAATGCGCCCAGAGTGGGGCGAGTGGTTGGAAATCAGGGCAGGAGAGAGAGAAAGAGGAGAAGGGGAAGACTTAAAAGGCTGTCTTTTGTAGCGAGGGAAAATAGGAGGGGGGGGGGGGAGTGCATGAGACGCTAGGAAGTGCTGAGAGTAGTTCCGGGCCATTATTGACGGAGGGGGGGGGGGGAGAGAGAGAGGTGGGAAAAGAAGCAGGGTTAAGCGGGGGGTGGGGGAAGAGAGGGAGAGTGTGGGAAAGGGACATAAGGAGAAAGAGTGGTAAGAGGTGTTGTACTTGAGTGAAAGCTGAGGGCAGGAGAGGTGAAAGGAGCGAGAGGTCAGAGGTCATAGCAGAGGGAGGGTTGGTGTTGGGGAGGGGGTTGTGTGGGGAACGCCCTTTGCGAATTTCTTAGCGAAAAAAAAGAGAAAGAAAAGGCGTAGATTTGAAAGGGAATGAGGAACGAGATGGCGAGAGAGGCGCGAGGAATGAAAAGGGACCCTCATTACATATTTCCCTTCCGTTTTGTGAAGTGGAGGAGGGGTGAGAGGAGAGGGAACGGAGGGGGTTGGAGAAGGGGGTTGAAAGGGGCACAATAGCGCGCTCTCAAATTACTGCCGCGAGCGGAGAGGACCCACGCTATTTCCGACGGCAGGATGTGGACACAGAGTGCGGATATCGCGTTACGCATGTGTTCGGATATCGCATTGCGATACACGATACATATCGCAAAAGCGGCGATATATCCCACCTCGATATGAGAACGAAGAATAAGTAATAAGGGCATTTGAATCAACAGCGTACAGCGAGTGGGTAAAATTTAATTTTTGAAAAAATATTCGTAATACGGAGATGTCGTTCTCTCTATAAAAAAAGAATGAAGTGCACCAATCAAATATGTTGCCTGTGAAGAGATGAAGAAGAAGACCGTTTCGCTGTTCTCCTAGTTTTTCACGTGTTCTTCTTCACTCTTTCGACCGTAGAAGCTAAACGTTTACGTTCACACACTTTTTAATGATTTAAGGTTATAGTCAAATAAACAAGGAGTAAAACCATATCTTACACGACTCTATGGGGCTTTGGCAGAATTTCATACAAATGCTTAAAGTTCAGCGTTCTACCTTTTTTGCGGCGATAGTAGTTTGAATAATCAAAACAATGGGTGAAGCATTATGAACATCAACGTTATTGGTTTAAATACAGAAGAAAGAAAAATAATCTCATCTTCACATATCATCACATAACTCACATATCATCATCTAAATGAACAGGAAACCCTGAAAGGATGCAATGCAGCAACCTATACCCCACTCCTTACCGCTTAACCCCTAACCATGTTTATAGGTGTTCGGCAAGGGTACATTCATCATGAAACACGCAACGTAAAGGTATTCTAGGCTACAATTTACAAATACGTGGCAGTAAATGTTGACCTCTCGATGTGACTTTGCTATAAACTCATTACACTGCGCCAGTGGAAGTCAACCTCACGTAGAGTGTGATATGGTATTTCGAATGATATTCAAATGTCCGCGTTACTGTCATCGTAAGTTACTATTTCATAAGTATCGGATAGCTAAAAATTAGGCATGGTTTCACGCGGTAATCTCTACGCAGACGCCGGGTATCATTCCACCCTTACGAACTACATCTCCCAAGATGTATGCAAGCCATCTTGTTGGGACCAGATCTATAATAACGATCAGATTTTGGGTTAAATTGAAGTTCAAATTTGAGCTCTCGTTTTGCGTTGGATTATAGGTACCTTATGGCGAGATATGGCTAGCTCACTTTAAGTGACTATTAACTGAAAGATGATTTTCATTAACTATAGAACCATAAAGAAAGACATTCATAGCCTTTTTTTCTAGCAACTATCCAAAATAAGCGTTTTTTCATAATTTGCGGATGCTCTTGAAACGTAACCCTGGTGAATTAAGGATGTAGACAGGTTTTGGGATAAATTATAAATGTGAGAATTTTGGAACAAAACTAGTAGACATCTTCCGATGACTATTATTTTCTGCGTTAACAAGGATCGTAATATTATACGCTTCGTGATGCATAAAAACGTCCTCATAAACAAGACAAGTCTATTTTATAGGCACCAATCTCCGTCACTCAAGTCCATAGCTCCCGGCAGTAGGGGACACCATTACATGCCCCCTTAAATCAACCACCCCGCTTTTGCATTATGGACGAGGAACATGATACCCCAAGATTTAAATCAGGCCATTAATCTCGGGCAGTAACCCTGAGTCAATGCGGATGGAGCCACTGCGGGAATCACTTGGTTTAAGATCTTCCGAAGCTCCTCTATCTTCGAGACCATTAAACAGGGGAGATAATGTGTCGATTGCCAGCTATGTGGACACTCGAGCTATTTTGGGCAAACCATTCGGCAGACTGTCACGTGAAACGGTCCTTAAAGAGCCCGAAATGGATACTACATCAGCAATACCAGTGCGATGGTGTTCGTTAGCACCATTCACCAGAGCCGAAAATGGGAAGTACGTTAATAATTTCACCAAAATAGAGATGTTACTTGAGGTGTATCAGGATCCCGTGACGACAATACATTAGAAAATACAAGGAAAATGATATGAGAAGGCCATTCTACTTGCATAAGTAAGGCCGAAATGTTTGAACCAGGGACTTGGACTCACGTGACTAGGAGACCGGCGCGTGAGTCACGAGTGGAAATCTCCTTGACCCCCTTGGTTCCTTACGTTTACTCTTGACTACATCTACAGCTACGTAAACCCTGGATACATCGTAAGGCTGTGTGGCAGGGTGCGAAGATAAACAAACATGCAACTACGAGCAACCACAGCACACTACTCTAATGATATTTCATCTGCCTATCCCTTTGCTATGCTGCCCATTACGCTCTCAAATGGTACGCGGGAAAAATGACATTTTAAATCTATCAGCAGGACAATCTATCGCTCTAGTCTTATTTATCTGATCAAATCTATTAAAATTTACCTGGGGGTTCTTAGTATGTATCCAACATCTTCGGTACATATAATCCGTTAAATTTCTTCAAGAGATTTATTCTATACTTTAAGCGACGATTTGGTAATGATTCCCGACCTAATTCTTCTATGGATTTTGATGCACTGCTAATCTACAGGTTAGCCTACTAGCCACTTCGAAGTTGTGTTGCAGGGGTGAATCTTCACCAATCATTATCTGCAAATATGCAGTATGGAACATCATAAAAATTGATGATAAAAACGTGTCAGGTATGCATGTACCAGTTAGTATGGGTTGGTAGTTCATGATCATGCACTGTTAAATACGCTACTTACAATACATCTACCTTAACATCTATTAAATAGCCTGTTTTGATCTCTAATTGGTCGAGGGAAAAAAGATATTTAACATCTATCTGTACGGCAATTTATTTCCCTAATCTTGCTTTCGTTTTCGAATCTGGCTTACTAAACGACAGTCCTAAATATGTTTCCTTATACCGTCGGTAAATAGATCATATGCAAGTTTATTTAATGGATTCTGTCTAAATTTTAAAGAACATTAATGCCTACACAGATTTATCTTTAACCCTTCCTCACTTTATAAATATTCCATGTATGTACCTTAGAATTATCCACCTATCCAAAATGACCCAAATGAACTTATGTGTAGGCCACCTTTCCCAAATAAAAAGTACAGAGAACTACTCCAATAAACCCTAGAAATTAATAGCTGATCGTACCGAAAGAGACAACTGGACCCCAGAAATTAACTTCACTTATCTGAACACTAAATGGTTGGTAATATCGACGCTATTTTTTAAATACGGACCATTGTCCTCAACTACGTCCAGCCTGCACAATAAAGCATCATCATCAATAGTAAAATTAACACAGATAAATATTACCGGCCGACGCCAGGTAATAACTTTACCAGGCCCATACTTTTCAGATGCACGTAAAGGCATACCCTCTAACAATCATTAAAGACTAGCAGACCTAATGCCTGCTTTGCAGGCAGTTTTCTTAAGCATTTCGTTGCAGTGAGAAGGAAAAGGCTATTTTATAAATAGAGAAATGTGTCCCACTTTAATTATCCTATATATGTTTTTGTACTTTTTTTTACACAATATATTCATCGGTAGATGTGAGCTTAAGGGTCACGAACTTTGAATATTTATCCTGCGAAAACGGTGTTGATTAGCCCTTTTATTCCGACTGTGTTACGTAAAGGAAGGATGGAGATTTATTATGACATGCCTTTTGTTGCTCCAATGCCATTATTTCATGAGATATAACACTCCGAAAATCACCATTTTTCACATGAAAATCAACGTTTTTCAACGCCATCTTGGGTTGTTCCCGAGACCACCGCTAGAGGGTTCCGCAACATTTCACCTCTTCCCTATATCCTGTGCAGAGCGGTGGGTTTAGGCTTTTTAAGGGCATTGTTTAAAGATTGGGCATTGTTTAAATACGCGATGTCATGAGACGTTGGGTTTTAGCTTCTGAAGGGCATTGTTTAAATACGCGATGTCGTGTGACGTTGGATTTTACCTTCCGAAGGGCATTGTTTAAATACGCGATGTCGTGGGACGATGGGTTTTAGCTTCCGAAGGGCATTGTTTAAAACGAGAACTTGTTGATTCGATCGTCTATTGTCGTCCGTTGTGGCAGCCGAGGCAGACGGAGGTCCTTTCCTCCTCACCTAGTTTTGTTTAGAATGTGAAATAAGTGATCAATCCTAATATTGGTGGTCGTCCGACAAAAACCTGCGATTCAATTGCAGCTTCATCGGCTTTGAGGTGTCTCAAAACCACCACCCCGTTCATGTTTTTGTGCAGTTTCATCGATTGTGAGGTGACTCAAAACCCCATTCCGTTCGTGTTTTTGTGCAGTTTCATCGGTTGTGTGGTGATTCAAAACCCCCATCCCGTTCATGTTTTTGCTCATTTTCAATGATTGTGAGGAGTCTCGTAACACACTTTCCGCTCCGCTGTTTTCCTGTTCCCCGCCTTCTCCCGCCAACCAATATACTGCAGAAAATACACTCAACATACACCGTGACACCTGGTGTCGAAGCTGGGAAACACCAATGCGACACCCACCTCATGGATTTAAATCGCTACAAATTCGTGAGTTTCTACTTTTTTCGAAATATTTTTTCGCGAGTGTAAATTGCTGTTATAGCAGGTTGTGTACTGAAAATTTCATCCAAAAATAACGATTTTTAGGGGTTGAAAAAAATGTTTGAAGTTCGTGACCCTTAAGCTCACATTTACCATGTGCTGTCTCCCACTCCGAAAACTACGTTTATTTGCACTTTTCTCAACACCACAAACTGCTAAAAATCCAAAACCACTAAAAAATCATACAGAAAGAGAAGCCACACTCAACGCACCCAACCTCACTCTTTTAGCTCAAAACTTGGGAGAGAACAAAACAAAATGGATACAGAATGACTGACTGACTGACACGCTACAAAATTAATATATATTCAAAGTAACCAGCTGATTTAGCAACAAACATTAATACATAATAAACGTTCTACAACCTTCTTTCAACTATTAGAAAAGTACCTACTTCAAAACGCCTAGCTTTGAAATTCACATTTCATACACAAGATCGGGACCAGTAGGCAAAAATTGTTTTATTTCACTATCTGCACACCGAAAACGTCCATTAATATTTTCGTACTTACAAAAATTGATTGATGAAATCAATTCCACTTTCTTCAACTTCTTCAGTCCAATTTTTGTCCCTTTACCAAAAACGTAAACACATTTCTCCGCAACGCAAACAAATTTGCATAGCAACTGGATTCCCATGTTAAAAAATAGGGAAAACCAATTTTCTTTTGCATTTTTCTCTGCACCACAAACTGCTGAAAATCCAAAACGACTGCCTAATCATGCAGACAGAGAATCCACACTCAACGCACCAAACCTCACTCTTTTATCTCAAAAATTGGAAGAGAGCGAAACAAAACGGATTCAGAATGACGGACGGACTGACTGAGACGCTTCAAAATTAATATATATATATATATATATATATATATATATATATATATATATATATATATATATATATAACTATTGCAATGGTGACTAATATTATGTACCTACTATAATTCTATTAACATTAACATCTTAAACTCCAAAAGCAAATTTTCCGATAACGAGGTAAAAAACAAACTAAATTTTCTGTACCTAGTAGTCACAAAAATAAGTTTTTTCCAAAAATGTTCTCGCTACATACAAAAATTCATCTGATTATGGTACCATTCGTCTATTTTATTGTTCCACCAAAAGGTAACTTTTGGTAAGGCCTAACCGCAAAGGCGGAGACTGTATTTCTTAAAGCAGCGGAATGCTGGTACCTGGGATTTTTGAACTTGTCTTTGTAGATGTCGGAAATATTGATAGTTAAAGAGGTCCGTAAAAACAAAAGGATTGTAATAACTATGTACAGGATTAGTCCTAGCCCACACATTTTCTTGAGGTAAATGTGAGCTTAACAGTCACGAACTTCAAAATTTTTTTTTAACCCCTAAAAATCGTCATTTTTCGATGAAATTTCCGGAACACAACCTGCTAATAAGGCAATTTTCGCTCGCTAAAAAATAATTAGAAAAAATTTGAAAACTCACGATTTTACAGCATTTCAAACCCATGAGGTGAGTGTTCGCAGCGCCGCCATATTGGAAATTCCCCGCGTCGACACCAGATGGCGTGGCGATTGTTGAGTGGAGATTCTGCAGTAAAGACACGTTCTCACCGACAACACCCCCTCCCCTCGACCGGAGAACGCTTATATCTCGTTAGAATGATGACACTTCGTAATGCACGCTACAAACCACACTTTTGGGTAAAATCACACTCGTCGACAACCAAAAAAAGGGTATTTAAAGAATGCCCCCGCCCCCTCCCGCCCAAACCCAACACGTAAACCACACTTTTGGGTAAAATCACACTCGTCGACAACCAAAAAAAGGGTATTTAAAGAATGCCACCGCCCCCTCCCGCCCAAACCCAACACGTAAACCACACTTTTGGGTAAAATCACACTCGTCGACAACCAAAAAAAGGGTATTTAAGGAATGCCCCCGCCCCCTCCCGCCCAAACCCAACACGTAAACCACACTTTTGGGTACGATCACACTCGTCGACAACCAAAAAAAGGGTATTTAAAGAATGCCACCGCCCCCTCCCGCCCAAACCCAACACGTAAACCACACTTTTGGGTAAAATCACACTCGTCGACAACCAAAAAAAGGGTATTTAAGGAATGCCCCCGCCCCCTCCCGCCCAAACCCAACACGTAAACCACACTTTTGGGTACGATCACACTCGTCGACAACCAAAAAAAGGGTATTTAAAGAATGCCCCCGCCCCCTCCCGCCCAAACCCAACACGTAAACCACACTTTTGGGTAAAATCACACTCGTCGACAACCAAAAAAAGGGTATTTAAAGAATGCCACCGCCCCCTCCCGCCCAAACCCAACACGTAAACCACACTTTTGGGTAAAATCACACTCGTCGACAACCAAAAAAAGGGTATTTAAGGAATGCCCCCGCCCCCTCCCGCCCAAACCCAACACGTAAACCACACTTTTGGGTACGATCACACTCGTCGACAACCAAAAAAAGGGTATTTAAGGAATGCCCCCGCCCCCTCCCGCCCAAACCCAACACGTAAACCACACTTTTGGGTATGATCACACTCGTCGACAACCAAAAAAAGGGTATTTAAGGAATGCCCCCGCCCCCTCCCGCCCAAACCCAACACGTAAACCTCACTTTTGCCACAAACCGCACTTTTAGGTAAAATCACACTCGTCAACAACCAAGAAAAGGGTATTTAAAGAATGCCCCCGCCCCCAGCAGAATCGGGGGAGTTGAAGGCAGAGCTTGCGGAAAGCACTCCGAAAGAACACGTACGACAAGCCATGGCGTCTGTACGGTGCAGTGGTATCAGAGCGACAATGACTCGATAAACAATCCAACAATGACAGATAGCAATATCGCGCCAAAACGCAGTTATCGGCAAACAATAACACATTCCTATATCGCGCCAAAACTCAGTTGTCGGCCTAATATATGAAAGAGGTGAAATATGGCGGAACCCCTCTAGCGGTGGGCTCGGAAAGAACCCAAGATGGCGTCGAAAAACATCCATTTTGAGGTGAAAAACGATGATTTTCGTACTGTTATATCAGTGGAAATAATTGTATTGGAGCAGTGAAAGTGATATGAAGATAAATCTCCAACCTTCCTCTACAATGAACAGTTGGAATGAAATCGGTAGTGTACACCGTTCGAGCAGGATAAATGTTTGAAGTTCGTGACTGTTAAGCTCACATCTACCTTTCTTGATAATTATTGATCAATTTTGACACTCTTACGTAGGTTAGTAAGTCTCAGTCTTTTATGAAATTTCGGGTGCGTTTCCGGCGTAGGTATTTTGCTGGCGACGGCTATTCGGGTAGGTTCTCCAACAGATCACACTGCATTTCTGCCGACGCTTCAATGAGGATGTCGTCAATCGTCTTCAGGATATGACACATATGCAGAGTGTAACCCGGAGGAGTTCTCGAATGATCTAGACGTAGACGTCACCGTCAAGTCATTTCACGTTCGAAGGAGATGAGATGGATAATGGGTTGACCGAAGAAAAGGGCGGCATGAGTTCCCAGAAGGAAGGGGAGAAATTGGGCAACAATTTCGCATGATTTAACGTACTCATAACGAAGGATTATCATAGGATTACGTATCATCAAACGTATGGGAAGAAATCTCTATACTTCAATCGAGGATATGGATACCAATTAAATGCTTAAGGTGGCTCCACCGAATTATGAAGTAGATGTCATTTTTGTGAAAATTTCAGGACACATCATTTTTTGGCCCTTCTATCGACTGACATTAAAATTATTTGGTCTTTCCATAATATATTTGAAGAAAAAATACGTTGAAAATCAGATATTTTATACGTGGCTTTTCGGCAGAGCATGCCTCTTGCAGTATAATTTGCACATTATTAATGTAAAGAGAAATGTCTTTTTGACGAAAAACTAATATAAGATGCGCAATTTTATTTTGAGTTTAGCATTGTAAAAAAGTGCTCGCCTTAACACATTTGTTTAATTGACATTAACAAATGTTTGCTCGAAAAAAAGCAGAAAAGCCTTGTTACATGAAAGTGGCGCTACAGTATGTTGTTATGATTGGCAACCGTACTTGTGACGGAACGTGCTTACAAGCCTACTTACTAACTTAATTACGGAATATACCTTACCAAGATCCTTCTTATATTTTTTATGTAATTTAAATATTTCATTGGTTATTGATATGGTGTTATTAATACCAATGCTTCCAAATGGTAGCAGCATCATTGTAGCCAAACAATTTTCGTAAATATGAAATTAATAAAATTCAAAACAAAGAGTTGTATTTGCAAGGGAATAGTTTAAAACTAAGTAGGTAAAAATATTTATCATATTCAGAATGCGTATTAGCGGGACTGAGCACGATTTCTCACTTTGTAAATTAAATTTGGCAACAACACTTCAGTCATATTCCGAAGTCAAAATGAGATAAAAGATCTCGTTAAAATATTACTACAACGCACCGTAAAATAGCATACTCATACAATTATGGTGCATGCGTTATCACCCTATAGATGATTTTCCATATAGGTGCTTTTCCGGATCGGTATTTATTCATTAAATAACATAGCTCTTTTACGGGATATTGAATCGCGGAGTCACGGTGGAACCTCCTTAAGCTAGAGCCAAGATAATCTGTACAAAGACTTGGGAGTATGTTTTCCAAACATTCTTGATCATCCTCTTATAAATTGTTAACATTACTCGTCCTTAGCAAAGATAGCTTTGTTTTGCTTAATAGTTTCTCTACGAGGCAAAGTTATAAGTTATGTTACAGGAAATTGTGAGACATAATAGCCTGTTTCCGCGTTAATAAGGATTTTCTGATTCATTTATTCAGCTGAACATGCAAATAAATCGATAATTTCAAGGATGAAATGTAGACTAAGAATTAAAAAAAATTGAAATAGGTAGTTTTTCGGAATACGCTATGGATGAAATAAAATCTCCAGCGTTTTGGTTAACTCATGATTAGATTAGAAAGGTACAAACTGGGATAGATAGCATGATAAGTGATATGTTAAAATTTTATTCTTTGAACGCAGAACGTGGACAATCATACACTAAATCGAAGTTACCATGGTGGAAATTAGGAATATTTAATACAAATTTTAGTACATTCTTTTCAAGCCAGCATGTGCTTAATGCAAACGCATGAGTGTAATTGTTGTATTGATCTCCTTCTCGGTAAATAAGATCTAAGTAGAATATGTACCGGCTGTTTGTTTGTTTAAGGAGGTTGGTCCGAAAAGTGAAAGTCATGTCATTTTTTTTATATTTTCAGCACTTATATACGCAGGTACATATATACGCTCCCTCCTCTTCCATCGAAGCGGTCATTCATTGCATTTGTTTTCAAATAACTTATCTTTAACTACTTTTTACATATATTTCTTCATTATTCAGCTCATATTATTTTTCTATCTACTTTCAAGCCGCCCGATAATCGTTTTATTTTCCCTCCACAGTCTCACAGTAAATCAACATTATTATCTTAAAAGTGAAAGTCATGTCATTTTTTTTATATTTTCAGCACTTATAGAACTAAAGTTCCTCTATCTAATAAAGTAAAGATAACTATACCAACCTATGCTCCTTTTTCCACAAATTGCATTTGAAATTACATACGATTAACGGCGAGAATGGCCGTCACATGGGAATATAACGTTTAAAAATACCATGGTGTCAAGTCATTTTTACAAAAAACTGATATTTTATGCGTAATTTCACAAGAAATAAAATGACACGAAAAAAAAGGCATCAACCCACCGTATTTTTCGCTAAATCCACCAGTTTCTGCGCTTATAGCAGACGGAATGCGTTAGTTGTCTTCAAGTGGCGCTGCTGTCGCTCTAGCCAAAATGCATGGTGTATGAATAATATCATTACTAATGAGATACTAAAGCATATTTCAGAAAAATATTATAACATAATGTTTGATAGTAATATTCTGGTGTTATAAATTAGTAAATTCATTGAGTACATGAATTTATTTCTTTAAAGTAAATGCTGAATTGACTCCATAGTCGAGCTGATTAAAATTATCATAAAAAATAAATCCTTCGACTTTACATCGTATTTCTTGTGATACTTATGACTTTCAATAGCTTAGGTAATTTTATTTGTGAAGTAAGGATCACTTAGCAGGCATATACTCGTACTTAAATTAATAAGATTCCTCAGGCAAATTGACTCACGCAGTCGCGAACCAACCTCCTTAACATAGAAGAATGTGCAGCCCTAATCTAGGGTCCCTGTGTTCCCATGGTGAATACATTTTTTGCAGCGAAATTATGTAAACATAATCACTTATGATATGACTTTTTATTTGCTGACAATGCATCTCTGGTGAGGCTTCTCTTTCTGCCACACACCACCACGTGGAGGCTTAGTGTAATAGTGATGTAGATTCTTTCACTTTTCGCATATTGGCAAATGGAGTGCCTCTTTTAAGACGTCATAAGAAAAAACCCAATTAAAGTTACAGCCTTATAAAGAGCATTTTTTACGGATCATGTTTTTTCTTCAATGATATGATACTTTAATATTTCCAAAGCGCATTTGCTATCCTTTTTCACCTCCTGGCCGGTTCAATTCCATTCAGACAGCTGTCAAATTTGGTTGCGTATCCACTTTGAAACTTTTCTTACAAATCTTTTAGAAGCACTTGTTTCAACTGTATTTTGAGGAACATGCGATAGAGGTCTAAAGCAGAAAATGGATTTATAATTGCAATATTTTTTTTTTAATCCTGTTTTGAACTCTATCCCTCCGCATCCCTTCTCCTTACTTCCCTTCGTCGCACCGAAGTGCATACTCATTTTAAATATTTTAGTATTAGATTTTAAAACGGATTTTAAATCCCTGATCTTCATTCCCAAATATAAGGAGAAAATTACAATTCAGAGCTAAATTAGTTGAAATATTAATGAAAAAGTTGTACTTTCTCCCACAGATTTTTTAAAGTAGTAAAACCCAACCAAGATCTCATGCTTTTGCGTCGTTAACAAGGGTCACATTTTTCTTTATAAACGTTCTAGAGAGACCCTTGTTCCAACTAAATTTTGAGGTACGTGTGATGGAGGTTTGAAAAAGAAACTGGAGTTATGTTTCCCAAGCAGCGCAGTATACGGGTGACCCTTGACGATGAAGAACAAACGTTGAAACCTTGGTAGGGTTTTAGATAATATTTAAAAAAACCTGTATGGAAAGCACAACTGTTTCATTAATATTTTAGGACGCACTTCCACAATTTTACGCCCGAAGGTGTAAAAACTAAATTAGTGCATTTTCATACGAATGAACTTACACGAGTACACAAATAAACGGTACAAGAGCAAGAATTAGAAGTGAAAAGATCGAACAAATATTGTGAATGCACTCAAAAGCGAACCTCATAAGTAGAAAATATTTGGTTAAGGTTTTCTAGGAAGGATTTAAAACGTGGGATATTTGAAGTTTTCTGGAGTAATATTCAGATTAGAGATTCGTCCTAAATCCTAATCTCCCAGAATGTTTACCGGCTGAGTTATAAAAATGCCTTTTTTCACTGTTTATAAGGCGGCAATACTAGTCTCGTCTTTTCCTGTATGTGTTCCCAACCACTCCACCTCTCCCCACTGAGGATATTTCATTCTGATTGCCGCATTGTTGTTTTTCGATCCGAATACATAAAATGCACATCCGTGTCACCCCCTCCCCCCCTGTAAGCACCGCCGGTAGAAAAGATATTCGGTGGAATTGGGACGAAAAATGTCAATTGGAGAGTGAGAGAGAAGCAAGTGGTAGGAGAATTTCTTTCGAATCCGAAATACCTTCGGAATTCACCCCTCGGCGTACATATTTTACACAAGAACTACTCAAGAAAGAGATCTCTCTCACATACTCCTTAAAGGAAGAGAGAGAGGGAGATGGGGTGGTTATAGAGTCGGAAAGGTAGAGAGCAACGCATCGCAAATATGAATCTGGAATTTTTCGCAACCCTCACGTCACCCAGAAAAGGCTATGACGGGAAAGGGGTGTTTTATTTCTTCCTCCTCCACCCAAGTCTGAAGGAAGCGAGAGAAGAGGTACACATCTTTATGGAGGAAGTGAGTGAGGGTGCAGGGAGGTAGGGTTCAGTGATGGAGGGTGTAGGGTGGGGGGGTGTAGGGAGGGGGGGTGTAGGGAGGGGGAGTGTAGGGAGGGAGGGAGTAGGGAGGAGGAGTGTAGGGGGGGAGGGTGTAGGGAAGAAGGGTGTAGGGAGGGGGAGGGGGAGTGTAGGGAGGGAGGGAGTAGGGAGGAGGAGTGTAGGGAGGGAGGGTGTAGGGAAGAAGGGTGTAGGGAGGGGGAGGGGGAAGTGTAGGGAGGGAGGGAGTAGGGAGGAGGAGTGTAGGGAGGGAGGGTATAGGGAGGGAGGGTGTAGGGAGAAGGGAAGGGTGTAGGGAGTGAGGAGAGTGTATCGATGTGTTCGGAAAAAATCTCGCACAAAACGGGAAAGACTCTCTTTCTCAACCTTTCTCAGCTGTTTGAGAGCCTGGCCTCCTTTTTACCTCGCACTTTCCTCTTCGGAAAAGCCATCGTTCGCATAAGAGACTTCAATTTTTTTTCCACTCGGGAATGGAAATATCTGGGCGGCTGGATGAACGAGATGGGCCCGTCCCTTCAACTTTACCAATCTCGACGAATATCCAACGCGATGGAGGTGCGCCAATGTGCGTGTGTGAGAGTAACCCTACCATCCAAACCATCCCATCCACGTCATCGCGCCTTTTCAAACCCTCATTTCACTCTTCAGTAGTCTACCTGGGTGCTCAGTGTACATAAAAAAATACATAGACGCATTCCCAGAAGGGTTATTTATCCAGTCTAGGACATTCTTTGATGCCATTTTCGCGCAACCATATTAACTCTCAGGCAATATACATCCACATATGTATAATACTCAGCAAGCCACTATAAAGGTTTTAGCATCACCAGTCTATTAAATGAATTAAATTTGGAATCACTGTCAGATCGCAGGTTGAACTTTAGACTTAATCTCTTAAACAAATTCCAAGACCATATTTTCAGTGATGATGTTAAAAATACTTTGCGAACCCCAATTTACTATGGTAGGCTGGACCATGATTACAAAATTAGAGAAATTGATTGCCGAACTGACAGATTCAAAATTCACCCCCTGCCACACACCTTTATGGTGCCATGCAAGGTAGTGTGTAGATAGATAGATAGAAAGGTGTGATAGCAGGACGTAAATCTTGGCCAAATATGCATTACCTACAATTTTGAAATATATACCCTATATAGGTAATCTCGTCTCAGCCACCAGCCACCGACGGCCAAAATTACAGTTACTCCCGGTACACTTTTATAATGTTATGATTGAAGGATAGAAACTTAAATTTTAAGAATAATATATTTGCAGGTTTGAGTTTTGTTTTCTGCTCCAATGGATTAGGTTACATCACACCGTATATCGTATGGTTTCAATCTTAAGACACGGGCGGGATTTTTACTCGTACCATTGATTTGCCTGTTTGTTTTTACGCATGAAATTATTAACGCACTACCGCTACGACTGCATTAGTGATTTGTTTGTTGGGTTGTTTTGAACGGTGACAGGCAAAACAGGGCCAATAAGAATACAAGGGTAGTTTGGGTGAGATGGGAATTTAGAGAGAGGAAGTACTCATAATGGAGAGAAACCCGGCATCAGCATACTTGATGAAAGAGATCCACGATTCAATGTCGAATCAGACGGGTGAAGTACTGAATTCAATGTACCCTCTGTGTAATACACGGACGGGAGTTTATGAGAAAAATATATGTAGAGAATTCGTAACTCGTCCCATAGAAGGGCAAGAGCAGTTCTTCACAACAACTACATTCTCCAATTATTTCATTCCCAATCATCCACTCTAATCATTATTTCACATTATATCTCCTACTAGGGAGTTTATACCAGTCAAACTCACTGCGACGTAGGTTATGCTGCTCCCTAATGTTTTGCTGCCGCTATTGAGTCTCAATTTTCTTAGAGAACAATAGCGCGTTGTAATAATTGATTTAATATCTCCCAATTATCACATTCCCAAAAGGACTACTTTTCCTTCACGCCTACATATATCGAAAGGAGACCTAGAACACTCAAATGGCGCTCGTCAGAGAATGTGTAGTCGTTGGTGTATGTTCAGTTGTGTTTTCAAATGGTTTGTCAAGGTTGAGCCACGCCACCACTTGGCGGTGCCACTGGACTTCGGTTTTCGATTATCATTTGTTTGTGTGCCTAGTGAGTGTATGTTGAATGAGTGTGTAAGTGAGTCTACCTGTGAACGCTGAGCAGTGAGGATCAAGTGAAAGAAGCAACCCTGTGGAGTCTTGCTGCTTGCCGCAGAGCCATCGGTCGGTCGGGCACGCTTCGGTAAGTGGCATATTGTCGTGGCTCAACCTTTTGTCGCTAATAATTTTCGTAAATGCAAATTATACAGTCCACTTTAAGATAGAAATTCACCTTCGGAAGTGATCATATGGTCCTTCGGGCCGGATATCGTTAAATATCAGTGTAGATATCGATAGGATTTGGTCGGTTTTTTACCCTTGCTTGGTGTAACAGGTAGCTGAAAATGCCGGCGATCGACGACTTAGAGTTTCGTACTGCATCTCTCCTTGCGAAGATGGTTCGTATCGATAATGTCGCTAAAGAGTTCGATAAGAATGCGAGTGATGTAAAACAGAGGAATTTATTACGAGCTATGACAGACCAGATTGATAAAATTGCGGACGATTTTAATGAGGGCATTCCAAAATTAGCTGCGTTGTACGCGAAACAGTCCCCTCCGATTGAAAGGGACAAAGAATTGCGTAAGTCGACTGAGGAGTTCGAGGCGATGTTCTACAATACGAAGGCAATTATCCTCACTCACTTCCCCGATGTAGAGCCTCGCTTAAGGTCAACGGGGCATCATGCTGCCGTGGAGAGTAATGTTAGTCATGCAGTAGCGCTCCCTAAACTCGATTTGATAGAGTTTAACGGTAATTTAATGCAATGGCAGGCATTTTATGATTTATACCTATCCGCGGTGCATGATAATCCTTCATTGAGTGACGTGCAGAAATTTTTGTACCTCAAATCTGTTCTTAAAGGGGAAGCATTGTCGTGTGTTTCATCCCTACCTGTGTCCTCGGGAAATTATTCGGTCGCGTGGGAGAGTTTGAAATCACGCTATATGGATCCTAATCGGCTGACAAATGCCTATCTGGAGGCTCTGTTTGATATGACCCCAATCAGCAGGGAAGCTCAAGCTATTCGTAAATTTTGCACATTAATCACTGAGTATGTTGGTGCGTTAAGCGCTGTGGGGCACAATGTCGAAAGTTGGTCTGTACCATTGCTTTTTATGTTGCGTCGAAAACTCAATTCCGTGTTGCGAGAGCGATGGGAAAAGATAGCATTGAACGTTGTAGAGCCGTCTTTACAAACCTTTTTTGATTTTTTGAATGAGGAAGCCAAAGTTTTGGAAGCTTCTTCATCGTTACCGGTGGAAACTGGATTGCATAAAAGGCCCCATAAGCCAGCACAATCGTTTAGAAAATCTACGAGTATGGTTGTTAACACGGACAGCCAGAAATCGTGCCCAAATTGTTCAATGTCGCACTCATTGGAGAAATGCAGGAAGTTTTTGAAATTACCTGTGGGTTCTCGGCTGAGGGTAGTAAAAGCAAAAGGTTGTTGTCTAGTTTGTTTTAGCCAAGAACACTTTTTAAAAGATTGTGAAGTCAAACAGCCATGCCCCAACTGTAAAATGCGACATAATGAATTGCTTTGCTTTGCCAATCCTGGGAACTCAAGTTCGAAATTTGAGGCTAAAGGTAATGCTACGGCAGAGTATCGACAGCATAACCCTCAATTAGCGAGCGCGGACTCAAGCGAGACGAAAAAAAATCCGGTTAACGAGGTTTCCACACTTCAAACTTGCACTCATCGGTCGGGGTCCGTAGTGATGCTTGCAACTGCTAGGGCAATCGTATTGGATACTAATGGCGAAGGTCGTGCCATTAAACTCTTGCTTGACACCGCAAGTCAGGGAACATTTATCACTGAATCCTGCATTCGGCGGTTAGGGCTAAATTCCAATAAAATTAGAACGCCCATCTTCGGGTTTGGAAATAATAACGCCGTAGTATCCTCTGGAATGGTCAGATTGAAAATAAAGCCTTCCTCCCAAAGCACGTTGAAATATGATATCAACGCTATGGTGGTCCCTCATATTGCTCAGTGTCCAAAATTATCGGTCGTTAATAGAACATGGCCGCATATTGTGGGACTGAAACTTGCGGACCCGAGGTATTACGATGAGGAAACGATAGATGTACTATTAGGCGCCGAATGGTTTGCGCGCGTGGTAGTTGACGCGCCAATAATTGGGCCGGCAGGGACACCTGACATTTTACCTACAGTTTTTGGTCATTGCCTGATAGGGAAAATCGAAAATATCGATAATAAAGTCCAGGTGTTTTGCTCAACGCTAGGTGAGAGCATTGAAAGTTTAGTGCGAAAGTTCTGGGAATATGAGGAACCTCCGAGGAGATACCAGTGCAGTCCGGAAGATGATGCTTGTGAACAACACTATCAGAAAAATGTAGCTCGTGAATTTAAACAATATGTTGTTCGGCTACCTTTTATTACAGATATACCAGAATTGGGGCAAAGTTATGGTTTAGCTCTGCAAAGATTTTATATGCTAGAAAATAGATTGAAGAAAAACGCCGCTTTACGAGCCAAGTATAATGAATTTATGAAGGATTACATTACGCAAGGCCATATGATTGAGGCTTCTGGTCCCCCATCGGTACTGTCTTATTACATTCCGCACCATTGTATTTATCGCTCGAGGGAGGAATTCGCTCGATTTAGGGTGGTTTTCGATTGTTCAATGAAAACCACTAATGGCATATCATTGAACGATGTGTTATATAAGGGTCCCAAATTGCAAGTGGATCTAATCGATATACTAACGCGATTTAGATTGCATGAGGTTGTGGTGATCGCAGATATCCGCCAAATGTATAGAAACATTCAACTGCATCCGGACAATTATGATATGCAACGGATATTTTGGAGATTTAGTCCCGAGGAGGATTTGCGTGAGTACTGCTTAACCACCGTAACGTATGGACTGAAATCGGCCCCGTTTTTGGCAATTCGTACACTTCATCAATTGGTATGCGATGAAGGTGTAGGATATCCAGTTGCATCTCGAATAATTAGAGAAAATACGTATATGGACGACATAGTTTCGTCAGTTCGAACCATCGACGAAGGGTTAAAATTGCAGTGCCAATTAAAGAAGCTTTTGGATCGTGGAGGCTTTGAGTTGCGCAAATGGTTGAGCAACAAGGTCGAACTGCTAAAGAATGTACCCTCAGAGTTTTGTATTCTGAAACCGGAGGTATTTACTTTTCAGTATGAAAACCAACCTGCCGCGGAAATTTTGGGTTTGACTTGGAATCCTAGAAAGGATAATTTTTCGTATAAGTTTGTTGCTGGGTTTGGTGATATTACGAAAAGAACCATATTGTCGGAGGTTGCCCGCTTGTTCGATCCGCTTGGTTTTATCAGTCCCGTCACATTTTATGGAAAATGGCTCATCCAGTATCTTTGGCATAGCGGACTTGATTGGGATGACCCTCTTCCAGAGGAAGTAGTTGCCAAATGGAGGCAATTCCGCAGTGAGTTGCCACTCATTTCGAAATTTGAATTACGCCGTTGCTTGAATTTAGACTCGGCAATCGACCTGCAGTTACATGCTTTTGCGGATAGTTCAGAGAGGGGCTATGCTGCGGTGGTTTATTTAAGAGGTGTGAAGGCCGATCAGACTGTTGCTACCTCATTACTGATAGCTAAGTCAAAGGTAGCACCGATCAAGCGGATATCACTGCCTCGATTAGAATTGTTAGGCCTGGTTTTAGCTACTAACCTTATTGAGTATGCCAGAGATATATTGCACCATCACTGCATAATTTCAGATGTTGTCGTATGGAGTGATTCTATGGTTGCTCTTCAGTGGGTAAAGTCGTCCCCTCACCGCTGGAAATCCTTTATTGCAAATAGAGTGACGCTGATTCAAGAGAAATTATCTCCAAACAAATTCCGGTATGTGCCATCAGACTCTAACCCTAGTGACATAGCATCGAGAGGAGCCCTTCCTCGTCAGTTTATCGAGGACGCGAGTTGGGCGACGGGCCCGTTATGGCTGAGTCAACCATTGGAGGGGTGGCCGAGGGCTCCAAAACTAGCTAACCACACGGAGTGTGATGCCCTTGAAGTGGAAGCTCGAACCATTAATCTCCATACGGTACTAGAACAGGATACACTAGCTTGGTTGTTGAAGTTTTCCTCGTTTTCACGCTTGAAGAGAATTACTGCATATTGCCTGCGGTTCATTCATAATTGTAAGCACCCCAAGGAGAAACATAGTGGTTATCTCACTACGGAGGAATTAGCACAGGCAGAGGTGCGTTTGGTAATTTTAGTGCAACGAATTGAATTTCAAAAGGAATTAGATTTATTAAGAAAAGAAGTAGTGCCCAGCCGGTTGAGAAATTTGAACCCATTCGTAGATAAGGAAGGAGTCCTAAGGGTTGGAGGCCGATTGAAGCATGCCAAGATTGCATTCAACCAGAAACACCCAATGCTGCTTCCGAAGTCTCATCATTTAACGACTTTGATTATTGATTATTATCATGAGGTTCACCTACACCCTGGGTCACTTCATTTGCACTGCCTTATCCAGGCGAAATTTTGGATCATAAATGCTAGAGAGGTTATTCGTCGGAGAATATTGCACTGCATGAAATGCTTTCGCGCAAACCCCAAACCGAAAGAGCAGTTTATGGGTAATCTACCTCCCTCTCGATTGGAGAAAATTAATGCATTTTGCATAACAGGCGTGGACTTTGGCGGGCCGTATGCCCTAAAAATGGGAAAAATACGCAAAGCAAAGATATTAAATGGATATATTTGCTTGTTTGTTTGTTTTGCAACAAGGGCAATACATTTGGAACTTGTCTCGGATTTGAGTTCCGATTGTTTCTTAGACGCATTAAGGCGGTTTATTTTGCGAAGAGGCGCCGTGACCGAAATTCATAGCGACAATGGAACGAATTTTGTAGGGGCGCAGAGAAAGATGGCGACTTGGAGGAAAGTAACGTCATCAGCTGACTTCAATAGTAGAGCCGAACGGTATCTGGGTGATAGAGGAATCGCATGGAGATTCATACCTCCGGGCAGCCCCCATATGGGAGGACTATGGGAAGCCGGTGTAAAGTCGGTTAAAAGACATTTGGCAGCATCACTCGGCGATCAAGTACTAACGTACGAAGAATTCTACACAGTACTCGTTCAGATAGAAGCTGTATTGAACTCGAGACCTATTACTCCAGTTAGTACGGATCCTACCGATGTCGAGGCTCTTACTCCCGGCCACTTTCTCCTGCAAGAGCCAATTTACACACTTCCTGAAGAACCGGAGCATGGTCCAGGGAGATATAGAAGGCGATGGAGTTTACTGCAACAAGTAGTGGCGACATTCTGGAGGCGATGGCAGGACGATTATCTAATTACTCTCCAGAGGCGAGAGAAATGGACTACCAAACGTAGTAATATTAAGGAGGGCGACCTAGTAATATTGAAGGACCCGAAATGTAGCCCTTGTAGGTGGCGACTTGGTCGAATTAGCAATTGTTTCCCGGGAACGGATGGCCTAGTTAGAGTCGCTGAGGTTAAAACCAAGCAGGGGGTGTATAGACGGTCAGTGAAGGACTTATGTCCATTACCAATAAAAGATAATTAATGCTAGTGAGTAGGATTCGGTAGTGTAGTAAAGTTAGGTTTGTTTATTTAGTTGATTGTTGGTTATTAGTATTTGTGAACCTTTCCGTGGGCTTCCCCTTCCTAATAAATCTCCTTGATAGCCCCCTTGGAGTGAAGATAAATCCTTTCCCCTTTTTGTTTTTTTGGTTTTTGTTTTCCATGTTTATCCCTTTCCCATTGTGTGATTTAGTTAGTTTGGATCATATGATCACATCGAAGGGGGAAGTACCCTAATTCTTTGATTTTTTAATTCTCAATTAATTGAATTATTGTCTAGTTGGTTTATTTTTTTCGGAACGTTGTTCCAAGGGCGGGGGGATGTTCAGTTGTGTTTTCAAATGGTTTGTCAAGGTTGAGCCACGCCACCACTTGGCGGTGCCACTGGACTTCGGTTTTCGATTATCATTTGTTTGTGTGCCTAGTGAGTGTATGTTGAATGAGTGTGTAAGTGAGTCTACCTGTGAACGCTGAGCAGTGAGGATCAAGTGAAAGAAGCAACCCTGTGGAGTCTTGCTGCTTGCCGCAGAGCCATCGGTCGGTCGGGCACGCTTCGGTAAGTGGCATATTGTCGTGGCTCAACCTTTTGTCGCTAATAATTTTCGTAAATGCAAATTATACAGTCCACTTTAAGATAGAAATTCACCTTCGGAAGTGATCAGTGTACGTTCTACAAATGATTAAAGTTTCCAGAGAAAACACTTATGATGAGGACAAGTGCTTATGATTTTGACCAAAGAGTAAGTATAATATAGAGAGCTAATCACATAGGGCTAAACTGTCATACCTTTTGGATGAGGTACTGGAAGGTTTTCATTGATGGCGAGGGAAAATTTTTCACGTTACATCACAAACGATATATATCGCTTCCATACCTTTCATTTTTCTAATCGACTTAATCGGCACAATAGAGAAGTTTCTTTTAGTCTGCTCCTTACAGCGGTTGATTATGTGTTTTTAATGAAACAACAAGGAGTCCCTCCTGTGACAAGATATGTTTGCTTTAATAGTGAGAGAAATGTTAACTTATCCATGTGACTGTTGACGTTAGGCAAAGGCGCATCGCACCATCATAATAAAAGTAACAAAACTACAACAAGTGCATATGCTATGTGCCGCTTAAGTCAATTAGAAAAACGAAAACAATTGAAGCGTTATATACCGTTTGTGACGCAACGGAAAAAATTCTTACTGCGCCATCAATGGAAACCTTCCAGTACTGCGTCCAAAATGCATAACAGTTTTGCTTTATGTGGTGAGCCCCCTTTACTATACTTAATCTATGTACTGACATTTATGTTACACTAAATCACACTCTGTAAAGATTAATTATTTCGGTCATTAAAACTACAATTCTACAAATATTTCCTTTTCAATATCCTCTTTTAGGTTCAATATTCTGCTTAGGGTTTTCGCAGGTTATTCGCACCCCCTTTCATGTGTGGGTGTTTCCTGAAGTGGGTTTTTTTCCGTGATGTACATCAGCTAATACCCTCACGTTTTTTCCCACAGCTGTACATATCTTTTACACATACCTTTAATATTATCATTTGTATCTTATTGATTTTATATGCTGTTTTCCTTATCGAAACCTTACATTAATATTTTTCATACTGTATAACTATATTAATTTTTTTCATTGTCATATTATATTAATTATTTTATCCTCATTGTAATTTTAATTATTTTTCTATTGTATTATTATATATTTTTTAGTATTTAGAGCAACGTTTATACGTATATATATGCTATATTTCATGCATTGACGAGAGTCATAGATGGAAGAGGGGACTTTTAGTCTCAATCTCGCCCCAATAAAGACGTTTATCTATCTATCTATCTTTTGCGTTCATGGAATTTGACCTCCGTATTAAACATAACTATCCCAGAGATGTCCTCTTTACTTTCCCAAAATAACCTTAAGGAGGTTGATCCGAAAAGTGAGAGTCATGTCATTTTTTTTGTATTTCAGCACTTATAGAACTACAGTTCCTCTGTCTAATAAAGTAAAGATAATTACACCAACCCATATTCCTTTTTCCACAAATTGCATTTGAAATTACATACGATTACGGCGAGAATGGCCATCAATTGGGAATATACCGTTTAAAAATACCATAGTGTCATGTCATTTTTGCAAAAAACTGATATTTTATACGTAATGTTACAAGAAATAAAATGACACGAAAAAAAAGGCATCGACCCACCGTATTTTTTGCTAAATCCACCAATTTCTGCGCTTATAGCAGACGGAATGCGTTAGTTGTCTTCAAGTGGCGCTGCTGTCGCTCTAGCCAAAATGCATGGTGTATGAATAATATCATTACTAATGAGATATTAAGGCATATTTCAGAAAAGTATTATATCATAAGGTTCGATAGTAATATTCTGGTGTTATAAATTAGTAAATTCATTGAGTACATGGATTTATTTCTTTAAAGTAAATGCTGAATTGACTTCATCGTTGAGTTGATTAAAATTATCATAAAAAAGAAATCCTTCGACTTTACATCGCATCTCTTGTGATACTTATGACTTTCAATTGCTTAGGTAATTTTCTTTGTGAAGTAAAGATCACTTAGCAGGCATATACTCGAGCTTAAATTAATAAGATTCCTCAGACAACTTGACTCAAGCACTCGCGAGCCAACCTCCTTAACATGTGGTTTGTAGCCAACCACCAAAATATTTCCATAGTTTACTCAGCTTGTTATAAGTATATTTAAAACTAATTTCTTGAAATACAACAACTTATGCGCCCCCGTCGTCTTTTTTAATGCAATTAAATATTTTATGAATTCATATTAAATACAAAACAGAATTATTTAGTTTTCATGGACGCAAATACAGATCATACGGCCATTTTACATCGATCACCAATAACACACACAGCTAATCCTTCGGTGATGAAAATCCGACCTAGGCGGGAATCAAACCCAGCTTCACCCCATCACTACCGGTATTTTCGAATTTTTTCCACAAAAACATTCAATCCTAGAATAGAAATGCGGATTCCTAAGGAAAGAAATCTCGCTGCGGTATTTTGGTTATTGCATCAAGATGCGGAGGAATGCATTGGGAAGCTGTTCCTGCTGGAAGCGTACTGATCGTATGGAAATGGGAGGAAAAAACTTGTATTTCCTTTAAAATACAGAGACTTCCACTGTTTGATAAAAAAGCCCATTTCAAGTGCCTCCCAATTCCCTTTACATTGTTCTCTTTCTCTCCTTATCTCCATCACGCACACGCATACGATCCATTCTCCCGTTTTATTCGCAATCTCATATCCATTTATTTTTCCTTTCCCCAGCCAAATCTTTCCCTTTCACTCGGTTCCGGCTTATCTCTCCGCAAGCGAGACGTCTCTATCCCACCCCCTGCGAAGCGAGAGAACCTTCAGACCCCACTGGTGAGCCGTTTCGCATCAGATCACGCAGTGGTTCCATCCTAGTAGTTTGATCCGTCATTCGACTTATCGGATGTGCTAGAATGTCAAGAGAATCGAAGGGCAAAAATTGCGACCGAGGTACAAGGGCGAATATCGAAATGCATTTTCCACGGATGTTCGTAAAAACAAATATGTAAATACGTTTCGTGACAGACCTATCGAAACAGAGAAATTTCGCAACTGCAACATCTCGTAATTAAAAAAAAAAAATATTTGACTACTCATGTTTTGTTCACTTTGTTTAACTATTTGTAGTATTTTTTAACCAAGGCATTGGGTAAAAAACTCGGCAATTGGTAAAGAAATGTGTAAATGACGTTTCGTGACAGACCTATCGAAACAGTGAAATTTCGCAACTGCAACATCTCATAATTTAAAAAAATTATTTGACTACTCATTTTTTGCGCGCTTTATTTAACTATTTTTAGCATTTTCTAACCAAGGTATGTGGTAAAAAACATGACAATTGGTAAACAAATATGTAAATGACGTTTCGTGACCGACTTATCGAAACAGTGAAATTTCGCAACTGCAACATCTCGTAATAAAAAAAAATTTATTTTACCACTCATTTTTTGTGCTCTTTATTTAACTATTTGTAGTATTTTTTAACCAATGCATTTGGTAAAAAACACGGCAATTGGTAAACAAATATGGAAATGACGTTTCGTGACAGATTTATCGAAACAGTGAAATTTCGCAACTGCAATATCTCGTAATTAAAAAAAAATATTTGACTAATCAATTTTTGCGCTCTCTATTTAACTATTCGTAGTGTTTTTTAACCAAGGATTTGGTAAAAAAAATACACGAAAACGGAACTATTGGTACCCAGACGGTTCGTAGCTTAGTGCTTTAGAATGACAGCGTCAATTTTATGACTATAAGGAGCGTAACACACCATATACTGCAGTAACAAAACATTCCTTCAATAAAAAGGAATTTCTGAGAATTTATTTCTACAGTAATAAGTTCTCACAAGTCTCTAATAAGGTAAAATATTATTGCTATATAGATGGTATGCTAATATAGTTACTTATGAATATTTATGTCACCAAGGGTTACTAAGGGGATTACTATGGGGACATGTTCGTCACTATGTGAGAACATGGCCATCAGTTAATTTAGTACATCTACTGATGTCTACTAAAATTTTCGGAATATGGAACCTGCTCCTAAAACCTCTCTCGTACGTGGAGCAGGGAAAGAATATCTACTGCTATACTTCCGCCTGGCAAACATAGACCACGACAGGGAATATTATTACTAGAACTGTCGGAGAAGTATATATAGCATTACTTGTAGCATATAGATGAAAGTTTCTCAAACTATTAAACCACAAGGATTGTGTCCGTGCATGCCAGATAGCAATTATATCTGAATTCATTCAAACAAATTTCTAACCCATTCAGAAATATATTCCTTCGTACCAACCAGATATGAAATTGCATTTACCTCGTGAATTCCAAATTAGCATGTTAATTCGGTTATCTAGCGCTGTATCCAGTAGTACACGTTCGTAGGGCCCGTTTGGTAATATTCATCCCCTGCCACACCCCTTTTACGTGACTGGAACTGAGGATACTTAGGAGATGCACGTTCAGGGAACGTATAATAAGCAAAAATACCGGTTCTTCGAAAGGGCTCAGAAATATTCAAATGCTGAATTCTTATGCAGAACCTAAGAGCTGTGCTTTATAAAAATTCTTTTTGTGAGTGAGAATTTGGGGGACATTCTCATTAGAAGATGAGGTGAATGTTTTTTCTCTCTAAAAAAAAAACATCCACTGGACGGGAAAGAGAAAAACTACCCAGCTATTCAGGTTCACTACGAAATACGATCGACGGGAATCGGATCAATTAACACAGTTTCGTGTCGTCCGCGCCGATTTCTGGCTACGATCCCGATTTTCCCGTGAAAATTCCACCCTGTCCCTCCATTCCACGAATTCCCACATTCCGAGTTCTCCCCCCACTTCAATTCCGTGCACTTATTGCCTCCACTTTATTCGGTCTCTCAGGGTCTCCCAGAATTTTCACTGACACTTCCCATAATTGAGAAAAAAAACTGTGTCACACTTTTTTTCAAAGTCCAGATTTGCGTGTAACTTTACATACATGTCCTTATTAGTGATACTTATGGGTAAAAGTGCAAAAAAAAGCAATTCAAAAAGAAAGATATTGTAAAAAATGGAATGCTACTACAATGCACTATACAATAGCACACTCATATAATTACTTTGTATGCCTTATCACACTATACATTAATTTCCATATTGGTATTTTTCTGTATCGGCATTTAATCATTAAATAACATAAGGGCTTTTTTACGGGATTTTGATGCTTGGAGTCAAGGTAAAACCTACATGGTAACCATAGTATTCTTTGATTTGCTATACCATAACAGGCTTGAATGAAGGAAAAATACAATATACTTACATTTATTGTATAATTTCCATGAACGCATGAACGGTACCATATAATTAGTGGTAATTAAATAAATGTGACCCTACAATTTTTGCGACGTGTCTGAAAAATTATTACAACGTGTGTATTACCCGATTTATCAATTCTTCTACGATAGAGAGACAGCATCATTAAGAGCCTTGAATCCTAACGGAATATTGGAGGTAGATTATACAAATATAGCCAGAAATATCTATAGTACGAATAATACAGTTATTCCTAATGTTTTACTCCCTTACTAACAACATATTTTCTCGATAATCCTTTATGTTCGTAATTACTTAATTAATTTTGTGCGCTATCTTGTTGATCTTTTCATGATTCACTCCACATAGTCATTATTATGTCGTTTGCATTTTCTGCCACACTGTTGAACAGTAGTAAGTGTTCATCCCGATGCTTGGTCTAGTCTTTGAACAGTGGACTCTTCATATTTGACCCTAACAATTAGCAAATGTAAGTACTATTCGCTTCAAGACACTGATAGATGCTGGAGGATTGATTTCAGTTTTCACCCGGCAAGAATGCTCTGCTTGCAAATTTCACCTATTTGCTCTGCGACTTTCTACATTACCCGGAGTTACTAATATTTATTCATCGACACATGTATAATACTCTGCTAACCACCGCATTTGTGTGTAGCAGTGGAAGTGTCATCACCAGACATTCATTTTAAATCAGAAGGGCAAATCGCATGTTAGAAACGACAAGTTTTTTCTATCAGTCCAAAATGCCAAGATTCAATTGCAATTCGTCTCGGAAATAGAGTATTTCCGCATAAAAAAACATCAGTGGAAGCCATCACCACCTTGCTGGGACTTGGTAAATATATAAATATTCATATTTTTTCAGTCATGCAATCGAGAATTAAATATACACTCATAGCCATGTAGGCATTGTTGCAAAAATTCTAGCAATAATTTTAAGGCCCTATTCAAATTCCTCTCTGGTAAATTCGTTTCGATAAATTACTGCTTATAATTTTGCGTGGAGGAAAATGCATTTTTGAACCTCTCCGTTCTCTTTTCTATCTCTCTAATTTTATTTTCATGACCTAATCAGCCATGTAATGCTGGTGTTTTGAATATGTTTTTAACATCTTCAGAGAACCTGTCCACTTTAAATTTAAATTTATTTACAGCGTGCTATGCATGTTTGTAGAGATGAACCTTTTACATGTGTGGGCTAACTAGCAGAATTAAAAGTAGATACATTTACAATCTGTAATTTTTTTATACTCAATGTGAAATATTTAATTCCTTGCATGCATCGAGGAGGGTTGATTCTACACTGAAATACACGTGGAACCGAAAATAGACTAAAACTTGTATTAAGACTTAAGACCCAATTAAGACTTGTAACGAGGAACTCTAACAAAGACGATAATTTTGGCCTCATAGAATCTGATTTATAAATTCTTCTACGATAGAGAGACAGCATAATTGAATTCCAATCCTAACTGAATATTTGTAGTAGATTATACAATTTTATAACACCTCTCGCTATCATTAGAAATTACTCTTGAAAAGTAACTTCCAAATTCCCACTAAACCCCATTGCATATCGCTTTAATCCTTCCACAATAGAGTAGATTTTTATTAAATCATTTTAACGAAGCCGAAATCAAATTTAGGGTTAAAATGTATTGCAATCAATTTGCCGATAGCTTCTACATTTTTTTAAACTATTTTTCTTTTGTAATTATGTTTTCACGTGCCGTCATCCCTTAGCTTAATGAAGCCAATGGAAGGGTCAAGGACGAATCATTCGGGTCCTGATTTCTGTTCGATTCCAGTAAATGCACGCAGCATGCGTCTTCGTCGAATACCTCCAATTAGCCGCATTCGATGCAATTTTCTACGTTCTCCAAGTCGGGTTAACTTCGTTTCGCAACCTGCAATATCCTGATTACTCTGTCACTACCTGTCTGAGCTGGATGGAAGGAATAAGTTCGTTTCGTACAGCGTAGATATTTAGGTCGAATGATGGTGTGTCGAGCTTGGCAAATGAAGGAAAGAAGGATCATTGGCGGGAATCAAGATGGTGTAGAGTAAAACGGTGGATGGTACCGGTTATTAGGGTGTCTAGAGCGATATTTGCGCATGTAAGTATTTGTACAAAACGTGTCCTTATCAGTTATAGCATAGAGAAAGTATAATATACACTTACTGCATACAGCAAACCTGTTATACGCTTTTGAAAGTAGTACTGGAAGATTTCCATAGATGGCGGGGAAGAATTTTTGCGTTACGTCAAAAGTAATCGTCACAGTAATCGCTACCCAAAACCTCGAAATATGCATTAAGAATTCAGATAATATTTGATTGAAACTCTGTGAAATTTATTCAATGCTAATGTAATCTTAACTCAGGATAAGTAGTGTCTGGTATATCATATTTATCTGCACTCTTCATCGTTTGGTTATTTTGGCAACAATACAAATGATACACTAAAGAATCCCTGTGGATATACAGGCCGCGCTTCGGACCTTATCCTATCCCCATCCCTTCCATACCTATCCTTATGCCTTTCCTCCCGGTCTGAAGCGCCTATTAGTGCGGAAACAGACTTGAAAACACCCATGATGATGTGGATATACATCCCTTCCATCCCTATCCTTATACCTTTCCTCCCGGTCTGAAGCGCCTATTAGTGCGGAAACAGACTTGAAAACACCTAAGAATATTTTCGGTTGTCCCCCGCATCCAATAGGATCTTGCCCCATGGTAACCTGCACCTGCGACATTTTGATTGTTGCCATTTAAATTGCAACCACGAGCCTAAAACTATTAAGAATGTATGAAATAATTTACGTTTCATATAGATTGTATTAATATGCTTATTTTTATCTTTTCAATTATTGCACACGTGACTGAGACAGCAATGTTGATCAACAATCATCCAAAAACATGAATGTAGTGAAATTTAAACCAAGGAGCACATGAGCACGGGACTAGACCCTATTGGCTGCGGTTTGTGACCGGCCGCTTATGTAAATAGACGCACTGCTATATTTGAACCGGCACCAGTAACAGGGAGCTGGTCAGCGCTGATTGGTCAAGGGCTCATTCGGGAACGGCAGTTGTAAACGACTACGGATAATGTGAGACGTGTACCTTTGGTAGCCTAAGGTGCCCTCTCCCCGATATCGAAATAAAATATTCCTTATATTTCGTACTTCACAGCTCATTACGGTTCGTCCACACCGCTTTCCCCTCCCAATCTCAGTTCAACGATATAAGGATCGGCCATTTCCCTAGCCTTCTCCTTCGAACAGGAATTTAAAAAAAAAAAGAAAATCGCAGGGCGTGAAATGTTTTGGCGCGAAATCCATGGGCGGAAGACATATTTCTTTTACCTCTTCTGAAAGAGTCAGTCACACCGAGCCAGAGAGGAGTATCGATCCGAAAGACTTAAATTCATATAAAAGAGAAAAAGTGCAATCCCTGAAGATATTCTTCCTCAGGCAGCGGAATTTCGCTCCTAACTTGCTGAAAACTATTACGACGAAGTCTCCCCGGAACTTGGACCTAAATTATCCCATCCGTATGAAACGTCAGCATTTTTCTTTGCTTAATTCCAAACGTCCTTTAAAGAGGCGGGTCGAATTAAAATTGCACGTTAAATTTTCTGAATAGATTTAAAGCCGAGCGACTATTACAAATCTCATGAACATATCCTACAAAAATGTTTGTATAGCGAGTAGATAATGAAGCAATTAAGTTTCCCCCGATTAAAATGCAATCATTTCATTTCCTTGAAAGCAGAAAACAGAAGGATAAAATTGGCGATTTTTTAACGAAAAACGAAAATCAGTTGTCGGAAAATCAATTTTTTTGCGGCTTCAACTCTAGTATGAAACCCATACATTAAGTCCATCGATTTAGTTTTTCACATTAAGTTACTTAATATCATAATGCTTTGAATGTAATGTTAAATTTGTCATACCAGCGTTCCCTATAGAGACACTTACGTAAAATATGCCCGAATGGTTGGCCTTTACCATGACGGAAAATATTTCCTAAAAGTATCAAATGTATTTTTAGCCTAACTTCTAACTTGTATTTTTTAATATTAATACATATGATTATTCTCCTTCGTATTTCTCACTGCTTGCTTAGTACATCTCTCATGAGGCTTTGATTTGCCTCTTTTCTAAGTTCACTATTTCTTCTACATCTACATCTATATAATACCGAGCAAGCCACCATAAAGGTGTGCGGCAGGGGGTGAGCTCTCACCAAACATGCACTACATATCATGCGTAAAATTTGTAATTAAAAATTTAAATAGCAACGCATACATGCAAAAACATGCTGTTAGTTGGGTTAGCTTTAAGTCCTTATACCAACATGCAGCTACCAATTTTATCCATTGCTACACTCGTACTGGATACATTTACCGTTATTTATATCCCTAATAGTACGAGGAAAAAAGGACATTTTGAATCTGTCAGTTCGGCAATCAATTTCTCTAATTTTGTGATTATGGTCCAGTCTACCATAGTAAGTTGGGGTCCGCAAAATATTTTTAACATCATCACTGAAAATATGGTCTTGGAATTTGTTTAAGAGATTAAGTCTAAATTTCAACCTGCGATCTGACAATAATTCCCATTTTAATTCATTTAATAGACTGGTTACGCTAATAAGGTTATCATACCGGTCCTTTTCAAATCTTGCCGATCTTCGCTGCACACGTTCAAGTTCGTTATTTAGACCGATTTCGTAGGGATCCCATACACTGGCAGAAAAAAATTGTAACCCTTGTTCCGGACTTGAACTCGGAACTCCATGTTAGTAATTACACACCTTAGCCATTGGGCTAAATGTTGGACTGAATTGGAATTCTTCGACAACAGTACGCAATAGGAGTATAATGTCTCAAAAATTCACCCCATAATGTGGTCCAGTCTTCTGTCTTGAGTTTTCATCGGACTCCCATTCAGCTACGATTGAGTGAAAAAATAATACGGATGAATTAAGACATCAATACCAATCAAGGCATTGAGCATTGAAGTACCAATGATTGATAAACTCACTAAGGGAATGTCTACGTTAATTACTCTATCCAAGTTTGGCATCAAGCCATGAAAACATTAAAGCAATTACTCCCGGTTAAGCGTTTGTAAATTGCGAGTGGTTCTATTAAGGAGGCTCCACCGAATTATGAAGTAGATGTAATTTTTGTGGAAATTTCACGACACATCATATTTTGGCCCTTCTATCGATTGGCAATAAAATAAAGGCCTTTCCATCATATATTTGAAGAAAAAAGACGTTGAAAATCAGATATTTTATACGTGGTTATACGGGAAGCATGGCTCTTGCAGTAAAATTTGCAGATTATAAATGTTAAGAGAAATGCCATTTTGACGAAAAACTAATATAAGATGCGCAATTTTATGTAGAATTTAGCATTGTGAAAAAGTACTCGCCTCACCACACTTGTTTAATTGGTATTAATAAATGCTTGCTCGAATAAAAGCAGAAAAGCCTTAGTTACATAAAAGTGGTGCTACAGTATGTTGTTATAATTGGCAACGGTACTTGTGACGTATCGTGCTTACAAGCCTACTTACTAAATTAATTTAGGAATGTACCTTACCAAGGTACTTCTCATAATTTTTATGTAATTTAAATATTTTCATTGGTTATTGATATGGTGTAATTAATACCAATGCTTCCAAGTGGTAGCAGCGTCATTGTTGCCAAACAATTTTCAAAAATTCGAACATTAAAAAAAATTCAAAATAAAGAGATGTATTTGCAAGGGAATAGTTTAAAACTAAGCAAGAAAATATTTAACCTATTTTAGAATACTTATTAGCGAGATTGAGCATGTATTCTCATTTTGTAAATTAAACGTGGCAACAACACGTCAGTCATGTTCCGAAGTCTAAATGAGTCAAAAGACCTTGTAAAAAATAAAATGCACCTACAAGACGCTATATAATAGCATACTCCAGAATTATTTTGTATGAGTTATCACCCTATAGATGATTTCCATATAGGTGTTTTTCTGGATAGGTATTTATTCATCAAATAACATAGCTCTTTTAATGGAGTTTGAATCGCGGAGTCATGGTGGAACCTTCTTCAAATACATTATTTTCCATAGTGAAGGGTTAGGCGGAGACATTCCGTAGTTAATCGAGTTTCCTCTCTCGTTGGTTGGTGTCCCTTAACCACAGTTTTACCAGCATTTCAACGGTGTTCATGTCCGAAGGTCTCTTCGAACCCGTAAAAGCCAACTGTGTTGCTGGCGAAACTGTCCTTAAGAGACACCATCCAACGTAAAAGGAAAGCCGAAAAACCAACAGCATTCATTTCTAATTCCCATTAGGCATAAAAGAAAAGGATAACAACATGAGTTAGTAGTTAAATGAAACATTTCTCAGAAGCACTAAAATCTATTCTACCAACGTTTAACTCACCTCTGCGGTTAACATGTTCCTTATTATGTTCGGTTACTGCTTGTTGGAAAATCATTTATGCCTACCAAGATTTATTACAGTTTTATCGCTCACAAGGGAAGGTTCCCGACTGTAACCGGTGGATCGCGATCAAACTCAGTAGGATGGTAGAAAACCAAAATTCATTAGATACGTACCTTCGGAAAAGCGTCCAATAGACCTTAGTATTCGAGATATTTGAATTTGAAAATCTTTAAAAACAACATGCATGCAACAATAGACACATTTCTGTAAACAGTGCGGCAATGCAATTGCTTACGTTGCTTACATCTGTCAACTTGGTGAAAATATGACATTGTACTTGAGAGAAAGGAGTTTCCCGCGTGCAATATTTTGCTTTCATTCATACACCGTAAATGATTATTGTTTAAGGTTTAAAAGATTATTGTGATGTTTATTACGTAACATTGCAAACAGTTATAGAGAATTTTAAGGATATGGCAGCCTAATTAGCACTAAAGATAAAAGTATTGAATGTTATTTAAATTTCGACTGTTTGCATGAAGGTTTTTTTAATAAATTGTAGTTGATTGCTTTAGAATAAATTAAATATATTAATGGAGAATATAATGCGGCGGCAGTGTATTAGTGACTCTATACTAGCAGCGAGGAGTCAAAAACAATCGTGACGTCAATGGAATAAATTGCAATGGAAGTGGTAATGCGTGTTTTGATTGTGACGAGTTGTATATTCTGTTTAGAAATTGATCATTATCAGTTTGGAAGACGATCCTTGTAAATAGTGGTAACTTACCAACTTTCCAGCCGGTCATCTTTGTGAGAATGCTGAACAATAATTCGTGTGTGGCCTTCAGACTTGCAGTTCGTTAGCGTACTACCGGATAATATATGAATCTGTGTGTCCTTCTGTAGAAACGAATACATCCGTGTTTCAGTAATAAAAATATGCGAACATAATGACTTGATTAACTTGCAATTATTGTATGATAATAAAACTACCTCATATTCAATAATGGGTATCCAAGTGAAGGAATGAAATGCGTAGTCAAGATAACAGAACAATTACTGCTTGCTGAATCCACTGCAGTTGGATATAAGAGCCCACTACTTGCAAACTGTGGATCTAAGGACGTTGATTGGTGCAGCCAAGTCCGATGTAGCATTTTAAAATGGCTCCATCAACCAACTAATTGGACGGCGCTCCAGTATCCAACACGGTTGCCATGCCCGATTCTTAGTTGCTGCACCCAATCCTTTTCAGTGTGCATAATACAAAATTTCACTGGCAAACGGCAACCCAAAAAAGCCGTGGAAACCTTCGCCGCAATAACCCTAGAGTTGTTCTGTTCAGCGCGAGTGAACACACGTATCCTCGCTTTTCTCCTAGCAGTTACGGCTGAAGCCTAAGGCCCGTATTCATAGTCGTTACCTGGGTGTCCTCCGTTCGCTGGATGACCCCTTAGCTCAGAAAGTGTATTCATAGTCACAATGAAGGGGACAGAGGTCACCCATCACTCCCCTAGGCTACCGATTTCTTGGGTGCGGCTTCAGCCTCACCCAGAGCTCCCCTAACGTAATTTCAAGATGTCCGCCGCTATCACCTTAGTTATTATAAATGAAATATCTCTTATGAAACGACTTACACGCATGAATTTTAGTTTTAGTAATGCTAGTTTTTAATGAGAGGACGGGAATGATTGAAAATGTGACGTAAATTTTCTTTAAAATGCAAATTACATTATCCTCTAAACTTCCCGTATTATGTTGTGCAACACAACCAAGAAATAATTGTGAGTAATGAATTAAAAGTTGAGTTATGAATGTTGATTACGGAATATAATGCCCTTATTTCTCTATTATAAGAATAAAATACGGATTAATGCATTATATTGGCTTAATTACAATAAATTTTCCTCTTTTAACTCTCTGATTCAGAATGTTGAGGCGTCCAATGTATGAAGAATGTTATAAAAAGCAGAATGGTCGTAATAATTCTCCCGCGCCATGATTTAAATCAAACAATCACTAATTTGTAAAGAATTTCGATCGGAAAAGTACAACACTCGTTGCTGTCAATAAACAAGGCGGAGCGGCGCGAGGAGAAGCAACAAATTAACTAAAATGTGTTTCGTAAATACTGCGAGGATTTCAAGAATATGGACGATTACGGTGTGCACGACAATACGGCAGTTAATATGACGCTATCCCCGAGTGGACGTTTTCGTGTGGGTATTATAATGTGGAATTTCGATGTTCCTCGTACTGTGCATGACACGTAGCTGATATCCATATGAGTGAACGCGATCTTTGCAACGACATACGACAAGTGCAACGATAACACGTATCAAGTTCATATGTGATAGTAAACAGTGTCCCTTATCGTCATGAAGTTCGGCAAAAGGGAGAGATCGTTCTAACTCACCATGAGTTTCAAGAAACGAACGTCATCTGGGAAGCAGAGAGTGTTCTTCAAAGTATAAGCGACTATCCTGCATTACTGTGTATATAGCCATACATAAGTGATATTGAATTCCCGCCACTGGGACTAATTTAGCCCAGTACTTTCCGAGTTGATGATAGTGAACCAAATCTGGATTACAATTGCAAATTCTCCACATCCTCTCTTCATAGAGATGATGGATGGGTTTCTATGTGAAATTTAAAATTGACTGTGAAAGAAAATTGTATCATCTCTTGTTATGAAAGCATAAAATGTGGCCAGTAGACTATCACATTCTAAGTTGCATTTGTGAGAGTGAGAGAATTGCTACCCGATGTTTACATTTCTGTTGTGGTGTAGAGTAAATTAAAATATTATTCGGTAAGCTGTTTTTTCCATTCAATGGATTAGGGATTGTTATGAGGCATAAAAAAAACAGTTCTTATAAAAACAAGTGTGTGAGATAACGTCAAGAAGGTTGTAATAACAGCTGATTATTTAAATATGACTGCTGTGGAGGCCTTTAAAACGTAGCATTCCCGAGTGAAATTCTATTTTGATGATATCATTCCCCTAAATTGTAGTTTCGGATAGAATTCTTGCAATAACAGGCTATCGTTAATACATCAGTCACGACGGTACTCCGGTCCACCGCAATTTATATATTCAAGTAATGCCTCACGTATGCCCAACTATGCCATATCTGTCGCGGTTGTATACATCATCGGTTCTTTAATTGTCTACTAAATATTTTATTACTTAATGTGTGACGCAATTAAGTAACGCAAGGAACACAAGCGATCCAGTCCTATTTGCTTCATCTCTGTTCGCATTATACGCCTGACTAATATCTTCTCGTGCCTTCTTCTTCTCCGAATTGGAGGTTACATCGGTTCGCTTATTTTCAATTTTGTCTTTATACTGCAAGACCAAATCACACAGTATATTTTTTTCAATGATTGTAAATGCAACATTTCTGCCGTTGGAGGCTGCCATGTTTATTTACATAGTTCACCGCGGTTACCTGTTGCAATTTATCATGACAATAGAGCATCGAAAAACGTGCGGAACCGTTCACGACCGGGTTGACCCGATCTTTTCCTTGAATCACTTCCCCTGGTCAGATCTTACCTAGGTGTGGTTTATGAATCGCGTAGTGAAGGTGACACCCAGGTGTCCTCCGGCCAGGGGAGACCCATGTCTCCCCTGCGAAAACGACTATGAATACGGGCCTAAGTCTCAAATATCCCTACTGCGAGATGCCACGACATTTATACATACGAAGCCGCAATAAGTTCTCCTTCATTGAACCTTCCTTTATTTAAGCATTTATGTGACGTAACTCGAATTTTTATTACATGACTTCACTGCGATGAAAGGTGGGCGCGACGAAAAAAATGCTTCTTACGGAGGAGAAAAAAATTTGCCAATCGGGAGCCTCAAAAGGAGGAAAATTAGAAGTATCCGAAGACGTTACCAACCAGCCACAACTTCTTTCGGGTTCTGGTAAATTAAACTATAACATTAAATTGCCAGATGGTGTATGGCGGGTTGCGTCATGCGTTTTTGTGGGCGTTTTTAAAGATTTTCGAATGCAAATATCTCGAAAACTAAGGCCTATTGGACACTTTTCCGAAGGCACGTTTCTAATGAATTTTTGCTTTCTATCATCCTACGGAGTTTGATCGCGATCTACCGGTTACAGTTGGGAACCTTCCCTTGTCAGATTCTTGTTTTTACGAGCAAATCTTATTTGATAAGCGGAGGTTCTCCATATATGTCCCACGCCATTTCCAAATATATTAGATTCAAATTTACTTGAAACATTTTCATATATGTAAACTATTTATTTTAATATAAATTTTTTTTTTGCCAGTTATTATAGAAATGTTTCCGCAGCATTCTTCGGTGTAGGCTCGGTCTTGATCGTCTTGATCTTGCCATTGATTTTAAGCGAGGACGGGACGTTTTTTTTTTAAGCCGTTATAATTCCCTTTAGGCATCTTCTCCCACGCAGTGTCCTCCTCAATTCGCTGTCCTCCTTCTCAAACTCCCCACCTACCCCCAATTCACTGGCAGACGACAAGTTAAGTCCTTTCCTTCTGGATGATTCCTTAGCATCCCTCTCAGGGTTGCCAAACTTCCACGGATCTCTCCAAAACTGAGTCATTAATTTTGTATTTTTCTGCCTGTCTCTTCTGCATTCATCCCCTCCAAGGTCTCCTCAAATGTTTATTTTTACCATAGTTTAGCCTTCATGCCTCGCTTTTAATTAATTCTCGTGGAAAGAAACACCCTTGTCCATTACAAAATCATGTCGGACGAAGACATGGCCGTCGTATTTCTTGGGATAGGAAATTCAAAGAAAAAAAACAGAATTTTTTTTGGAACAATATAACGGCAACTTCGAAAGTTCCATAAAATTCTTTCATATATTAGAGTAAACATATCTCTTTCACAACACTCTCACACACTTCTTCAGGTACGCCGATGTTTACTATCAAATAGGTACTATTTTTCATGCTCGACAATATCTTAAAAGCATCACCTTTGTATTTTTCAGGCTCTAACTTTATTCATCGCCACTAATTAGTTTACCTTTTACATTACAGGATAAAACGAGGAGGACAGAGACATATATTGCGTTCTTTTTTTGATATAAGTCTAAAACAGTGGAATTACAAACAGAATTTTTTGCGGAAAGCGAACATCTTTCGACGGCATTCCGTCCAAATGATCGGAAGAAATACGATGGGCCACAAAATCATATCGTAGGTAGGTAAAAATTCAACTATGTCTACAGTGCAGAGGCAAATTACTTCCTCAATGTATTATACATCTACACAATACCCTAAAAGCCACCATAAAAGTGTGTGGCAGGGGGTGAATTCACACCAAACATGCATTGCTTATAATGTATGAAAAGGATTCGCAATTTTATTCTAGTCTAAACTTCAAAATTAAAAAAAAAATACATCGCAGAGCAAGCATGCAATAACACGATATCAGTTGGGTTAGCTTTAGGTCCTTATACCAACATGAAACTACCCAAGCTTAACTAACGATACACTTCTATTTATACTATTACATCTATTTAAAGCTATTCATATTATGATCATGGTCCAGTCTACCATGGTAATTTGGAGTTCGCAAAATATTTGTAACGACAATGAAAATATTACCTTGGAATTTATTTAAGAGATAAAGTCTGAATTTCAACCTACGTCTGATAAGGATTCCCATTTTAATTCATTTAATAGACTGGTTACGTTAATATAATTATCATATCGTCCCTTACAAATCTTGCCGATCATCGCCGCACACGTTCACGTTCATTATTTAGGCCTACATCTACATCTACACAATACCCTGCAAGCCACCGTGAGGGTGTGTGGCAGGGGGTGAAGATCACCAAGCATGCACTACTAACATGCAAACAGGCCTATTTCTTATGGACCCCATTTAGTGGCAGCGTATTCCATATGAGGTAACGAGGGAAAAGTAGCTAATTTCTCGTACATGCTCGTCACATTACTGCTTTGAGGAATCCCAGCTTAGCCAAACGATTAGCTTGACCGATGATGTGAGAAGATAGATGTGATATAAGGAGAGAAAAAAGAGAATACCTTATCATTTTTTTTCTAAAATGGCAAACAGTTATACAGAAGATCAACATTAGTGCGGAGATATTTCATTCGGCAATGTAATGTAGATTTCAAGGTAATTTTTAGCTACCTGCCCGAAATTAAATAATATACAGAGCGCATGAGTAATTGTTTTAGACGCCAACAAGAGTGCTTAGCTCATTACCATACGTATATTTGTACAAGAATTGTGAATAGTCTGTCCGTCACAATGGCACTTTAAAAATAAAGCTGTATCGAAAATGAATTTGCAGCGTTCCCTTCGTGAAAAAGAGACTTAATGCTAAAACTTAAAACAGTGACGAAACACTAGCATTTTCATCTCGATGGCGCATGTGTGTTTTATCCACTCTCGCTAAAAACTATTTATTTAACTGTAGGGTGATACTACTGGGATCTGGTTGGTGATGCAGCTAGAGTACTGGCCTCCCATCCCGAGGGCCTGGGTTCGATTGCCGGTAGTTTGGATTTTTAAAGTAGCAAACCGGTCCCTACTCGAGTGCCTATTGAAGGGCACTTCAGGTACAGAACACCGTCCGTCGGACGGGACGTTAAGACGTGTTCCCCTTGGTGTTAAGAGTAGGCTAATGCCGACGCCGGGTTTCTCTCCACTCTTCCTATATTACCAGAAATGCTCCTACCATTATCCCATTACCCACCTATCCTAAATTTCGCATATGACCTCAGCTGTCGGTCGCCTGAATAACTAACTAACTGCTTGGCATTATACATGGGTACCAATATGCCTGATAGTGTTCTCCGGCGATTGATAGGTTTAGATATTATCCATTGTATTCCATTCATGTAACATGTGTATTAATTCATAAATTATAATCACATCGCAATCATATTTCACCGCAGCGGGGTCAATGAATCTTCCTGTGGCTATTTGAAGGACGTATTATTGAATTAGACTCCCCAGAGAGTTAATTTTATTGCAAAAACTAGTTCAATTTAATCTGGTTAAACTAAATTTTTGGCAATTGATTGTGTGTTTGCGATTTTTTCCTCTAATTTTTGACCAATTTTAAAAATTTGCTCTATTATTCATTTTTCTACTCCGCGTTTCACCGCGTGCAAAAACCAATGCAAGTAGCTAGCCCACATGTCGTACCTACCAAGATGGCCGCTGGTTTCTCAAATAAGCTGAGGTGTCTTGTCCCGTAGTACATTTTTACCTCCGTGCTACTACACCCACCATGTCCAATGCGAAACGCAGGTAATAAACTACAAGCAAGAAGACTGGACCATAAACAGTAAATTAGAGAAATTGGTTGCCGAACTGAAATATTCTAAATGTCATTCTTTCCTCGTACAATTAGGGATATGAATAGCTTCAAATATATCCAATAGCATAAATACGAGTGTATCAATGTATAGCATAGGTAGTTCCATGTTGGTGTAAAGACTATAAGCTAACCGAACTAACAGCATGTTTTAGCATGCTTGCTTTGCTAATTTTGTTTTTTTTTTAATTGTGAAGTTTAGAGTAGTAAATTATTACTAATCCTCTTTATACATGACCTGTTATAAATGTTTGGTGTGAATTCACCCCCTGCCACACATCTTTATGGTGACTTGCTGGGTTTTATGAAGAGGTATATATAAAAAATGTGTTTCACGCGTTCTAGCTGATACCCTCCTACTTCAATATTTTTTTGATCATTCTATCAAGTTTTAGTTCAACTGTTTTATATACCCTCTGAAGTGCCCCGCATACTTTGAAAGGTGAAATGACGCTGGGAAGTTTTCAACTGTTTCGTTCCAAATAGCGATATGACGTTATAGAAGACGCGTTTCCGTTTCCCCTCCTCTAGTCTGCTGCGGAATCACCTAATACCCAAAACACGACTCCCTTCCCCCGTCATGTGACGTCATTCATGGATGGAGCCATGGCTGATAGCGGCGTCCTCGCTCTTATCCGGAAAAGCAGGAAGCTTTTCGGTGTGTCAAGGCTAGGAACGGGTGAACGGTCTGCTATCGCTTCGACGCCGTTGCGCTGTGGTACGCATTTCACAGTGCTCACTTGAACTAAAGGTCTATTACAAATTCCACCCTGGTATGCATTTGTGTGCTTGCATATATTTTTTATCCTTAGCTCTAGCTAAGATTCCACTTCTACTTTGGGAAAATATTGAGCGCCATCGTTTACATTTTTGAATGACTTTTATTTATAAATAAATGGATTAGCATGTTTCATTATGAATTTGAACTTAAAACTCTACACTTCATAATACTGCTATAAACTATGGCTCTTTCATGAGCATATCACTCGCTGGAGTAGCATTAAGTACTTATCTTACCCGTCATTATGTGAATAAAATGAATTGATATGAAAAACATGCCTTGGGAAATACTCCTCTAAAACTGGAATACACAGATGATCAATATCATAAACGTACTCCAAGAAAACAAACCTATCTATCTTGAATATCGTATTATTTTCTGCAACACCTTTGAGGGTTACTTTCATTGCTTTTTTTGCCTATTTTTTCCTTTTCTATTGAAATTATACAAAAAGTTTTTAAATATTTTTGTATCATCTATGTATTCATTGATATGATATATTCCTTGTAATCTACATCTACATAATACCCTGAAAGCCACCATAAAGGTGTGTGGCAGAGGGTGAATTCTCACCAAACATGCACCACATATCATGCATAAAAAAGGATTAGTATTTATATACTGTTCTAAACTTCACTATAAAAAAATAAAAATAGCTAGCAAAAATGCGAAAACATGCTGTTCGTTGGGTTAGCTTTAAGTCCTTATACCAACATGCAGCTACCAATGTTATCCATTGCTACACTCGTACTGGATACATTTACCGTTATTCATATCCCTAAGAGTACGAGGAATCTCGATGTAGGTATAAAATAAGATGCACTAAAATACGTACACCAAATTTGTTCTTACGGGACAACTTGTCCCGGAATAATAAATTTATTTTCATTTTTCTTTTTCATTTATGCGGGTACTTGGTCTTTCGTAGAAGCCTGGGCGGTAATGCAAATACCTGGCAACCCGAAGTTTGCCGGTTGCCTTAAGATTAAAACTGTACTTTGAAGAGGTGCGACATAACCTCAGCCATTGGAAGACCTAAAACCAAAGACACTTGCTACAACAACCATACTACATATGTCTAATCGATGCAAGTTTTCCCCGTGCGCAATTTCTTTCATTTGCATGAAAACAAGAGTATTTTCCGTGATAATACACCTCATGCCGTACAGCTTTTTAACGTTACGCACAGAAGTTTGAATAGGGTATAGATTTCATTCTCAATGAAAACACTAAGGGTAAAGTTGTAACAAACGTCCCCCACTTCCTTTCGTTCTGGTTCCCATAGAACTGATCAGACGAAAGATTTCTGCCGTTTTCTGCTGAAAGGGACCCCGGAAGAGGAATGCTATAATAGGAAGGGGAGACGGATCGAGTGGGATAGGTGAGGCGATATGTAAAAGCTTTCCGAACTGCTGCGTGGAATGCGGGTGACGGAGAGAAATTCGGATCAGTGGAATGCACCCCAGGAAAGACCCCCAGAGGGGGTTAAAGGAGAGAACGCGTGTTAACAGCACAATGCGCTCTACAGCAGCGAACAAAGCGCACTATAGCAGCGAAAAAAGCGCACTAAAGCCGCGAACAAAGCGCACTATGGCAGCATAACAAAGCGCACTATAGCAGCGAACAAAGCGCACTAGAGCAACATAACAAAGCACACTATAGCAGCGAGCAAAGCGCACTATAGCAACGAACAAAGCGCACTATAGCAGCGAACAAAGCGCACTATATCAGCGAACAAATCGTTTATCTGCACATATTGTATGTGCAGATTTATGTGACAATCATGTACGAGAAATTAGCTACTTTTCCCTTGTTAGACATCATTTGTAATACGCTGCCAGTATATGAAATCCATGTGAAATAGGCCTAACGAAGATCGGCAAGCTTTTTTAAGGGACGGTACGATAACTATATTGGCGTAACCAGTCTATCGAATGAATCAAAATGGGAATCATTGTCAGATCATAGATTGAAATTTAGACTTAATCTCTTAAATAAATTCCGAGATAATATTTTCACTGATGACGTTAAAAATATTTTGCGAACCCCAACTTACTATGGTAGACCGGGCCATGATCATAAAATTAGGGAAATTGACTACCAAACTGAAAGATTCAAAATGTTCATTTTTCCACGCACAATCAGGGATAGCGGTAAATATATCCAATACGATTATATCGTATATGTTCAATACAATACGAGTATATCAATGGATAGCATAGGTAGTTGCATGTTGCTAAAAGGACTTTACGTTAACCCAACTAACAGCATGATATTGCATGCTGCTTTGCTCTTTTAATCTGTTTAAGAATTGAAGTTTAGACTAGTATATTGTCACTAACCCTTTTTATGCATATATGCAATGCATGTTTGATGTGAGATCACCCCCTGCCACACACCTTTATGGTGACAAGTAGGGTATTATGTAAATGTACTGTATACGTACTATGCGATCGACCGCGATGGTTTGAGTCAGGGTATAGATAATCACAAAATAAGCACTATTTACTTGTAATAGTATATGGATTATTAACTAATTAGCAGGTTGTGATAGCGAACAAAAGGAGTGATGTTATCAAAAATAAATAAAAGGATATAAATTAGATTTATACGGCTTGCGATCTCTAAACATTCTGTCTTTAGCTCACTATTCTGGCTAGAATACTTGCTGCCCGATCCAAGGGTCCAGGTTCTATACCCGGCAGTACCTATGACTTTTCAGTGGAATTTCTCTCCCTGCATTGGTGTAGCTTCGTTAGTGCTTCAAGTTCAGTACTCCGCCCGTCATATGGGACGTTTAAAGCCTGCCTACCATTTGGTATCAATGATAAACGATGCAAATGATTTTGGCTATCGGTCACTATCCCAAGAATAGCTACTAATACAAATAGGTTACAACATCTACGTAAAACGACTAATAAAAACACAAGCTGCTCGCGTTAGCTAGGTTAGTAACACGCTGACATGGCGACCCAAAAAGCGATGGTTTGAATCCTATCCTGGGTCTGGATGCTGCACTTTTCCTAGGATTAATATCTTAAGTGAAACGGTACAATGTATCCATAGATTTTGGAGCACCTAAACCCGAATACTACCGTGTCTTTATTAGAGATTACTTAAGAGATTATGAATTACAACATAAAATACCTGGTTCATAAGTCCGTAGATAAGCATATTCGATTTCATTGCCATTAGTGATAAATTAGCTATACAATGAGGGATTCACACGGTAAAGTTCACTTCTTACACTACATGCAGGAAATGCCCTAAAAAATAAATACCATTATTTCAAGATTTCAATTGAATTAGCACATGCAGAGGTACGAAAATACCTTGCATTTAAAGCCTTATCACCTTCCAGTAATTAGGGTGCGGATACGGTCCCTTTACTTATTACTGTTCCTTATTGTAAAAGGAAAAAGGCAATGTTTTTAACCTGTCTGCTGAGCATTTTTCTTTTCCCTAACTTTATCTTTCTATACTGGCTACCAAGCAAGGAGGCGAGTTACTGTCGAACATTCACTGAACTTAAGTGCCAATGGGTAATGCGTGTTTGATGATATACATCTACATCAACATAACACCCTGCAAGCCACTATAAAGGTGTGTGGCAGGGGGTTAACCTTCGCCAATCATGAAATACCTATTATGCACGATATGATACCTCACCCAATGCCACACATTATCTAAGTGGCTTCTAGGGAAGATAGAAGTGACGGAAACCTACTTAAGGAGATATTAAAATTTTGAACTTTATGATCTAACCTGGCATAGAACGACGGATGATTTAGTCCATACATGAATCCGTCTCCGAAATGGCATTTCATTTAGAGTTAACGCACGACAATCTCTCTCTTTCATCTTTTTGTCTGATCATACCCAGCATAATAAGTAGGGGTTTTAAATATATTTTTAAATTATCTGTAAACAAATCTTCGAACTCTCTTAAAATTTTTAGCCAAAATTTTAACCTGCGCTCTGATAGTAATTCCCATTCTAGTTCTTCTATTCAGCTCGTGGCACTAATACCATTATCATAACGACCTTTAGCAAATCGTGCTGCTCTACTTTGCACGTGCTCTGATTCCTTTATCGTAACTTCCTCGAAAGGATCCGATACACTAGAGGACTATTCCAAATGAGGCCTGAAAAATGTAAAATCGTTGCATACATGGTACGCGACAATACTAAATGAGAAGGAGCAGTTGAGTCAAATATATTTAACGTACAATAACGGATACATATTAAAATATGTGATCTTAGCTACCAGCAATACCATGAGTTAGAGTAGATAATATTGTTTAAAGTAGTCTTTCTGGTTCTGAATGAGGTTAGTGAATGTAAAATGTTTTATTAGCTTGCATGATTGACATATAATTCTGCCAGTATTTGTAAAACAAATGTAGCGTTGACTGGGGTTTGGGTCACTGGGGTTACATTTAGTTACTGTAGCCTGTATGGGTGGATGTGTGTGTGTGCGTCAAGCTGATTGATTTCCGGGAGGAAGTTATTTCCAGTAAGTTAGGAGTACCTCTGTAAATATCTGATTATTTTTGGAATTAATTACTTGGCGTCTATACATGTCCTATGAGTAATCTCCCAATGCCTCACACTTCCTTTTTTCTGGCACACGGAGCACAATTGACACAAATATGTGGGGGAATATTTATGTATAGCCCAGCCGATAAATCCGCAGTCTACCAATAATATAACCTACCTACTTACCGCTGGGAATAGCTACAAGCCAAAGAAACAAGGAGCCACACCACAACAACTCATATCTGGAGAATGGTTCTTTACGCAAGAGAGGGATAGACAATTACATCAGCAGAAAAGCCCACTTGGAATGAAGGCTTGATGAGGAATGACAAAGACCATATGAAAAGACAGTGTGGACAAGGAAGAATTTATAAGATGCGAAGGTAAACAGAGTGGCGTTACGAGCATTTTAAAATGAAGCAAGGCGCATTCTAATTGCTAATTGGTTAAGAAATGATAAATCGAGTTATGCTAATCGAAAATGTTCCAATAGTAATGGGATTGACGAGAATTTAGGCCGGAAAATGTATAATAAAGAATACGGGACAACCTCATCGTCCATTTCCACGAGACAAGATGGTATTATGACAGCAATAGACGAAGGAAAAATGAGCGGGAAGAATAGCAAAAGAAGCCTTCGTAGAGAGACGTGTTGCAAAAATATTAAAGGGTTTTTAAAGATAAGAGGTTTGCCGAATGGGTTAGCCGATATAGTTGAGATTATAGCGGAGAGTAAAACTACAGCCGTGACGACAGCCAATTCTCGATTCTTTGCCATTCTCCCGCCCTCTTGTCTACTGACCGCTTCCTTCCCCTAACTTCCATTTCCTTAATCACGTCCGCCGCCCCTATCCCAGGGCCGGCAGGACACTTCCGCCGGGAACCGCCGAACATCAACAAAGCCCCTCCCTTCTCTCCCTCTCCTGAGGTTTGTTGATCCCCCGGGAGATGTCTCTGCCTCCTCTGTCACTTGCAGCTCTGATCACAGATGGAGGGGGAATAAACATTTCTCCGTCATTGGTTTGAAACATTCCTCTGAATTGCCAATTAATAACTATGAAGTGAGGAACTGGTGTTTAGAATGTTGGGGAAGTGGTGCTGAAAATTCCATCCAGAGAACTCAGTTCTCCATTGCACTGTGGCACACATGCTACGATAAGAATAAATGGAAATCGCAACAACCTATTCAGTCAACCTGTAATATATGAGGAAATATTTCATGTTCCGTTAATGGTCATTTGAAACCAACGAGAGAGAACTTTATAAAGCTTTTCATATTTTCATGGATATAAACATTATAATCTGAGTGATATTCTTTATACAATAATGTCTCCAATTTTTTCAGCATTTAAAAATATACTTAGACGTTCGAAATGTTTCAAATTCATTGTGAGGGACAGCGGCTATCACTGCACATATGCCATGGAATAATTAACAGTTTACAGACTGAATTACTGATGTGTTCCGCCTTTTAACAACCAGTAACAGTTACTATAGCCTTTATCATGTCTAGCACAAAAAGTGCAGTAGGAAAATTGATAAAAATAACAAACAACAATTCGATTACTGTAAACTTGGCTTTCCATACATAAGCCAATTTATCTCTGCTTTGCACGACGTCTTTTTGAAACCTACTTCTATATTTATGTAAAAAAGATCCGCAGAATCAAATCTATTTACGGTCCTACCCGTGCTACAGTCTATTTCTCTAATCCTATTTCCTACATGTGACGTAGGATAAGCGCTCAATAAATCAACAACTATGCCATTCATTAAATATGATATATCTTTGTGTTAGTTTCATAGTCGACGCGAATACGGTCATACAGCAGCGGATAAAAAAAAGGTGTTGTTAGTTGCTTTCAGGGAAAGCGATCGACAGTTGAGGTCATTCCAGCAGTATAGGAAATAAGGTCAATGGGGAAAAGTTAGATTTAATTAATGAAGGGGTTGTGCGTGTACAAAAAACTGGCCCTGGCATCAGCCTTCCGTTAACGAAAGGTACCACGGTTTAACGTGCCACTGGACGGACGGCGTTCTGCACTAGTCACACCTCACACTAGTCACCACCGAATCTGCCGATCAGCAGTCGCCGAACACGCAGCAAAAGGCCACGAAATCGAAACCGAGAAGCCGATCATCCTTGCCAAAGACCGGCATTTTAAAACAAGGCTAGTTAGAGAAGCCCTAGAAATAAAGAAACACCCCTGCAATTTTAACCGTGACCAAGGACAAGCTATCAGCAGTTCCTGGCTTCCAGTTTTAGCGAGAAATAAAACAACCCAGAATGTACCACAACACCCTTCCCCTCCTCCTCCTCCCTCCTCCCCCCTCTCCCCAAATTCATATAAATAGATGCGTAACCACTCCGGTCACTCAGTAGCTCTGAGGAAGTCTCCGGCAAAGGAGACGAAACGTCGGCCACCCTCAAACCAGTTAACAAGACGCAGACAACCCAAAAAAAACATATAACAAGTCATAATATGGACCGCGAAAGTTTTAACGACTAGAATTAAATCTATTTACGGTCCTACCCGTGCTACAGTGTATTTCTCTAATCCTATTTTCTACAAGTGACGTACGATAAGCGCTCAATAAATCAACAGGTATGCCATTCATCAAATACGATATATCTGTTACTTTCATAGTCAGCGCGAATACGGTCATAGAGCAGGGGATATACAAAAAGGTGTTAGTTGTTTTCAGGGAAAGCGATCGACAGTTGAGGTTATTCGAGGAGTATAAGAAATAAGGTCAATGGGGAAAAATTATATTTAATTAAGGATTGTGGATTAAGAATTAAGGGTTGTGCGTGTACAAAAAACTGGCCCCGGCATCAGCCTTCCGTTTACGAAGAGTAACAAGAAGTCCACGGTTTAACGTCCCACTGGACGGACGGCGTTCTGCACTTTTCACACCTCACTAAAGTAAGGCCTATTACATCAACAAATTCTTCTTTACCGCTTCCAGCACCCTAGACACTAAACCAAAGGGATGTTCCGGTTCGGGTAGTACCCACACGTCAGTAATGGTGGCATGTATACATTTGCACTGAACAATGGCGTACACTATAACCAATCGGATATTTGGAACTCCTTAACTGATTCATTTCTCTATTGGGAAAAAGTGCGACTCTCGAAATCAAACCACCCGTAAAAATGCTCCACCCTACTATGAAGTAAATGTCATTTTTGTGAATACTTCAGGACATATCATTCTTTTAGCTCTTCTATCGATTGGCAGAAAAATAATGAGGTCTTTCCATCATACATTTGAAGAATATAGACGTTGAAAATTAGCAATTTTATGTGCGGTTATACGGAAGAGCATGGATGTTGCAGTACAATTTGCAGATTGACAATTCAAAGAGGCATGTCGTTTTGACGAAAAACTAACATAAGATCCGCAATTTTATGTACGGTTTAGCATTGTAAAAAAGTGCTGGACTTATCACACTTGTTTATTATTGGTATTACTAAATGTTTGGTCGATAAAAAGCAGAAAATCTTTAATTACATGAAAGTGACGCTATAGCATGTTGTTTACGTTGGCAACGGTACTTGTGATTTGTGATTAGAAAGTGTTTGCGAGCCTATTTACTCACTTAATTTAGGACTATACCTTACCAAGTTTCTTCTTCTATATTTTAATCTAATTTAAATATTTTCACTGGTTATTGACATGCTGGTATTAATACCAATGCTTCCAAATGGTACAATCCATATCAGCGTAATTGTTGCCAAATATTTTTCAAAAATATTAACGTTAATAAAATTCAAAACAAAGAGGTGTATTTATTATTATGGTTATTGATATGGTGTAATTAATACCAATGCTTCCAAATGGTAGCAGCGTCATTGTTGCCAAACAATATTAAAAAATAAGAATATTAATAAAATTCAAAGCAAAGAGTTGTATTTTCAAGGGAATAGTTTAAAATTAAGTAAGAAAATATTTAACCCATATTACAGTACGTAGTAGCAGGAATGAACATGTATTCTCACTTTGGAAGTTAAAGGTGACAACAACACGTCTGCCATGTTCCGAAGTCTAAATGAGTTACAAAAAGCTTATAAAAAACAGTTGAAACTAAAACGGCCTTTAAAATAGCATGCTAATACAATTATTGTGGATACGCTATCACCCTATGAATGAATTTCCTTAGAGGAATTTTTCTGGATCGGCATTTATTCATCAAATAACATAGTTCTTATGCGGGATTTTGATGTGCGGAGTCATATCGGAATATTCTTAAGACTTGGCTCTTAAGGAACCTTTGCAAGGGTCTTAGAGACTAAATTTATGTTTGTAGTGGACATAACCAGCTCTTAAAACACTGACAATCAAACAAGCAGCTGTCTACCTCTTCCACAGAACATCACACTTCCTTTGAGACCCTTTCAAGGTCGTATCCTCGCCAACGGATATGAGCTGAGGAATGCGAATCTCCAAAGAAACAAATAAAAAAATAAAGAAAAAACAAGGGAGAGAGAGGGAAAAAGGAAAGGAGAAAAAAATTTGAAAATCGATCGTTCCCCGAATCCGCGCTTTACTCCATCCTTCTCTGAAGAGGGTTGCGAAGCGACTGGGTTGGCAAAGGGGCAGGGGGGGTAGGAGAACGTACCCTGTCCTTTTTTTTTATTTTGCGAGAGGACGCTAATGAGGGTCGAGGGGAAAACGACGCAACGGAACCGAATCTCGAGTATATCCCCGGATTCACTCATGCGAGAGCTTGGGAAAACTTCAATTTCCAGATTCGAAAATTGACTTTCTCGGCATTCCTTTTCAACCCTGCTCCAGGAGAGGAGAACAGCGAACCAACTTTATAATTCGTGCAGGCACCCGATCACGAAAGTGAAAGGCGAGTAAATATATATACTTTAGCCTGAAATATATCATCATCATCCTCAGTCAGCAATACTGAGATTGTTTTGAAGCAGCTCTCCACTCAGTTCTTCTATTGGCTAATCTCTTCACATTTAGGTTTTTCTTCTCTTTCACATCCTTTATCACTTGTTCTATACGTCTCTTACGAGGCCTGCCTTTTCCATCCTTCCTTTCTGTTCAACCTTCAACGATTGCCTTCATCAATCCTTCATGACTTATGATATTATTATTTTTGTCGCTTGGGATTTTTCTGGCTAAAGTAGGATATCAATCATTAATCAATTCAACAGTCCTAAGAATTGGTTTGACGCAGCTTACCATTTCACTCTCCTATCGACTAACATCATCTTCATTATAGCCATCGGTCAACAATCCTAGGAATTGTTTGACGCAGCCTTCCACTTGATTCTTCCATCAGCCAACCTCTTCATATTAACGCAATTCCTCTCTTTCACATCCTTCACGACCTGTTCCATACATCTCATACGAGGCATTCCTTTGCCGTTCTTCCCGCTCACTTGTCCTTGACAATTGTCTTCATCAGGCCATCATTTATCATGTTATGGCCGATTAAGTAGTCCCGACTTCTTCTTAGGGTTTTCTAGGACTTCTCTTTTCTCCCACTCTTTAGGACTTCCTCGTTACCCTCGTTACTCATTCCGTCGATCCATTTAATCTTCATCATTCTTCATCAACGCCACGTTTCGAACGATTCCACCCTTTACTTCTCCGTTGCTGACATCGTCCATGTCTCACTACCGCAAAGAAACATGCTCCAGATGTATGTTCTGTTGAATTGTTTCCTTACTTCTACGCTTGTATTTACAGCTGAAAGTAGGTTCTTCTTCTTGTAGATAGCCTTCTTTGCCTGGACTATTTTGCTGTCTATTTCTTTCTTGCTTAGTCAATCGCTGATTACTCGGCCTTCTAGGTGACAGAATTATTTCATCTCCTCATGTTTTTGTTAAATACTGCCTAGTCCTAGTCTAGTAATCGTAGTTTAATACTGAAGTATATAAGCTCGTTAAAAGCAGAGATTTCTCTTCGTTCATATCTTTTTACGTTAGTACCTACGTTTAGGAGGATTTTTGACGATCACCTAAACGCCTTCACTTCACATGAATTTCTTAAACCTGGGTTTTAAATAAGTTCCCTCTGCCCTCTTTAGATAAGGATCGTAATAGGTATTATAATAACAAAATAGGAGACCATAATGTAGGGGTTTCAGAATAAATGCTTTGATGCAATCACCAAAATGTTTGTTAGGAATTAATCGCGCCAAAAAACAAAAAATTAAATTTTATCTTTCTCATTAGTACGAGCTGTAATTAGCCACATTCAAAGATTAATTTAATAAACTCATATGACATCAAGATGTAAGCGTCCTACTGACTTTATGATATTGTTTCATAGATTTCTATCCTTATCCAATTGAAAAGTGCAGCCACGAGTAATTTTCGTTGGCCACACATGTGGCCACTGCAAATAAATTTCCATGATAACCTATGGTTTTGAGTGATTAATCTGCATAAATATTTAATCACTATAAACTCACGTTAACTGCACCCGCGGATGCCTATTGAGAGTTATGCAGTCAAAAAATTCTTTACTCATTCAGAAACACTATATTTCTCCGAAGATACTTATCGTTTAGTAGTACCTACCATTCCTTAGAAGATACTTATCATTTAGTTGCAAATGGTTGGTGGGTGCATTACTAACACGTTTCTCTAATTAAATGGCATTGCATCAATCGCCGTAAATGGCCGAAAACCATCGATCCTGAAACGTTAAATGAAAATATTATACCCTTGGCACACTTGCGTGGAAAAATGTTCAAAACCGTGTCAAATCACGCTTTTGGTCACACAGAAAAATTGGCGAGATAGCTGCAGTGCGGTGGAAAACCACTTATCAAAAACCGGCGAAAGGAAAGGTATTTATTCACGAAATTCACTTCCAATTATCTAATCTCTAATCAAAGATGTTACCCGAAATATTTTGCTCTACGCCAATGCAACTTTTGCAATTCTTTAATGTAATTCGTAAAACGTCTTTTGTCAGCCTAAATCCGACTCTGTGAGTGTGCTAGTATTATAATAGGTATCATAATAATACAATAGGTGACCATAATGTAGGGCTTTTAGTACAAATGCTTTGATGCAATCACCAAAATGTTTGTTAGGAAATAATCTCGCCGAAAAACCAAAAAAAAATAAAGTTTACCTTTCTTTTTAGTACGAACTGTAATTAGCTGCATTCAAAGCCAAAGCCATTTAACAAACTCAAATGACATCAAGATGTAAGCATACTACTGACTTTATGATATTGTTTCGTAGATGTCATGTTTATCCAACTGAAAATTGCAGCCACGAATAAAAATCGTTGGCCACACGTGTGTCCACTGCAAATAAATTTCCATGATAACCTATGGTTAAATAACCATGATAACCTACTAAACCTCCTATCCCACCATCCAACCTAGCCCACTGCGACCTAGTATAAAACCGCATTGTTACAAGTGGAAAAGCAACCTTTTCTCATTTCATTTCTCTCGGACTACCTACAAACAGCGGTCGAATTTTCGTTCTCACAATCCACCCTTCCAACTACGCACTTAAAATTCTATGCATGCGAAATGTTCGATCACGCCAATGCGGCCAGTAGTCTCAGGACTCCCTGGGAACCCGTGGGAGCATCAGATAGGCGCGCAGCATGCACACGAGGACAGGCTTATGGATCCACGCTGGGTTTAGGAGTAAGGGGGACGGAGAGAAGGATGGAAGGGGGATTAGGCGGGAGGGGAGTAAGAGGAAGGGGGTTGAGCGGCCATTGACGACACGCCCCCAACAGGTGCGAAAGCTTCCCACCCCACTTCCAATTTCCCCCTACCTCCTGCCCCCCTTTCCAAACCCCGCTGCCCCTCCGCCTACCATCTTTCAGCCGCGCAGACAATCCCTGGGGGAGAATCACGTCGCAATGAATGGGGAACTAACTCTCCGGAGACGACCCTAACGGGACTGGAACAACACAACTCCCAGAGAGAGGGAAACAGCAAATCACAGAACGTTGTCATTAGGATGCAAGCGACCAATAGCAGAGGTGAATCCTGCCGTACAGGATAGGGTGATAGGAGGATCTCGATAGGTATTTTATGGGGAACAGACGAATGGTTGGAGTGAAACCTGGACATAAACCTCCTTTACACAAAAAGCGCCAAGGGGAAGTTTCATCATCATCATTGGTCTTCAATCCTCAGTTTGGTTTGACGCTCTCCACTAGAGATGGGTAAATTACCGTAATTTTCAATTGAGGTAAATTACCGAGGTAAATTACGGTAATTTTTTAAAAATGACCATAATTTTCCGGTAATTTTGAATTTTGGGCTGCAAATCCTTATCAAACGACTGAAAACGAAATCAAATAGCATTGAGATATAAATGCCGACGCTTATATCAAACACAACGTTTATCTGATATAACTCATTAAAAAATTTAAAAGGAAGTTGGCAGCAAGACGCAATTTGCCTCTCTTTTGTCACACTATGAGAAATTTTAGTTCCAAAGACATACGTCTGCGCAATGTGCATTTGTTATTTTACTCTGAATTAATCACGGACACAATGTAAACAAAATCGTTTTAGCTTCATAATTTATAATATCACCCATTCCAATGGTTTCTCCGTGAGGAAGAAATTTCCTGAAAAAGAACTTTTCTGAAAATTACTGGTTATTACGGTAATTTTCAGGGGTGTTGGTAATTTACGAAAAATACCTCGGTAATTTAACGAGTTGCCCATCTCTACTCTCCTTCGAGTGCTTTTATCGGCTACTCTGTTCATATTTACGTATTTCTTCTCTTACACATCTTTTAACACTTGTTCACTGTATCTTGCAAGAGGCCTACCTTTGATATTCTTCCCTTCCACTTGTCCCTCGTCGATTGTCTTCATCAGACCATCATGTCTCATGATGTGGCCGATCAAGTTGTCCCGTCTTCTGCTTAGGGTATTCAGAATACTTCTCTTTTCTCCCACTCTTCTTAGAACTTCCTCGTTACTTACTCGGGTGATCCATTTAATCTTCCTCATTCTTCTGTAGCACCACATTTCGAATGCTTCTACCCTTTTCTTCTCCGCTGCTGTCACTGTTCATGCCTCACTGCCATAAAGAAAAACGCTCCAGATGTCGGTTCTGATGAACTGTTTCCTTACTTCTACACTTGTTTTTCCAGCGGTAAGTAGATTCTTCTTTTGATAGAATGCCCTCTTTGCCTGGGCTATACTACTGACTATTTCTTTCTTGCTTTGTCCATCGTTGGTTATTTGGCTTCCAAGGTAACAGAATACAAGTGTTTTAATACAAGTACAACAGGTCACATTGCATGCAAGTGTTGGTTAAAAGAACACATTGAGCCCAGGGGGTGGGGGGGGGGGGGAGGTGCATGTCTTGAGAAGCAAAATTCATGTTAACTCAAGGGTGTGGAGAATGACGGCGGAATATGAGGGGGGGAGTGAAGCAATAATAGAGACATTGAAACAAATGGTTGAAAAACGCTTCGTGAGAGGACGCCTGTTTAGGTACTGGTATAGATGAGTGGGGGGATGACGGAGTATAGGAATCGCGGTGATTATTAATTCTGATTTTAAGAGGGGTGGCACATTGTCCTACATAGAAGGCCGGGCAGAAATTACATAGGAGGAGGTAGACGATGTTGGTGGAAACACAAGAGGATGAAGAAAAAATTGGCAGAGACTTGAATGTTGGAAGGAAAGAGGCAGGAGGAGAAGAGAATATAGGGCAAGACTTGTATCTCGGACGTTTGCATGGAGAGGGGGGAACTTATGTGCATGGCAGGGATTTCAGAAGCGGGCGGATAGTTTTAAAGATGTTGCTTAAATTAGGCGGTCTTTTGTAGTAATACGGTGACATATGGGGAAAAGTTTTGATGTGGAATTGTGGTCTGAAAGAATAGGGAAAAGATCCTGTAGGTCTCGTTGTAAGGAATGTGCGCCAGGGAAGTAGGTAGTGAGTAGAGAAGGGGAGTTGTGTTCTTTGGTGTTAGGTTATTGAGGGATGTGAGGCTTTTTTAATTCACAGGAATAAAAAATAGATATACATAGTAACTAATGAAAAATTCATAGGGAAAATGGAATAAAACCCGTTAAAAAGTGTAAACAAAGACAGTAAAACTTAAGAGGCCATCAATTGAAACATGTTGAACTGATAGAAGCAATCGTAGTCATAAAGTGAATGGAAAGAATGAGAAAAGAAAAACTGGCATGAGATGAGACACGGAGAAAGTTGAAAATGATTTAAAATAAATCATTTATGCAAACATGAAGTAGGTTGCTGACAGAAGAACTAAGTGGAGAGCTGGGGAATTGCCTATCTTAGCATTGGTGATGATGACGGATAACCTCAAGTTTTTCAATGTGAATCCAGATTGGGAACAAAACCTCGTGCATCGATGCACGTGCTAGTCTTAGGCCACGTAGAGAACACAGTGACTGAAGGTAATGAGCAAAGTATTAACAAAAATTTAAAAATGCCTGTAACCATAGGGTAAGTATATTATTCTACGCTGCAACATATTGGCTGGATGCCGATAATGGTTCGTTTATCAGAGCAAAGAGTTTGAAATGTCTGGAGAAGGCATCGCGGCTGTTTTGAGAATCAAGGTCGGCCATCTTGGTGGGTACGAGCTTGCGGGGTAACCACTCGTGTTAAATCATTTATGACGTCTCTTTTGCGCGAGCTAAAACGTGCTAGAATAGTAAGATAAATAATTTAATCACCATCGTCATCGGTCAACAATCCTAGGATTAGTTTGACGCAGCTTTCCACTCGATTCTTCTATCGGCAAACCTCTTCATATCAACGTAATTTTTCTCTGTTACATCCTTCACAACTTACTCCATACATCTCATACGAGGTGTGCCTTTTGCATTCTTCCCTTTCACTTTTACCTCGACGATTGTCTTCATTACGCCATCGTACAATTTAAAAATTTGTCAAATAAGCAGATGAAAGCGCTAAAACACGTTATCATGGTAAATATGAAGTTTAAAAAGTTTAAATCCGAACCTATTTTATGGTATAGAATAAATTTCCAGGGGAATTAAATGCAATAATATCTCCTGTAAACAGCCCTGGGAAGACACAGCTGCGAGGGTACGCTTCCATTGTTATTTAGGTTTAAATACACGACTAGTCTCCACAAGAAACTATAAAATGTGTTGTTTTGCCGTTGCGCCAAGAAGATTGAGTCATTTCCAACAACCCCATTTGGACTCGCTAACCGTAGGCTAGCATTCCTGTCACCTCCAGTACACTCAGAACTCAGAATGATTGCTTCAAGAGAAGGGTCCTATTTTATATCCCTAGCCAAATTGAAATTTTAAAAAAATATTGAGCTAAATCCATCTAAAAAAAAGGCTCTCGTGAAATGTATCCTCACTCAAATATTGATGAGATATAGATAAATTTTCCATCTACCTATCTCATCAAACGGAACATGACAGAATCCTCCTTCCCTTATTGAACAAAAGGGTCGACCCTTAGCCGTGATGTATTGCCAGGGCTCTCCAATCTCGTCGATCGAAGAGGACCCAGCTCTTTAATTCGAGGCATACCTATTTATTCGGGGGAACCTTAATCAAACCTAAAGACTCAACATCTTTTCGTCTCCTTTCTGAGGAACCCTTTTTAATCACCGTAGGCCGCTGGGTCCTCCAAACCATCATCAGTCTTTCTCTCCTCCCTAACACCCACCAATCTAACACCAGATTCTTCTCCCAGCGCTGGTTGGTGGAGTCAAGCATCACTTACTAGGCTGGAGGAGGAGGAGGAACGATGGTTCTGGCTTTCTAATAATCTCTCTCCTTTCTCCCCATGGTCCCACTTGCTTTTATAAGACATCTGATGCTTTCCACCTTTCTAGAAGCGTACAATAATGGTCTGAATGGAGAAGTGAATTGGGTTTTCATTTCCATATGCTCCACGCGTTTGCCAAGAGAAAGTAAATGGGTAATATAAAAAATTAAAATTAATGAATACGCCATTATTCGCTCATGCTTCATGCCTTTAGCGTAAAGAGGTTAAGTATCAGCCCTATTTACATTAGCTATAACACCTAATAGGAAAAAATAGCATTAATGTAGCTGTCATCCACGTTAAATGTAATGTATTAAAAGACTTCCTTGAGGTTTTTGGTCAATTGTATAAATACACATCTCCCCGTAGCCAACATTTTGAATTCATTATGAATCTTCTTATGGGCTTGCAATAGCCATAAATTCACTCCAACATTTAATAGGCTAACCAATAATAAGTTGGATTTTCATAAATGGTTCCAAAGGAATAAGTATACGTATAAACTCAGAAAATACTAGAGTTCAACATGTTGACATACATTGAGACAGTGAATTTTTTTAAAAGCTAATAATATGATATTTTAATGAAATGTCTGTGAATTTAATGAAAGGAAATATTAAGTAAATGTAATATTACGCCATGCCCTGAAGAAGATTTATAATTAATTAACACGTTGGTTAAGGCAAGACGCGGATTGATATGCATACTTGAAGAAACACCTCAAGAATATTTTTCACTACACTTTAAAAAAACTTAGCAGTTTTTCTCGTGTGCGTGTAGTTTACGAGAAGAAGAAGGTAAAGGAAAATTGAAGGCTCCAACTACCATAAGAGTAATTTACAGTATATGGTCTCCAGTTTAAAAATATACAACTATGTATTTGTTTGCAAACAAACCCTAAATATACCTAAAGAATAAGTTGTAACTTGGAAATGTGCAAGCCGTCGATAAAAAAGGGATACATAAAATACTCCTAAAGTTACTGTAAGTCAAAAATGTTTTGCATTAAGTTTAGCATTTTGCCACAGCTGGTTTCACATAAAACCGCGTGGATTCATTTTCCAATATAGTCATGTATAGCTTGGACTCGCGAATAATTTATTCCCCATTTATTAAGCGAAAACAAGAGTATCGTCAAATATTCAGTTCATATTTCCGGCCGAAGAGTATGGTTCCACCACTCCGATCACGCAAAGAAAAATAATAGAAATTTTCTCAGGCGCACGAGGCTTATTGCATTTTAAAAATAATTATTGCAACACCTTATTAACAGAAATCGATGCATGAAATCATAGCACTCCTCTGTAATAGCAAATGTAATATCTATAAAAGCAAATGCTAAGGGAATTTAAACTCTGAAAGAATTAAGAAAACTCAGAAAATATGATTCATGCCATATATTCTAATAGTTAAGGAGTTTTTTTACTACGAAATACAATGTCTACACTGCTCGTATTACGCATTTTAAAGTAAACATATCAAACCATAGATAAGGTATTCTTTTGAAGAGGTCAATTTCTTTGGAACTAACAATAAGACATTCAACTGAAAAATTTGGTTTCTCGAAATTCGTAATAACCACGAATACATACAGTACTCAATACTACAGAAGTGAAGACATCTTGCATAATTATATGGAGTAATTGATGGGAGGCTTAATCCACTTGTATATTAGCATAAGTATGAAATCTGTTCAAAGTAGGAAAAAAAACAATAATTAACATTTATATCTGAAAAGATTTCTCAGTCGAAATCTTTTAAGCACTAGGGAAGCGTACAACGGTGTGGTGAGCACATCCAGTTCAGCATCCGTCAGAATGTGGGACAGTACACTGCGGACCCCTTATCGGATGTCATTAATATGATGCTTATGCCGTGTCGCCTGGATTCTACCCCTCCGTCTCCCTTCTGACAAAAATCCTTACCTATGTAATATTTTGCCCGGCCATCCTAAATGGCCCAAAGAACCTCAGATACCGGTCCCCCAATACTCTATTAACACGGATAGATCCCCCAATACTCTATTATAGGGATATTCCCTAGCGTGTCCTGCACATTTATATTAGTCAAACCCAAACTTTTTGGTGTTCTCTGCATTTTTCTCGGGATGCGTCCGCGTCGTTTGACAGTGAGACAACAGTTTCGCCAACCTTCCTGTTGGCGTCTTCAGGTCGAAGTGCACTTTGTCGAAGTGAACGCCCAAACTTTTTATCTATATTATAAACATACCAGAAAGTTATTCCATTGGAAAGTGTGAAGTGAGACTCACCGTACGGAGCTACAGTGAGATCTAAGTCGTCGATAGGATAACAGACGATACTTCCATAGCTACCGGCTGATGCTGCGAACCGTAATAGCATTTGTCACTAAAACAAGAGTTATCGCCCGATATCAAGCTCTCTATCGCACGTTGAGGTGCCGTGTGGTAACTAACTGGAAACGTAATAACATTTCGGGTATCGTACCATAGAAATTTCGTTTCCAAGGCGTATGGTACGCTATCTCCGCAAGACAGAGAACCATTAATGGGGTCGTTTACCATATTTTTTTATTGCCGAATTTGATAGAGTTTGTACGGTAAAAAGAGTCGTATTTCTCCGTTTTTTGATCCGTCAATTATTTCTTGAGATATAAAGCGGCGAAAAACTGTGGTTTTTAACCCTTACGGAAAAGTGGGCGTGGTGCAACCTCTGACATATATCGACTTCGTCCAATCACAACTTAGCCTGCTAAGCTACTTTGACTTATCGCAATGGGGGAGGACACAGCTGACTCTGTCAATAGAAGCAGTTGCGGCAGCATCTGTGCGAGCAGAACTTCCGAGAACGCCCCTCCCCTCCTTCCCATCCCTTAAAAGCAGTCAAGGACGGGAGGAAAATGACGTCAATGATATCAAAGCAGCTTTTTCTGTGGGCGTCACCTTTTGCTTATTTTAATTTTTGTTATGAGTGAATGGTTGTGGTTAGAAGGTTAATTTTTTCACTAAAATTCTTTTTTCGTTTCTATCTAACGATTTCGTGCACAAAATTGCATTTTTGGTTCCGAGTAAACGCCCCCATTGCACATTGGCTCACAGATGTCTCCCGACCCTTCTTCCGTACCCAAAAATATATGCTATATTCACAATTGGCGAATCTTCAACGGTATCCTAACGACCTAAGATTTTGTGTAGATACGTCAGATAGAATTAAACAGCAAAACCAAGTGAATGCTTATTTTTTTAAATATCGTACGCATTTCACACGCCATCTTTCTCTCAGAGCTAGGAACGGTAGAACATTCAGCGCTTCCTTTCTGGGGCGCTTCCTGCGATACAGAGCGGTAAATATTCCTCTCGCGGGTGCCGTAAAAAAACTGTGATAAAAAACTTGTGAAAATCTCTTAACGTATGATTTTTTTACTTTTTTTTATGTTGAGCAACAGGCATTACGCCTGCAGCCTGATACTCGTGACCCCGCGAATGCTTTAGCCACACATTCTCCTGTTTTTACATTTTTCACCCAAGGTGTCCGCGACCCCTTTTTCATTCTTACACCACTCCGCGGACACTATCTCGTAATTTTTTTTTTTTTTACCCGCAGCGCTCTTTGCGAATTAATATTTTCCGCTGGGCCGAATTACGCCCAGGAAAGGCCAAATCCACATGCGCCCTTCAAAAAAAATATACATGAATATGCACTCTGTTTTCCCTATCTAACATTTATTCTCTCTATTTTCTATCCACATCCCCCTCCTATTTGCAACCAACCACCCCAATTCAGGGTCCTGAGACATAATACGCAGCACTAAAAGGATCTCAGGACTCGGGGGAATAGGGTAGGGGGGGAATAGGGTAGGGGGGGAATGGGGTAGGGGGGGAATAGGGTAGGGGGGGACAGAGGTCGCGCTAAATGTCACGATGAATTTTCGAAAGGGAGGAGGACCAGTTTTCCGTTACGAAGGAAGCAATTTGTACGCAAGAAATAAATTATTTGTTCAAGTAATGATGATACTACGCACAATAATAAATTGACAATCAATAGTGCTGAGAGATAAATCTTTTAAAAAAAGGGTGTTTTACCATTCAAAAAGAGAAAAAGGATTCACTAGCACCATTACGTAATATGGGGCGGGGTATTTGAGAATGTTACGGAGAGTTACAGGGGGGGGGGGGATGTGGATGGTAAAAAAAGTGAAAACTCAGCGTGCGTAATATATATGGATGTCACCTAGTAATGTGTTTGCCTCACAACATATCTATCACCTACCTAACCCCAACCTGCAAAAAACTCCTATGAAAACCAACCCTTTCTCAACCCTTTTACTCTCATTCCTTCACGACCCCTCTCACCTTCTTTCCATCAACACAAGATTGGCTTGCTTTCCTATCTCTCCAGACGGCAAACAAATTTTTCACGGCACATTTATTCACCTCCATAATTTTTTCTACGGCATTTCTCTCTCTCTCTCTCTCTGAACCCAATGACCTCAACTATTATAACCCTGGTAAGACTGATGTGCATAAAAAAGGATGCCTAATGGCATAAAGTCTGTAAACATGACAATTGTCATAAAGTCAGTATTATATAGGGGGCTCAGCACATAGGGAAAACCGGTTATGTGATTTGGACGTAGTACTGGAAGTATTCCATAGATGGCGTGGTAAGAATTTTCCGCGTTACGTCACAAACGATATATAACGCTTCAACTGCTTTCGTTTTTCTAATCGACTTAAGTGGCACATAACATATATAATAGTTGTAGTTTTGTTATTTTATTATAATGGTGCGATAAATCTTTACCTAACGTCAACAGTAAAATGGATAAGTTAATATTTCTCTCAGTATAAAAGCAAAAATACATTGTCACAGGAGGGTTGTTGTTTCATTAAATACACATCATCCACCGCTGCAGGAAACATACGGAGCAGACTAAAAGACACTTCTCAACTGTGCAGCTTAAGTCAATTACATAAACGAATGAGATGGAAGCTATATATATATCTTTTGTGGCGTAACGCGAAAAATTCTTGCTCCACCATCTATGGAAACCTTACAGTACTACATCTAAAACTAACAACATTTTTGCCTTATGCGGTGAGCTCTCTATTTCATAATTAATCTATACTAATATCGTCAGCAGGTAACCCTAAAGCAAATAAAATAGTGACATATTGTGACGCGCGACTATGATGGGTACCTCATGTTTGACGCAGCTAAAGTATCGATGTGCAATCATCTACCTTGTGACTTTCAAGCGATAGAAAGGGTGTTTGGCAGGGTCTGTCTCCAGATAGGATTTATCGACGTTTCAATTTTCTTTTGCCTACATTTTCTATTCTCATATTTATTGACTTTCACGTTAACTATCTTTCTACTATTTCAGTCCACTTCATTCTCTCTACCCCCCTCCAAAGGACTACTTCTCAAAAGTAGTAAACCTAGATTTCTCGATCCATTTTAGGGTAGAAAAAGAAGTTTGAGGGATACGAAGGTACGAAGAATGTATCGATTTCTCGCAAACTTCGAGTATGATAGCATTCGACTGCTATGGCATGTGTCATACACTATCGATTCACTTTCACAATATTTGCAATTAGAAGCTTGTCTACTTACCAGCCATGATATTCCCAGAACAATCGCAAAAAGCGAGAACGGAAATCGATACATGAAGTCAGATACCGCAACAACGGCCTAGCAGCTTTGAGCAGCATGGAAGTTAGTGTAAACACGACATATCTATCAGTAACGATACATCGTCATTTTCGCGACTGGCATAACGGTAGACAGTCACGTGTAAACGCACCTTTAAACCCACTTCACACATGGAAGTATACTGCCATAGAGGTCACTTAAAATTAGCATTTTCACGTGTAAGCAGCGACTCTTATGGCAGTAAGGGTCGATTGGTGCTGTAATCGATTCACTTCGACCATGATACGAGCTTCCAGGGACATAAAAACCCGGATATTTTGCTTGAAAGTGGAGTCGACGATATAGTATTGCATCGCACGGCATCCGGCATAATTCCGAGGAATTGTCTACTTGAGGGGAATTGAAATGAACGAAGATGTGTCTGATGAAGGCATAATTAAATTCATAGAAAGCTAAAAAAGCAAAAGTAGAAAATTGATAACTTTATCGTTTCTAAGTATTAAAATTTGTTGTTTTTTAATTTTCATCGTTGGCTGGAATGCGTAAATAAATTGAAAGTTGATTGTTTTTGTTTGTTGATGCTATGTAATGGGGGAAATTCTTCTGGCCATCAATGGAACAGGACTAGAAAAAAAGTTGGAAATATGAGAAACTTAACTTAATTACGGGTTAATCAATTTAATCAAATTCATCACTTGACGCATCACAAGAACGGAAGTACCATGTAAGCAGCGCGAGTCACAGAAGGTACCGATATATATCGATATAGGAATAATATCGCCAATGCCAAGAAGGCCAACTACCATGTGTAGATCGGCCTTTAAGGCCTCTTTAGACGATACAATTTTTTGTACAGTTTCTTGTACAAACACTTGTATAAACTGAACGAAATTGTGTTTGTCTGAATGGAATTAGAACAGGTTCTACTTACCGTTCAGTCATTTAGACAATCGCAAAAGCGTTCGTACAATTTGCATTTTTACACGGTACAATTTCCTCATGCAAGAATTTGTACAAGAAATTGCACAAAAAATTGTATCGTGTAAAGCGGCCTTTACACCGAAACATTAGCGCATCGATACAACCGCGATATTGTGATTCTAATATCGCGATGCAAAATCGTTTCCGACATCGTCGTCCTGCCCTTCTCCCACGCACCGCGGATACGCCCCCATGATCCAACCAAGACAAATCTTTTCCCCATTCCAATCCCCCACTCTCCTCTTTAACCCCCCACCTTCTGAGGAACCGTATTTTCCCAAAGAGCCTATTTCCATTCCTCCCTTCTCTTGCCCTCCTACCCATAATTCCCTGCCCACAGACGTCATCTTCTCACCCTCCTCCCCCCCACCTTCCTCCAACGCAGCCCTCCATTAAAAAAATACTCTTTCAACCCCCCCTCCCCCCTTTACCGTCCACCCACCCACGCAGAAAGAGGGCGGGCACCTCATTTATTAAGGCCAGCGGCGCGGCCTCCTAATCTCCTCTGCGCCCCGGAGACGAATGCCGCTACACTTGGCGCGCTATTAATTTTTCCCTACCGCTCGCACGGAGTGGAAGAGGTCAAAAGGGAGGAAAGAGAATGGACGTGGAAGGAAGAGTAGACGGAAAGAGAATGAAAGTGGATGCGATGGTAAGGGGGAGACTGAGGGAAGCATCTATCAGAAACCGACTTACCATCCAAGCCTCATGGGCGAGTTTTATGCATCTGACGTCCCATTTGACTCCGGCATTAGAGAAACGCAACAATGAAGCTCAAGTTTAAGCCGACGACGCCAACGGAACTAATGGCATCGTGTCAAGTGGGAGAAGGAACGCCGTAAACACAGGAAAGGCAATGAATATCAATGCAAACGCACTTTGCAGTCCAGGAGGATTCCTTTAAAATGGATATGAACGTAGCATAAATAGGTTGCTTACCAAAGACTTAGATAGCCGAGTATCCCAGTCATTTTTCACTAATATGACGCACGAATATCAACAGTTGGTAAACTATATAGTTTGTAAACTATAAAATTAAGATTGTGCACTGTAAATCACGTCTGCAATACCCATTAAGGTGGTCCAAAATCACAAGAAAAAAATATAAGTTAAAATGTTCATCTCCACATTGCTGCTCCACTAGGTAAACTGAAATATCATGCCGAAATTTGGATCAATAAGATGATGTTTAGGGGTCCCTATGATTTGAACGTTTTGAAGAAATAAGCATTTTTTTAGTAATCGCTTCTAAAGTTTGCCATTTACAGGTTCCTGTTAGAAAATTACTGGAATATTCCAATGTACTGTAAATAGACAAGAAGTTTTACTTAGTTATATCATTTCTCAATAGATAATAGCACGTTCCAGTATTTTACTGAGAAAATATTTCCATAGAACAACACTAGAAAGCAGTAGCAGTAGAGAACCTATAGTATTACCTAGGTATTTTCATCAAACTGACAGGCGGCCATTCTTTACCAGCTGTCAGTGTCATTGTCATACTTTGTAAATCTCTATTCTAATACAACACAAGGTATGTATAATTAATAATACCTAGATTTTAGAATGAATCACACAATATAAAGGTAGAGTAATAAATATTTAAATTGACGTATCGAGTACCTACCAGACCTACCTAACTTTTGGAGCGCATGTTTGCTAAGGTTAATATGGTAGATACTATATCTACCATATTAAATCTCTTGGTTGCAGGCAGATGTGGCTCAATGGAAAGCCTACTGAGTCACTGTCCAAATCTAGACTTTCAAAACGAAACATGTTACAACGACTTGTTTTCCATCACATTAACCAAAATTTGGGCTTAAAAAAAGGAATAAGAGCCATTGTTGAGGATGCACTGAAAATTTGGGGTATGGCAAGAATTCCTACTCAAAGAATAAATGCGATTGAAAGAAAACTTAATAAATTGTACTCAGACAAAATGTGCAGGCTCTAGTATTTGACACAACAGCTGCCAATACAGGCCTGAAGAGTGGAGCATGTACTATTCTCGAGGAGAGTTTAGGAACTAGTCTTGTGTGGATTCCATGCAGGCACCATGTACTTTAAATCATGTAGTCTTCTTTTTTAACACAGCATTTGGAGTTAGTGGGGGTCCAGATGTCGCAATAATTAAGTATTTCCAGAAACAATGGCCTCGTATCGACAAGCTAATATATTCTCAAAGCAGTGATGATCTGTATGATTCCAACGAAATCAAAATGTTAAGAGGAGAAGTGATGGGATATTATGCTGCTATTTTAGAAGTCCCAATTAAGTCAAAGTAGCCTAGACATGATTACCTCAAGCTTTTAAAGTTGTGTTATACCTTTCTTGGTGGTCAAAGTCCTAATTGATCCAAAGAGAAATTCCGACCAGGTGGTTTGCACAACGCTCGTTGGATGGCAAAAGGCTATTTATTCCCTTAAAATTTACTTAATTAGAGATGAGTTCACCCTTATAGCTGGAGAAAAAAAAGGAATCACTGAAGTAAGCTTGTATGTAGCTCTCATCTACGGTCGCCATTGGAATGAGGCCCCCAAAGCTGAGAAAGCTGTCATGATTGACGCGATTCTTTTAAAACAAATTGAAGCTTATCCCAACTGCAATGTTAAGAAGGCTGCTTTGGTAGCTTTTCACCGCCATCTGTGGTTCATTTCAGAGCATTTGGTTGGACTTCCCCTCTTTGATTCCCGTGTCTGTGACTCTACCAAAGTTAAAATGGTTACCAACCTACAGCGCCCACCAAAAGCCAAGCCTCTTAAGAGAGTTGAGAGTAAAACATTTAAACATGACACTCCTCTGGAAACATATGTGACACAGCGAACTGCAGAACTCTTTGACATTCTCCATAAAGATGGGAATGAAAAGGCTGCTTCATTTCTTTGCAAAGAACCTAAGTTGTGGGAGTCGGATCCCGATTACATACAACTCAAACAGGCTGTTCACAAGATGAAAGTAGTTAATGACTGTGCTGAAAGGGGCATTGCCCAGATACAAATATTCAATATGTGTATAACCAAGAATGAAGGCCAGTTTCAGTATCTTCTTCAGATTGTTAAATCACACCGAACCAATTAATCAACTTGTAAGAAGGCATTACTCATGGCTGACAATGATGATGGTAAAGGGGCTTAGTGAAAAAACATATTATAATCTTGTATTGAACATACCTTTTACCTTTTCAGAGACTTATTTATGGTCACAGTAAATGCATCATGATCATTTAGCATTATTTATGTATTCAGTTATGTCACCATTAAATTTTTTTCATTAAAATACTATTGTTTTAGTTAAAAATCCGCATTCACCCAAAAAGTGCTCAATCATAGGGGCCTCTAAATATTAACCAATTTGCCTGAATTTTTTTCATAGCTTTATAAGACCAATTGAAACGGGGAAACATGTGGAGCAGGTGTTAAAAAAAATTTTTTTTTTTGGACCACCCTAATACCCATATTATTATTTTTCACGTATCACCACATATTACTATTTAAATTATTATGATACAATCAATTCCTCTCTCTCAAACCCATTTTCTCATTACTCCCTCAATCGCAGCTTACGGAAGACGTTTGAATACTTCCCACATCCACCAACACTACCTCCTGCAAATTTTTCCTGACTACTTCCTCCAAACTCAACTACCATTCCCATAATTTCTTTATTTTCCTTCCTCTTTGTCCAGCATGCTTTTTTCGTCCTTCTAGAAGAAAACGAACGTCTCATAAAGTCTCTGACCTCTGCTTGACCCCCTATCTCAGCAACAAAATACACTTTCTCAGCCGATATATGATGCCACATTCCTTATAATTAATATTGATATTGGTCAAAAAAATAATTTTTTTATGGTACCCGAAATTCTATTCCTCCCTTACTCTCAAAACTTGCGAATAGACAGTGGGGAAGTCTACTAATTTTTAATAATACGATTGCCGAAATAAAATTGAAGAGAACAACGATAGGCACTTTCCTTCCGATTCTCAACTTCTTTGCCATTAGCGTGTAAAGATGCTAGTTTGAATTGCGCCAAAATGTACGGTGGTGGCATCAGCCTACGACGGTGATCAGGTGAAGCAGTCTAGTGACGTCAGCTGCCGCTTCGTCCACGATTTTGCGGCTGTGTGGGAGCTTTTCACATTATTTTATAAAACACATTTGACATTATTGAGCCCTTTATACGTTATCAATCGAGGCCATTTGTATTGAGAAAGTTGGGAACAAAATAAGTAAGTGCTGGTTTGTACCAGGCTGTAGTAATACGGAGAAAAACAGTCCGGGAAAACTTTTCCTCTCGGTTCCAAAAGTTCCTAATTTGGATGAAGAACCGAAAGACGACCAGATAGCAAGGTAGCATCAGCAGCAGGCAGTAGAAAAGCCAATAGACGATAATAAAGTCTGTTTGTAAATGGTAAATACCTACTTCACACTTCAATTTTACTCGGAGAAAGTTATAAACCACACGATATCTTTTTCTTACTAATAAGGAGACACTGCAAAAAGATGTTGAGAAATATAACGAAACTTTTTTCGTAACCTGAAAGCAGATAAAAATGCAGAAAAATTGTCACATACTCCTCTCCCATAGGCCTAAGAGTTTACGAGGAAATTGGGGATAAGTAAATCTAAGATTAAGTAAGTAGTCCCCAGAAAAATATGACTGGCCGTAACATGTGGAATTCTCATAATACTTAAAACTTCATAGAAAAACGTCACGGTATAAGAACACTTGTTGATATATAGAGTGACAAATAGTTCGGCTCACGCCTATCAACAACCCTGATTTAGAACCCCCGGCCTCCTTGAAGGGTAACAATAAGAGGGCCCAAAGGGTTCCATCGCGTCAAATTCCCATATACTGCCATCAACAGGGCCCCACTTTTTTCAACTCACATTGGCGAGAGAAAAAAAGCAACGCTTCAAAACTGATTGCCGTCCAGGGAAATTCAACAATTTGTTTCCATTACCATGACCCTCACGAGGAACCGTGTCTTTTTCTTGGCTGGAGAGAAGGATACCGGAGACGTAATGGAGACACGGATCATTTAGCGACAAATGAGGCTGCGCAAGGAAATTTTCTGCTGAAGGGCGAAACGTTGAATGAATAGCACGCTTGGTACTATTTTTCCTCCGTTTCCAAACCGCGGTTTATAAACAGTTAAATGGGGCAAGCAAAAAGGCACAAAAGTGTATTTTCTACTTGCCTAAAATGTACTCGTCTATGAAAAATTATTAGGCACACACATTTCCACTTGTTCCGGATAGGCAGGACCTGCCATTGATCAAGTCGCATTAGGATCACCAAAGATGAAAGTACATACAACAGCAGGGACTTTCTCATTGCAGATTCAGTACCGAGAAAAAATGAACCACACCATAAATACGTCACAACTATTAATATCAACAAGAATTCTAAAATTCCCTATCATTTACTTTGCCATGATATAAAGAAATAAGAACTTGATGCAAAAATCACAAATCACGGTGTATGACATCATGTGCATACGTAGCTGAGCTTTTTGCCGCTCATGCTTAGTTTAACCTCGTGTTTAGTTCAGCCTCTTGTATACCTCGGCCCCAAATTGCTCCGCGAATTATTTTTTGAGTTTCAAGCCCCGCCTACAATTTGACCCACAATCTCTGCATGAATTATTATTTCTTTAAGCATTTTTTTCACATAGATACAACCCAGACATGTTACAATGGATTATATTTCATTTTTGGGATTGCATCGTGGATTCTTACACTTGCTCTTTTGCCGAAAATTTCTATCTACTCTTTTTTTCTATGGCTACCTAAACTATAGATTTCCACTAATATGTGTATCCACTGTAGACACAAGCTTTTTATTTTTTTACAGCTTTAACCTTACGTAACGCGTAGGACAGTAGAAATAACTGTCTCTAGGTATAGCTCATGAGCGCGTGGGCTCACTACTACGCCACCTGATACACGGTTTCACATGACATCCTCCGTAGTGGGGAAACTAACGAGTAGATTCACATCTCAATTCATTCCTACATCGCTGTCCTCCAACCACCTCTCCCTCATTACTCTCCTCCAGTTTCAGGATACTGGGAAAACCTTGCAAGTAATGGTGAAAAGAGACAGAAAAATAACCTTCGAGGAGGAACCTCGTAATAGGCATGTCTGGTTCCTTCAATAAAGAGCACGATACCAACCGACGACAAATGCTAGGACTATGTCGAACATGGATCTCGAATTAAAAACTGAAACTCAGCGAAAATAATAAGAAAAGTTTCAACTTCAATCTCACTTCAGTATAGCACCAAATTCAAATGAAATGATGGAAAATTCAAAAAACAATTGTACTTGTATTTGCTAAGTGATGAGAAATGGTGCAATTAATTTTTTGCATCTGGCATATTACCAGGTGTACGATAAAATATCTCCAAAATGTGTAAACTTAAAAGTTGCACCCAGGAAATAATACTTAATGGGGTGGAGGTTGGTGTGGTGGAGGAAGATGACGAGGATTGTCATTTCTAGGTACCCCGGCAACCGTTCACTCATTATTTCATATATATGTCACTCATTATTTTTGCAATTGTCTTCTGTATAAAGTTTGGAAATGTAAATGTGTAACTTTGTAACTGGGAGAATGCATTTATGCCATAAATGTAACACATTAGAACCTAAAGTATGAAGGACTAGGTTCTTGAAATAAATACTATTCTATACTAAAGCACTACGTGTGATTACTATCAATGGCTTTATATCATTCCCTCCCTCCGCCAATGATCTGAAAGGTCGATATAGGCCGAAGTGTTTATTTAATCGAATGGGGCGAGCAAAGACAGATTGTAATAGCAGCCGGATATACAATAGGGTAATTTCCTATTTTTTATTCTCTTGATCAAAATTTCATAACCTCTGGAGTAGGTACGTGTTTTAAGTCTTTCAATTTGAAATATTCGACAAGTATTTTTCCTCATTTAATTAAAAAGTAAAATATTTCAACGAATACGTGACAGCAAACTATTGCATGCCGGTCAATTAAACGCGTGAAGTCAAAGGTAGGTAATTCTCTTTCCCGACCCTTCCGCTAAGTAGTGCTGAATTGCACTCCGTGAAAGCTTATAAACAAGTATCTGAAGGGCATTTATTTAGTTAATTTATTATGAATGAGTTTACTTTATTTAGTTTCAAATTATCTATTCGGTTTATTCATTTCAAAAGGATTTAGCATTAATTTTACTAAGCTGAAGATAACTTGGTCCATAGACGCGCCAAATTCGCGCCATGCTTCCCGGTAGAAGACGAATATATCTACATCTACCTAATACCCTGGAAGCCACCATAAAGGTGTGTGGCAGGGGGTGATTTCTCACCAAACATACACTACATATCATGCATAACAAAGGATTAGTATTAATATGCTAGTCAGAACTTAACTTTTTAAAAAAGATAGAAATTGCAAAACAAGCATTCAAAAACATGCTGTTAGTTGGGTTAGCTTTACGTCCTCATACCAACATGCACCTACCTATACTAGCCATTGCTACTCTTCGTATTGGACATATTTACCGTTATTCATATATCCAATTGTATGAGGAAAAAAGGAAATTTTGAATCTGTCAGTTCGGCAATTAATTTCTCTAATTTTGTAATTATGGTCCAGTCTACCATAGTAAGTTGGGATTCGCAAAATATTTTTACCATCATCACTGAAAATATGGTATTGCAGTTTATTTAAGAGATTAAGTCTAAATTTCAACCTGCGATGTGAAAATGATTCCCAATTTAATTCATTTTATAGACTGGTTACGCTAATATAATAATCGTAATACCGTCCTTTACGAATCTAGCCAATCTTCGCTGCACACGTTCAAGTTCGTTATTTAGACCGATTTCGTAGGGATCCCATACTTTGGCAGCATATTCAAGATGAAAATACGCGAATGCACGAACACGAAGCATAGGAACCAACAAAACAACAATTAATGCCATGTGAGTGTGTTTGCGATCATAACTGAGGCATCCTGATCAGGATCCCATCAGCCCTGTAAATGATCCCAATTGGGTTGAGTGTGTGTGTCTGTGGTTGTATCACTGACTAGGAAGTAACATTCCCGTACACCACCACAGGAGGGTTTTCTGATTGAGAGGCTGTGGATGGTCACTGCCGTGGAATTGACCCTCCCGCAAACCAACACAGCAACTTGTTGTTGTGTACCTTGACGAGGGTTACCAACGAGGGTTGCCATTGGAGATTTCGAATTTTATTTGTCACTTTGAGAGACCGTAGAGCTCATCTCCTTACATTTTAATTAATGCCATGTTTAACGGAGCAGACTTTGGTAACGTTCACAGGCGATTATTAATGCATATTCACTGGAGCTGATGGGCTCTGAAATACAATGGTAAGAGCAGGAGACGAATCTACGCTATTCCCCGCAACGTTAACTATATCACTGTCACGTCATGAACAAGGCTGCGCTGTGCCGAGATTTCTAAGTTGTTTGCAAACGAAATTAAAATTAACATTTAGTTTTCTACAAAACTGGGATTCCTCAATCCAGAATTATTTGAGAGTAATGTATGCATTCTTGGTGGGGCACGAATCTCAATTAATAAATTCTGTTTTCTTTGATGATGGAAACTACCCCTATCGTGGTACAGAAAGTCTACATCACGATCACGTGGTCTATTTAATGTAGTCTGAATAAATACGCAACACCACTAACTACTACTGTAAACCTCACTATTGTCTGATGATATTCTCAACGCAGAAAAAATGTAACCCATGTACACAAATATATGCAGCGGTATAGAAATTGATTAGTATTTCAGATAGACCATACCGGATGTCAAGGTTACATCCACATCTCTATTTCACCCTGCGAGCCCCCAACAAGATCGTGTAGCGGTCGGTCACCGGTTCGGAAATAAGGGTTTTAGCTACGAAAAGTAAAATTGTTAATAAAAAATGAAGTATGGTGTGCGAAGTGTTTCAAATGAATTTACTTTGCTTTATGCTCGTGTATTGTGCGTGGTAAAAAAGAAATATAGTACGTGACAGTTGCTCTCTTCGCTTCTGCTATTCTATAGTGTGATGGTATGCGACCATCGCAGTTTTTTTTTCTTATTTCCCCTTTTTATCGGCTACGCATCAGGCATGGTTCGACGACGGTTGGTGTACGTGTGTGTGTGTGTGTGTGTGTATGAAGTGTCGGGCGAAAGCAACGCCGCACAGTGGGGCAAAATCCCAAAAAGCTGGCCAAAATTCAAAAAATGAAGTTACTCCAATGCTTATGCTTCAAAGTACATTGGGTAGACTAATGTTCGAACTGCTAGAAAATGCACTAGACTGAAGGGTAGGCATGCACATCCTCCCACAACGCATTGTCAAAATGAAAGATGAACAGCGCTCAAGTGCCCTCAGACGCTCCGCAGATGCAGAATGCCAAATACAAATTAGCATTACAACTTAGTTATTAGACAAAAATAAAATGTGTAAAATAGAATCACCGCATGAATGTCCGGTTAATTAAAATTTTTATTGCTAAAATTAACTAACATAGTTAACTTCGGCAAAATTTGAAATTTTCAAACACTAATTTCTTTAATATTTTCACTAAAATATTACATAAATTGATTGAAAAGTAATAGAATCGCGCAAAATCGTGCCAAAATTTTTATGACATGCCAAAGTTGAAGATGTGAGCTAACGAATTTGAAAAAAATCCGCTGCTCATAACTGCTCATACGAGTTTTTCGAACAAAAATACTGAGTAGCTTCAGTAAACACGATAGGTGCGTTAACACGTCAACGGACAACTCATTGGTTTTATCTCTCCCGCTACTAACATGCATGGTGCCTACACTCTCCCTGACTTCCTTCCTTTCCCTTAATTTCCCGCTAGCAGCATGCCGTATCCAAGGCAACTATAATAACAAATAAGATGGCGGAAAAAGAAAATCTATGACAGGTAAAGATCCATTTCAACTAAATTATTCTCAATAATTTACTGGTTAGAGCGTTAATTTAATTCCTACCTTAAGCAGAAAGGATCTTTCAACATTTTTATGTAATATTAATTACTTAGAAATGTTTATTATTAACTCATGTTTCATTGAATATTTAATATACACAATACTCTATATCGAGTCTGTGGGGTGTTGCACATGAGAAAACATTTCTGGTTTAACTAGCTTTGTATTCTTCATAATAAGTATGTAACTCAACGGAATGGCTTTAAAAATCTTATGTTCCCTTTTAAGTGCGTAACAAAATTATAATAATATTATTTAAAATATGAAACCTGAAAAATTTTAACGCTAGGCATGAAATGTACCGTACAATAGACCCCATTTACCTTCTGTATTTACGCTCCAAAATGAATAATTTGTTATATATGTAATTAATTTATCTCTATTCTTGTATTTAAAACGTTAATTTTATCGTAAACCACATTGATTTCCTGTGGTCACCAAATAGAAGTGGATATGTTTGAGCAGTACGCGTTGGAAACAGCTCGGCTCTTCATGCCATTCGTTGCAATGCAACCCGTGGTACTACATGCCAACTATATTGCATAAAATATTATTTCACGGCAAGGAAATTATCTCCCACCTCCTGCTTCCTATTGGACAAATATCCGAGGAAGCACAGTAGTCGTGCAATAAATGTTATCAGCGACGTCTAAAACATTGGCATGTGAGTGTCCATGTTGTTACAAAATTTAATAATATTTAATGCACTTTTTCGCACAATAAATATAAAAATATATTTTTTTGCAAATTTAACATTCGAATTATTGTATGCATCTTCATAAACGTTGATATACAAATTTTCAAAGCAATCGTGCAATTTTTTCATTTTTGGCCAACTTTTAGTGATTCTGCCCCACTGTGCGCCGGGTCGAGTGGAACCTAAGGAGTAATCTACGACCCTAGGCAAGTGCCGCCGATCCATTCCACTCGACCCTCAAGTGTGTGACCCCCCCTCTTTTCTGCCCCACTACCCCGGGCACTGCCCCTGCCCCCACGAGATCGCCCCCCCCCCCCTCTTCGCCCGTGTATAAAGAGGCCCGAGGTGAAGAACGAAAGACTCTTCCAGAGAAATTGAGATCCTTTCATTCCTACCCTTATACCTTACCTCCCGGTCTGAAGCGCCTATTAGTGCGAAAACAGACTTGACAACACCCATGAAAGACTCTTCTTTAAGCTGGCGCAAGGCGGAGACGGACAGAAAAAGGAAAACTGTCTCCGGTCATATTTGAGAGGAGCGGAGACTTGGCGAGACGTTGGTGCACGAGCGGAGACGGTGCGAGTCCTTTCTCACCTGGATGAAGTCCCAAGAGAAGGACTCAAAGTGACGGAGCTGGGCGCACAACCGACAAGCGGAGGAGAGAATAAGGGGATCTGGGGGCCTATTCTGTAAAGTCGAAAGAATTTCGGCTCATATGGAGAGTCGTGGGTCACCGCGACGAACGATTCGCGAACATCGTTCGCCGCCGAAATGATGTATAACAGTTGACTTTTATCCAACGTTATGTCTATCCAGCGCGCCATTATTACAATGGAAGGAACAAGCTGAGGTAATTAACAATAGTTAATCAACATGACTGTTGATGTTTGTAATCAATCTATTCGCTTTAAAATGTAACAATATATGCTGATATGGAATAACGGCAGACTTATTAAGAAAGTGAAACTTCTGAAAATTGAAAGTGATTACACCTTTGGAATTAAATCACGAAATGTTTTGGTTTTATCAATTGATTGTGTCGACAGCTTCTGTAATGATATTGTTTTCTCGAGTGAATCATTACATCTTCGTCCATATATTCCTCCGTACGCCTATGTTTCTATTTATATAGTACATTGATTTGGAATGGTTGATATCACAGTAGCAGATAACAAATATAGAACAACCGTTCAATATCCTGCGATAATGTACGCGTCCGAAGACCAAAGGACGTCTACATATACCCTGCAAGCCACCATAAAGGTGTGTGGGAGGGGGAGATAGCCACACAGGGGGGACGTCCATACTATTTCAGAATTTGTCGGTAGAATACAACCACACAAAGAAAGGTACTCGTACAAAACAATTGCCAGCATAATGAGATTTGCTCAAACAATGTGATTTCCAACATGATACCATCTCTCTCTATAATGTAGATCGCCCCTGCAGTAGCATTAAAATATTACGTAGAAGTTTTACACGAATAAAAAACTTATACCTATGTCTAGTCCACTCGACAATTTTTAATCAACATTAAACAAAAACATTGCATGGCGACAATTGAAAACAAAACAAATAGTTTTATATATCTCTAACTGTATAAGCGGCAAGGAAACGGAGACATGAAAGATTTAATCATTAGCTAGAATTAGATACATTCTCACCTTGTATCCCGCGCGATAAATATCAACAAGTCGTCTGCTACAATCGAAGCTTCTATCGGTGCCCACCGCGATAGCAGCGCCTGCTCGCCAGAAAATATTTGGCGACGGATTATGAACGAAATGACCCGCAATATGATACGACTCCGTCGCCTTGAGCCGGAGCGACCGTCGCGGCATCAAGGGAGCACGGTTTGTACTACAAACTATGACGTTTTTTCCATATATGGGTATTGCTGTGACATCGGAATCTCGAATTCGACTTTACAGAATAAGGCCCCTTGGCGGAGCCGCGGTCCGAGGCAAGGAAAGGCGATCGAGAACCGCGACGTAAGATGCCTCCCACTGCCATTTCCTTTTCCCCCCTCCAAGGGATCAGTGGGCCTAGCTGGGGAGGCCGAAGAGAACCCTTCCCCTTTCATGTATTTGTCATGCTCGAGAGTTCCCGCGCCAAGAAATTGTCCCCCTGTCCAGAACTAGTGATGGAAAAATCGATTTCCATTAAAATTGAAAATCGAGTTTTAATAGTCAAAGATCGAAGAATTCGAGATCGAGCCATGATCTTCGAGTTTCGATCCAAACGCGATTTTTCAACTTCGATCTTGACCATTTCGTTTGATCTCAGCAGCGCGTAGTAGTCAGTAGAGGTCCTCGATGGTTATTCGAGGCTCGAATAACTATCCTCGAGGTTCCTCGACGCCACTGAGGTCACTTCTTGTTATAAGCAGATGCCAGTAGAAGTTAGGCGTTACCTCAACAGGCCACCAGTCGATAGGAAAGTCAACCCCAATCCTTTGAAAGTCTGGGAGGAGATAAAGGGTGAATACCCCAACACGTACCGTTTCGCGATCAGAGTGCTGAGTACGATAACGTCATCCGTCCCATGTGAAAGAATTTTCTCTAAGGCCGGTAAAATTGGAAAGGCACGCCCTAGATCATCAATAAAGCATCTCGATTAGTTGATCTTTCTTAAAAATTTTAGTGAAGCCGAATGGTTCCAAGCGGTAATCCACATTAAAGTAAATTGCAAATTTTTACAACTAATAATTCAAGAATGTTTTCTAAGTACATTTTTAGGGATTTTTTATATTATTCGAATATGTATTATGAGCGTTTTTCAAATGAATAATAAACATGTTTTTTGTACCAACTGCATTTTTTTTCAAAAATGAACCGTCTTCGATCTTTTCGTTCAAATTTCGATTTTTGCTGAAAAGTCGAGCTTTTCATTTCGATTAAAAATCGATTGCTCGAAAAATCGATTTTGACCGAAATTTTTCCATCACTATCCAGAACCCTCTTCAGCCATTGAGACTCAGTTAATGCAAGTGAGACGGGCACTACGCCCTATTCAAATTTTCCATAACTGTGAAATAAGAAGTTCGTCTATCAAACAGTTATAATTATTTGTGCCTCGTGTAATTCTCTCATGTAATATTTTGGAGGGTAAAACCGCACGTTTCTTGTCATTGTTCAACAGAGTGTTAGGTACGAGGTGCCACGGTACGAGGGCCATTTTTTCAGTGTTCATTTTGTTGTAATGCTCATTGGTCGCACAATATATTGTTTAATGAAAGTTTTGGGTAATTTGTACTTACTCGTCCTCATGCCTGATGTCAACCCCACTTTCCTTTGGTGAGAATTACTTTTGCTTTGGGAATAGCCGGATACGAGTCGAGGAACCCCCCAAATCTTGTTTTTTTTAATCTAAATTATAAATGTACGTAGGTCTGTGCCTTCGGAACTCATCCGGGCGAGTTCTGGGGACGCAAGGATTCGTGAAAATAGAGAACAAAACCGTCATGCATTTGAATGTGGAAACAAGGAAGAGATGGATATATATGAAATTGATGAGAACTTATGATATGGTAGCGAAGGTAAATAACAAAGTAATTTACAGATAATTTGGAGATTATAACCTAAGTAGGCCAATTTATATCAATGAAATTTGAGCACTTAGAAATTAAAAATGCACTTCATTTGTAAAAAAATCTAACGTTTTCGCTTAGCAAGCGTTAATGGAGAATGGAGTGACGATGCTATCGTCCTCACAACGTCATTAAGTTAAGGTTATGATATGCTTACTTAACTGCCCTTGTCAGTATATAAGTGAGTTTTTTACGGTTTCGCGAAATTTATATTGATGTGAAACACTTCTAAACATTCTCATTCAGGAGAACGTCCATTAGCCTTGATCTTATTTTTTTAACACATTTTCTCTTCTTTCATCAACTCCTCCAAACTGCCTATTATTCCTTCCATTCCATTTTTTCCACGCACCTTATGTTCTTCAATTCATATCTCCTTTCATTAGGAATACCATCGCCTCTCACTACCAAATCCTTGCACTCGCTCTGTCTACTCCTAATTTCCTCAACCAAAAAGACGACTTCTCCTAGTACCTCGTTTCTATTTTGTAACCCTTTCAAATAGCCTTACCTTTTCAATTGCTAGATCCGAATCTCTGAATTCTAAATTCCACTTTTCATCCTCTTCCGCTAAGTCCACCTTTATGAACCATAATTTTCACCTCCTCCGTTTCAGACTTTGGAAGTTTTTGTTTTTAGTAGGTCGCAGGCGATGTCAATATCTTGCTTACCTGAAAGAAAAAAAATTAAAATTCAGGAAAACTGTTTGAAAAAAAATTACATCATACATTTTTAATGTCGAAAAGTAAGAAGACAACAGTGTATAGAAATCATTTCGATTTCGTGAAATATTGGGCTGTAAAACTCTTGACATTGCAATTGATACAGTAACTTGTACACTACAACATGTCTCAGTGTTTTCTCTACTCTTCCTACCCCCCAACGTTCGTCAACTTTGAAATGCATTCGTGTAATTGATGTAAGTGTAAACACCTGCATTATCGTTGTCTGTAAACGAACATAATTCATCTCACTGGGATTCTGAGGTACCTGATGCCTAGATGGTAAATTATAAACCCCGCCATTTTATCAACCGGTCCATTGTAAAATTATGCCACAAAGTATTGCAAATATTCCAAATGTATGGGAAAACTGCTCCCAAAATGGAATGATTGAAGATTTTGAGGATTGCTGGGAGTAAGACGTCCCCATATTACTTGATGAATTCAACGTAAATTTTATTGGCACCCAGGTAGTTGGATTTAGAGTTACGAAGAGCCCTATGCAGTGAATCGGAAGTAATATATTTAAAGTAAAATCTGTTGTTAATGAAAGGCGTGACAGGATCCATGGGAGATAAATCGCTTGGGGAATACGTATTATCTCTGCCGGATTGTCCAGAGAAATATTCTTTAAACTGAACAAACGAAAATTTGGGGTCTCCCTTTGTCGTACTAAAAACACTGAGCCCATAAACTTCACCATATGTTGCCAGCATGAAATTAGATAAACCATATTCATTCCAACAAACCGTAACGCCTCCCATGGTTGTTGTTGAAATCGGCGTGTTTTTCTAAACGTGAGGATTTTAGGTTTTTAGGTTTTAGATTACTTTTGGTACAAGGACTTCTTTTACCCTAATGATTCCGGAAAGCTGGACGATCCTAGCATAAAAACCCTTTCTCTATTTCAACTCCCTGATGCCTCTCCCTCCTGCAAAGCAAAGCACTCCACCGTCCTTGAGTCACACGTTTCTTCTTCCCCTAAAACCGTGCGAGGGGCCAGAAGAGTGAAAGTTGGTGGTGGTGGGGGGGAGGGCGAGAGTGGGCACCATTACGGTCCGACGGCGCCTTGAGTGGTGTTCACTCTCGCGTGTGAAATGAACCCCGCGAAATATGGCCGAAAGCAAGCGCACGTGATCCCTGAAGTTCGGCTTGGCTCATTCCGTTGCTCTTTTCCTAAAAGCTGACGTTTCATCACCTTTATGTACGGATAATCCGGCAGTATTTTTGAATTCCAGGGGGTCCATAGTGCTGAGGTTATATCAAACCGCCTAATCTAAGATCTCAACCCTAGGACGAATACAACATCTTGTCCTAAACCGGATTTGAACCTGCGAAACTGAGTTGCCAGACTAGCGCGTGAGCGACCTAACTAATGCGACAAGATGAATGAATGTTTATTAATTGTCCCAGGGCTGTGCCCCTTAAGGACAAAAGACAATGTACATAGTTATACGAGCAACAAAAATATAATAAATCAGACAATCCATACAATATACAATCTGTGGCAAATTAAATGTAAATTAAAACAATTGGCATGTAAAGAGGACAAATGCGACATCGTTAGGACATCGTATAACAAATTACATATACATACATTTCTTGAATTTCAGAATAGGAATATGACATTTAGTGATCAAAGAGTAACATTTCGTAATATTTCATCTTAAAGCTAGCAACGGAAGAACAGTTTTTTATGCTTTTGGGCAAGGTGTTCCCGAGATGACACGCAGTAACTATGAATGAATTTTGGAACTTCGTTGAGCGATGACCAGGAAAATATAGAAACTCAGGATCACATCTGGTACACATCTCTCTAGTGGAAGGTTTGGCAGCAAACATGTCGAAAAGATATTTAGGAGATTTTTCTTTGAACAGGGTGTACAAGAAGCACCCGAGGAAGTATTTCCGTCGGGTCTTAACATTGAGCCTTCGAAGTTCATTTTTAAGAAGGGGGTCAAGTGGACATCTCTGCGAAGATTAAAAATAAACCTGATGCATGAATTTAGAGCCCGAAGATGAGACAACTCAATTAAATTTTGCTATTATTATTATTATAATAAGTATTCTACCGGTGAAGGTAGGTTTAAATGGACATTTAATTCTTCCCACCCCTTAAATATCACACGATGTCCCTCTTCAGCCCCTCATACCTCCTGCCACCTATCATTCCATCCAAGCTACCCGTTCTTCTCCTTCCTCTTCCCCGCTTACCCAACGATCTTCCCTCAATCACCTCCTTCAAAACACCATCCCCTTTTATTACCTTTTCCATCCACACCTTCTGCCTTCTCCTAATTTCATCTATCAAATTTCTTTCCTCTCCTACCAATTCTTTTTGCTATTATGCGTGTGATTTTTAAACCTAAACTACGATATCTTACAGAGATAAGGTGAGAACATTACCCTAAGCTTTGAGGATACATCGCACATTCTAGCATGAGATTTTAACCCTTGGACGAATTCAACATGCTCTGGGCCGGATTCGAATCAGCGGCCGTTGGGTTGCCAGGCCGGCGCGTTCACGACAGATCTCAAACAACTCAATAAAAATGAAATCTAAATTATGATATCCCTCAAGGATTCATTAAAACCATTGCACTAATATTTGCTTGTGTTATGGTGTTTTGATGGTACTTTGTGTGTTCATTCCCAAATTACTAAGAGTCCCTTTCCCAGCGTCTGGAATGAACTCTTCCTCAGCCCCTTCCGTGAGCCTTGGTTTGCATGCTGTGCGTGCTACTTGAAGATTGGTGGTGGTGGGAAGTGTGGTGAAAACTTTTCGAAAGGATCTTCCCACGACAAAACTTCCTTCCGTTCTTCCCACGCAAACGGTTTCTTACATTTAATGTCCTCCGTCAGTTCCGCATACTCCCTACCTACCCTTATTATATTCCAATGACCCTTTATTTATTTTCTTCTTTTACCTCGCTTACACAACTTTTTACGCACTCAATTAACTCAATAGCGCAGTGTCGTAGTCGTCTGTTTCAGCGCCTTTCCTCAGTGTTTTGTAAATATTTGCCATGTATCATGGGAATAAAACCACACGGTATGAAAAATGTACAATATGAGTCTACTCCCTTTTACTCCAGACTGTTTGTGCGGCAGTTTTTCTGCATATGTGACATGCAATTTACAGAAGCTTCCCGACCGTGAATACTGAAGAATATGCTAAACGCTCAGAATTTGCTATTAGTTATAAATAAAAGACGGATAAATAGCGCCAAGTCCACGCTATTTTTTTATAAACGTCCCATTCGCGTTGAGGTAATATTTCATTAAGTACTTAAGTTAGTTTCATGCCAATGTTTTCTACAATCCGGCCTTCAGGCGTCATCAACAGGTCTACCTATTCATCTGATAATCAAGATAGATGCCTTAGGCGTTGAAATGCGTGTGGTGTATTATATCTAAGTGTACGTTATGTTCAAGGGGACCTTGAAACTTGCTATGGGTAATTTAATCCCTTAAATGCTTTTCCACCAAGTTAAGCGGGATACGATCGTATTTAGTTGAGGGGGTGTGCGTTTGAAATCTTCGAGATTATCTCGCATAGGTAACCAAGGAGTCAAATGGCACAAACACGAATGATTTGCAAATTTAGTGTCTCAATCGCTCGTTACAATATCATTAATTGTTTTAACTTGAGTTTTTCTCATCTATATCGGTCATAAACCAACCACATGAGATAAAACACATACGTAAACAATGAATGAGGTTATCTCATATTCATGCTAATTTTTTGGAGGTTTTAATACACCAAATTCGCAAACCATTCGTGTTCATACCACGTGACTCCTTGGTTACGTATTCGAGATAATCCTAACGGTTTCAAACACAACCTCCCAGGTCTGAGATTCCCATAGGAGCACCTAAAACACAAAATACTCCTCCTAACCTACTACTACTGCTAAAATCTCGACTAAGGTCTGCTAAAATTCACTCCGTTCTGATCATAGGTCCGCCCTCGACCCACTCACAATTGCATCCACAATATTTTCTCCATTCTACCGCTGGGACGTTAGAATCCGGGAATGGGGTCGTTTACCATATTTTTTATTGCCGAATATGATAGAGTTTGTAAAATAAAAAGACCCGTATTTTTCCGTTTTTTAATCCGTCAATTATTGCTCGAGTTATAGGCGGCGAAAAACTGATGTTTTTAACCCTTTCGGAAAAGTGGGTGTGGTGCAACCTCTGACGTATATCGACTTCGTCCTATCAAAACTGAGCCCGCGAAGCTACTTTGCCTTACCGCAAAGGGGGGGACACAGCTGACTCTGCCAATCGGAGCAGTTACGACAACATCTGTGCGAGCAGACCTTCCGAGAACCCCCCTCCTTTCCCTCCCCTTCCCATACGAGCAGTCAAGGGCGGGAGGAGAGTGACGTCAATGTTATCATAGCAGCTTTTTCGGTGGTCGTCACCTTTTGCTTATTTTAATTTTTGATTTATGAGCGAATGGTTGTGGTTAGAATATTAATTTTTCACTAAATTTCTTTTTTCGTTTCCATCTAACAATTTCGTGTACAAAATTGCGATTTCGGTTCCGAGTAAACGCCCCCATTGCTCCATTAGATCCGCTCTGTGCTGAGTTTAAAACAGCCTCCACGACCCCCACCAGCTCAACACACTCAACCCTTAAGTCCTTCTAGCTGAGGAAGAGGAGAAATAGAAGAAAAAAAAGGAAAACTATAACTGTCGCCTCAGGTCATATGCCTCTCAGGGAAATCGCAGGATGCCCTTAATTTGCTCTCGCGAAGGGTTCAGGATTGCTCTCATATGGTCGAAGCAGAGAGGGCAACAGCGCTGCGGATTTCCGAGGGTAAAGCGCTGATTCCTTGGGAATAACGATACGCTTCGAGATTTACTCGAGAGGGTGCACTGGCTTTCCATCCGGAGCCGTTCCAGCTCAAAACACGGACCTACTGCGGCAGGAAGGCAATAAGCGCAGATGAGCAAAAAGCATCTCATCCCGGTCGTCCCTCGCTGATTAAATTACGATAAGCAATCCCCAGCGGAAACACTTTCATGTCCCAGAATTGAAATTCATCGCCAATCAGGGTATCCACCCCTCGTTCACGCAATTAGCAGATTTGGGGAAATTTTTTCGCTGATTTTTCCAACTGGAATACCTGCCATGCTTTTGGTTTAGAAGGCTAAAATAAGGCAAAAAGAGACTGTAAAAATCTGCTGAAAAAGCAGGACTTTTCAAAAAGGGCTTTCGTCCTATAGCTACCACTCTGGGATTTTTTTGTTTATAATTAGAAAATAAATACTTTGGAGATGTCTTCACCTATTTTTCAGAATGCAAAAGGCTACTTCAGTCGGATACCTAGTAATCATTAGGTTCTTTCAGAATTACATTACAGTAGCCCAATTTTCTCAGGGTATGAAAATAGATCGTATTACCCATTGCTAGATCGAGGCTACCCCTGCTAGATAGAATATATCTGATCAATTAGTTATGAAATAACGTTTCCTGATTATCACCTGTTATTTATGCTGAAATAGATGCTCAATTCATCATTGGCTATCTTATGGAATGCCTGATTAATTGATAACACGATGAAATTATTGTTTCAAATAATTATTATTTATTGTAATATAGAAATTTTTCGGATTTTTTACGTAATATTGATATTGAATAACTTTTCCTCGTTATCATCCGTTACTTATGCGCAAAGAGACTCTCAATTTGTCACTGGCTAATTTGTAAATTACCTAATGGAATGATAATACGATGAAATTATTGTTTCATGTAGTTATTTACCTACTATAATAAAGAATGTTTACGGATTTTTTACGCAATATTGTTTCACAGAACATATTTTTTCCCCGAGAGACGACTTTTTTTTACGATAACTGGTTTGCAGCAAAAATAATGTCGTTCAAATTAACCCGGTCCATCCTCAACATTTGCTTCTTCCCGTGATAGCTAAAAAACATCAAAGTAAAAATGTTAGGGTCAAATGAAGCCACTAACTCATTACTTCATTTTAAATCCCCACGGAAATAAAAATGCACGACGTCAATCACTAGACTTACACCACGGGGAACCACCACCTACAGAACAACGGACGCAAAAAAAAATCGAAACAAAAAAGCATCAAATGGCGTTCAGGGACAGTACGAAATTAAAAACCCGGCGTCGCCTATTCCCTTTTCCGCTCCGTGCGGGGATATTACATTTCGCGGCCCAGGCGGAGAAAATTAAATCGTATCAGCTTCCCCGAAATAATGAAATGTTCGGTCGGGATTACAAAACGCCACCGCGTATGTTTTCCTCCCTTTGATTAATTCTCTCCCGGGCTACGGGATTTACCGCACGGCAAGCTCTTCCAATTATCTCTCCATATGTGACCAACGCTTGATTATCCGCTTCGGGATAACACGTTCAAATGGTCAAGATTCGGGAATCGTTAGCGAATCATTTAGGCACCGAGGTTGATTGAAATTCTCTCGTTACTGCCCATGGACACCTAACATGTAGTTTCTTGTGACTTGTGACAGGGATGCCGGTGTCATATAAGGTACTGAGTGCAGAGTGCACCTGATGATGATACACCCTATATGGCCGTTGAATTTACTGGGTTTATAGGGGTTTTCATTTTAATTTTCCCTGACTTTTCCAGGATTTCCAGACATTATTAGTGATTTTCCCTGACTTTTGAGTACCTGAAAACGCCAAGATTTCGCCTCCAAGATTTATAGAGATAAAAGTGGTAGTGAGGAAGTAGAGAAGTCTAAACTTATGAAAAATTGTAGGTTTATTTTCATATTAATCATATGAACTTCCAGTAATAAGAGATCAACAATTTTAAGTCAACAAAATAAATATTATCATCACTTACATTGATACACCTTCAGAAAGGGTTTTAATTACAGAAAAATATATGCAAAGAAGGCTAACCTGGCTTTTCCTTCAAACCTGATGTCACGTTAAAGTAGCTCTTTGAATCAATCTTTTTTCTTCCTCACATCCTTCTATAAATTAGGCTGTGACCAATTTTGACTGAGAATAACTTTTTCGCCACCAGAGGGACAAATCGAAGCATTCCTGGCAAAATCGCTAGCCAATGAAAATGAGATGCGCAAACCTTTCGCCAATCTTTTCCCCAAATTGTGCAGGCTATAGCCAAAAGAACCAGAACCTGGGCTGCCTCCACTGCGAAGCCAGCCTGAGGCCAGTCGTCCCCTCCATCACCCCGCCCTCCACTCCTATGCGCAGTTTTTGATTTATTGGCATTTTCAGGTGACAAATTCCAAAATTTGAACGTTTTGCGATTTTTCCCTGACCACACATTAAATTCCCTGACTTTTCCAGGATTTCCAAGGCCGTTTTCATTTTCCCTGACTTTTCCAGGTTTTCCAGGTTCCTATAAACCCTGATTTACTATACATTTATTTTGAGGTATTGTATGGTTTCCATCACCCATTAACCCTGTCATTTATTTTTTTTTTGCAAACTCGAGTCTCCTTCAGACTTTGATGCAGTTATACCCCCCTTTATCCCAACATCCAGCATCAAAATTGCTCCTCTTGCTCTAGCTTCTGATCCACTGCTTTTAAATTTAATCTCGAACATTTTCTAGCGGTAAATCTAGTTATTTTAGTTTTGTTACGATTAATCTTAATACCATAATTATCACACTACTTATATAACGCACCAAGCGAATTTCTTAAATCATTGCCCGACTGACAGACTGGTGATTCAGCAGCCACGAACCCAAACGACATTTTCAATACTCTCCCAACATTTACTTTCAACTGAAGCCTGTTCCACGCCTCTCTAAACATTTCCTCCGAGTTCGTGTTCATATGTACTCGCGTTAACCGACGGAGCCGGGCGGAGGCGAACACGGCTACGTGAATCCATTTGTTCAGAAATTCAGCAAATTTTGGATCATGACCACTTTTTGATTTTGGCCGTACTGTGAGTAAAGTTATCAATATGTTTTAATTATTCTTTTAGCCTAAAAACCTCAAACGCTTCTCTTTAATCAGCTTCATTCAACTGCACCATTAGGTCTTTGAATCATCTCTTTCATAAAATCCAATTATGTACCATTTTATATTTTCATGGCAACTTTAAATATATATCCATTAAAAAGTTCTTTGCCATTGAACTAATCACTCATTATTTTTTCACCGTTTTGGTTTGAATATTCTTATTTACGTAATTGGGGACATAAATCATTCTCAAAGGCCATATAAAACCCAAGATATAGGTACGTATTTCCTTTTTTTCAATTAGCACCCATCTTTCTTGGGCCGCCATATTGCATCCGCCATTTTGAACCCACCATTTTGTTTTTTTTCTATTTCATGTCAAATTCGTTATCAGTAGCCTCGAAAACCTTAGTGTACCAAGTTTCATCCTGATGAAATGAAGTTTTCATATTTTGACCAGCTTTTCGAGGTTTGGCCCCACTATTTGGTTACGTATCACTCATTAAATACTGCACACCAAATCTTACTTTTAGGGTACCTATTATGTAAATGTAGAAGTATACATTGCCACCGTCAAACTCGTGGTTTAAAATAATTATGTTTGAAACTGCGATCTAGTATACATACTCGCAATATCCAAAAGTTTCTAAAAATTATTCTTACAGTCGATCGACACTTACTGCACGCTTGTATGGCGTTTTTCCGACATACCTGGTTTTAATATGTACCTTAACTCTCACCATTCGAGACATAAAGGCATGCAGAAAGAACCTATCAACATTTTCCGTTGTTGTAATAACATTTTTGTAAAAAAATATGCTGTATGTGTAGTAGATAAGTTGTATCATCATTTGTTGTAGAAGTCATTGATTTTTTTGCTTAAAAAATTATAGGCTTATAGAATTTCTTTAATAATGTGCTACACTCATTAGATTTCGTTAGGTCCCCAAATCAAATAATGATATATTATGGGAGAAATAATTCACTTTGTACTTATTCCACGAATTTATTTTAACCCAACCGGTTCCGTCGTTAGCACGTCAACATCAGGGGTACAATCTCCGAAGTTTCTGGGAGTGCAAGTCACATATATACTAAATTCCTGGGGGTGGCGGTTAGGTGAGAAGTGGTTGAGGGAGGGAAGAGCCACTGAATCAGCAATGTTGGGTCAAAAGGAGTTGACGTAGGATAGTGGCTTGGGGTAGTGGGGGGAGAACGGGGGCCGGGGGGGGGGGGGAGAATAGGTGGGGTATTGCTAATCATCGATGGTCAAGGTGAAGTGGAAGGGACTGCGGACGGTCATGGTGCAACACGGAGGTAAAAGGAGAACATTTAAATTCGGAAGAGTCATTTTATTTATTTATTTATTTATTTATTTATTTACCATCACCACCGAAAACAGCTCATGTGGCCTTTACATCGGGGTATTAACAATGTAACATAGACGAGCACACACAACCATGTCCTGAGTGGTGAAAATACCCACTCAGGCGGGACTCGAACCCGCGACCCTCAGGTTAGCAGGCGAGGACTTAACCACACCGCCACCGGGGCCGACAAGGTGGGTTTAAAACCAACTAGCGGAAGGATCCCGTTGAAATTCAACGGGTGTGAGAAAAGTCAAATGTATGAATAATATTAAGATTTATTGCAAAGCACGAATCCCAACTTGGAATATGGAGCTATCTTTCGCTCCAAAACAAAAAAGGCCAACGGAAATACATAAATGCTGTCAGTTATGAAACATCACCCTTTCAAAAATGGGAATACTGTTCCCATATTCTAGGTGAAGGTGCCCATTGATGTTTAGTCATAAATATGATTTAAACCATTGTAAACTTATCATTTCAGCCAGTATTCATATTGTGCCCTATTATAAATATACTTACATGTCGTACCTATCTTAACATATATTTAAGTTCCATATTTACGCGCACCTGTAAGACCAATTATGTTTTACGTCAATGCTCAATTTTTGTTAAACTATCTCAAATCTCAAACTACATAAATCCACAACGTTTTCGAAGAAGTTTTATTTTTGCCTTTTATGACTCAGGTCGTTGAAAATGCACAAACACGCAAAGAAATTAAAAAATAAAACTATTAAATACTCGTAATTTTAGCGAACGCAAACCTTCTTAAATCTATGAATAGCGCTAGTAGTCAGCACGGATATATGTGCAGAAAGAAATGGCCGACCACGCCTCAAGAATCAGCGGCAAAAACCTACTTTAACATCTTCCATTATCCTCGTGAAAAGCGCAATGCAGTTCACGTCATACGACCCAATGTATACGCATCCACGATCTCGGGAACGACAATGGAAAAGGCCTTAGCAACGCTCGGAAAAGGACCGAAAAAAAACAGTAACTTTCAGCGTAAATTATATGATTTACAGAAATCTCGAATATACAGAGTAAATCAGTTGAAAAAATAAGAAAGTTTGAACATTTTTCCGTTAAATACAAAAAGAATTAAAGAAATCGATTAACATTTAGTAATTTTACTGAGCGAAAGAAAAAACCCATGCACTTCCATAAATTGAAAAAGTCCATTTGAACCAAGGTAAACACATTATTGACCTCAGGAATCGAACCCGGGACTTGATAAAAACGGAAATAGTTTTCCCGGGCCTTTCAGAGGGCTAGAAACACAATGCAGTTTACGGCATCTCTCTAGGACTAACCGTTTGCGAGATAGAGGGGGGGACGGACGGACAGACGGACGGACAGACGGACACTTCCCAAATTATATATATATAGATAGATATAGATACAGCAGGAACACCTTGTCTCTTAACAATTTCTAAATTGTCTAAAAAATCCAGTTTAAATCCTTTGTTATTTATATATAAAATCTTGGGTGAAAAATTACCATGGTGTCCAGTCTCAATAAGATGTTTAACAAACCCGGATTTTGGGTCATAATTTAATAAATATTTCTTGTGTTATTTTGCTCTGATAGTGAATTTACGACCTGTTTGTCCAACATAAACACCACTAAAATCATTGCACTCTAGTAGATACACACCACACTTGTAGAACTGTCAATTTAGACCTTGGAGTTGAAAAGAAGTTTTTTTTTGTGCTAAGAAGTGCTAAAGTCAAAACCGGTTGAGTTGAAATAAATTCGTGGACTAAGTACAAAGTGAATTATTTCTCCCATCATGCCGTCATTCCAAAAAGTAGAGCCTGCAACAGTTGAAGTTTTAATGCCATATTAGTTTAACCACGACAAAGGGCTGTAGATGCAAGTGTGGTACCTCTAAGAGAGATCGCCTGAGAGACAAGCGAACATTTTCCGGGCACCGGTCATTAATAACTCACTCCTAAATGATGCACGACAACAGTTCGACAACGGCTGAGCAACAGTTGGATGTAAGCTGACGGCTATATCTCATTCATTCTCGGGTTTCGTCATTCTGGTTCACCATACAGCGGCCTCAATATCCCCGGCCTACACCTCTCCACCCATAGCGTTTGATCAATGCCTCTGCCATGAATGCCCCACTATGACAAAAATTGGACAATGATTTGTATCCGCGGAACGGTGTAGCCTCATATTAGGGTTACACCAAAGTCCACATCGATAGTGGACATTGTCGATCGGATTCGACACGTTACCCCAAGGGGATTTGAACCGTTTCTTTTTTTTATAAAAGCTCTATATTCTCACTTACTGCAACAATTCTGGACGAGCATTTGAAATGCCATCACTCACATTAATCTGCGGAATAAAATCATACCTGTAGATGTGACAAGAAGAGGAGTATTAATTCTCTTACTCCAGCAATAGTCGTGTTCACAGGGAGACATCAGAAAATAGACTTTTTCAAAGGAGGACAGAGGACGTAAAGGAATAAGAATTGGCAGATAAAGGAGAAAGGTAAGAAGAAAAACTGGTGGCATTAGACTGCTGTCAACGCGTCATAGGGTTCATACAGTTTAACACCCTATCCAACGGACGGAGTCCAAAGGGTTTAATGTTCTCCACACGGTATCTGAGTAGAACAGAATTCGGAACAGGGCCTCTAAGACAGAGATCCAGAACACTTTCCTTCCACTTTCACTCTCCTTCCGATATTTATAAGTTTCCATAATGTTAGGCTAGTGATACCAACAGCAAATTGGAACCTTTAGACACATTGTAACGCAAAACCATATATAACACATACAAGATTACCAGGTAACGGTAAAAATCTCAGGATCCATCTACGACTACATAATACGAATTCTCTAAGCCATCACAAGAGTATGTTGCAGAATGCAGAAGAAGAACCACAACTAAGTATGTTTTTAAATCATGTGGACAAACACTACGTAACTTCAATATGGAGTTTTCTGATGGACATTAAGTGGATCAACCGACTAAGTGACGAGGATGCTCTAAGAAGAGATTGAGAAAAGAGCGTGCTGAAAACTCTTAGAAGGAGATTGCACAACTTAATCGGATAATACCTGAAGACACGATGGCCTGATGAAGACAATAGTCGAGGGAAAAGTGACAGAAGGACTGGATGAAGTAGGCACAAAGTGGAAAGGGTGTTTTGAAGGATGTGATAGAGGGAAGAAGGTTGGGTATGCGGAGTAGACGGAGGAGTACGGGTAGTTTGGGTAGAATGATGGGAGGTAGGAGGTATGTTGAACTAAAGGTGGACCTCGTATGAAAGACAGGGGTCGGGCTAAGACTTTAATGTCCATCCAAAACTACCATATGACAGTGAAGCATGGACGATAACAATAGCAGAGATGTTAAGGCTGGAGGCATTTGAAATGTGGTACTACCGAAGAATGATGAAGATAAAATGGATCGACGGATTTACAAGCGAGGAAGTCTTAAAAAGACTGAGAGAAGAAAGAAATCTGATGAAATTCTAAAAAGAAGACGGGACAACTTAATCGGCCGAAGCTTAAGAAACGATGGCCTGATGAAGACAATTGTCGAGGGAAAAGTGGACGGGGAAAATGGAAAGGGGAAGCCTGGTAAGGAGCAAGCTGTGACGGATGTGAAAGAGAAGAATTACGTTAATATGAAGAGGTTGGTCGGTAGAAGAATCGAGTGGAGGGCTGCGACAAACCAATCTTAAGCCTGAATCACACGATCATTTTTCACGTCCCTTTTCAGGGATAGCTTAAATGATAGCTCAAATGATAGCTTAAAAATGATCGTCTGACTTGATCACTTCACGGATAGCGGCAATGATAGTGATCGCCATCCCTTTTTTCGTCATTTGAGCACGTCCTTTTTTCCGTCCCTCGGGCCTGTCATTTAGCCAATCAGAGCACACGTTCTGAAAGAAACGTTTGGCTGCAGCCAAAAGCAGTCGACGATGATTTAAATAATCCATAGTTACGAAGTTGTTTACCGTATCTCGCGAACAGAAATGATACGATAGGGGACGATAAAAATGATCGTGTGAGCTGCGAAATGATAGCTTGAACTATCATTTTTGCGGTCCCTGAAAGCTATAGCTTAAATGATCCATTTAAAGGGACGAGAAAAATGATCGTGTGATTCGGGCTTTAGGATTGTTGAACGACGACGATGATGGAGTTTTTACTACTTATCCAACGTAATTATGCACATACCTGTCTTGAATTAAATGATGCTCTAATAAATAAAGTATTCTCACACACTGCTTTAAAAGCCATCACTGCCTGAGATGGGCATCATATACAAACAAATATTCATGTATTTTGTCCAAGATGCCCATATACCCCTGAGATCCCAATAGGCATTATCCTGTCATCAGGATTCCCAGGAACTGAACCAACAGAGCTTGACATACAACCGTGCCCTGAGTGAAGAAAAACCCACCCAGGCGGGACTCGAATCCGAGACACCAGGATTAGCAGGCGAGGACTTAACCTCAAAGCTAACGGGGCGGCAATCAAGCACATTCTGTATCATGCAGGTAGACAAATATACCAGGCAAAAAGCCACAGAACAAGTCCTAAATTTCCCGTCAGGTCGTCGTAATTTATGGCCGCCACAAACACTCTGAGGGAAAAACGATTTTTGAATCTCTCTATCTTACTACATACCTGCTTAATTATATCTATATGGTCTTACCTGCCAATATACGCTAGAGTTTAAAATCTATTTTTAGCATCATCAGAAAACTCTCCCACCTTAAATTTCTGCAAATGATTTATACCATATTTTGACCTGTGATCTAATATAGATTCATAACCTAATAATTCCAATAATTTTGGCACACTTCCAAACCTAACATAACACCTTTCAATAAATCTAGTGGCTCTTTGCTGCTGTCTAGTTATGTTACCAAACCTAATTTATTTGGATCTCACATTTTCACTACATATTCAAAGTGGGGTATAACAGGTAAAAAGCAAGAGGCATATTTGCGCATATTGTTTGCTTGTCATCTGGCAGCACGGTAACAATACCAGCAGCAAAATAACTACGAAATAGTTAGTAAAAAAACATTAGTAAAGGGCTAATGTTCCATGTCTTGGGGTCATAATGTGAGCTCTCCGACATCCTTCGCATTATTCAATCTACGCGTCTCAACACCATGCCTTTCTTTTTATGATTCTTCCCACTATGGCTGTCATCTTCATAAAATCTGGTGTCAAGATGCAGACGGTTAGTTGCTCTATTTTCCTTTAAAAGTTGTCACCGTACATCTCTTCTCTCATTATTGATAATGCCTTTATAATTAGCTCTGTCCATTTTATCTTAAACGGTTCTTCAGCGACACCAATTTCCTAATATTTCCAGTATCACCTTTCCTGAGGCAACTTCTTTCCTACTAAGTTCTTTACTTCAATACCAAGTATTTCATGCAGTCCTTCCTCCACTATTCTTCCTATGTGCTTTTCCCAAGACGACTGTCTTCATCATACTTTCATTTCTCAATAGGTGCCTAAAAAGGCATTCTCAAAGATTTTGGTACCGTAGTTAGTAGTAAGCTTAGATATTTTGCAGAATACGCGGTAGTTTACAGTGGTATATCAAATTAGGAAGATGGGTCATCACTTGGCAAGGATTTAGATATATTTCAAGAGTGGTGCGACAAATGGCAGTTAGAACTGAACATTAAAATGTGCGCTGCTATTCATTTGTGGAAGATGAATAATTCGTTAGAGCGACTGTATATCATAAGTAAAACAATTGGAAAAGAAAGACGAAAATCCATTAGGTACTTAGGTGTAACAATCGCTAAAGATTTATCGCGAAGAAGACACATCGAGGAAATATGCGGCCAAGCGAAGAGAAAGCTATGATTTATCAAAACGGTACTAAGGATATGTGAAAATTGTGAGAAGACAAAAGAGCGAAGTTATTTTCTATTTATTAGGTACCACCTATTATAATCAGCCAGTGTAATGGATCCGAATGAATGAGGATAGTTTAGAGAACTAGACAAAGGCTTGGTTTTTTAAAATGTGCTAAGATAGGTTTAGCAGTCTATCAGAATTAATAGAAGATCGTAGGTTTAAGCCACGAAAGGTTACGAAGCAACGAAGTAACGATCTCTGGCAGAAATTTAGAACGGATAGGTTTACTGAAGATGTCAGATATGTCTTAACAACCCCTGTGTATAATGCAATAGTACACCAAATAAATACGATTAGAGAGATAGATTGTCATACTGATAGATTTAAAATTTAATTTTTCCGGCGTACCATTTGAGAACATTTACCAAATAGGTAAAATATTGTTACTCTGTGCTGGTAGCCCTTAACTGCATGGTTAGCATTGCATAGTAGCGCTTAGTTTCATGCTTAACTTCATAGCTGCATGGCAGTCGAATGCAATTACGTCTTGGTAGCTCTTAGTAGCATGTAATTGGTGCAGGTTTGGTAGTCTTCCCCCCCTGCCACACACCTTAGCGGTGGCTCACAGGGTACTACGTAGATGTAGATGAAGGTTTTCCTGTATTCAAACATGAATTCTTATCAGACCTGTTTTTCCATCAGACCTTTTTCATAACTTCGTTATCTCCTCAATTCAAACTGCATGATTTCTGAATATTAGGTACCTATTTCTGGAAAGCTACAAGATTGCAAAGAGAAGGGAACAGGTCCCAAATATACTCTGGTTGCTCTGAAGGTAGGCTAACTGGATCACAGCTTTGTAGGCTCCTTCCCTGCCAACCGGAATGACCTTTGAGCTGAAAACACGAGGTTTTTTTTGCACACCCGTTGATACAACGGGGAGATTTTCCATGCAAGCCTTTGCTTTACACGCGTTGTTGCAAACTTAACCGCGTATGTGTCTCCATGAATGAGACTATCTAACGGCGAGTTTGACGTGAAACTCACTTAAGAGGTCACTCGTATGCGTCTATCGTCCCACGTTACCCTTCGTGACGCACCCTCGCGCTGAGGAACAGCCGCAGAACACTTTATCATTTTTAAAACTCCAGCGTGAACACACACGCTCTACATATCGCAGGGAAATGGGTCTGAGGCGGCCCAGCCGTTGTCGCGAATAATACCGCGCAGGCTTTAAAGCAGAAGGACTAGTAGGTGAAAGAGCAGAAAACAAATACCTTGGGGTCTAGTCATACAGAACCCCAATGCATGAAATTTGTTTCTCGAAGATTAATGATGTACTTGATGCGAAATTTTCTCACGAATTCAAATATATAAGCCAACATTTTCTATGTCAACCACAAAGATTATTAAATGATATTAGAGTGTTCCCGAAAATTGACGAAAGTCACGTGACCAGGGGGCCTATTCTGTAAAGTCGAAAGAATTTCGGCTCATATGGAGAGTTGTGGGTCACCGCGACGAACGATTCGCGAACATCGTTCACCGCCGAAATGACGTATAACAGTTGACTATTATCCAACGTTATGTCTATCCAGCGCGCCATTATTACAATGGAAGGAACAAGCTGGGGTAATTAACAATAGTTAATCAACATGACTTACTGTTGATGTTTGTAATCAATCTATTCGCTTTAAAATGTAACAATATATGCTGGTATGGAATAACGGCAGACTAATTAAGAAAGTGAAACTTCTGAAAATTGAAAGGGATCACACCTTTGGAATTAAATCACGAAATGTTTTGGTTTTATCAATTTATTGTGTCGACAGCTTCTGTAATGATACTGTTTTCTCGAGTGAATCATTACATCTTCGTGCATATATTCCTCCGTCCGCTATTGTTTCTATTTATGTATTACATTGATTTGGAATGGATGATATCACAGTAGCAATTACAAATATGCAACAACCGTTCAATATCCTGAGATAATTTACGCGTCCGAAGACCAAAGGACGTCTACATCTACATATACCTTGCAAGCCACCACACAGGGGGGACGTCCATACAATATCAGAATTTGTCGGTAGATCACAACCACACAAAGAAAGGTACTCATACAAAGCAAGGCAGCATAATGATATTGGCTCAAACAATGTGATTTCCAACATGATAACATCTCCTCTCATTGTCAGTAATATATATTGCCCCTGCAGTAGCATTAAAATCTTACGTAGAAGTTTTAAACGAATAACAATCCTATATGTCTACTCTACCTGACAATTTATTAATCAAAATTAAACAAAAACATTGCATGGCGACATTTGAAAACAAAACAAATAGTTTTATATACTTCTAACTGTATAAGCAGCAAGGAAACGGAGACATGAAAGATTTAATCACTAGCTAGAATTAGATATATTCTCACCTTGTATTCCGCGCGATAAATATCAACAAGTCGTCTGCTACAATCGAAGCTTCTATAGGTGCCCACCGCGAAGGCAGCGCCTGCTCGCCAGAAAATATTTGGCGGCGAATTATGAACGAAATGATCCGCAAAATGATACGACTCCGTCGCCTTGAGCCGGGGAGACCGTCGCGGCATCAAGGGAGCACGGTTTGTACTACAAACTATGACGTTTTTTCCATATATGGGTATTGCTGTGACGTCGGAATCTCGAAGTCGACTTTACAGAATTAGGCCCCTGAAACGCCTTCTGACGTCACTGCACGGTATAGGTTCCACATTGCTACGGAGACAGACACTTATTTTTAAAAGAAAACGAAGCGAATATGTTGTTTTGAGGTTTTTGGCTGTTTCTCGCACGACACGGTGACTGAAAAAACACTTAAAAAAATACATCCCGACAATTTACTTTGGTTCACTTCTTTATGGCGGCGTTCTTCTTAAAAAAAGCCAGCTTAGAAGTAGCAGAAATTCTTGGGCACTATACAGGCATTATATAATTAATGGACGATTTGCTCGTTGCCATCCATACTACGTAAATAAAAAATCGAAATACAATCGTGCATTGATTAAAGAAATGAGATAAATACATACGTTTTCGCAAAGTACTCATTTATCAACTTACCTCCACGCATAAACAGATAAACAACGCCCATAGTGATACCGTGCCATGACGTCATGCGATGACGTGTTTTTAAGCTTCCGAAAAGGTACAATTTTTAAAGAGTAATATCTTTGTAACACAACTTAATTCTTCAGCAAAATTTTTGCAAAGCACATTTCACCTAATAAACTTCATATTCAAATAGTTATAAAAATAGTGCATGTTCCCCATTACGTGCTACCTAGACCTCGTCCGAAGTATTCCTTTCCTAAACGCTCATTTCCTCGTGCGGTAGCCAGCTTGAAACTCGCCCAAAATCCTTTAGTCGTCTATTGTTGCATCAGAAAAGAGAGTGACAATGAGGAACATGCGCTATTTTTTATAACTCTTTGAATGTGAAGTTTATTACCTATAATGTGCTTGGCGAAAATTTTGCCGAAGAATTAAGTTGTGTTGCAAAGATATTACTCTTTGAAAATTGTACCTTTTCGGCAGCTTGAAAACGCGACGCCATCGCATGACGTCACGGCACGGTATAACTATGGGCGTTATTTCTTTGTGCGTGGAGGTACGTTGTTAAATGAATAATTGGCGAAAACGTATGTATATTTCTCATTTGTTTAATGCAATAAACGATTTTATTTCGATTTTTTATATAAGTAGTATGGATGGTAACGAGCAAATCGTGCCTGTATAGTGCCCAAGAATTTCAGTTACGTTTATGCAATCGTTAGTTATTTTTAAGAAGAATTCCACCATAGGAAATTGTCGGAATGTTCTTTTTTCAGTATTTTTTCAGTTATCATTTCGCTCGATAAACGGCTAAAAACCTCAAAACAATATATTCACTCCGTTTTATTTTGAAAATAAATGTCTGTCTCCGTAGCAGTATGGAACCTATACCGTGCAGTGACGGCAGAAGGCGTTTCCGGTCACGTGACTGTCGTCAATTTTCGGGAACATTTTAATTGAATTTAATAATCTTTGTGTCTGGCATAGAAAAAGTTTGGCTTATACATTTGAATTCGTGAGAAAATTTCGCATAAAGTACATCATTAATCTTCGAGAAGCAAATTTCATGCATATTCCCCATTGGGGTCAAACATTTTTGAAACGCCATACTGGAAGTTATGGCGAAAAATTCTGGCAATCATCTTTCTCGTGTAGTTTGTACCGAGAAAATTTTTAAAAAATCAGTATTTTCTCTAGGATTTTTAAACATTTCATGGTCAACATTCAATCACGTTGCAATTATGCAATTATATACCAATAAAAATCAGAACTATTTTTCGCTGCGTGGTGAGAATCGTAATCCAATCAGCAGCACAACTTATTGTCACGTAATTTAACCGTACAATTCTGTGGATTGTTCGTGACTTTATCGATGATTGGTGGGATTTGCATAATTGTTCTGAAACAAATAAAACTTCAAACAGCATGGTCGCTCTTTCAACAGCTGCGATTAATGCTGCTAAAAAGCAAGGATGTTAGAATGTACTGGAGAAGACACCGACATGGTTTACTATGGGTGATAATGAAGCCAGAATGGTGGTGGTTGGGAACAATTAGACCCCACATCCTCCGCACAAAACATTGCGTTTTGCACGGTCTCTTTTAGAAATTGTAGGTGCAGTAAAACAAAAATAGCAGTTAAGTAGTACCCAAATGTCTTATAGGCTTCCTAAGGTTCTTAAAGGGACGCATCAATGTCGAAATTTGAGGCAGAACTGCATCAATGCGTTCACGTAATATTAATGCGTTTGGCACAAAAACAACCTCATTCAAGCAGCAAACCCATTATGTCGTGCTTACCAAGATGGCCACTGGATTCTCAATTCAGCTACGATGCCTTCACCAGCAACCCTGTAATCTCCTTGGCTCACAAGGATGTCTTTTCTCATAAAAAATTGAAAAATGTCGGTAATTGAGGCAGTTATGTCAACGCCTGACTCCACTTGATAAAAGCTTCACTCTGACCCTGTTCACTCTCAAGAGGAAGTAATTACTTTTGCCACAGCGTAAGATGGAACGCGCGGATCGTCACAAACAAGCCCCTAAAAGGGAACAGCTATAAGAACTGTGGGAATGAAGATAGCGAAACGTCAATTCCCCCAATGCAATTTAAACCCATGAATGAAGGGCAACCCCGTGAGGTAAGGCGACGCCACCCTAAAGAGAGCGGGGATCTCACAAATGAGACAATGCCTGCAGTGAGTAGGCATGATAAAAGAAGATCAGATTCCGCGAATAATCGCTTTAAGAGCTCCCCACGGCTAAAAAAAAAATATAGGTTTCCATTCTCAGAATCTAAAGCTGATTATCGACGAATTCCACTCAGGTTCCATTTCCATAGAAATTGGTTCCACCAACGATTATTTAAGGGTTCTGCCGGGACCATTTCTGGAAGAGCTTGCTCTATGGAAATAAAGGAACAGTGTGGAGATTAGAGTGAATCCCAAGGTATGAATTTAAATAACAAAACGTTAAAAGTTTTTGCGCTCAATGTTCAGCCTATGGCAGACCTATTTTGCACACATGTTGCAGGTATGACTGGCAAATGAAAACATCGGTATTCTGAAATATCATTCAGCAAGTTTGGCATGAAATATTCATAGACTAGAAGCGATATTTTGGGGACGAAACTGTAGTGAAGGTGAGACTGAAGACACGTTTATTTTCTAACCACTGTATCTCAAATACAATGAGCCAATGAGTGATGACGATCTTAAGTCTACCTAACTCTAACAACTACGACAACTCGGACTGCTGTAAGAATTGAAGAGATTGGGTATAATCCAAGGAGGTTCGATATAGGAGAAGAAATTGTCATCTTGATAATGAGATTTATTGTCGAAACCATGGTTGGAACCAATAAAACGTTTGTGTGGAACGCACAAAGTGGATTTTCATTTCCAAGACATTGTTAATGTTAACCTATGGGTGAAAATGAAGCCAGGAGGGTTGCGTTTGAAACCGTCGGGATTATCTCGGATAGGTAACCAAGGTGTCTCGTGGTATAAGCACGAATTGTTTACAACTTTTGTACTTTAAAACCGTTGATAAAACCTCATTCATTGTTAACAATTGTGTTTTATCTCATCTGGGGGCTCTGTAGTCAAGACAGGTGAGAAAAACGCAAGTGTAAGCAATTAATGTAGTTGTAATCAACGGTTTTTACACACCAAAGCAGCAAACTATTCGTGTTTGTACCACGTGACTCCTTGGTTACCTATTCGAGATAATTCCGATTGTTTCAAACACAACCCCTCAGAATGTGCTCGGGACGATTAGGCCCCTCCGGCTCCGTACAAAAATTATGCGTTCTCCTGTCTCTGGTATGGATACTGTATTTATATTTTAACAGGAATAACAATGAAATTGTACCCTAATTTTATCGCAATCGCGTCTATGCATCGTCCGTAAACCAGTTAAAAGAGTGTATGAAGAGCTCTCGGGATCTCTCTGGGCTAAAGAAGCCCTGAAGACGATGGCCGAGTCGGACATCGAAACGTCGGTAAACTTCAAGTTACTGACCCGGCGGAGATCCCGAGAGCTCTTCATACAGTCTATTCGCCGGGAAAACACCAAATCCTTCTCCATTTAAAAGAGGTATTAACGTATTTTATTCCCTGGGAGTTGATTTTATTTTCAAAAATGGTTCGAATTTCACCCATTTAAATTATATAATTGGCACTTGTTCGCTTATTTGCTTACTCAACTCTGTTTCTTTGATGAGTTTTAAACATCTAATTCATTATTTATCTGCTACTCAAAGTTTTAATGCGTGCAAAAACATTTTAATACTTACGAGTAATACGAGTAGCAAGCTGCTATGCCCGTACCTATCAAGATGGCCGCTGGCTTCACAAATCAGCGGCGATGTCTCCTCGAGTACGACAACTGCCTATTTTACTATATATGTCATTGAAGTAACCGCAGGTTTTATAACTAAACATAACCATATCAGGTCGTCACTAGAGCAATTTAGGTTGAGCCCGCATTTTTATCAAAGAATAGGCAGATAAATCATACATTTTTTTTTAACGTTTGTAATATTTCAGGAATATTTCCACCAAATGTACGAAGATATTCCCAGATCTCTTGTTCTCGCGATACAAACAGGTAAATGCGACCCCGTTCTAAATATGAAGTTCATTATTTAAAGCTCTTTTGATATTATGTGCATATAGTGGCGAAAATTCCTCATGGTATAAAGCTAACGTGCTGATAAGGCCAATATGGAAGGATTTTTTTTCAGAACGACTCACCTACAGGAAATCATCAAATACATGCGGCAGAAAAAATAATTTCCTCGTATCTCTAAACCTTTTAGACCCTGAACTGTATGATTTTCCGAGCCACTTTAAGAAGTTTCAGCGGCGATTCTTGAAAGAGAATGATTACTTGATGAAGTCGTTCCTTTCCCTCTTTAGTTCCGTTCCCTTCCCCTTTCTCTGGCTAAGACTTCTGGAAGGATTCCATTCCCCAAGGAGACCGTATGAAAAGGTCTACCGTCTTCTAGGGCTGGAAAAGCACTCCCGGAAAGATAAGAAGAGAGAAAGGGATGGAAGAGAAAAGGAAAGAAATGATGGAGTCTTGGTTTTAGTCTCGGGAGTCACTTTCAAAGATCATAATACTCAAGAGGTTGGCAAATATGTACCATGGCCGCTAAGCGTGGCACCCTTAACCAATGAGCAATCTCGCCTGGTCGGGTGGCGTTTCAAAGCCAAGAGCGCGTCCATTTTTCAACCGAGCGATTCTCAATCGTATCCAATAGGATATCGTCTAGCGGTCACGTGCTACCCATGCGTATATTCTGAGAGATTTTGATTGTTGCTATTGCTACACGAAACCTCTAGTTGTTTATTTAATACAGATATAACAGTGAATTAGTATCTAACACGATAGCGTCGTTTGAAGGGGGCATAAAAGTCGTATTACTTTTATTTAAGTCGAAATAAATGTAGGTACAATATTTTAAAAATTCTTAAAATTTCAAGATCCGAAGCTTTTTGAATTTCCTCTTATTAATCCTGAGGTGATATCTCATCAACGCCTTTTCCCTCTCGATAAATTATGTAATTTGTGCACGCAACTTAATGAATATATCATAAGTAAAAGTCAATCAAAATGCTGATTGGCAATGGTCCAAACAGAGTCTTTAATCAACAGCCTAACTAAAAAGTCTACTTTGTAGTTGGCAGCTCCCAACAGCGCCATTATAGTGGTGAGAATATAGATCTCACGAATAATACAATTGGCTTAGGTTCGAGCTCTCGGAAGCTCAGTTATTTCAGCTAGAACGTGGTACACATTAGGGATAGAATTCTACGCATTTGGAATAAGGATGTGCAAAATTTACATAGATTAGGTCGGGATGTTACACGGCCAGTGATTGATTCAGCGTTATGCCAAAGTTGCAAGATTTTGTTTGTGGATAGTCTATGACTGCTATTCCTCGCTAATGGATTGTTTCTAACGAATCCAAATTTCTTAGATTAAAACGTTTCTTCAATTCTTCTCATCGTCTTCCCTGCTCCACGCCATACCGAAAGCCTCTCCTTTTTCTCTTACTTCAGCGATTAACATCATTCTTTCCTCTATAACCCTCTTCTAAAATATAAACCTTCTGCCAACTGCAACACCAAAATTAGATTAGGTCATGTGATAAAATATTACCAGTTGAAGCATTTGAAAACTGAATTTCGCTTAAAATTCCCTATGCCTACTACTGAAACCCAGTCATAATTTTTAAAAACATAGTAGTATATCTTGGTATTTAGCGACCTTATTTCTGAACAGAACGTAAAATTCATGTGTAAAATTCATTATCAATCTCCGGCGTGATGAACATATGTATATCCCCGTATCTCCGGCAACTTGGACGGCTTTCAATAAAATTCACGTCGAATGTACCTTCTGGCCTCATTCCTTTACTCCCTTTTCCATAGCAAGCAACCTGAATATCTCCTAAACCTCTTCCCTGCCTCACCGTCTACCCTAACAATAGAAACTAGATCCTCATTCCAATATCCATACTATCCAGGTCATCGCACTGCAACCTTTCAAAATTCTTTCCAAGTTGCCGGAGCAAAACTCTGGAACTCCCTACCCGATGAATTAAATTATTAGAATATTTTATAGGTGCACTTTTCCACAACTAATTTATTGCTGCGTACGACGCGTTTCGGCTCACAGAGCCATCATCTGGTACAAGACAACAACATACATGTTAACATTGTTGGTGTCTTGTACCAGATGATGGCTCTGTGAGCCGAAACGCGTCGTACGCAGCAATAAATTAGTTGTGGAAAAGTGCACCTATATTTTATTCTAATACAAGCTGACCCGGCCACGCGTTGCTGTGGCTCAATCTGGTTAAATGGAAAGCGCACGTTTATAGTATGTTTAATTTCACAATTCTTATGGGTATACAACATATCTCAGCTGATCGATTGTTTTGCAGCTGGACACGCATATTTGTATATAATTTTAACATCTTTACATGTCGTCACAAAGTAGAATATTTCAGGCAAGCATTTATTTCATCCGCTAGTGTCAATCGAGGAATTACAGGTAATGTTTGCCTGAAATGTCGTGCAAGCAATATTAATGCGTTCTCAAATGGTCTCAGGATTCAACGGAAATCTTGCATTGATCGATCCAGAGCCTCGAGCGATGCTTTGTGCACCATTGTGCATTCATCCCAAGCAATAAGTTGGCATTTCTGAAATATTTGTCCCATGCCGGATGATTTGAATATGTTGCACGTGAGTGTTTCAATGAATTGCAAGTTCAATGGGATGCACATCCCGTCTCCAGTGTCGATATTGTATTCTCGATATTGTACAAACCTTCATGGAGTGAACAAAACAAATAACCAAAGCTTCATGGAAATTGGATGAATGTTGTGGTAATGCATGAAGTTATCAATATTGTATCGATACAGTATCGATATTGTAATGATACTTTATAAAACTTTGATAAAAAACGCCTAAATAATTTCACCTCAATTTTGTATCAACAATGTATCGATGTATCCATATTTTATCTATATTATATCGATACAGTATCGACATTGAATTATCGATTTTGTAGAAACCTTCGCGGAGCGTACTCAATAACTTTCCAAAGTTTCATGGCGATCCGATGAATGGTGTAGTAATGCATAAAGGACAAACACATTACATACATTCGATACAGTATCGATATTGCAACGATACATTCCTTTTAAAAAACTAAATAATTTCATCTCAATTTTGTATCAATAATGTATCGATTTATCGATACTTTAGCGATATTATATCGATAAAGTATCGATATTGAAATATCGATTCCGTAGTCCTCTTTTCGGGAATGTACTCAACAACTTCCCAAAGTTTCATGGCGATCCGATGAATGGTATAGTAATGCATAAAGGACATACAGACACACACACATACATTCATTTTTATATATATAGATGTCAAACTTCCACTACATCTCACATGAATCAGTTGAAAAAATCTGAAGTCTGTATTCCACTTTAAAAACAGCTTATTTCACATTTTGTTAGGTAAATAGTTACCTTTTTTCCCTTAACCGTATTTGTATAATGGTAATACCCACAATTTATGTCTCACTGTCTGTTTTGCGCTAAAAATTATATTTTGTTGTTCTGTGTTGTATTGATGTATGTTATATGTGTATTTTTATGTGTATTGGATATTCTCCATAGGTGGATATGTGTTGTATATTCACTATATATTCGAATTGTATTGTATGTATTTGTATATACCCTGTGTGTTCTGCATATGTGAATTTGCCGGAACCTTGATGTCAAACCGGTATTGTTGTGTTTTTGTTGTACTTAAAGGACGATGTCCCAGTGCAAATAAATTGTCTATCTATCTATCTATCCTTTACTGCTATCTTTAACATTTCCTCATTCATATTTTCGTCATCCTCTTTGTCCATATAACTCTATATATTCTGCATCACACCCAAATCACTTAGAGATAAAATTCTCGTTCATTCTTTTTCGACAATGACCAGGATTCTGAGCTTGCACCATATCCCACGATAAAGTTTTGAGTAATATTTGCTTTGCACATTTCTACCAAGCAGCATTTTCATGAATTGCATTAATGTTCCCTAATTTCTTGATAAGAAAATTATTCCAGCACCTTATACTAATAGCAAAGGAACGAATTTTAAACCTAAGAACTCCCAAGACGACCTGATTGTTCCGCCAATAAACCAACTAATTGAATGTTATAGTAACTATTCCGACGTATCGTTCTAAATAACGAATCAATCTCTTTTCAAATTTCAAAGATTAAATAAGACCTTTGAACTCATTTCGAAAAATTTGCGATACATTCCAAGCAAGCAATATTATGATTAGCTTTCTAAGGGGCTCTTCTACTCGTTGCTAAAATTATATCTCACCGCCTAAATCAAATTAATCCTATGCTAAATCAGAGGACGGTCATGACATCTTGATCTGAGGTTGGATTCGAACCTGCGGCCTCTTTGGATGCCAAGTTGAGGCATCTTGGCCACCTCGCCCGGAAACATACCAATATTATTCCAGATATTTTAGCATGATAAGCATGGCAGTTCACCGATAAGAAACAGTTTTCATTCAAGGTATGTCTGATCAGAATTCTCGTCAGGTCTCATCCTAGCGCCGCGCACGTACGTACATGAGCACAAAAATCACTAATGTGGAGGAGGAGGGGGGGGGGGGGAAGATTCACTATCCGTGACATCCAGTTTCCACTTGATTCCGGAATTCGTAGTAAATTTCCCTTCCTCCTTGGAGAGCTTCCAAAACGGCCTGAGATCAAATGAAATACGCTCGTCTGGCATCGAATTGAGCTAATTTTTGCAGAAGGGAATTTCTCCCACATGGGAAAGAAGTTAGTGAAGAAAAAGCATTCGGAAACAACGATACGACGTTGCATTAGTCAAGGAGAGGTTGCGTTTGAAACCGTCGGGATTATCTCGAATAGGTAACCAAGGAGTCACGTGGTACAAACACGAATTGCTTGCAAATGTAGTGTGTCCTAATCGCTCGTTACAATATAATTACTCGTTTTCACTTGAGTTTTTCTCATCTACCTCGACTGTAGAGTCCCCATATGATATAAAACAAGTTTAAACAATGAATGAGGTTGTAATCAGCGGCTTTAACACGCCATATTTGCGAAACATTCGTGTTTATACCACGTGACTCCTTGGGTACCTATTCGAGATAATCCCAACGGTTACAAATACAACCCCCAAGGCTCCCCTCTCGTGCATAGTTCGAGTTTTTTGCTCTACTTTCGTTGACAGAAAACTTCAGTTCGAACTGAAGATGAGAGACAAATCATTTTAGATCTTAAGCATCTGTCAGTTCGCAAAGCAAACAGCGGGCCTACTTTTTTGTGGTGTCATGACTGACACGAGATATATATGGTCCGTAGTGGGTATTTCAATTGCGAGCAAAATTCGCACTTCTAGTAAATTTTAATGACAAAACTTTATCGTGACGTGCAATTGGCTCGTTAGACAATATTATAAGACCCTAAATATATGGGTCAGTAAAAGATTCACATAAAATTAGACAAACAAATATACGATTTCATAGCAATAAATATAGAAAGTTTCCAAAGACTAATGAGTGGGGGGAGATAAGGTGCTCGGAACATGCAATAGACTGACTTTATCTTTCAGTTACTCCAACTGCGAATTTGTACCTACCCAACTTAAACCTAAGCCTAACTATATAACCCAACTTAAACCTAAGCCTAACTATATAACCCAACTTAAACCGATGCATAACTATATAACCCAACTTAAACCTAAGCCTAATTATATATCCCAACTTAAACCTAAGCCTAACTATATAACCCAACTTAAACCTAAGCCTAACTATATAAACAAACTTAAACCTAAACCTAACTATATAACCCAACTTAAACCTAAGCCTAACTATATAACCCAACTTAAACCTAAGCCTAACTATATAACCCAACTTAAACCTAAGCCTAACTATATAACCCAACTTAAACATAAGCCTAACTATATAACCCAACTTAAACCTAAGCCTACCTATATAACCCAACTTAAACCTAAGCCTAACTATATACGGACGGCAAGACGGGATTCAAACCAGCGACCTATAGGCTGCAAAATTGTCGCAACACACACTGAACTACCTAGGCCGGCATAAAACAAGTATTTAGGGACGATGTAAGTCTGAACGATTTAATTATTTCTAGAAGGCCAGTATAGGAAAAAGAATGCTAGGAAAACGAGGGAATATAAAAAGCATTTTAAATTAAACGGGAAGAGGGATTACAATACTCATGTGAAGGATAATTCTTTCGGTTGCAGTCTGCTTAAGATAATTAGGGAGAAGAAAACGTAAAAATTATTCCATACAAACCTAACGTCGTAAAATGATAAAACATCCTGTATTATATCCCAGGCAAAGAGAGAGCGTTCGTCCAAAAATAAGGATCTACTTACGGTTGGGAATAAAATCTTGGAAGTCAGGAAATACTTCTTTTGTCTGGAACATGTATGTTTACGGCAGGGAGAAATTGACGATAACAGTAACAGAGAGAACAAAGCTTGAAGAATTCAAAATTTGGCGCTAGAGGAGAACGACGAAGATAAATTAGATCAACCGGAAGACAACTGAAGAAGCACTAAATGGAGAAAAGAACAATCTGCTGAAAACTTTGAAAAAAATGCAGGAAACAGGTAATGGAAGGCTTCGCATGAAATACAAAGCGCAAGTTAATAAGTATATAAAAAGTTAAGAATTATATAAACCTGAAGAGATTAAACGATTAGAGATTAGTGTGCTGAGCTGCGTAAAGTTCAATTCTTAGGACTGATGAGTCGATTAATTATGAAAAACCTACTTTTACCAGTAAAATCCCAAACGACAAAAACGGTAAGGAAAATGATAGGTCAAACAGAAGGTTGTCGCAAGTAAAAGATACATAAAAATATCGCGAGACTCCTAGGACATTGGGTTTTTGGGAAGATTCTCTGATGTGGCTGACACCAAACAAATTTCGGTGTATCTTTCACGTCGGTCCAGCAGGTTTGGTCAACTATTCCATCCAAATTGCAGTCAACACCTTCAGGCTAAGACAAGAAGATGCTGACTGCAATTGTGGCGATAATGCTGTACGAGCTGTATGGAACGACGTGGAAGATATTTAAAGAACTCACTTTAGCTATTTTCGTTCAAAATATGATACTATCAAGCTATTACCAACGTATATTTACATGTCCCTTAAATATTATTCAACGCAAGTTGAACTACGATCAAAGACGCAGATAAGAGACCATTTATGAGCAGATTTATCTCTCCAATTTGCAATAACATCCTTGGAGTCACAAAAAATGTCAGAAAGAAACACCACCGCGAGAATGGTGTTTCCGCTTTCCCCTACCCGCCGATAGGCTAGTGATTAAACTTAAATTAGAGATTAGACTGCTCAGCTGCGTAAAGACAATTCTCAGGACTGCTGAGTTGACTAATTATGAAAGACAGTATAGCACAGTACGTATATGCATTTTAAAAACATTGGAAGATAGGAAGACAGATCCGAAGAGGGAAACAAGTTTACATAGGTATTCGCAGAGGAAAAGTATCTGTTCTATGATACTAGCAGTTGAAATGGAGTGTTTGGAGCTATTTACTTGTCTTTCACGCACACAAAAACCTAGTTTTGAATCGTTAGAATGCACTGAACGAATATAAATGGTCGGATGCTAAGCAGACAAATAAATTCTAACAAGATTATCCGCTGTAGTTCATGGAGCAGATGAGAATGTGTATGTCCGGATGAGACCGTTCAGCGTCCCCAATACTTTCAAACTGCAGTGGCAATCCCTCAGGGAAGAGAGCGAAGCCATTCACTTCCACTAAACACACACACACACGCACGCACGCGAATGTACATTCTCCGGGTGCCGTCCGCGATAGCATGTAAGGGCAGGAATTCTCTCTCCACCCAATAAGCAGGCTAATGGACTTTATATTGATGGTCGCAGGATTCCTTCTCTAGAAAATAAAACCGGAAAATGTCGCAATACGTTTCGAAACAAAGGGATTAAATGAGAAAAAGGAAAGAAAAAGACAAAGAGGTGGTGTGTTATCTGTCGCGTGTCAGGCAAAGGTAGGAGAGGGGGTAAGAGAAGAAGATACAGCGTTGCCAGTTCTACCCATTTCGATTGCGATGAATTGCAAAGCGACCATCGTTCGCCAAAGCCATATGTGGCAACAATTGAATAAGCCCTTTTCCCCTTGCTTCATCTCCGCTCTGACCCTAGGGACTTCCCACGCCATGACCAGATAAAGCCCATGAAATATTACAGGGGGTGATATAGTGACAGGACATAGCAAAAACGTCGGTGAAGGAAGCGAAATATATCCCAGAGAATAATAAAACACGACAATATTTGAAGGTATATGAGTATAAGGTCAATGTGGATCTACGAAAAGTCCATTTGACGGAAATGTTATTTGAATTCGGCAGTAATGAAACCATATAATGCACATAGAAATAAACAAATCTGTAGGTGGACCAAAAACCCGTATCAGCCATCCTAAGGGAAGAAAAAATATGAAAATCCTGATATATTTGAAATCCTCATTCCAACTAATGGGGCAAAAGCTCTATTTTTATGACTCTTTGAATGTGAATTAAATGTGCTAAAATGTACTTGTACTTGCAAGAATGTGTTAAATTGTACTTGGTGAAATTTTTACTGAAGAATATAGTGTTACAGAGATATTACTTCTTAAATTTGCACCTTCTCGGCCACTTAGAAACACGACGTCATTGCATGACGTCACGGCGCGGTATCACCATGGGCGTTGTTTATCTCTTGTAAGTGGAGGTAAGTTGTTTAATGAAAACTTTTATTTTTTTCTCATTTGTTTAACGCAATACAAGAATGTATTTACACAGTAGTAAGGATCGTAACACGAAAACCGTCCATAAGCTTTATAATACCTGTATAATGCCCAGTTTGTTTTCACTACAAGAATCTTTGCTATGACAAAGCAATCGCTGTTTATTTTAAGATGGATGCCACCATGAGGGGTCAACCGAAGTCAAATTGTCTGATTGTGCTTTTTTAACTCCCGTTTAAGTCATGATTTCCATCAAGAAACGGGTAAAATACTCAAAACAATATTTTTCGCTTCGTATAAATAAGCGTCTGTTCGCAGGCATACAACCTACACAGTGCAGTGACGTCAGAAGACGTTTCAGGTGACGTGACTTTCGTCAATTTTCGTGTGCCTCCACCGAGTTACGAAGTAGATGTCATTTTTGTAAAGATTTCTGGACACATCAGTATTTGGTCCTTCTATCGATCGGCGATAAAATAATTCGGCCTTTCCATAATATACATTTGAAGAAAAAAGACGTTGAAAAACAGATATTTTATACGCGACTGCACGGAAGAGCATGGCTCTTGCAGTAAGATTTGCAGATTAATAAAGTAAAGAGAAATGACATTTTGACGAAAAGCTAATATAAGATACACAGTTTTATGTATAATTTAGCATTGTGAAAACGTGCTCGCCTTACCACACTTGTTTAATCGACATTAATAGATGTTTGCTCGAAAAAAAGCAGATAAGCTTTAGTTACATGAAAGCGGTGCTACAGTATGTTGTTATCATTGGCAACGGTACTTGTGACGGAACGTGCTTACAAGCCTACTTACTAACTTAATTACGGAATATATCCTACCAAGATCCTTCTAATATTTTTTATGTAATTTAAATATTTCATTAGTTATTGGCATGGTGTAATTAATATTAATGCTTCCGAATGGTAGCAGCGTCATTGTTGCCAAACAATTCTCCAAAATACGAATATTAATAAAATTCAAAACAAATAGTTGTATTTCCAAGGGAATAGTTTAAAACTAAGAAAGAAAATATCTAACCTATTTTAGAATACCTAATAGCGGGATTGAGCATGTATTCTCACTTTGTAAATTATACATGGCAGCAACACGTCAGTAATGTTCCGAAGTCATAATGAGTTAAAAGAGCTTGTGAAAAAACAGAATGCACGCGCGCTACAACGCGCTATATAATGGCATGCTCATAGAATTATTGTGCATGCGCTATCACCATATTGATGATTTTCCACATAGGTGTTTTTCTGGATTGGTATTTCTTCATTAAATAACATAGCTCTTTTACGGGAGTTTGAATCGCGGAGTCACGGTGGAACATCCTTAATGGCATTTAATAATATTCGTGGTTAGAATGGAAAATCTCGGCTTGCTTATATATTTAGATTTGTGAGAAAATTTCGCATCAAGTATATCATTAATACACGAGAAAGTAATTTCATGCACGTTCCCTATTATCGGAGCTTGCTATATCATGTGAATTATTAACTAGGGTTGTTAAGAAGGTGATATTCTTTGAGGTTTATCAGGTTAAAGATATCTCGAGATTCCTTGGGAATAGTGATTTTGACCTTTTCTCGGGGTATCAGATTGTATCCAAAATCTTTAGGTCAAGAGAAGAAGATTCTAACAGCACTGCCGACGAGCAACATGGATCAAAGCGAGATATACAACCAGAGAAATTCAACTCCAAAATATGACCGCCGAAGCCTCAACAAGACTAGAACAAGATTGCTACCAAGGAAATCTAAAGGAAACTGGCAACATTGATCTGAAATTACTTTAACTATGGAGCATGTTTAATGCACTAAAAGAATGAAAATGACTAAAGTAACTATTTTCATAAAAATTTAAATAGAAAATTTTACCATCACTAAATCAATCGATTCTGAGACACTTAAGCCACCAAAGATCCCTGCAGATCCCGGGGGAAGTTGAGAATTCATATGTTAAATGTGTGGATTGTTTCAAGCAGTGAGGCATACACAAAACAGCCTCATAAAAAGGCAAAAAGAGAAAAAGAATGATGAAATTGAAATGGGTAGACCAACCAACTGGCCATTTTAACAGTTCTCAGAATATCAGAAGACAAAATGAAATTCGCGTAAATCATGAATCTTAATCCGGGCTAAATTTTATCGGACTTAATCTGTTACTCTATTTCACCTTCCTTTTGAGAATTAAAAAAATATACCTCGAGCTCCATAAGAAAATTTCCTAAAGAGAGTTTTATCATTCACAGAACAAGGGCAGTGATAAGAGCAAAAAAATTGCTTACAGTCCGATCCCTTACGGTTATGCTTGAATAAAAGTTTTTGACATCAAAATTTTATGCAATTAATGAGGACCATGTGACATATTGTACAATTGTATCAAAATAGCTTTTGGCACAAAAATGTTCACACAAATATTTCGGTCCAAACGGATAGACGTCTAGATTTTCTTTAAATTTCCATCAAAAAGTATGAAGCCAAACAATCGGAGACTTCCAAAAAAATGAGCATCGCTATCCACTTTGCGATAGCGATTTGATTGGAGCTCTTTTAATTGGATTGTTGCGGTCACCGTACGGATATAAATTACTTAACAATGAGGTCCTGCGGCAGATATTATACATATGGTGTGAACGGAAAAGGTGAATTTATAGATATACGGCAAGAAGAGTATGATTTATTCATTTAAATGTAATTAAATTTATGCTCGATTATCCATAGCTAAAATTTCCAATACAACGGCGTCATTATATTCCGTTGATGCAGTTATTTCTATTGTTTAATATTTTCTCGTATTTAGTTGGCTTGTCAAATTTAGGAACAATCGTGGAAAACACCGCTTTATTTCCATCCAGAATTTGACGAAAATGTTGGAGCGAAAATTGTATCAAATTTTGATCGTGGAAAGCTGGCTTAACGTATTTTTTGAGCGTTTACCACCCTAATAACTCTCCTGGTTCACGACATTCTCTGCAGTATTTCCGGACGCCGGTGACTTGAAGACCGACGTGTCCATTTCCATCACGGGTCTCACAAAAGACGTGAGATAATCAGGGCATACTTTCCCTGATGACAGGCACTTTCACAGTTCATAAGCAGGGTGTCCACTAAAGTCATAATATAAAATTCAAGCATAATTCAAGGTTTTCAAGGCTAAATTTATAAAAATTTCCAGGCTAATATATCGCGGCTCTTGTACGAGTCAAAAGTGATGTTTTTCAAGTTCTATGTAGAATATGGATTTTTTGTAGTTTAACCCATATCATAATATAGATAAAGTAATTAAATAAGAAATAATTGATAAATTAAAGTAATTAAATATGTAGTTTTATTGGTAGTAAAAGACTCTCTTTGTTGGTTAGGAAAGATAAACTACTTTTTGATTGAACACCCTCTTTCTAAATTAGCATTTTCATGAGAAATTACAAATTCTTCTACAAGAGGAACTTAAAGAACCCACTGGCTAAAGTCTTCAGCATTCAACCACTGTTCTTGGAATGATGATTTTCTACGTTAATATTTTTTGCCATGCTTTTCTACTTTAAGTCTTAAAGCCTCAATTTTCTGTTCACTTAGAATCAGAATGTAACATTTTTGTACCGGTAGACTATATAGAAAAAAGTGAAATCATAACAGTCTTTAGTGTCCTACACCATCTTTTTCTAACAAAAATTAATGCAATAAAAATCCTAATTCAAGTAAGCGCATCCTGAATATATCTAACTAACATCAACATTTAGATTTCTCAAACAATTATAGAAAAGTTTGTAAAAAATATATTGCAAAGCCTACCAGAAATCCAACTTACATTGTACTTACAGTAAAGTATCCGATCACATCAAATGTGCAGTTAAAAGAAACATTATAAGTTATTTTTCATTAATAAAGAAATTATTTTCCAATTATTAATCAAATCCTTGAATGCTTTCAAATTCTTTTTTAGAAACAAAAAAAAATTTAATGCGGCCAAGAGATCTCATTTATGGAATATCCGTGGATTCCATTTTTAAGACGAAAAAATTATTATAGAATATTTCAAGCTGCAAAACTAGTAATTTTGCAATGTCTTATTAACAATAACCTTTGAAATGAAATTTGAGAATTTTCTTCTCCTAAGAAGAGGTTGTGTAACTCTGATCTTGAAATGAAATTAGAATTTCTTCATGCTACTATAAACAAAATTTTTAAAAAATCTCGGATTTTTTCCCCATATAAAGGCATTCATTTACCGGGTTTGCAAGAAAAAAGTAGAATGACATGTGGGGAGAATGTATTCTCCTAAATCAGGTAAGTCGACAATAGCAGAGTGGGGTAGTGTACTGCAGGTAATGAAGTTCGATTCTTATCGCTGTTTAAAATTTTTCTTTCAGCCATTGAATCAAAAAGTTTATCATCCCTCATTTCCAACCTTTTTGCGTGGATACTGACTTTTTTGTACTTCTATCGTTTAAACTACATTTACAAATGCATCACTCAAAAATATATTGTAAAGTTAACATAATGATTTTACGATTTAATTCTGCAATAAAAAATTTTCCCAATCCTTTCACTAAAGCCAAATTTTATTATTTTTTAAATTATAAATTCATATGAAATTTCTGATAATCTACTTTTTTTAACTGCCTACTTGCATTGCCCTAGGAATACAGCAAAGCCTGTATTCCTAGGCAGTGTTAAGGATCGAACTCGCGACCTGCAGTACACTAGTCCTCATTTTTAACAACTACGCTATCATAGGTTCACGGGAATCTGGCGAATGTAGGCGACCTGCGTGGCATTCGGCTTTATTTTTTTTCTCGCACATCCCGGCCTATGGAGAAAAAAGTCACGACGAGTATTTTTTATTTTGTTTTTGTGGCACGGAAAAAATCTTCTCATTACGTGACCAAGTTACACAACCTCTCCTTGTCAGTATCTACCATACATACGTACATTCCATTCGCGGGGCGCATCAACCACTAAGCCGAGAAATTTAAAATCTTCGATCCGGATCTGAATTTTTACTGTCTTCGGATATGATTTCAGTAGCGAATGAAATAAAAGACCCGTGGATCCAACCCGACCATCCTTAATTTATTAATGGTAGATTTGTAAATCTAATTTAAACAACAAAAGTATAATCAAGTGAGTATTCAGATGTAATGGTTTGAAATTGAAGATGACATCATTTTCGATGCAATGACTGAAAGAAAAATTAAACTGCGATACGGATCGAACTTCGCACAGTAAACTAGCTCTCATATTCCGCCTGATCCCGTCGAATGTAGGCTACCCGCGTGACATCCTACGTAATTTTTCCCGCGATACCGGGGTAATGGGGAAAAGTCATATTTCTTTATTTTGCTTCTAGTTGCACGGGAACATTTTCATCTAATTTCGTGACCTGAGTTACACATCCTCTTCTTGTGAATATCTACCGCACCTACATTCCATTCACAGGGCACTACGATCGCTAAGCCGCGAAAATTTAAAATCTACGATCTGGATCCGATTTTATACCGTGTCTTTGGATCCGAATCCGGAACCGAGTAAAATGAAACATCCGTGGATCCTTGGATCCAACGGATCCGATCCGGCCATCACTACACATTAGGCATATGTTTGCGTATCATGGGCTTAGTCCGATGTGCAATGAATGAGAACTAAGGGCACTTGACGTGACGCTGAAGGCATCCGTTCGACGGTCGAACAGTGTAACGTCTCCGATCCACACAGCGCTGACGATACATTGAGCCTAACTACTTTTCCGTCGTTTATTTATTCGTTCATACCAACGGCAAATCCATATCTTAAAGTCATCGTTATTTATCCTATTTATAAAATAAGGATTTTCGGTCTTGAATTAAGAATTTTTAAAATTCCCGACTCAGATCAGAAAATCACGCATAATCCACGAACAATTCCCTGCATTGAAAATTCACGAATAATTCCCGATTTTCCAGGTTTTCCCGGTCAGTGGACACCCTGATAAGGGACCGGAGCTCATGCAACATGATCGTCCTACTGTGCCGACTGAGCTTTGGAAAAGCACTGAAAGATATTACCACCACCACTCTGGGGGGTTATTTTGTAATCTCACTTCAGTGAGAATACGTCATAAAATGTCACTTTTTCGTAGTTAAACTCCGCCACCCAGGCGGCGTGACCGTCTTCGGATCTCAAGCTGTGAACTGCCGGTCATGTGCTGGTCTTTTAGACGACTCATCCGCTCATCTGATCCGTATCTTTCGACTCTTGATCCGTTTCATTATCTCCACACCTGCCATTTGTTCCCATCTCACTTTCGTAAAGAACGTGAAATGGAGCCACCATCGTTTCCACTTGAAGCTTGAGTTGGAAAAAAAAGCAAGAGCGAGAAAGATACAAACGATTTTAAATTGTATTTTTGGAATTTGCACGTTTGTTTATTCAAAATAGACGAGAACGGCAACAGATAGCGCTACCGACAGAAGCTTCGACAATTCTCGAACCGTTCGTGAGCCGATCATTAAGAGAGCGAAACGGATCTCCCGCCTTCCCGCAAAGAGTCATTAAAAAGGTGAGATTACAAAATAACCCCCCCTGGACCATATTGCTGATTGCAGTGAAAACTTGGCGGAGATGAAAGATCACCCTGACGATGGCTTGATCAAAGTGCAATGCAGTCACCATTTGGGCGTCGTGAGTGTCATTCTGGATGAACGGAGAAATCGAATGCAATCCAGTTAATCTATAGACCATCATGAAATGCTCATGGTAATTAGGAATCATAATTGGGTAGCGTAATAGCCTACTCATTGCGTTGAGCGAATAAAACATTCTTTTGGTTCGATGGTTGATGGTTTATTTGGTTCTTCTGAAGGTTTGATTCAAAATCTATCGGTTTGAATCAAACCTTCAGAAGAGGCTAGTCAAAGAAATGGCCCACATCATAAAAACTCCTTCAGTTTGTAACCATAGATCGGATATACAGAATTTAAGCAAAATCTATCATAATTTAATTTTCTATAACTAAAGTTTTTTCTGTATATTAGGTATGTAGTGTTCTCCAGAATTTCAATACGAATATGTTTTTATGTTCGTAAAATATGTAATATTCATTCGAAATTTGATGTTACGATATATTTAATTGCTAATTTCATGCTTTATACTATTCATTTTAAATATTTTTATTTCATTATTATATTTTTCAAACAAAATTTTATCTTGGTTTTCCATTTTGGTTTTGTTATTGATGTTGATTTTGTTACTAGGAAGAAGAGTTTGTTATTGTGTTACCATTGTCGAAGCAAGAAAGTTAATCCTTGAGGTACTAAATTTACATTTGAAAACTTTTTTATCTTTATAGTATTAAAATTATTACCAACTGTATTCCTTGCATTGTACTGTAGCCCTGAAGAAGCCTTAATAAAAAGGCGAAACGTTGGCAAAAAAAGGATGTTGAATTTCTTAAAAAAGACGACCAAACCCCCATAAATTAACCTATATTTTATCGTTAACGCTTACCCCTAGGGTAGCGCAGGGTTAACGGTAACTGTCTATAAAATTCGCTCCACTGATTGTGATAAGCGATTTGAAGTGCTGTGCGAAAAATGAAGAATAGAGATTACGTTCTCTCTGACATAAGTTAAATCAAAGAATGACGATAACGCTAGCGCACGCCTTATGAAGATCCATGATCGAGGCCCAGGTTTTGATAATTTACCTGATAAATCATCGCTGAAGATCGCCGAAGATCGCAGCGTTAAACGTGAGTTCAGATTTAATCCAAAGAATAATCACCGATTACATTGAGTTTAAATCAAGGTATTACGTATTCATAAAATAAATTTTAAATAGTATTTTATCAACATTATTATGCTTGTAGATATTAACATTTTGCTTACCAATCCATGTTGGCTGCCTCTTAAATTCCTTCAAATCCAACCCGATTATTTTAACACTAAATACTCATAATATCCACATTTTGGTTATTGTGAGATATTGAGAGATGTGGATATTGTGGATTCCACATCCTCTGTTTGGTTTCGTCACATCAAAACATCTATTTTTTCCCAGCCTCTGGTAAAAGGAGACAAAGAGTCCAAAACCAACGTTAAATTACGAATGCAAAAGTTTAAGGCGGTGAAAAAGTATTGTTATCTGAGAAGCCGAGTTACCAACGATGAAAAATGCAAGAAGGAAATAGCCAGTAGAATAGCCCCAACTAAGAGGGCATTCCGATGAAAATAATAACCTACTTGTAGCCGGAAATACTGGCGTGGATGTACGGAAACATTTTATTAGAACCTCCTTAACTTGCCTACATTAGAACAAGACTCATTATGGCAGTGAAGCATGGTCGATAACAGCAGCAGAGAAGTCAATGCTGAAAAAATTTGAAAGTGACAATACAGAAAAATGATGAAGAATAATTGAATCGACCAATCAAATATCGAGGAACTCTTAAGAAAATCGAGAGAAAAGAGATATCTTCTGAAAGCTTTAAGAAAAGGACGGGACAAATTAATTGGCCATTTATTGAGGTCTAATGACGACAACCGTTGAACAAGTAAAATGGCAAAGGAAGGTCTCGTATAAGTTATACCTACAGAGCAATTTGTTAAGGAGGCGAAGAGGAAGAATACGAAGAGTTTAGGTTATAGGAGAATCATGTTCGTCAAACATATCTTAAAAGTATCGACTGGTGATGGTGGTGATGAAGTATTTTCGAGATGTTAACAATAGCTGTGGTCGGATGCACAAGTAAGTAAATTTTTTATTGCTTTCAACAAAAACAATACAAAATACTGAATTTATTACAATAAGAAATTAAGAAAGCTGGGTTGCCTCAAAGGAGAACCTGTGCTGAAGCAACCTTCATAATTGTATAATTCATCGCTAACGCTTCTATTATTTCATACAAAAGTGATAGTAAAGAGAGAAAGTTTCATTAAAACGTAACAAGTTAAAATACCTGACCGACGGCTCGAGTCAGGGAGCTTTCAGAAAATTGAACAAGTACATCACAGACTTCCATATATATTTATCATGTGAGGTAGGCAACTGCATAATCTAAATTGTGCTTTCTATTGTCTTGGGCCCCCCTCCGAGTTGCGCAAGTATTGAAAATGGATGGACCATGAATGCAATGGGGCAACGTCACATGAAATTTGAAGCTATCATCATTAATTCAAGGACTTGAAACAACACGGCCTACGTGACAAATTTCCCACTGCGCGTTTGGGTTAAAGATAAAATATCAGGGGTCATCCGATGCGAGCGACCTTTCCTTATTGCGCCACCAAATATTTTCTCACCCGTTGAAGTTTTTATATTTTCTCACCCGTTGAAATATAACGAAAATACACTAAACAATACGCCGATCTCAAAGGATAAGAGACGCAGCCTTCCTGTTACCATTAGTGTCACGATGTGCAAGGCAAATTCGAATGTTCACTTTAAAAAAATCTTGCTTTTTCACCGATTAAATTAATTTTTTGTAGCTCACAAACCTTTTTCAAAGAGAACAAAACGATATCGAGATTTGGAAATGATAAAATGTTGACAACACGACAAGGAAAACTCACCACGCCACAACTACTGGAGTACCATGCTGATGGCTCAGGTTCGAATCTTAGCAATGGCAAGGAATTTTAATAAGTATACCTACTCGTTCCCATTTGAATGCTAAGTATCATCATCAACATTTTGATCCTAGGATTGGTTTACTGCAGCCCTCCATTCTGCCCTATTCAGTGTTAATTCCCTCACGCCCTGATAGGTTTTCTCTGTTTTTTTAGCCCGATATACTTGTCCCTTGGGTCTTCCTCGCGGGACCCTTCCTTCAATTTTCCCTCCTATTATATTTCTTACTGATACGTGGTGTCTTAAGTTATGTCCAATTCATCTCGTTCTTCTTTGCCGCAGGGTTTTCCATATTGTCCTTTCTTCATCTGCTCTTCTGTACATCTCATCGTTCCTCACTTTATCAGTCAATTTAATCTTCAGTATTCTCCTCCTGCACTTCGTTTTGAAGGCTTTCGAATACTAATTGTAATAATAGAGCACTTCTAAAGCAGTATTACATCCGCTGAAAGGTTCGTCTAAATAAATAACTCGAGGTTCCTTTCAAATGCTAGCACCGGGTTTCTCTCCGTTTTTACCCGGTTCCCATAAATATATCCAGCCTGTAACCAGTTGAAAACCTATACTAAATGACGTAAATGATTCAAGTTTCCGATCGACGGCCCCGAAAAACTAATAAATTGAAATGAAACAATAGGCCAGACCCAGTGTGTAATTGCCAGAGACAAAGTTAAAACAATGGCCAAATGTCTTCGCAACGCTACACCACGAAAATAATTCTTGTAAATTGTTAATGCCGCACTAGCAATAGGCTTCAACAAAGGGTTTTTCCGACGGGAGTGTATAAAAACCCCGGATACCAACAATATGGGTTCGAATTTCCTTACCAACGCGTGAGCTCGCATTCTCCTCACGTGAAGTTACTTTTCTAAAATTGTGTGTTGAACCTGACTGCCGCCGGACTCGCGTGGGTGTGAGTTATGTTGATAGCGTGTCAAGAAGGGTGCTTACAGGACGAGAGAGTTAACAGAACTGCCGGACACTTACCCGGAGGACCAAGACCGTCCGTCAAGGGAACGGAACAAAGGAACACCAGGCACGTAACAAAAGTGCATGGCCACGATACCTTATTAATTCAATGTGTATTTCTGAAGTTCATTGAATGTGTTTTGACAAGTTGGCTCTCAAAGCCACGCATGAATAACTTGAATTTCTTTTAAATGATACATTTGTTCAATTTGGTCGCAATAAATGTTTCAGGTTTTAACTGATGAATATAGGTGAATGTAATTTGTTTGTGAATGTAAAACCCTACCAGTCCACAGCTAGCCAGCGCAAAGAAGCTATACAAGGTGGGTCTTACAAGTGAGGGGAAAACGCTACAAAATTTTTACTCAGCCTATCCAAATTCCCAAAGATAAGTCATCACCGGTAAATGTGAGCTTAAGGGTCACGAACTTCAAACATTTTTTTCAACCCCTACTAATCGTCATTTTTGATGAAAGTTTCGGAACACAACCTGCTATAACAGCAATTTACACTCGCGAAAAAATATTTCGAAAAAGTAGAAACTCACGATTTTGCAGCGATTTAAATCCATGAGGTGAGTGTTCGCAGCACCGCCATATTGGTGTTTCCCAGCTTCGACACCAGGTGTCACGGTGTATGTTGAGTGCATTTTCTGCAATATAATGGTTTGCGGGAGAAGGCGGGGAACAGGAAAACAGCGGAAAGTGTGTTGCGAGACTCCTCACAATCATGAAAAATGAGCAAAAACATGAACGGGATGGGGGTTTTGAATCACCACACAACCGATGAAACTGCACAAAAACACGAACGGGATGGGGGTTTTGAGTCACCTCACAATCGATGAAACTGCACAAAAACATGAACAGGGTGGGGGTTTTGAGACACCTCAAAGCCGATGAAACTGCAATCGAATCGCAGGTTTTTGTCGGACGACCACCAATATTAGGATTAATCACATATTTCACATTCTAAACAAAACTAGGTGCGGAGGAAAGGACCTCCGTCTGCCTCGGCAGCCACAACGGACGACAATAGACGATCGAATCAACAAGTTCGCGTTTTAAACAATGCCCTTCGGAAGCTAAAACCCAACGTCCCACGACATCGCGTATTTAAACAATGCCCTTCGGAAGGTAAAATCCAACGTCACACGACATCGCGTATTTAAACAATGCCCTTCGGAAGCTAAAACCCAACGACACACGACATCGCGTATTTAAACAATGCTAAATCTTTAAACAATTCCCTTAAAAAGCTGAAACCCACCGCTCTGCACAGGATATAGGGAAGAGGTGAAATGTTGCGGAACCCTCTAGCGGTGGTCTCGGGAACAACCCAAGATGGCGTTGAAAAACGTCGATTTTCATGTGAAAAATGGTGATTTTCGGAGTGTTATATCTCATGAAATAATGGAATTGGAGCAATGAAAGGCATGTCATAATAAATCTCCATCCTTCCTTTACCTAACACAGTTGGAAAAAAGGGCTAATAAACACCGTTTTCGCAGGATAAATATTCAAAGTTCGTGACCCTTAAGCTCACATCTACAGTCATCACCATTATATTAGTGTAATGGGCGAAATAGGAGTTATGATTGGTTAAGATTCTGAATTGCAAAAATACGTCGACATAGTTGGTTTCTGACGGTGTCGCAAGCGTCATAAAAAAATGTCAAGATGAACTCCTTGTAGTGTTAGCGCCTTCAAAGAAGTTACTTCTACCGAGAAATATCGACACAAAGTGACCGTACGAGACGAACAAATTAACAACATGTCTTTCTACTTTTACGGACGTCCGACTCATACACTTCAAATGGGATGGCGCTAAAAAAATAAGTAACACATCCATGCTGTTAAGAAAATCTTATCCCAATTTTTGGAGTACACTTTCAACAAAAGTGTAGCAATATTTTACAAAAAAGTTACACATGTCCAACAAGGGTATCAAAATACTTTTGATACCACTTAAAATGCTTCCGAGAAAACGATATGAGAACTACAACAAAAATATGGAAATAACATCGGCCACAACTTATCAATGCTCTCAGACTAATAAAGCAATACATTACAAGAGCAATGGAATTAATTACAGCTAAACTATACACATGTTAATAAAAAATTTGAACAAAACAGATTCAGTCTTATCTGTGATATATGCTTTCCTTAAATTATCAATATTACTGTCATAAAAACAAAAAAAAAGCATTTTACCAGAATAAGATTCTGCTTACAGCTGCAAATTCAAGCGTTGAGTGAGGAAACATTTCATTAGAACATGTATCTGGAGCATTCTACTATATGGCAGCGAAGCATGGACAATAACAGCAGCAGAGAAGTCCAGGCTGGAAACATTTGAAATGTGGTGCTACCGAAGAATGATGCAGATAAAATGGATCGATCGAGTGACAAACGAAGAAGTCTTAAGAAGAGAGGGAGAGAAGAGATGTCTGCTGAAAACATTAAAAAGAAAACGGGACAACTTAATGGGCCACATGTTGAGACACGATAGCCTGATGAAGACAATCGTCGAGGGAAAAGTGAACGGGAAGAATGGAAAAGGCAGGCCTCGTATGAGGTATATGGAGCAAGTTGTGAAGTATGTAAAAGAGAGGAGCAACGTCAATATGAAGAGGTTGGCCGACAGAAGAATCGAGTGGAGGGATTCGTCAAACCAATCCTAGGATTGTTGACCGATGGTGATGAAAAACTTTTAAGTTTGCTTCAAATTCCATTGAAAATACATTCCTCATCATAGTATCAAAATTCCAAATAACTGTTAAATAATGCCATTATGGAAGTATAAAAATACTTCCAACGTATAAACAACAATTAGGGGATTTAAATATTTAATAATTTCTACACCAAAGCTCAGAAAAAATATTTCCAACAAAAACTATGAACATACTTCTAACATAACTGTAAACGGTACTTCTACCAAAATATGAAAAATTGTCCATCACAGCAATACATTTCCTCCAGTGCTGAGATATCGATAAAATTCTGCCGCCATGTCTCCCAGTCCCCACTGAACGCGTTTACATCTCCACGGCGACGCAATTATTTTCATTTCCGAGGAGGGTAAGGGAAGAAGAGGCAGAGAATGCTGGGAAGAGATGAACTGACGGTTTTTTCCCAGCAAGGGTGACAGGGGCTTGGCCCGAAGTGGATCTCAGGGAGTTGGGGGGCAGATGAAAGGAATTTGATTGGCCGAGAGCGATACATATATATTGTCCATTGTACCTTTCCAATATTTTATATATATATATATATATATATAAATAGTTCTCACACGAGGACAGTTAACAAAAAACATAGATACACGAAAAAAGGAGACACGAGAGACAAGTGTCTCCTTTTTTCGTGTATCTATGTTTTTTGTTAACTGTCCTCGTGTGAGAACTATTTTGTATCCGCCTAGTGCGTACTCTATGTGAACATATATATATATATATATATATATATATATATATATATATATATATATATATATATATATAAGGACAGGGACAGACATATAGAGAGAAAGGAGCTCGAGGCTTGAAAAGGCGTCAAGGCGATAAGGAGAGAAGATATTCTCAAGGAACAACACTCAGAGAGAGGGGTTGAAAAGAGAATACACACGTTACGGAATCTTGGAGAAAGAATGAAATAATAAACTGGAGATGGAAGGAAGACGCTGGGGAAGGAACAGAAAAAGGAAGGTCAAGGAAACAGGGCCGCCACCTTGAAAATGTTTCACTCGCGAATTACATTTCCCTGCGAAAAAATGGCATTAAAGTTTTGAGCACAACTTAGACGCCTGCAACAGGCTGTGGCACAAAAAATCAATGCAAGTCAACGAAAGACAATGAAAATAGCCCAGGTTTGCGGATCAACAGGAGCTAGTTAGCAAAAGTCAGCAAAGAGATAACAAAAAATACTTTCATCGCGAAAAAAACTGAATGAAATAAATGGAATAAAAATTAACCATGACAAAACAATAATTGTGCTCTATTAATATGTTGAGAAAATATTCCATTTTTGAAAACTACTCCTTAAAAATATAAAGTAAAACTTATATATTTCATTCAAAGATTGACACGTTTTTAAAATAAACACCTATCATTAAAAACCCCGTTAACTTCACAAATGAAAGTTTATTCATGAAGGAAAATAATTCAGTATACATATTAACATATTTAGTTTCAAAACCCGTTAATAACATAATCCGGTTGCAAAACCCGTTAACTACAAAATAAATGCTAAAGTTGCCTCTTTACCGTCTGTAATATTATTCATACTGTCATACCAATAAATCTGCATATTTTTTTAATTTAATTCTAAAACAATACGCTTGCATCAGCTGAAAAAAAATCTCAGAACATTTTCTCACTTTTCCAAGTTTCGCTTCCAATGCAGTTAACCGCAACTGGACTACTCATTTGTAATATTTAGTCTCCTGAGCGATTTAATTTTATTGCAAACTTAAGCAAAAGCTCGACATATGATAAAGGGTGTAACAATTTAGCTTCAGGCATAATATAGTAGGCCAAGAACCGGTGTTTTCAACGTGGTATGGCCGATGGAAAATGAGTGGGCAAGGACCTATCCTCATTGCACTTTCACCCATGCCTATTACTAATACCTTTCATAAAAATTTGTACATAGACAAATATCACTCCAGACACATTAATAACCGGTAAAAATCACCGGTTTACTCAGCACTCTGTTTGATTCTAACTAATGATCCTTCATTCCTTCATTTTACCTAGCTCGACACACCATTACTCGACCTAAATACTAACGATGTGGAAAACGAAGGTATTCCTTCCATCCATCTCAGACAGATAGTGACAGAGTAATCAGGTTACTGCAGGTTGCGAAACGATGTTAACCCTACGTGGAGAACGTATAAAATTGCATCTTGCCATCGAATGGGGCTAATTGGCGATATTTGATGAACGCGCGAGGTGCCTTCGAGACGCGAAATACTGGAATCGAACAGAAATCCAGGCCCGAATGATTCGTCCTTGACCCTTCCACGTGGGGAAAACATTAGCCTCTCTTCAGGCTGAGGGACGACTGAACACGAAAACATCATAACAAAAAAAATAATATAAAAAACCTGGAAGCTATCGATAATTGATTGCTATACATTTTTACTCTAAATATTGACTTCAGCTTCGTAAAAATGATTTTATAAAAATCTAATCAATCGCAGGACGATGAAGGCGTTATGCAATGGGGTTTAGTGGGAATTTGGAAGTTTATTTTCAAGACTAATTTCTAATGATTGCGACAGATGTTATAAAATTGTGTAATCTACTAGCAAAATTCAGTTAGGATTCATGGAATTCAATTATGCTGTCTCTCAATCGTAGAGTGATTAATGAATCAGATTTTTTTAGGCCAAAACTATCGTCTTTGTTATAGTTCCTCGTTACAAGTCTTAATTGGGTTTTAGCTATTTTCAGTTCCACGTGTATTTCAGTGTAGAATCAACCCTTCTCGATGCATATAAGGAATAAAATATTTCATATAGAGTACAAAGAATCTACAGAATGTAAATCAATCTACTTTTTATTCTGCCAATGACAACACAGATGTAATAGGTTCATCTCTACAAACATGCATAGCACAACACTACGTCGTAAATAAATTTCAATTTTAAGAGGACAGGTTCCCTGCAGTTGGTAAACAGATATTCAAAGCACCAGCATATCATGACAGATTAGGTCATGATAATAAAGTTAGAGACATGGATAGTGAGGCATAGAAGTCTCAAAACCCATTTTCCTCCGCGCACAATTATGAACAGTAATACATTAAAACGAATTTACCAGAGAAAAATTTGAATAGCTTTTGTACATCTTTAATAGAATTTTTTCATGCATGCCTGCACGGCTGTGAATGCATATTTAATTCTCATTTGTATGACAGAAAAATAATGGTATGTTTATATATTTACAAAATTCCGACCCAGTAGGTAATGGCTTACCCTAATGTATTTCACGAGGATAATTTAACATGTCGCATAGGAAATAAGTGCCACTAGAAAGCTCCAGGCGAAAATTAAAATCAATCCTTGATCGTATATCAAGGATTGATTTTAACTTTCTATATAATCTCTACATGTTTTGAAGCGAGTAGTACATACATTCGCCAATTGTAAAGGGTAAAATTTGAAGAGGATACTGTTAACAGACCAGACCGAACATCGTGATGCACACTTTACTTCATCTACATCTACATCTACATAATACCCTGCAAGCCACCATAAAGGTGTGTGGCAGGGGGTGAGCTCTCACCAAACATGCACTACATATCATGCATAAAATTTGTAATTAAAAATTAAAATAGCAAAGCATATATGCAAAAACCTGCTGTTAGTTGGGCTAGCCTTAAGCCCTCATACCAACATGCAGCTACCAATGTTATCCATTGCTACACTAGTACTGGATATATTTACCGTTATTCATATCACTAATAGTACGAGGAAAAAAGGATATTTTGAATCTGTCAGTTCGGCAATCAATTTCTCTAATTTCTACTTACTACTGTTCAACGGTGTGATAGACAATGCAAACAACATAGTAAATAGTAATCGGAGTAAATAAAGCGAAGATCGAAAATACTGAACATAAATCAAATAACAATAAATAGATAATATGTTCTATGCATCTTTCATAGCCGTCCTGCTAGCGAAACTGTTGTCACCCCTAGTCAACATACGCGGACGCAGAACCTGATATGCAGAGAACATCTGAACGACGCAGCGGAAACCTTCGCACCAATGAAATAGATAATTCCGAAAATTAAGGAAGACTCAGAAAATACAGTGTCACCAAGGGTGTGAATAACTAGGAACAACTCATGGAACTTCCTTCAACATAAATTACTTATCTGGTTCCCTATTAACACGAAATTAATACCAAATGAAAGCACACACAAGACAGTAACTTAAGTTCTCAGAACAAAAACAGCAGGGAAAGTTAAATACGGAATAATTAAACAAAATATGACATAAGTATTGATCTCTAGAAACATAAAGAAGAGGAATTTACATAAATTTCACATAAGGTGTTCTTTGCAACAACGGTAATAATGAATAGACTCATAGCACACAACAAAATAAAGAGTTCTAAAATTCCTGGCTTTATCAAACAAGGTCATCAGAAGTCACCAGAATCAAACAGAATCACATGTAATATTAGGGCATTCATCATTTACAATTACTGTAAAACAAAAATTAGCCATAGAAAGATGAACCACTGAGAAAACAACGAAAGAATTATTCGTCAACAAAACAAACTTGAAGTTTGTCAGACTCCTCCGTATTTGTTGTCACATGAATGTAGTAAAATGAAATTAAAGCATAAAATATTTCAACGATTTTTTTTCCAATTTATCAGTTTACTCAGCACACTTCTGTTTGAGATGACGAGTACGAACCATTTTTTTTATATATGGCATCGTAAACCGTGCGAGTAACTGCATTAATTGACAAGTAATCAGCGGAAGCAATTAAGACCGAGAGAAATCCCACAAGCTCCAGGAGTCAAATCGAACTCAAATAAAACTCTGGCTACATCAAAAGATACTATGGGAAAAGAAAAAATTCGTCATTTTGTAAGGAATGATGTTGATTGGGTGGCTGTTTACTTGGCAAAGATGTTTAGGCAAATTCTACTTAGTCAGGGGAGGAATGTGGGTGGGTTTTGGGAGGATCATTCTGAGAGGAATGGGAGAAAAAAGAAACAGTTCAGCGTTCACGAAGTGTATTGTGTTGGGGCCTCCATACGCGAGTGATTAAAGCTCTGTATTTAGAAAGTATGGTCATTCTTTTCCACAAGCTTTGCCGCCGTTCGAGGCACACGATTGGGCGAAACAGGGTCACGTGACGGCTCCGCCATTTTTGGCTCTTACACCTGAGTTGAGGCGCATTGAATAACGTTGAAGAGGAGGTAATTTATCGGAAAAATAGTCTTTTTAGCCACTACCATGCCTCAGTGTTGCGCATATGGTTGCTTAACTCGACCAAAAGGAGGAGAGAAACTTATTTTGCTACCAACTGGTGCAAGAAATGAAGAAAGAAGAAAAATGTAGCTCGCCAAAATTGGCCGGCTTGATTGGACTCCCGGAAAAGACATGAGACTTTGTGCTGTAAGTATCTCCCTTTTTCCATGTGTTTGTTATGATACTGAAGGAAAAGATTAGATGCATGGAACTATTTCAATGAAAATTTAATTGTCTGATCAAGTATATACCTGCCATTTGCGATGTACGAGGCCTTATAAGAACTAGCGTATAGATTAATTGAATGCTTTAGTGACGTTCATTAAGTGCATTCTATTCCGTAAATGCCTGGTTACACGATTTATTAACTCGTACAAGTTCATGTGTGAAGGGATGTCTGTTTACACATCTCTGAATCACGAAAATGTACGAAATCATGAACCAAATTAGAACAAGATATATTTTCTGTTCATGTATTCATGCATTAGTACATTTTGGTGTGGTTGCCTCTGATAAGTGCATACGCGTTGGTGCTATTTGGTGGTGTTCCTGTATTTAAGTTGGTAAAACATGGTGAATGATATATTGAATCTCTCTATGCTTTTTTGCAGATACATCTACCGAAAAGTATACAATAGTATGTGCCAGTGTTGGAGGTGTTTACGTTTGCGGTGTTCAATGATAAGAAGTTTGTGACTGATAATTATCTGGAATTACATGTAGTCATTTTCATGATCTTATGTGAACCGAGCACAATTCCCTTGGAGGTGAACTCATTGCTTAATAATGGGTAGGTGTTTATATCACTGATGTTAAATCATGGTGTTTTGGTGTATGCTTGATTGATACTCACTGTTCTTTTAAAAATATTTACAGGTACTGTTATAGATGTGGATATAATAACAATATGACACTGTTGGAGTTTGTTTACATTTGTGGTGTGAAATGATGAGAAGTTTGTGACTGATAATTATCTGGAATGACATGTAGTTATTTTCATGTGTAGTCATTTTCATGATCTTATGTGAACCGAACACAATTCCCTTGGAGGCGAACTCGTTGCTTAATAATGGGTAGGTTTTTTTATCATTGATGTTGAATCATTGGCATCATTTAATATTTGGAATTAAATATTAAACGTAGTCAGTTTCATGTGTATATCAGATCCGAATATGATTATTTTTGACTTCTTTCTTTGCTTAATAATGGGTAAGTGGTACTATCATGAAGATGATGAAACATGGTGGATGGTTTATTGATACTCACTGATTCTTTATGCTTGCATTGATTCTCACTGTTCTTTTAAAAAGATTTACAGGTACTTTTGTGGTCATAGATGTAATAACTATGTGAAACTTTTGGAGATTGTTTATATTTGTGAAGTATGATTATGAGAAATTTGTGACTAAAATGACAAGATGTTTCACAACAGCAAAGCCGATAATTGTGCTGTATGAGACACTTGTGCGTAGCAGACTAGAATATGCAGCTGTTAAATGGTGTCCACTTCAAAGAAAATATATTGCTCTTCTTGAAAAGGTGCACAAGAGATTTGTCTGGGAATTATTCATGGGGGAGCATGGGTATTACCCTGTAATGGAAAAGCATATTTCCACAAAGGTACTACAAGATATTTTTAATTTTAGTACATTAGAAAGTAGAAGACTTGTTAAAGATTTGGTGTTGCTATATGACATAATACATAATGGCGAAAGCACTTTACAGATAGAAAAATTGAACTTTTTTGCACCCCCATTTCAGGGTAGAAGTGGTAGACTGTTTTTCAGGAAAACGTACAATACAGAGTACTGCGAAAAAGCAGCATTAAATAGAATATGTAGTGTGTATAATGCTTTTGCAAAGGATTTGGATGTTTTTTTCACTTAAGTGAGAATATTCAAGGGATGTTAAAACTGTTGCATGTAATTATTAGTTATTTTTCATGTTTGTCCTGTAATTTTCTTTTGTTGTTGGATAAACTTAACTAAATAAATAAAAATAAAAACCCATCTGCAAGCAACTGTTGTCGGTTATATGTATTTATCACATCCGTATTATCAGATATGGCTTATTTGGAGGTGTTCTCTTTGCTAAATATTGGATAAGTGTTTCTATCTTAAAGGTCATGAATCATGTTTGATACTTCATTGATACTCACTGTTGTTTTAAAAATATTTACAGGTACAACAGAAATTATACAATAACTATGTGGCGCTGTTGGAGGTTTACATTTGTGATGTTCAATGATGAAAAGCCGGTGAATGAATACATATCTGAAAGCAAATGTTGTCGTTGAATGTTCTTATGTCGATCTTGTGCATTGTCAATCCCACTGTGAATTGTATCGTTAATAACTGTTTTTGAAATTGTTCGAGTAAATGAATATTTATGCTTGAAATCGTTTTCCTTTGCTTACTTAACCTTTTCCTGCAGTTGATGTCATAACTTCGCATTTTATGAATTTTCTCACTAATGTTTAAATAGGAGCATTTTTGATGTGGCACAGATCTTCTACAGGGGGCTTCGGCAGTGCAAGGAATAGGTAAAGATTTAAGCTATAACCAAAGAGTCAATATTATGGTATTAAAGTTAGTTATTTCGTAGGGGATGGGCTCCTTGTCTTGGGCAATTGTCACGATTGGTCATGTCGCGAAAAATCCATTGAGGGCATTAAGCTCTATGCGACAATAAAAACGGGACCAGGATGCATTCACATGTGCAGTTTACTTCAGAAAAGTAACTTGGTGGGAAGCTAAATTCCTATGAATTACTTTTATTATATAGTGATCGTCTTTCGTCTGCATATGTAAAGGCATCCAAAGTCATTTGCATGCGAGTATTTCGTCCAATGAAAGGGGTTGGAAGAACTGGCATTTCTTAAATATAGCGTGTAAGTAATAGAAAATTGCTTCCACTCGATAGTTAACATCAGAATACGAATAAGGTTCAACCTAATGGAAGTATTAGCCTTTTTTTTCGAAGGGCGCTTACGATTCTACTGCGCGCATGAGCCAAAAATGGCGGACGCCCCAGCAGACGACGTAGTTGGCCGTACTTTCTAAATACAGAGCTTTACGAGTGATCAGAGTCCTCTGGATGGCATTCTCACCACTACTTCCTCACTAGTTATTATTTGGCAATCCAGAGGACTCTGCGAGTGAACAGAGTCCTCTGGATGGCATTCTCACCACTACTTCCTCACCAGGTCGAGTCGTCGCATACGCTTCCCTACGGGAATTGCGAAGTCGGCCATTTTCGGGTCTCGGTCCCCATTAGGCCTTACGGGGAAAAGGGCAGTAATCTTCATTTTTGGAGGATTGTGTGACATGTGAAGGACTTCGAGTGATCATACGCTAAGGAGATATTGTCTATGACTTACAGGAGCAATACACTAGTAGTTCTAACCATGACAATTACGAAAAAGGACGGAAATAAGGAATGTAATACGAAGTCTATTTGGTGGCAATGAAATGCAAGCAAAAACTCTCTTGTTAGGAAAAGTCACGAGATTTGTCAGGTAACATGCAATAAGAAGTAGCAAACTTGTACTGACAAGGTCAACTCGCATTAGGTTTGCATAGCGTCATGTCATCAGCAAAAATAATTATAATGCGAGGGACGTCCCCGTAGTCTCCTCTTTAAAATCTTGCTATCGGATATTTTCCCTGTTAACTCTAACGGGTGTGAGGAATGATATGCTCAGTAAAACACCTCGTAGAGAAGGTCCGTACGCATCGTAATTACGTGGAATGACATTGATGAATTATGGTTTGAGTGAGTTAATGGCATAATAATTCTCTCTTAATTGGGGCTCACTTTCAATAACATTCGTCCAAAAATAGCCAAAGGAATGACCGCGAGTGTAGACTTACTTCATAGTTATTATTTGGCAATCCAGAGGACTCTGCGAGTGATTGACTTGCAGAGCCATCTATGGATGCAAAATGGGACTTCCGGGACGGTTTCGGAGGTGTCGCCAAGGGCTCCCTTGCGAAAGATGAAGGGGAACGTGACCAACCCATCTTTAACTAACCCTCTCAACCTCCAACGGAAGACGTAAGAATAATATCACTTGGGCCAAAGAATGTTTCATATCATCATGGCAACAATAGCAGAAAAACATTTTCTTGGGAAAAAAAATTGAAAAAATAATAACGAAACGGGATAATCTGTACCAAGAATTTTTCTCTGCACGAGGTTTCAACCTGTTAAACATTAGCATGCGGTTTGAAGGAATAATTTGAACATTTGAAGTGACCATAATATTTGCAAATGCAAAAAAAGTTCCTCTTGTCTATTATCGCTGAGAAAAATAAAATAATTACTCTGGCATCGATTTCGGCAATGTTCTGTTTTTCTCTCACGTAATCACAAACCCCTGGCTAGGCTTTACTCGGTATAGAAATGAACTGCTAGTTTAAAGCGAAATTTTCAAGAATCACAATCATATTAAGGTAAAAGATTGTTTTACATAAAATCTATGTTGATGAGGACGGAATCTTCTTTTTCATATTGGACTTCTACCACATGGACTTTTGTTGTACGTATATTAATCCGTAATAGACGCCTGTCTATTACAGGCGTTTGCATGCCTTGAGGGCGTCATGCCCCAGACGCAGAGAAGCATTTCACAAGCCTACAATCTGTCCAGTCCTATTCCACCCTAGAAAGAAGTAGTAGTTGTTAACAATCAATCAAACTTTCGAATAACATCAATGAATATGCCTTCGCATCACAATCCAGGATTACAGAAGATTTCGCACTCGTATCTTCTCAATGCAAAATATGCCTGAAAATGTACTATAAAAAGTCTGTTACCTGCATTAAACGTAAGACTAAATCATGCACACGCTCATCTGCTCTGTACGAATATCGCTTCTTCCTTTTTCGAGATATGAAGTCTTAAACTTGAATCTTTTTGCTTGGACGATACCTATATACAAAAGGCCTGCCTAACTAGAGACTTACAAATATGAAAGTCATTGACAAATAAATTTACACAATTTAACCTGAAGGTGAATTATTAAAAGCAGGGATACCTCAAATTAATGTAACAGTGAAACAATTGTTTAAGTCCAATGAGATTGGAACAGGAAAACATAGTCCTAATGCAAACAATATCTATATACACGAGTCCAAATTTGAACCTGCGATCTTAAAAACGCTAGGTCACGCGGTAACGACCAAACTCCTGTAACCTGCACATAAAGGATAAGAGCCTAAACCCTGATTGCTCCTTAACGGTCTGGTAAAATGCTGTAAACCATCTTGAGGTGTGTTGGAGTAAGTGTTCTTCACACTATGAATATGAATCTCCGGAGAAACGAAAAATATAAATTCGAAAATTATGGGGGCGGTTAGTAGGAACCGAAATCGCTATTTTGAGCGCTTAATCGTTAGATGGAAACGAAAAATGAATTTTAGTTAAAAAATTAATCTTTTAATCAGAGCCATTCGCTCATAAATCAAAGATTGAAATAAGCAAAAGGTGACGCCCACCGAACGAACTGCGTTGAGCATTACTACGTCATCCACCTCCCGCCCTTAACTTCAATGGCGGCAGAGTTGAAGGAAAAGTTGAGCGGAAAGGGAGGGGAAGTGAGTGGAGAAGAGGGAGGGGAGTGGAGGTGGGGACGGGAGGTCTGCCTGAAGAGATCCTGTCGCAACTACTACCATTGGCAGAGTCGGCAGTGTGCCCCCCATTGTGATAAGGCGAAGGAGCTTCGCGGTCTCAGTTGTGATTGGACGAAGTGGATGACGTACGAGTCCTTCGCACGCCCATTTTTCCAAAAGTTTCCCACTTTGCCCCCATTGTGATTGGGCGAAGGAGCTGCGCGGTCTCAGTTGCGATTGGACGAAGTGGATGACGTAGGAGTCCTCTGAACGCCCATTTTTTTGAAAGGGTTAAAAACGTTAGTTTTTCGCCGCGTACAGCTCGAGAACTAATTGACGGATCGAAGAACGGAAAAATACGTGTTTTTTCCCCTAAATTATTTACGTATTCGGTGAACTTTCTAAACAAATTTTTGGACAGATAAGTAATATTTTCATCTAAAACGGAACGAATTCGAATAAATTGGTAATACTGATAGTATCTCAGAAATGATAAACCAGGTTCTCGTAATCACCTTAATTGATCTCTTCCTCTTCATACCTTAATAAATGACCTCTCAAATCGCAGAAACCAAACGTTGGTGTCGTTAATTGATGTCATGAGTTCATTTTTACACGCATACGTTTCACGAATAATATTTTGTATTGTTCGGCAGAATGTTCGACTATTATAATTGCCGCAGATTGATGAACAAATCCTACTTATATCGACTCGATAATCATAATTTCATAACTAATGGAATGAATTTCGGGAGGAAAAGAGACGGGGTTAAGGGAATGGAAACATCCCGCGGCCAAGTAGGCGGCTTCCAGATACGTAGGCTGGAAGAGCACGTGCGGTCACGTGACCTTCATCCCCTCATCAAACCCCCCCCCTCTCCAAATCCAACACCCGCGTCAATTGTTCCCCTCCTCCCCTTCCCCACCTTGACCTGCACGTGTGCCCTTGTCACCGCAGAGGAACTGCCTGCACCGGACGGCGCGAGCGCCACAGGGAAAGGAACGGAGAGAAACGAAAACTCTCTGCAATTTATCCAATGCGGAGGAGTAAGGTGGTTGCGGACAAGCGGAAAGAACTGAGAATCCACAGGGATAGTGGACAGTGGAAGGGTTCAAAGGGAATAAAGCACGGTGGATAAGGGCATACGACAGCCTGAAACGGGAGGTAACATTCTAGGAATATAGAATAAAAAAAATTTATTTCTACTCAAATGCACCCTTAGACAAGGAAATTGCGTTCGAATATCCAGTCTTCCGGATGGAGTAACAGGGGACATAAAATTATTGCTACGGTCGCCACGGCAACGCAAGTCGCCATGGAGACGAGCGGAAGGATATTACGTATTCGGTCGAAGCTGCGTACGCACCGAGTTGCTATGGAAACCAAAGAAGCGTTACAAGCCATTCAAAGTTACGCATCCTTAAGGGCCGATTTTATGATTAATTTAGGTTAACATCAACGAACAATTTACACGGGTGTTAATTTAAAATGCCGATTACCCAAACTAACATTTATAAAAGGGATAAGAGTTAGACATTTAGTTGACAAGTATGTCCATAGCAGAAAAACATATTTCAATACTGTATTATTAAAATCATAATATCACTCTATAATAATTTTTATCATAGAGAATTTTAACAACTAACTATAATTCCGATTCACACACAAATACATAACGGACACTGTTGTCGGGGGCAACTTTAATCTTATGGGTAAACAAATATAACATAAGTCTCAAATATCAATAGAAAATAAAATATTTCATAAAATGGAAGAAGCAGAAATCCTAAGGGGGCGTATACTTGGAACCGAAACCGCTAATGGTCTACATGGAATCGTTAAACGGAAATGAAAAATGAATTTTAGTGAAAAAATTAATCTTATAACCGGAGCCAATCACTCATGAATCAAAAACTAAAATAAGCAAAATGTAAGGTAACGCCAACCGGACAAGCTGCTTTGAGGATTAATACGTCATCCACCTCCCGTCCTACTTTGTTGAGGAAGAACGGGAAGGGAGTGGAGGTGAGGAGGGGAGGTCTGCCTGAAGAGATCCTGTCGCAACCACTTCCATTGGCGGAGTCAGCAGTGTGCCCCCCATTGTGATAAGGCGAAGGAGCTTCGCGGTCTCAGTTGTGATTGGACGAAATGGATGACGTTCGAGTCCTTCGCACGCCCACTTTTCCGAAAGGGTTAAAAAAAAACATCAGTTTTTCGCCGCTTATAACTCGAGAACTAATGTTAGGATCGAAGAACGGAAAAATACGCGTACATTTATTTTACAAACTCTATCAGACACGACAGTAAAAAAGTATGGTAAACGACCTTATTGTTAGAGGTATGAATTGCTACAGTCTAGGGGGATTAGAGTTTTATGCCACCATGTAAATGTGAATGACTTTTGCCTCGTATAACTTATCCTAGCATATATATATGGGAGTTTTGAAGACTGTTCCCGTACTAATAGGCCCTTTAGACCGGGAGGGAAGGTATAAGGATAGGATTGGAAGGGATGGGGGACGCTTACTTACCGGAGAAATTATTAGAATTTTTTATAAGGACTTTTGGTAACTTAAGGATGTCAACAAGATTTGTACAAATATACAAAACATTTGTGTAGCTTTTCTTGAATACATCTCTTGTAACAGTTTTAAAAAACGTGAACTCTGTAGCACCTGTCCTAGATGACATTAATATTCATCACTAAATGAAGAGCAACTGCGCACCCAGATATTTTTTCATCTGCGTGATATTTTGCAAAGTGTAACCAATATGTTATTTTAATCGGTATATTTTCAATTTTATAAGCCCCCCATATTAGTCATCACATATATACATCCTATAAGTAGCCATATCAGATTTACAGACAAAAATAGTCATCAATTTTTAGGCCTATGCTAAGTTAGTTATGTGTCACAGCACAGATTAAATAACCTTTCTTTTCTCTTTGGTCTCGTCATACTCGAGTAAAATGATGCCACGAGGTTTTCCTATTTTTCCAATTGCTGCTACCATGTGACTTGTCAATGATTAATTTGTTTTTTTTTTTTTTTAGAGATCTAAGGGGAGGGGGGGGGGGGCAGGGCCCCTTCCACCCCGACGTGGGCGCGCCACTGATAAAGAGTATCCATTTGTGTACGTGGAGTATTGATTCACCCCCTGCCACACACCCTCGTAGGAGCTTGAAGGGTGCAACACAGCGGATGTATGGATTATTACGATTGCATGAGCCGACACCGGGTTTCTCTTCGCTCCTCCCCAGTTCCCTGCCGAAATCCAAACATCCACAGCTCCACCCCGCTAATTATGGTAGATGTGGCCTCTTGTAATTACAAAATCCTTGGGAAGAGCGTAGGCATAATAAGTCTTTGAAGAGTTTCACCAGAGTGTTTGTGGTCACTCTGACTTCCCGTACCACAAAACTCGAAATGAGAAGCCGCTGGAAGGCAAAGAGAAATGATTTTTTCCTCACATAAGTGGTTATCCTCGCGGTATCATCTCCGCGAGATGAAATAAGTTTCTTCCTTAAGTACAACAGCGAGGAAGCCACCAACTTTGTAACAAGCGAGGGATTAAGTAGACTGAGGCAACGGAAAAAAGATCGCGGAGGATCAGAACTTTTCATAGGGTGGTAAGACATCAGTCAAAGTTGTGGGGGGTAATCCGCTGTAGACAAGTGGAGTTTTTTCTTTTTTTTAATACATATCATTTTTTTTCTTCTCCGAAACCTTATAAGGTCTGATCAGGATTCCGAATTAATGGTGTGTAGGTAGACACCGATCAATTTATATGCAAATATGAATTGGTTTTTCGCGGAAAGAAGCTCGGGGTTATCTTTAATATCTAGATCTACATTTTACTCCCAGTGATCGACCGCGAGGACGTGTGGCAGGGGGTTGTAAATAAACCAGCCGTGAAATCGAGTTTTAGCTAAAAATATTTAATTATCATCATCATCGGTCAACAATCGTCCACAATCAATCAATCGTCAATCGGTCAACAATCACTGGTTTGACGCAACCCTTCACTCGATTTTTCTATCGGACAACCTCTTTATTTTATAATAACTTCTATTTTGCTGCAATCCTGGGGTTCCACGGAGTGGGTGGCGTATTTCTTAGGTTATAATGTTTGGTATGCCATCTTTTAATAATGTCATATAATTTAATTGCCATTCACTGCTTCAAATTTAATAATTTGTGAACGTAAATATATTAGACTAGTGAAGACATTAATTATGGTTTATATATCACGATGACTATTCTTTTCGATGAATTTAACCGTACCACCTTTCTTGAGTATCAAATACTTCGGTTAAAAAAACGAAAAAGGCTAACTTTTGTTCGGTTAATTTAATCATACCCCCCGAATTCCGAAAAAATTAGGTAAAATCAACCGATAAATCTAGTTTTTCTTGATAAATTTTATCGCACATTTCGATAATTTTCCCCAAATTTTTTTACTGAACACTTTTGATAGAAATAACTGTGGCATTCAATGTTCCATATAAACTGAACTTTTTCATAAAATTTATCAAATATGATAAATTAGATCCATTTTTTTCAGTGTATCTACATTAGGTACTCCTTCTAAATCCGTAACAATAATCTTTCCTACTTCCAAACCACGTTTAACACTTCTTCATTCACCCACGTTTAATTTCACTGCACTTCCTCCATACTCCTCAAATTTTCTAAGGGTTTTTATCATCCTCTTTCCCCAAGGCCTCAGTGTTTTTCGAAGCTAAGCTCTACGCTAAGCTTTTTACCAAAAGTCCCTCCTTACGATTCCTCGCACCGCCAAAAATTAGAAAATTCAAGAAAATACTTCTCAATGGATTGACGTGCATTGGGAAAGATTTTCCACTCGAGAAAGGAAGTTTCAGCGAAGATAAGACAATCAGCGTGCGCTGTCACGGGAAATTCGAAAAATAGGATTTGACATGCTGAGGGTGGATCAAAAAAAGAGTGGAAATTCGAAGTTCACCATTTGGTGTCTTAATCAGGAAGTGTATCCCGCCATCGTGTATCGAAAATAACGAGGTTGTGGCGTCACAGCCTCCGAGGTTCCAATTTGAATTTTTAATTGAATTTGAATTCTGTATATAACTGAAATTTTCGTCCAATACAGAAGGAACTTTTTCCAAGGATCTGTCGTCAGAAATACGTCACATTCGTGTCTCGACTACGCAGAGTTCCTAAAAATAGGCTACAGATTGGATTTGTAACGGGTATTGCGCTCACGTGTCTTAATGTCTTACAGTGACAGGAAAAACGTGGCCTGTCTTAGCCTCATATTAGTAGGCCACTTCAGGAAGTCCTGGCTGCCTAAATTTTGTGGGTTCCTATTCCACGACGCAAAAATAGGTGTTGTGCTTATCTTTGAACAAGGAACTAATTTTAGTCTTTAGATATAATCACAGTCGTTGCAGCGCCTATTAAAACCAAGTTTACTTAAACGCGGTCTACAGTCATTAATTATACCCATAAACAATTGATAACGCAGAGGCGATGGCAACAATAGAAACACATTATGTGGTTCAAACACTTTTGGCCAATAACATGTTTTAGTATTACGAAAAAACTTTTGCTACGGTCTATATTTTTTCCATAATCCTCACTCCTGTGAGCTATAACCAGTCTTTTCTGATTTCAAAACAAAGCTGTTAAATCTGAGGCTAAAACTTAATTCTTTAAATCCTCCCAGAAGTTAATACACCTCGTTGAGCATTAGGAGGCGCTGAAGTTTATTTTCGACTGTACAGACTCCTTTTATTGAATAAAAAAAATAAATGGGACATATTACTGTGGTATACTCTTACCCACAAGGACGTAATATAAAAAATTTAAGTTGATTATTTCGGCCGTAAAATGGGACTCGAAATCTTTCCTCCCTAGGCTTCATTGTCGGCCCGTCATAAATGTCTACACTGTCAAGCTCCAAATGATTAGATTTTGTGTTAACACTATTTTTCCTTAGGAAGCAAGCAGTTTCCGATTGGAGGCTTAATGAACAGCAAGTTTAAGAAAAGAAGGCAGTCATTTGAGCAAAAGTAAACAGAAAAAAAAAGAAATCCTCGTTAAGTTCTTTAGAGTGGTATTATTGAATGCTGTTTACGGCTCCCCCTTTCTCGTGTTGACTCTGTCCTCAAGGGTTCGTGCAAATGGCCCTAGGATTCATCGTCGGCTCGTAGACACGACAAAGACTTGTCAGGGTGGGGGGAAGGAGAAGTGGGGGTCGGTTGAGACTCAGCTACCCCTGTTTCGTTCGCTAAGGATCAATTAACGGCGTCCCATTTCACTGCCGTGTACGACCGACATCGTTTCTTCACACAACGGAGGGAATCAAAGTTCTCAGATTCTCCGGCAAACATTCGTTCCTTTTACATTCGAGGGTTACGCCGGGCGACAACCACTCAACAGCACACAGACTAGTCCAATAGAGCACATTTTGATGGAATATCATCACAACCAATTGTAATTTCTGAGACATCTTTCTATACGGTAAAATCGAGCCTTATTTTGACTTTGTAACTTCCACAAATTTTGTATATTATTAAATGCAGATTCGTTATTTTAACTGTTAAAATCACACTATTTATAACTTTGGCTACTTAAGAGGTGGGTGGAAAAAATACAGATTACGAAATTGTAAAGTGAATGGAATGTTGATGATAAAATAGTAAGGACAATCTCCACATATTAACATAAAAAGACCATTTCCTTCTTAAATAGTGTTGCGTGCTCGTCAAACACTCCGCACACATCAATAATTATTAACATGGATTCTTCATACAAAGAAAAGATACAGCAATGGGCATTGGAAGACACTAAAATTACATCGTAATGAGTTTCCAGCGATATAATTACTGTTAAGAAAGTAGGTACGTACATTAAATAAAGGGAATTTATTTAAGAAGTGGGGGAGAATAGATAGAAGATGCATAAGCAGGATAAAGGAAATTAAATGAATGGGAAAGAGTTTTTCCAAGTTGATTATGATTGGAGGAGGTTGAAAAATTGGGAGAATGTTTTAAAATTATTGCCAGGATCGTGGCTAAGACAGACAAAACATTAGAAAGGTAGGTATATATTAAATGGTGGCAATAGAGTTGAGTACTATGTTGAAATGAATTGGAAACCCATATAGGCAAAGATTTTTACTCAAGGACCTAAGTGCCAACCTTGTAGAATCTCTCCATGGTACAACAGAACCGGAAGTAAAATTTGTGATTTCCATGATTTATTTTGTTGACCCTCATTTAAATTTTTAAGCCTAAAACATTACATTTGGCACCATTTAACAGAAGGCAAGACTTCAAATATAACATGGTGGTGAAATTTCATAAAAACTTACCCTGAACGGAAGAATATAAGTATAAACGAATCTGTAACTTAATCTGTAACGAACCTACAGCAGAATGAGTAACTTGTAACAGTTGGGAGAGAAATAAATGCTAGAAAGATGCAGATTAACATAGAAGTTATCTCTTCGAAAGGGTAAGATTTTACCCAAATGTTATAAAAACAATTTTATACACGGCAAGAAGTAGAACAGAAAACTATACAGTTTTACAGTTATCAGATTTTTAATTCACTAAACAATTCAAATCACAGGGTCAGGAACGTCTTTTCCTGGACAGGACGCGGGTATTGTTTGATTGAATTTGTATTATTTGCTTTACATCAAGCCTGAATCTCTCCATCTGGTTAAATCAATACTAGACAAGGGAAACAAAATGTTGAAATTGCCCAATAATTTCTGTTTATTCGACGCAGAATAACCAACTTTGTGAGATAGGGAAATGAAAAAGTTTATTCATCCCAGTAAAACGGCACCGAAGACGTAAAATGCTTATTGCAACTTAAAATTTCACGAAAAAGAACCAAATTAAATTGTTTGGAGAATATGACTGCAGTATGGTAAAATATTTTTTAAAGGACACCTTTCTCTTTCAGCAATTCATTTCAGGATCATGAACAGGATATGTTCTGAAATGATGTTAAGCAGAAGCGTAATGGTTAGTAAGAGAAAGAATTATTTGTGAAGAGTGCCTTTGAAAACCTCCAGGTCTCGCGAGTTATAGCACAGGGAAAAACAAAAAAGAAACGTAATACGAATACACTGGAGCGAAAAACAAGAGGCATGGAAACGATTCAGGGTGTTAAGGGATCTAGTTGCTTAATTGAAAATTTTAGCGTGGTGGGAGATCAAAAAACAGCCGTTTGACGACAAAACGATCCTTAAACATTCTCCCCCTACCCAAGGGTGGGGAAGGGCTTTCAGAGCGCTTTCAAGAACCTTTGATTACCAGCGCAGTATGTTGGCAAGGATTTGAGAGATTAATTAAGTAATCACGTGGAGAAATATTTGAGCCAGTTCCAACATATTTTTTTTTGAAGTTTCATGAATATTTCTTTAAAAGGAAAGAGATTACAGTTTAGTTGCGAGCTTAATTTTGAGAATTGAATGGGGCGTGAAATGGAAAAAAAAACTCATGTCTGGCAATGTTCATTCAACTAGCTCAATATGGTTGAAATGAGTTAAGACGTTTTGCAAAAATGCCTTAAGAAAAACATTCATGAAATAAACTGAAAAAAGAAGGACATTCAGGATGTAAATTGTCCTCATAGCCACAGGACAGAGGCAACTCCATTCTGGATGGTAATATGCACTCATTATAGGTTTAGGACGTGGAAATCACGAGCGCTATGAGAAATTTCCGGATTGCTCATCTCCGCAAAAATGTCTTAAGGAGGCTCGAAGTATGAATTATGAAGTAGATGTCATTTTTGAGAAATTTTCAGGACAAATCATTTTTTGGCCCTTCTAACGATTGAAAATGAAATAATTTGGCCTTTCCATAATATCTTTGAAGAAAAAAGAAGTTGAAAATCAGATATTTTATACGTGGCTACACGGCAGAGCATAGCTATTGCATTAAAATTTGCAGATTATTAAGGTAAAGAGAAATGTCGATTTGACGAAAAACTTATATGAGATGCGAAATTTTATGTAGAATTTAGCATTGTAGAAAAGTGCTCGCCTTACCACACTTGTTTAATCGATATTAGTAAATGTTTGCTCGAAAAAAAACAGAAAAGCCTTAGTTACACGAAAGTGGCGCTACAGTATGTTGTTATCATTAGCAACGGTACTTGTAACGGAACGTACTTACAAGCTGATTTACCAACTTAATTTAGAAATATACCTTACCAAGGTCATTCTCGAATTATTATGTAATTTAAATATTTCATCAGTTATTGATATGGTGTAATTAATACATATGCTTTCAAATGGTAGCAGCGTCATTGTTGCCAAAAATATTCAAAAATACGAATATTAATAAAATTCAAAACAAAGAGTTGTATTTGCAAGGGAATAGTTTAAAACTGAGTGAGAAAATATTTAACCTATTTTAGAATACGTATTAGCGGGATTGAGCATGTATTCTCACTTTGTAAATTATACGTGACAACAACACGTCAGTCATGTTCAGAAGTGAGTTAAAAATAGAATGCGACTACAAAACGCTATAAAATAGCATACTCATACAATTATTGTGCATGCGTTATCACCCTATAGATGATTTTCCATATACGTGTTTTTCTGGATTGGTATTTAATCACTAAATAACATAGCTCTTTTATGGGATATTGAATCGCGGAGTCACGGTCCTTAATATCGTAGCTAACATTCAGTTCCCCGTTGACTGTGAGGTATGGCTTCAATGTCATTCATAGGCTACAATGCGTGAGACCACTCCAGTACCTTCGAATCTCTTTCGTTAGAAGTAGTGGATGGAAGCGGCCGTTACATTGTGGAAGTCCATTGCTAGCAGGTGAAAAATGACTTTGCAATCCCACTGTTAAAAAAAGGAATTTATTGAAGAATAGTTCCGCTACAATGTAGCATATTCAGGTATAAGAATTTTTACACCTTAAGATATTACAGTGTAGCGAAACTATTTGTCAATAAATTCCTTTTTTAACAGTGGAATTGCAAAGTCTCTTTTCACCTCTACCTCTTTCGTCAGAGTTGACAGTCTCCTTCAGGCATCACATAGGCTCAGGACAAAACATTTTACTGATCCAAGTAGGTATAGACCAAAATGGACGCATTATACGCAAGGAAATCGAGGAAAATCGGACCAAATTTGCATTATTATGCAAAATTATGATTTTATTCTTAAAAGCTTCGTCTGGTTTGTGTGGTAGAGGTTCTAGTACCGGCAAAAATTGAGAGAAACGAAATAGTTGCTAATATGAACAATTTTATTCATAAGCTATGTATGAAATTGAATAAAATACAAAATTGAGAAAAATCTCTAGCAATCAGTTCGGCATTTTTTCTGCTACAGATACCAATGACTCTTGGATGAATTTTGCCTGACCGCGGCGCGCATACTCAAACTTCGCAGTGCAGTGCCGTCTGCTTCAGTGTAAATTGTAGCTTACCTTTGGCCAAAATATACACCATGTCCCAAAATATTGACAGATTTGGACCAAAATTCGAAATATTAACCAATATAGACTACAAGCAAAAACATCGACATTCTTTGATACATACCATATGGGACGCCTGGTGCTCTCCCCTGAGCTACCAATGGTTTTCTACAAAGATACGATGCTCAGAAAATCTTAGGGATTTGGTTTCGCTGAAAAAGTAAAAATAATCCTCTCCCGGATTTGGACTAGGTGTGAAGTGTTCCGACGGACGACCCACCGAGATACCACGTCACCACAAAGTTATTGATACACTTCGAACAGTGTTCAACCCAGAGATAGATCAGATTTCCGAAGACAGAGGTCACTGGCTTTAAGAATGAAGCCCAAGTACTAGTTGTAGTAGCACATTTAATATTTTATGAGCTTCAAAGTTTACACGTCCAGAAAGTAATCTCTGGACGTGGCTCCGGCTGGATTTTGGACGCGGCTGTTCTAGTGTCGTAATTTAGCATATGCACACAAGTTTCTCCGAGAGAATAGAAATACCGTATTTACTCGTTTAAGCCGCGCACCTTTTTTCCCGAAACACCGGTGAAAAAATAGGGGTGCGCGGCTTACACGCCTCCTCCAGATTTTCGTGTAAACCGCACACTATTTTTCCTCAAATTCCTGTTGTTTTTTCTCCTAAGTTTCGCATTCTGTAAACATATCAACGTTTATTGGTAGGTATGGTCTAGTAGTAAATCGTACAATGTAAAGTATTCTGAAATTTCGAAGTAATTTGTAATAAAAATCCAAAAGTCTGAGCGTACGACGGTACTTGAAAACGCTAGATCCGAAGAACCGCTAGATCCGAAACACCACTTGACAAAATAATAGATTTATCGTGTATAGATCGTACTTAGGACAACACTTTGTAGCACTGATATGTATTTAAATCTACATTGTATCCTGTAAGCTGCCACAAGGGGTCGGCGTCTTTATGTTTTTTCAATGTCGTAAGCGGAGTTTGTTTCAGTGTCACGTATCTGTAGCAACATTTTTACGCAATAGATAGCTCCTTTTGCATACACATTAAAGCTACATTGCAAAGACACGACAAAGAATTTGTTACATAGTGGCAAGAGTCGTATGCTGAGAGATTATACCTTCTGACTATCCGTGCGTGAGTGTAGTAAACGAGTTCGAATCGATCATTTAGCATTTTAAAATAATTTGCAATTATCACCCTAAAAATGAATTCTGATGTGAAATTGCGATCGTTTCCCGTGAGTACAAAACAACATATTATAAGCGATGCCGAAAAAGTAGAAAATCGAGCTGCAGAAAGGAAATATGGTGTATCTGAATCTAGCAGTGACGAAAACTAAAAATGGGAACTATTACGATATGAATATTCATTAGTGATTTACGATTCTATTTCCTCGAATATGTTTTTCTTTAGTTTTATAAGAATTATAATTGTTATTAAATTGAGCTTAGTTGTTTCCGTGTGTTCCCAAGACTTTCCGGTGTTGTTAAATCGTTCAAGTCCACAGCTACTGCGCAGAGAGCAGACGAGACCACCGCTATGGTACGGATGGCGTTCTGCTTTTATTTGTTGATATGCCAACGGATTTCCGTAACAATAAAGTAATCACGGGTTGAAATTGTACATATTTCTGCAATTATTCCAGTTAAATGTTTTTTTTGAAAAGATGCCATTTTTATAGTTGGATGATGTGTCGTATGTAACTGTGATTACTGTGAGATGCTACGAGAAAAAGATGCATAGTAAAAGAGGCCGTGGAGGTCGTGCATCGATGCACGACGCGATGACGATCGTGACGATATTAACACGTAATTAAATCAATTAATGAGAAAGACGTACATGTAATATAGGCACAGCATTTCTCTTAAAGAACGTGCATTCATGTTATGACAAAATGATGCAGATTCAAGAGCAAAAAAAATAATTTTCTGACAAATAATTTTTTTCCTCACGAGCCTTTTCGAAAATAGGGGTGCGCGGGATACACGAGGGCGCGGCTTACACGAGTAAATACGGTAGAACAAATGCCAATTCGAGACAGCCAAATACTGTTTTGTTTTCCATTTTGTGCTGAGAATGTTCAAGTTAATTAACATTTCTCGCCACGCGCTCAGTCGAAGTATTGTTGTAATTCACGACAGTGCTCGATCACGATCAGAAAATTTGCCAACACAATTCCTGTGAAGGATTTCGGCTGGCTTGGGACGATTTCGGCCATAACACTCAAAGTCCATGCCTTGCTCTCATTAATTTTTATCTCTTCTTTTACGCAAAAATTCGTTCAATGAAGTTAATGACGTGAAAGAAGCAGCAACGACATGCTTCTCATTGCTGGCAGTAGCCTAAAATGTAGTGAGGATGACGTTAATGGAGCCTGCTCTAAAATATAAAATAATGACGGTAGAAACTATGTAAAATATTGTACAATGTGCAAATCGTGACGGAAATAATTTTAATAAAATCTTTTTTCGCTTTTTAATTTGCTTTATGGAACATGTTTTAACGACGCCTTTGAAATATCGCACCGTTCATTCCAAAAATGCCTTCAATGCCTTGGGCAGGATTCAATACCGGTACCTTTGCGTTATCTGACCAGAAGCTAGTTAAACGGCCTCTATTATCCCCTGGCGGGTGAAATTTACAACACAGTGTAATGGATACTAGTTCCTTTCCTCCTTTGCAGCCTGTGCATTTGCAGAAAGATCTAGCAGACAGAAAACCGCCCAACTTGGGTTTTGCTGGATGTATACCGAGAAATCTGTTCCAGATACGAACCCGGAACCCGTTTAAGAGAATCCCAAAACTCTACCCACTTGAATAAAATTCCTTTGGATTCATATTTGTAAAAATCGTTCTCAAGCGTTCAATCCATCTTAGTGAAGCTTAATCAGAATCCTTATCTAAATTCACGCCATGTTTAAAACTTGGTTTCCTTCTTTGAAGCAACTGCCAACGAGCAGAAATTTAACTTCCGGGAGTTAAGTGTGTGAGTAATACTATACCATCCACCTCCCATAGATATTCCGAGAGAGAATATCCCTTTGAAAGTTGTCATGGCTTCCAATTCTCAGGAAAGGAGAAGGTTCGGAATGGATTCTTGGTCTGGTGCTTCCCTCTCATAACTTATTCATCCATTCGAGATAGGTTCCTTCCGAGGAGAAATTTGCATCCCATTAATCGCTTCGTCTCACTCCCATTGTTGTGCGCAAAAATGCTCATGAGTGACATTCCCAGCACGATTTTGTTCTTTGATTCGCAGCACCGGAGGCCCTTCAACTGTGATATTTCATGCGTCAAATGATCGATCGATTCCAGAGAGCTTTAAGTCATCGCATCACAATTCATAGTACTTTAGGTAGCAGACAGAAATTCAGGAAAATAGGGTGTTGAAACGAGGTTCTAATGCCAATCTTAGCAATAGAACTTAAAAGTCACCAGTAATGTGTCTGCAGATTTGCAGGCTGAAAGTAAAGTAGACGGAATTCGGGTTGACAACCTCATAATCATTCCTCTATTGGGTAATTTTCATATTTCACAGCAGATTTTTTTATGCCATCGCGTGTTTTAGGTTTCGTAAAATTTGGCGATGACGTAGGTACCCACTGGCTACGACGATTATGTAATGGGGTCGGGCGTTTACTCGGAACCGAAATCGCGATTTTGTACACGAAATTGTTACATGGTAACGAAAAACGAAGTTTAGTGAAAAAATTAATCTTCTAACCACAGCCATTCACTCATAAATCAAAAATTAAAATAAGCAATAGGTGTCGCCCACCGAAAAAGCTGCTTTGACGTCATATTTCTCCCGTCCTTGACTGATTTTATGGGAAAGGGAAGGGAGCGGAGGGGGGTTCTCGGAAGGTCTGCTCGAACAGATGCTGTGGCAAATGCTCCTATTGGCAGAGTCAGCTGTGCCGCCCCCCATTGCGATAAGGCGATGTAGCTTCGCGGGCTCAGTTGTGATTGGACGAAGTCAATGACGTCAGAGGTTGCACCACGCCCACTTTTCCGAAAGGGTTAAAAACATCAGTTTTTCGTCCTTTGTAACTCCAGAAATAATTGACGGATCAAAAATCGGAAAAATACGGGATTTTTTTATTTTACAAACTCTATCAGATCCGGCAGTAAAAAATATGGTGAACGACCCCATTAAGCTTTCTTTAGTATTCATTTGGGGTAGATTTTCATGGAACTGAGGAAGGGTGAAATGAAACCTGCCGTCAGCGTTAGTCTACTCTTAACGAAAGTCTCCAGAAAGAGTTCCATTTCTATTGCTTAAATGTTCCATCCGGCGAACGAAGTACTGAACTCGGGAGGATATTTATAATAATGAATAGTAATTTATTGCTTTCTGTTTTGTACAGTATTTTACAACACATTTTAAACAAAAGAAGGAACTTTTGGTGATCACAAATATTAACACCAGTGCGGGAGTAACCAAAAGTTACCGTGCAAAAATAGAAGAGTAACTAAAAATAAACGTGTACCAAGTTGACATCAGAACTTCACTTCAAAAAGTCACTGTTTTATTATTAATTAAATTAATTCTAACCCATATTTATAAAGCTGTGTTTGGTCAAAAGAAACAATTTCATGAGAAATATTCAAAATTATTTCAATATCATCCAATTTGAAGAGCAATATTTTGACTTGTCTTAAGAAAAAAACCTTTCTTTTCATTTGTACATGCAGTGGAAGTAGGTTAAAGATCTTTGGTGATAAATACACAAAACTTCTCTGAATTGAGGTAGTAAAAAAGGCCTCGGGGGCAAAACATTGGGTAAAATACGAAAGTTCCATTTCTATTGTCTTGAGGGCCGCTTCACACGATGCAATTTTTTGTGCAATTTCTTGTACAAACGAATGTATAAACTGAACGAAATTGTATGTTTGTATGAATGGAAATGGAACAGGTTCTATTTTCCGTACAGTCATTCAGACATTCGCACAAGCGTCCACACAATTTGCCGCTTTACACGGTACAATTTCCTCATACAAGCGTTTGTACAAGAAATTGTACAAAAAATATATATGTATAAAAGATACACTATGCCAAGCGAATTATTACTCCGCATGTAAAATTTTTTCAACAGTTTATGGACAAATAAATAGCGTAAAAGTAGAATTTTCAGGTCGCAAAAAAGTGGAAGAGAGTGATGAAATCGATATGTAAAAGTAATTGTTTTTATTATCCTCTTCCGGAGTTCCACGACAGGTTTGATAATGCACTTTTCCGCTGAGCACTTAAAAGTGGACCAGTATACTAATGAAAATCTCTGCCACTGTTAGGGCTCGAAGCCGGGCTCTAAGTGTAATGGTTCTGTAATCATTACCCCAACCCATTCAAGCTTTAATACGGGTTCCTATCATAAGTATGTCCAGTTATATAAGCATCTTATGTCTACGAAACTCTCATAAAAGGATATCTTAATTAAACTCTCGCGGCCGTTAACGACCGTTTACGTAGATTTCGGTCAACTGTAGGGAAATTAACGGGGAAATGAATGAGACGCCATTTATACTAAAAGTCCGAACGCGTTAGGAAAATGAGAAATGATCATTGCTTTGAATGCCTGTAATTTTAATTTATTAAATATCCTCGTCGCCATGGTAACACGGCTCGTTTAAAAAAAAACCCTGAACTCATTGCCTAGTAAGCAACAATGTGATCCACCCGCGTGCATTTCCCTTCCCTAAAAGAGGTCATAAAAAGGAAATAACCCTCATTAATACAGAGATACAATATTTCAAGCATTCCTGAGGGTTCCATAACTTCCGGAAAAACAGCCAATGACGTCGTAAAAATGACGATCGCTATTGGGATGAGAAATTCATACGGCCACCCCTCTTCCAATTCCCTGTTCTGTAACCGCAAAAAGAAACGATCCCTCCCGGTTATCACTCTATCCCAAGCTATTAAAAAAATTTAATGTGTACACCACCGTCATTAAACTGTATTTATTAGGTACAATATACGTAAAAGAAGAAGAGGGATATTAGTAGTTGGTCGCATGCGTGGATGAAAAAGGGAATATTCGGTCGAAGGCCCTCGCAGTACCAAAATATTATAGTTCTTTTTAATTTTTTCAAAGTCTGATTTAGCTAACAATTAAAATTTTGAAATTAAAACATTTTATTAAAGGCCGGCAGTGTTAGCAGGCATGAGCATCCAAAGGTCAAGTATACGAATTACCCCTAGTTTGAGTACGGATATTAGGACTTTGGGTTAGACAAGAAATAAGTTTGGTTCAACGGTGCGATTTACCAAAACAGTCACAGTCTTGCAATAGAACGCCACTAATACTACAATCTAGTTACTGGAGTCCAAAACACATGCGATCAAAAGGATTCTTAACGCTTTTACGAATCAATATTTCTAAATTGTATTTAAATTAGAAATGAAAGGTATCGTACATAACACGTTTAAAGCAGAAGTCAATGAACATTCATCGAACGTGTTTCTCTCTGCGTGAAAAATCATTGGCTTCGCATCACATTCAGTTAAATCAATTAAAATATTAGATTGATAGTTATGTTTCACATTATTATATTTTATTACAAAATATCAACAAACGAAGTTTAGCAATTGGTAACGTATTGTCTGAATATAATATTTGTTCAGTACCAATCACCTACTTAAAGCATCTTTGATCACCCATACCTTCGTCTCATGAGATATACTAAACTATATTCGCTAAACTAAGCTTTTGGGAAGCCTGTGACCCAAATCTTTGTCTTCTTTAGGTGCAACTGGCTTAATTTTTTCTTTTTTACTCACAACAATACAATTATTAGCTTTTATCTTCCTTATCTATCAATTTGAAATATCCTGATACCTCCAAACATATATTCTATTGACGGATCTTACCAAACAATCGTCAAATAGGTAAAAATACGCGTAAAATTCTATTATATTTTAATTCTCTTTATTTTTCTCTCTGCAAGAGGCCCTCTCTCGAAGAGGCCATTTCACTAAAAAAAAGATTAGCATTTAAAGCTGGAAATACAAGTTTGAAGGTAAGAACGCTCTTCATTCGAAGTTACATTTGGAGCATGCTTCTTTATGACAGTGGAGGATGAACGCCGGAGGAAAACGAACAATGGAAGCAGTCGAAATGTGGTGCCACAGAAGAATTGAGCGCAAAAAGAATCAACCGAGGAAAAAAGTCTTAAGAAAAGTGGAAGAAAAGAGAAGTTGGGAACTTTTGAGAAAAGACAACCTAATCAGACATATCCTTAGACTTGAAAGTCGGATGAAGGGGTGATCTTCGGGGAAAAGATAAAACGGAAGAAAGGTAAAGGAACACTTCCATTTAGAAAAGCAAGTTTCTTACGTATGGCGTGAGATAAAATAATCACGTAGATACGAATATGTTAGACGATAGGTGAATATAGTGAAGAACTGGGTCAAACTAAACCAAGTTGATTGTTGGATAGTGACGGTTATAATTTGTTACCAATTAAGTTGGCACCAATAATCTTTAACGGAGCGACAGCTAGATATAATATGGCTTCGTTCATTTTAATAATCACATCGTGAATGGGGGCGTTTAATCGGAACCGAAATCGGAAATTTGTACACGAAATCGTTAGATGGAGACGAAAAAAGAATTTTTGTGAACAAATTAATTTTCTAACCACAACCGTTCACTCATGAATCAAAAATTAAAATAAGCAAAAGGTGACGCCCACCGAAAAAGCTGCTTTGATATCATTTACGTCATTTTCCTATCGTCCTTGACTGCTTTTAGGGGAAGGGAGTGGAGGGGGGTTCTCGGAAGGTCTGCTCGAACAGATGCTGTCGCAACTGCTCCTATAGGCTGAGTCAGCTGTGTCCCTCCCATTGCGATAAGGCAAAGTAGCTTCGCGAGCTCAGTTGTGATTGCACGAAGTTGATATACGTCAGAGGTTGCACCACGCCCACTTTTCCGAAAGGGTTAAAAACATCTGTTTTTCGCCGCTTATAACTCGAGAAATAATTGACGGATCAAAAAAACGGAAAAATACGGGTCTTTTTATTTTACAAACTCTATCAGATTTGGCAATAAAAATAATGTGGTAAACGACCCCATTAATTATTACGTCACAATATGGTAATTTCCTTCATCAAATTAAACGGAATTCATTATTTGCGATTAGTGCCCTACCTTAAATGTTTCCGTTTTACGCAAAAGGTTTGGTTTGAGAAATCACAGATTAATAGATGATTAAAATGATATTTTAAGCTCATCTGAAAAAGATCAGAAGTGGCGTGATGCGCTGACTAGTTACTGACGTAACAGGCATATAGTTTATATCGCATAGAAAATATTCGTCTCCTGAGCTTATCTTTTTATTTCAGAGCCCCTCACGTCTAGTGAAAATGTAATTATCATAGCCTATAAAAACTATCAAATTTCGATAAGTCTCCTCCGTTAATCACGGTATTAATAGTCGTTTTATAGGCTCCATGGCATATTGATCGTAGAGTGTTCTGCTACTGCAAAGAATGGCCTGAATTTCGCGGGACTATGGGCCAAATTCACTGCGCGCTTACAAGGAGACCTCGCGAGAGTGATGTTCGGGATCCGAATGCCGATATTATTTTCGGAAACTATAAAGGAAATGTAGAAAAAGTGTCACGGCTTTCTTCCCCATAGGCCCGGGTTCGAGAGATAAAAGCAAGTAAAGATTTGGCGCGGAATGAGTACCTTTGAGTGAGGTTGCGTCTTCATAGAAGTATTCACAGATCTTCGAAATCCAAACCTAATGCGTCTGGCAGCATGTGAGCCTGTAATGGGAAAATAAAATCTCCTAATTCGCGTCGTAAGTCCTCGGTCCATTGAAAATCCATAAAATGAGTTGAAAAAAGAAAATATACTAACGTAACTGACTTAAATGAATGGGGATGGGTTGTAACATTGATTCCTTAAATTATAAGAAAGAAAAAAAATTGACTTCACCGGGACTCGAACCCAGGTCGCTCGGGGTAAAAGTGATTGGCCGCGCGCCTCAACGCACTCGGCCACGCTGGGTGTTGAAAACGCGCCCTCACTCAAAGGTACTGATTCCGCGCCAAATCTTTACTTGCTTTTATCTCTCGAACCCGGGCCTATGGGGAAGAAAGCCGTGACACTTTTTCTACATTTCCTTTATAGCTTCAGAAAATAATATCGGCATTCGGATCCCGAACATCACTCTCGCGAGGTTTCCTTGTTAGTAAAATGAATAATAACTCTTAAATTAATCAACTGAATAAATAATTTTCATTGATAAATAAAATATGATCATAATACAATAATTTAATAGCTCAGATGCTAGTAAAAAAAAAATGTAAATTGGAGGGGTGGGCGGAGGCCTTCTGGAGCCCCCCTGGCACTTAGACCTCTTTAGATCCATTGTGCCAACCCACATTTAACCTGCCGCCACTTGCAGACAGGGGACAAGAACACCACGGTAGAGGTATGGAAGGGGGACACCCATCCAACCTCCGTCCGGACCCAACGTTGCTTAACTTCGGTGATCTGACGGGAACCGGTGTATCAACGTGGCTAGGCCCTTGCCCCAGATGCTAGTAAATTAGCTTTAAAAGAGTGCACCGTCTGCTTGGAAACGTCCGCAGCACCACCTAGTGGCAGGTAGAGGAAAGAGTGTCACGCCACACGTATGATTTACCGGCATGCAAATAGTTTGCCGTCGCGTTTTCGCGACGTTGAATCTCTTCCCTTTTTAATTGACGAGGAAAAATACTTAAGGTGATTTCAGAATCGAAAGGCTTAAAATATGCACTCTAGAGGTGATTATCTTTTGATAAAGACGGTAAAAAAGGAAAAAACCCTATTATGTTACGACACAATTTCTACAGCTGGAAGACGTTCAAATTAATACCACTCTTTTTCACGTTCCTGTACGCAACTCGATAACTTTTACCGATTTTACCCGACTGAAAACGCACATTGTGAGCAAAGTATCGTTTGGGTAACAGTTGATGAAAAGACAATAATATTCAAAAGAGGACAGTGTTGACGTACGCCCAACTCTAGGTAAAAAATATTTCGTGAAGGTCGACCGAGGAATCGCGTGACAACCTTAACGCGCTCTACTTTCGAAATTTGGTATATCCCTTTCGTATGCATAAGCAATGCCAAGATATGGCACCGAGTTCAATTTACTCTTGTTTTATTGGCTGTGCTGAGGACATCGTAATTGTACACCCCGTAGATTTATTGAGCAAGACGGCGCCTTTGTAATGGCCTCATTCGCTCGCGTGCCGATCCCAGCCATGAGGCGCCATTTACCGAATCTTAGTTTTAAAATGACAATTCAGGCGGCGTCTGCGACCTATTTTCTAGCCGATGCTGAGATACACGACACGCATGTTAACGAAGAAAATGTTTTTTTTCATTCCTTTTACTGTGCATTAGGGATGCCACATCGGCTAAAAAACATCGAGTGGTCAATTTTTCGATGTTTATAAAAGTACTCACCACTTACTTATTATTCATCGACAAAAAACATCTATGTTTCGATGTATCGAGTTTTTATGCCTTCAAATCCGAGGTTAGGTATTATCATAGAGGTATTATGTATTAGGTATTATGTATCATAAATTTTGCATCTTCTTAAAACCTTGCAATTTTGAAAATTCTTCGGAAATCGGACCTTATTTAGTAAAATATTGATAAATAGTACGCAAATATTTTTCCATTGAATTTGTTTTTATACATAGAAAACATCACTGTTTCACAATTGAATAAATATAAATAAACATAATACAACAAAAAACAAATAACACAATAAAGTGGGTGTACCTGTTCCCTAAAAATATTCTAAGCTTGGTAGTATGAAAAACATCAATTTGAAAAACAGTGGGTTTAAAACGTTTAAACCTCCCAGTATCGGTAAGGAACACTCTTTGCTTAATATTGAGCGACCCCAACCTACTCCTGTTATCTTGTACCACCAAGTTGAGAGCTGATACAATCCTCTCAGAAGGTACTGATATAGGCATGGCGGATCATGTTCTTGGAAGGCAACACTGGGATGAAAACATGAACGATTTTATACCTTCACTTGTTTCCCTACACGCGAACGATAGATGGCGTAATTAGGGAAGGTTCGTACGTATTCTTAAAAGGCTTATGATAATCAGAAAAATGAATTATTGGTCAACCAAAAACATTTATTAAACCGCTAGTTTCCTAAAACATCGCTGCGATGTTGAGTGTTTTGAAAACATCGAGTCGATGTTCCATCGATTGTCTTAGCACTCGATGTTTTCGATGTATCGGCAAAAAAAACATCGAGTAGTCCGATACATCGATGTCGATGTGACATCCCTACTGTGCATTTTATCTAGCTCGTAAATATGAGCCGAGGAGCGTTCGTCATTCCGGCATTCAATATGCCATTGCACTGTTCAAATTTCTAGCTGTCGATTATTTTCGTCGGTACCACGGAGAATAGTAGGGCTTGGATGGGACGTACGCATGCTATTCTATGGGTAACGATGACGACAGAATGGGGGTGCTTGGGAAGGATTACGTCCAACCTACTCGGCACATGATATTGCATTTTTGTATACCCTCTTGTAAATATACATATGTAATATATTTGAAAAAGTTGGCTTGGACTACAATGACAGAAGAATCATCTATCAGCTCTACAAGGACCAAATGGCAAATACGTACGCAAGACGGAAAAAATATAGAGGCAAAAATTAACAAAGGAGTCCGACAAGGATGCAACCTGGCACCAACACTCTTCAATATTGTACGGAGGAAGTGATAAAAGAAATAGAAGAACAAGGTACCGAAGGAATCAAAGTGAATGGAGAAGAAATCAACATGCTACATTTCGCTGATGATATCGATATCGTAGCAGGAAACGAGGAAGACCTACAGAACTCACTGAACATAACTGAGGAAGTGTTGCAGGAATACAACATGAAAGTCAATAAGAAGAAAACCAAGATACTTGCGCGCGGAAGAGAGAAAACAGTGGCCGACGTCCGCCTCAAAGGAGAAAGATTGGAGCAAGTGGAATCAATCATCTACCTCGGGAGCACCATCACCTGGGATGGAAGAAGCACGACAGACTTCAAGCGTCGAATAGCCCAAGCTAAGACGGCATTCGTGGCCAAAAGGGCACTACTCTGCTCGAAGAGCATAAGACTGGGGACAAGGAAACAGTACGCGAAAACATTCGTGTGGGCAGTAGCACTCTACGGATCAGAAGCATGGACCATTGGAAAAAATTACCAGAAGAGAATAGAAGCCTTCGAGACCTGGCGCTGGGGGGTTGCGTTTCAAACCTTCGGAATTATCTCGAATAGGTAACCATGGAGTCACGTGGTACAAACACAAATGATTTGAAAATTTTATTTCTCTCAATCGTTCGTTACATTATCAAAAATTGTTTTCACTTGAGTGTATCTCATCTCTCTCGGCTATAGATCCCACAAATGAGATAAAACACAATTGTAAACAATGAATGAGTTTGTAATCAGCGGTTTTAACACATCAAATTTGCCAGCCATTCTTGTTTATACCACGTGACTCCTTGGTTACCTATTCGAAATAATCTCGACTGTTTCAAACACAACCCCCCTGGGGAAGGATGCTGAAGATCAAATGGACGGATAGGATGAGAAACGAGGAGGTATACAGAAGAATTGGGAAAGAAAGAGCACTGTGGAGCACCATACGCCAAAGAAGAACACTGGGGGTTGGCTATGTTATGAGACACAACTATTACGTGGGCAGCATAATGGAGGGAAAAATTGAAGGGAAATTCCCCAGCGGAAGACCAAGAGACAAGTACTTGGGGCAAGTCAAGAAGGATACGGGGAAGAAGAACCATAGGGAAATGAAGGAAATGGCATGGGATAGGGAGTAATGGAGGGCTGCAGTACACCAATCCTAGGATTGTAATACTATGCATGAATGTATGTATACCCTCTTATGAAGATTACAAGTGTAATGAAACATGAACAACTAAGGATTGGTGCCCGAAATATATGTCACTCATGTCAATCAAAACTTCTGAGACTATTTTAGAGAAGTATGAATAAATTATGCTCCAATGGGAGTTGATTCCAAACAGACAACAATTTCTAATAATTAAATTACATATTTGGTAGTCTCTAGCGTATTTGCGCATTTTAGAATTATTTCGTAAGGAATTTTTGTTGTGTATTGCGTTAATTCATGTACTTTCTTTCTGTTATCCGAGTGCGGAGAAAACTCGACTAACCAAGGAATTCCATAGGCACAGGTCTGTCAAATGTCTGTGCGGGCTATATTGGTTGATTTTACTTCACGAATCGGTTGAGATGCCCCCTCCATTACCTTCTAACCTTCTTGGTCGCATGCATTTGCAATAATAACTAGGGATGCGTCGGTTCGGTTCTTCGGTTCTCGGTTCCACCGGTTCTTGAGCTTAGAACCGGAACCGGAACCGAGGCCAAAAATAATCGGTACCGAAATAATTGGCGCGAAAACCAGTTTGAAACCTACTCACACTCCGAAAGTGGAGGCTTCACATTAAAACCTGGTGAAATAGTGTACTTAGATGCTTCAAAGTCGCGAATTATTCTAATTCAGTCTCTGAAAATGATTATTGATTACCTTATCTTACCATTGAGCCATGCAAAGTAAGTGGTAAATGAAGAACCGGAACCGAGAATCGGAACCGAGAACCGAAGTTAAGAACCGAACCGGAACCGAAAAAAAGTGGAACCGACCCATCCCTAATAATAACAAAAGGTTTGGTATTCAAAACAACATTTTTTCCCGGTAACGTGATATTTTGCAAGAAAATACCACTGAGTTACTGTGAAATGTTTGCGTGTATATAGTAGACGAAATGCACTCCATACAGTTATTTGTCTATAATAGCCAAAGTAAAAAGTGTAGTTTCCATTACTTTTACCTAACTACGTTTCGCTACATATTATGGTTATTCTTCCATATTTAGGCTGCTAGATATAACTTCATTTACATCTACTTCCTGTGGACATGAAATCTAAGCATGCCACTAAAATTTGTACGTTTATTTGAAGCTTTTTCTCATTGGACTGAATATTTAGGTAGATTTTTTGGACCAATATCAATTTATATAACTAAATCTGGAAATATTTACGCATACAATCTTCCGTATGAACGGAATTACCATACCTGATTGGCAGCCATTTCATATCGCATCAGCGATTTGCTGGAGACTCAATAATGGGTGCTAACAATCGTTCCGTCAAGGTCACCAATCACTCTGCTAGGAGGAGCATTTGAATTGCGAAACGACTGGTCGCCTTTGTTGCCACAAACAATCAAACCTCGGGCTGAGCAACCCACGTTTGCCAATCGAGGTGGCGATGTGCACGCTTGCACACATGAATCAGGTAAAGCAAACGTCATTTACTCTCACAACAGAAAATTCTGCTAGCACTGCGTTAAAATACTTGATGCAGAAATAATAAAATACCAAAACTTCTTGTGTGCAGAAAACAAGGAACCGTGTTAAGGTTTTTTCCTCGGCGTGGAACATAGTTGTCAATAAAAACGAATATGGCGGGTTCGCATAAAATTACCAAGTGAAAACAAAGCTCAACCTTAATTTTGGATTGAAACAAATTCCTTTGGTCTTCTCTGCCAAGAGATACATGATTATCTGGATGAGTAAGAATACACTTACTTAAATTACTCTCCGGAAAATAAGTACAATGTCAAATAATTCAGCGGACGGCGAATACACGTGAGGACCCGAATGAATATTCCAGCCACTGTCCGAAAATCTCCATTAAACCATGAAAAGTCACTGATTCCATCAGGTTTTCTCACACTCAAGACACTGGGGGTAGTGATAAGCACATGAAAGTTGTACTTATGGTAGCAGTTGAACGGATACAGCGATATTCATCCAGACGCTAACAAGGAGTCATCACGAGACTGATGCTCAGGATCAGGGTTCACGAAAAAAACGCAACAATATAATTTTCCTCCCTATAAATTCTTTGCAGGGCACTCTAACATCAACAATAGCAGTGGCCGAGTGGGTTAAGTCGATGTTTAAGTTATTCACTAAGGGAGGCTCCACCGAATTACGAAGTAAATGACATTTTCGTGAAAATTTCAGGACATATCTTTTTTTGGCCCTTCTATCGATTGGCAATAAAGTAATGAGGTCTTTCCATCATATATTTGAGGAACAAAGAGGTTGAAAATCAGCAATTTCATGCGTGGTTATACGGCAGAGTATGGCTGTTGCAGTAAAAGTTGCAGATTAATAATGCAAAGAGAAATGTCGTTTTGAAGAAAAACTAATATAAGCTGCGCCGTTTTATGTAGAATTTAGCATTGTAAAAAAGTGCTGACCTCACCACTCTTGTTTTAATGTTAGAAAAAAACGTTTGCCCGAAAAAAAGCAGATAGCTTTTAGCTACATGAAAGAGGCGCTACAGTATGTTGTTGACATTGGCAACGGTACTTGCGACGGAACGTTGTTACAAGCCTATTTACTCACTTAATTTAGGACTATACCTTACCAAGGTCTTTCTTACATTTTTTATGTAATTTAAATATTCTCATTCGTTATTGACATGGTGTTATTAATATTATAGCTTTCAAATGGTAGCAGTAGTAGCAGCGTCATTATTGACAAATATTTTTCAAAAATATTAATATTTATAAAATTCAAAACAAAGAGGGTCTTCTACAACGGAATAATTTGCAACCAAGTAGTAAATTATTTAACCCATATTAGAATACGTAATAGTAGGAATGAGCATGTACTCTCACTTTGAAAATTAAACGTGACAATACACGTCAGCCATGTTCCGAAGTCAAAATGAATTACAAAATCTTGTTAAAAATATAATGTAACCACAACGTGCTATATAAAAGCAAACTCCTACAATCATTGAGTATGCGTTATCACACTATAGATGAATTTCCATTTAGGCATTTTTCTGAACTGGCAGTTATTCATTAGATAAGATTCCGATAACATAGCTCTTTTGCGGGATTTTGACGTGCGTAGTCATAGTACCTACTTAGTACCTCCTTAATATGGTGCGGGTTCGAGTCCCAATTAGGTCCAAGTTTTTCCTCTCGGATACTCTTGGGGAATCAGCGTAAAATGCCCAATCTCATACTCTTACGGCAGTAACTACAATATTTTTTATTATTTTTAAACTACAGGGTTATTCAAAAAGAAGTAGCAGAATTCAAACATTTATTTCTCCCAAACGATAAAAGATAGAAACATAATTCCAACATTCCTGGACAAAGTTCAAGGTTCAATTTTTATGCACTTAATATGAGTACCATATGTTACACTGTTTTACGATGTATTACGAGGCGGTTGTTTGTTAAACGGCGGCGAAATGCACGTTGCACTTCAACAATGGACTCTAACTTTGCTAATTGCAGCACACAAATGATTGTTCCTGTGGTGCCGCAGCCATTTTGTCTACAGACAAGCAACAGTGCCACTGCGGCCTTAACTGGAACTTCTACCCCGACTGTTTAAATTTTGAACAATTGACTGAAATTTTGAACTTTTCTCCGTCCAGAAGCGTTGGAATTATGTTTCCAGCATTTGGAGCTTGGAATAAATGCATGTTTGAAATCTGCTCTTTCTTTTTGAATAACCCTGTATTTGCAGGATTTTTAATCTACCCCCTTGGGAAGCTTTCGAATAAAATTTAGGGATTCTATGTTTGCCTGAAAATTGGCTTGTATTGGCCGTGGGACTATCACTTTTTAATGTACAGCGATGTTTGCGAGTATTGGAGTTCACAAATGGTACTCAGATATATCAGTGACTGGTGACTGAATGAACACCTATATGAGTATCTGGGTAAGGTACATACAATTCGAATACCTCCCATGCAATCAGAATGAATATTTTTGGTTGACTCGTAAGATATACTCTTTACATCGACCGGGAAGCGGGGAAAACTGCCTCTTTCACCTTTAACCCTCCAGATAGGGCGTCGAATGCTCTCTGCAGGGGAGGGTATAAGCGAGCCCCGGGTGCTGGAGGAGGGGGAGAGCATTAAAAATAATCTGAGGGGTTGCAGGGGGTTGGAAGAGGATGGAGGTATACGCCAAGCCGCAGCAACCCCGTCCGGCACCGTGCCAGATTGTTACATCCGTCGCATACATACATCCAAGGTATCCCTGAATGGTTTTCAATAGATGCCAAGCTCGTACTCTTCCTTTTCTTTTCCTAATTTCTTATTTTCGGTGACGGAACGGAATGAAAAGGTGCACGATGGATGAAGGGGAGGAGAGTCAAGATATATTTAAATAGCGACTACCTAATACAAAATCTTTAAGTAAGTAGAGGACTCTGGCATAAGTTCTACAATATCCTACGGTGGAACAAAATAACTCATGGCATCCTGGAGGGAGATTGCGTTCAAGATGGCGTCTACCAAACCACGTTTATTTAAGAAAACAAATGAGTACCTATATAAATAAAAATTTAGCAATAGAATACATCACCTCAGGTCAGGTTCCGACATCAAATCACCAAGATCTATTGCGGAAAAAAAGGCCTATCAGACGGACGCCATTACTGGCGGAGACTTGATAGTTGGAACGTGTCAAAGTTGATTTTTTTGGAGGAGGAAAAAAGGTTTCCTAGTCCGGGAGTCGAACCACAGACCTCTGGTTTTCTAGACCAATGCATAGATCAGCATGCTACACTATACTCCTGAGACCATATGTAATTGTTAGAGAACCGTTGAAGCTTCCATTTACAGAATTCATCCTCTGGTGAGGCATTTATAGCCCGCTTGTAAAGTATGTATAGCCCACTTGTTAATCATCGCTTAGCATATTTTAAAAATACGAAAAGTTTTATTTGAAGAAAGAACATAATAAGCAAATTTAATGATACCTATTCCCAAAGAGGATTAGGATTATTTAGAATAATTATTGTTCTCGGAAACATCAATTGATCTCCGGAAGTGATAGAAAAAACAATTATCGCACAAAGGGAGCATTTGATAGGGAGGGGAAAAACTCAGTGTAGAATGAATACTACAAACTTTGATTTAGGGCCCAATTTTTTGCGGCTCGGAAACCTGGTTTCTGTGAAATTAGGATTAGGCAGTTCCTTGGAATGATTGAAGGTAGAGAATTGTGGAGGAGAATAGTGAGAATTGTGGAGGAGAATAGTGAAGGTTGGGTGGATGTAGTGGCATACGAAAAAGTGATTTATATGATAAGAGAGTAAAGAAAGTGAGAGAAATTGAGAAAAAGCGATAAAATTGTACGATAATAATGAGGGAGGAAGTGGGGAAAGGCGACGTGGATAAGCGGGAAAAGATGGAAGAATAAAGTTTGGTATTATGGACTGCATGAAGGGCGAATTATGATACAGGGAATTTAAGTGCGAATACATATAGGAAACGCGGAATGGAGATAAACGAGCAAAGTACTTCAAACAAATGGTATGAGGGGCAAAGAAAGTTAAGAGACGATCTGCAACAGTGGGAAATCTGAAGCCGGAGCCATTCAAAAACCTACCGATGGTGGTAAGCAGGAGTCATATGAAATGCTTTCATTATATAGGATAAACAAGCGCAAACTAACCAATGGCCCATTTAGCTACACAGGGAGATGGATGCATTAAGGTTTCACTAAACCTAAGAACACCCCGAGCAAAGCTAACACACCTAACAAGCACTTGGAGAATCAATTGGAATCAGTTCGTTAGACAGGTGACGGAGGAGGACTACAACATGCTTCCGTTATCGCTAGAGATTTTTGCCACACATACAGGAGTAAAGGGCAAGGCGTGGGAGGACAGGTATTGGGCGGGAAGGAGATTTAAGACCGCTTGACACGATAATCACATAATCTTACGTGACATTCACAACTACTTGCAAGCATTAATACCCACGAGCTTTAAAAATGTCGTTATTAACGAACTGAAGACGAAGACATGGAATAATTGTAATGCCATATGAGAAAAAAATAGGTTAAGCATAAGAAACAAAAGAGACTTGTTTTGAACTGACGTAAAATACTTTTTCTGCTAATAATTGTAAGCAAATATCAATCATGATAGACCTCAAAGTCAGAAATACGAAAACAATTCTTAAAATAATTAATATCATTACATTTTATGAAAAATTTGTTATGAGATAAACAATAACATAGGCCAAAACTACGATCTTCTTCACATTGATTCAATGCGGTTATACATTTCTCATGCCATCTTATGGAAAATATATCATAAACATCGCGCATAAATCGCGTTGTCACGTAAAAACTGGTTTCCTGAAACAAGGGTTTCACAAATTTTTGTGCATTTTATGCAAATTATTGAAATCCTGACTCTAAAACGATAATTAACGACCAAAACAATGGACAGGATATGGAAGGGACATATATCCAATGTCACTTCTCTCACAAAAAAGAAAATAGTATTCCGATTTAATTTTACAAAAGGTATAAAGATCGCAAAAGATAAAAACTTTAAATGAATATATCACGAAAGCAATTCCACATGGAATCCATGGTCGGACCCGGTACTATAAGTTCTATGGAGACAACGAAATATATACTCAGCTCAACTCTTAATTTTTACGGCTTACCCAATGTCAAATGTGGAGTAAAGTAGTTTTAACATTATTATTATTAGGGGCTACTTACATAAAATTCATGAACAGCAATACGGAGTTGTCAAAGGAGAATTTTTCTTACCTGCAAGAAAAAGATTAGGTATTTAGCACGCAAGTTGGCATGAGGAAAAAAATAAAATAGACATAAAATTTTCAAGCGTTGTAAAAATCACTTTTTCACTTTTGGAGTTACGCATGTAAAGCTAATTCAAACAGATCAAAAACACTCCAATCCTTCCTATTAGCGTGCGAGAGATGGATAGGTAACGAGAGATGAGGCGGGAGTAAAATTATGTTAGATCATACTGAATTCTACTGTAACATGATGTTTCTCACACATATCCTACAGAAAGACATCAACAGTATGTACAGTTATCTTTCCTCTTTGTAATATTTTCTACACATCACTACAGTTCGCTATACATACTGATATAAACTCTAGATGATCCTGATATTTTGCCAGGAAACAGGATAAAGAGAACCTAGAGAATGTTTATGACATGAGTGATATCCATCCATAACAATGTAGGGGATTGAGTTGGCGTGGTGGCTAGAGTGCTGGCCTCCCTTCCCGACGGCCCGGATTCGATTCCCGGCAGAGACGGTTTTTTCAATGGAAAACCGGTCCACACTTGAGTGCTTAGTGGAGAGCATTTCAAGTTCAGTACTCCGTCCGTCGGCTGGGACGTTAAGCCGTGGTCCCCTTGGCGCATGTCTTTAAAGGTAAGCTAGTTCCGACGCCGAGTTTCTCTCCACCCTTCCTCCGTTTCCTGAAGAGCTCCTACCATCACCCAATTACCCACCTATCCTAAATGGCACAAATGACCTCAGCTGTCGGTCGCCTCCCCTGAATAATCATAACAACGTAGGTATTTAACGTCCCTCCTTTGCGATCTCCTGATTTCGATGAATATTCACGTATTTCTCCGATGCACATCCCTGACCCTGTTGTGCTTTACATATACGGATCGGATTCAAAGTCCAGCGGCAGCAAGGGTTTTTCTTTGCTATCTTTCGATTAGAGCAATCGAATTCCCGACACTAACTTTCTTCCCTTACCTTCCTTCTTCCGTTTTTGTAAGAGTTCTCCCTAAGAAATTATTTCCCTCTCACATACATCACTCCTACACATCTATTACTTTCCAAGGGGGACGATTCGGTGTGATATCTAGAATTCTGGCTTTCAATCCTCGGTTCAAATTCCGTTATTAGCAGAGGTCTTTTCGGTTCGTTTTTGGTCCGTGGGCAGGTTTCCATTTAGTGTTTCATGAAGTGCGATCCAAGTCTCCTTCCATCGGATGGGAGTTTAGAACTAAGGACAACTTTGTGCCTTGCATTTAGAGTAAGCTAATTCTTGACTCAAGGTTTTGCTCTCTTTCTTCATATTTTTCCTTGAAAAATGCACAACGGTACACTCCTTCACCTCTTACTTACGTAACCTCACCAGCTTCCCTCTTTCTTTCATCTTTCGGATATAGGGCCGTTGTTATAGCCACAGCACATGTTTCCCATCCTGAGGTCCAGAAATTGGAAACATTTTTCTTTACCTTTTTTTCGGCGGATCACTAATTGCGTCCTTCATGGAAAACAATATAAATATATTTAAAACTCCATCTGTCGGATGACACGCTAATGACCGCACGTCCCTGAACCATTCCACAACAACAACTAATGTCAACGCTAGGTTTTCCTTTACCAGACCCTTACGTAATGGTGCCACCAGACTTTCAGGGTGCGCTTAGCTCAGAAATCTATAACAGGGTAAAATCTCTTTTTTAACATTCTAGTATTGTAAACGTCGTAATATACCGCATAAGCACCAACAGCTAAAACACAGTAGGCATTCCAGGGAGGTGAATGACTAAAATCGCTTGCGCCGGCGGTTATGAAAGGCTATATATTGGTTATATAAAGGTTATTGGTTAGAGTTGGGAATATTTCGGGGAATGGAGAAGAGGTGAAATGGAACACAGCGTCAGCATTTATATATCCTTGAAGAGAAGCGCCAGAAGATTAACAGGGGCCCATCTGAGGACGGGAATACAGAACGAAGTATTTTTCACAATCTTTTCAGTAGTGACCGCTGCACTAATTAAATAACTCAGCCACTATAGAGACTCAAACTAGGGTCTTCGAGATGTAAAGGAATTACTATAGCTATTACATCAACGAAATTTCCAACAACGGCAAACGTAAAAAATGAAGTAAATATAGATATAGGCCCCGTGCATGTATGTGACCCACATGACACTAAGCAGTCTGTTGAAATCTTGCTGGAATGAATTTGCAATTGCGCTTAAAAATATTCCCAACATTACCATACACCCTTTATTTATTCCCTAAAACGCCTACCTAACCCCGATTATCCACCTTCATCTTGCTCTTTAATGTTCAGAATCTCCAACATTGTAAATCGATATTTACCAACAAGTATTCGACCGAGTTAAAACGAAAAAGTCCTTAGAAGAGTGGGAGAAAAGAGAAGACAGCAGAAAACATTGAAAATATGATGGTGCAAACTGATCGGCCACACTAAGAGACTTGATAACCTGATTAAGACAATCTTCGAGGGTAAATTGAATGGAAAGAATGGAAATGGAATGTCACACAAGTGATACATGGACCAACGAGTGAAGGATGTAGAAGAGAGGAATTATGTTTACATTAAGATTATATACGATAAGAGAATCGAGTGGAGAGCTGCATCAACCCAATCTTAAGACTGTGGTGATGACCAATAACTTTAATTAAAATTAAAATCCCGATTTTCCGAGGCAAGAACTGGTAAAGGGTGCACGGATAATCGGGAAACACGGATAATCCACTGTTTGGTTAATTCCGGATTCATACCTCTACGGTGCGCCGCCAAAATAAAAGAAAACTCCATAAGAAAATAACACAATCTGCCAATAAAGAGATTCTCGCTGTACATAATAGCATTTCATGACGAAAAAGAACCCAGTAGATTAATGCCCCGGTCGCAATTAAATGTTCGCAAGCCTCGTGTGGCACGACGCCTGACTTAAGACATTGGACCATGTCGGTAGGGCAGCAGGTAAAGTCACGACTGGAGGAAAATAGCAAAAGTTTACTTGCTAAATAGTCTATCAATGCACGGATGATTCGCAGCCTGGATAACGCATGCACGGATAATAATGAGTTTACTGTACTACCCAAATTTATCGTTCAAGTAGCAAACTTGTCGGCAACTTAATCGACATGTTTTGATGACCGATAACTTTAATTAAAATTAATGCCCAAATTTATAGTTCAGCAGCTAACTTGTTGGCAAAACTCCTTAGCAAAATCACTACCAATTAGTGAAGCACCATCGACTTGGAAAGTCGACTTTTAAGCTGGGAATGAGACCAATGCGAGAGTTACGGTGACGGGGTCTTCAAAATAATGCACAAGCCAAAGGAGGAAACATTAAGGGAAGGGATGGGAAGCAAGTGAGGTTTCTCCAAGGATATTGAAATGTATTGAAGGATACAACGCAGCTGATTTGAGAAGCTAGTAGCCATCTTGATAAGCACGGGTATACGGGCTTGTTAACCACGATAATTGTATGGATGAAGTGGTTTTTGAACGTGGTAAAACCTAGAGTAGGAAGAAGCACAATGAAATGCATTTTTTTAAATTCAAATAAACAGAGGAAAATGCACAAACGTGCAAACAAGATCCAAAGAGTAGTTCAAATAGGCTAAATTCGAATCAGTTTTAGTGATAAAACTAACTAAAATCGGAATCAAATGCATTACTACCTCCTTTAAATTGCCTAAGCCTAAGTTTAATTAACAATAGCTAGATATTCCGAAGAGAAAAAAATCATTCGCCTTGACCGGGACTCGAACCCGGGACCCCTGATTTCCGGTCTGGTGCTCCACCAGTTGAGCCAACAAGACGTCCTCTTTATCTGGGAAAATTCTAGAGGGTTTAATGTACCTAGTTCACGGTCTATGAATTCTAAGATTAATTGACGCCACTGCGATGAAATTAGAGTACAGTTTCATTGTTAGGTATTAATGCTGCAATACACATACCCGTATGAAGATATAGCACATCCCCCTGACCCACATTTTTCTCGTAACTGAAGAGAAACTGTCACCTCGGTGTGATGACTGTGACAGCCCCCTCGGAACTCTGCATATCCTGACGGGGAGGGACAGATACCGGGACGTGTGTCACCGACTCAGCATTAGGGGTGATCTAGGGTCCATTCTAGACGAGAACACCAATGCTATCAGCCGTGTTATTTTATTCCCAAAGGAAACTGGGCTTTTTAGCAATTATAAGTAACATTTTAGCTATATTGAATGATTTTAGGTTCGACAAAGTAATAGATAAGTGCAATAGCTTGTCCTCAGACGATCTGCCTTCTACGGATATAACTAAATATCTATAATTTTGACAAGTAGGGGTGCAAAATAACAATATCGTCAACGCGCCCTAAAAAACTAATACTACTGCTACTTTAAGACACATGCTGTCTCCATAAGAGGCTGTTTAAAACGAATTGTATTTTTTTATGAAGTCAGCAGGGCTTAATCCTTCCCAAGCATTTTGTCTTCCTTTTCACCCATAGGCTAGTGTGCGAGAGCCTCTTCCAGTGTGTTCTAACCTCTTTGGGGTACTCTTGAAGGTTTTATGGGATGATCAGAAAAAAAAGGTAATGGGAAAGACAGCAACGATGTGATGAAAACATCTTCGCTTAATTGAATGGGCGAGATGTAAGCATTGAAGTCGATTTCAGAATTGCGAAATCCTTTGTTTTCTTCCCAACATTCTTTACAAACTTGGCTTTACAAACAAAAAAAAAAGAAAGTGGAACAAACGTGGTGATTACCGCCTCATCGTACAGAGGAGGAAAATGGGAGATTTCGTTCGCAAATGCTGATGTAGCAATGGCCATAAATTTTTCGCAAAACAGGAAGCGTGGAAGACCTGCTAAAATCCAATGTCCATACCGCCCACGTCTCGCGAAATTGATTGCGCCGCGCAGATGTCGATTGTTCGCTCATCAAATGAACACCGCCAGGCGGACATTGACGAGAACGTGCGGCCGAAACAATTCATTCATCAAAAAAAAAAAACAAATAGGACAAAGACAAAAAAATAGTGAAGAGTACTTATCGATCCCTCCATTGAGATGGCAGCGAAGCGTCCCGATTAAAAAAAAATATAGACAAATTGGTTACCAGGGATTGATCCGGAGGGACGAAATAAAAAACGGCCGGGTGCAGTTTAAAAAAATGAAGAAAGAACAAATGAGGGAGCAAATGCGCAGCGTTAGCCTCCACGGTGCGGCGTGGGAGGGCTGCTGGATGTTTTAAACCGTCGGGAATATCTGGAATAGGTAACCAAGGAGTCACGTGGTACAAACACGAATGGTTTGCAAATTAAGCGTGTCTGAATCGTTCGTTACAATGCCATTAACTGTTTCCACTCGCGTTTTTCTCATCTGTCTCGAATATATACCCCCCAGATGAGATAAAACACAGTTGAAAACAATGAATGAGGTTGTAATCAGCGGTTTTAACACACCAAATTTGCGAACCATTCGTGTTTATACCACGTGACACCTTGGATACCTATTCGAGAGAATCCCGACCGTTTCAAGCACAACCCTCCATATGGACGCACGACGGTAGTGACGGTAGAAAAACAGCTGAGAAGCGCGCCGCGCGAGCGGAGGATTGCGAAATGCATGGAAAAGGAGAGTAGCTCTCCTTGTGCATGGAGGTGGGGTTTGGAACTACCCGATGCTATCACGCGCCCGTTCTTCCAATCAAGGCCCGCATTGAAACAGAATTCGATTCCTCCCACTCCTAGCGATTTAAAGGCGACGAACATATCACTCAGTCTATCGATCGATCCCTCGCAGGATAGCAGAGGACTCTCGAAAGATCTAATTAACTGCCATCGCAATGAATACGACGGGCAGAATCAGCGTGGAAACGCTATCTTCAAATATGCACCGCCAGTTAGCCCGTGGGGAACTGCATTCCAATGAAGGAATATTAACTTGGCGAGGACTAGTTTACCTGATGGACGCCAACTATACCGATGATTGAGTATTGGATAAACGGTTATTATTAACATGTATGTTCTTTGGGATAATCGATTCGAAATGAAATCTTCCCTAACATATCATGACAGTCATAGAAGTGAGCGCCAGAAGAGCCTAGATATTGATATTATTTCTAGAGATGCTATGGACCTTCTTTGTTGCGCCTAGTGATGGAAAAATGTCGGTCAAAATCGATTTTTCGAGCAATAGATTTTTAATCGAAATGAAAAGCTCGACTTTTCTCCAAAAATCGAAATTTGAACCAAAAGATCGAAAAATCGAAAAAATCTACGGTTCATTTCTGAAAATAATGCAGTCGGTACAAAAACATGTTTATTATTCATTTGAAAAACGCTCATAAAACATATTTGAATAATATAAAAAATCCCTAAAATGGTACTTAGAAAACATTCTTGAATTATTGGTCGTAAAAATTTACAATTCACTTTAATGTGGATCACCGCTTGGAACCATTATATCTATCTATCTATCTACGACACACCCTGCAAGCCACCTCGAGGGTGTGTGGCAGGGGGCGCATCCACACCAGGAACAATGCCACAACAAACAAAAATGAACACTACAAAGCAAACACTACACCTTTAAAAGCAATTGGGGAAAAAAGAAGAAAAACTACCAAATCCCAATCATGTAGGACACACCCATGAATACCATGCATGCCTTGAAACCCGACACCAATTTCATAGAAACTCATGCATGAAAGAAAAAGTATTGCATGCAAGTCACACGTTGATTTCAACATGCAGGTAATAAAAAAAAAATACTATCGACCTACTCTCAATATTACCTCTATAATTATTACCGATTTACGCGATGTTTAACGTTCTGATCACGAATCGTACGCGGAAAAATGACATTTTAAACCTGTCCGTCCTGCAATCTATCTCCTTAATTTTATTAGAATTATCGAGCCTACCATAATAAGTCGGAGCCAGCAAAATATGATTAACGTCATTAATGAAATGTACCTCCTTAAATTTTCCCAGAAGATTGTCTATAATTCAGCCTGCGTTGTGACAGCGATTCCCATCCCAATTCGGCTAACATACCAGACGCACTGCTTTCCCTATCGTAACATCCTTTTACATATCTCGCCGCTCTTCGTTGTACTCGATCTAACACATTCGGCTTCACTAAAATTTTTAAGAAAGATCAGCTGGTTGAGATGCTTTCTTGATGATCTAGCGCGTGCCATTCCAATTTTACCGGCCTTAGAGAAAAGTCTTTCACGTGGGACGGATGACGTTATCATATCGACGGGTGGCCTGTTGAGTTATTTCCTAACTTCTACTGGCATCTACTTCTAACAAGAAGTGACCTCAGTGGCAGTTCATCGAGGACCTCTACTGACTACTACGCGCTGCTGAGATCAAACGAAATGGTGAAGATCGAAGTTGAAAAATCGAGTTTGGATCGAAACTCGAAGATCATGGCTCGATCTCGATTTCCTCGATCTTTGACTATTAAAACTCGATTTTCGATTTTAATCGAAATCGATTTTTCCATCACTAGTTGCGCCATACCATAGTAAAATCATTAACATTGTACCTTTCTCACGCCATATAGTAACTGACCATGATTTCCCAAATTTATCTAGGATTAATAGATTGTTTATACATACGCCATATAACAATTGACCATGATGATTTCCCAAATTTATCTAGGATATATAGAATGTTATACATACGCCATATAGTAAATGACCACGATTTCCCAAATTTATCTAGTATTTTATCTAGGATATATAGAATATTATACAGACGCAATATAACAATTGACCATGATTTCCCAAATTTATCTAGGATATATAGAATGTTAAACATACGCCATAGTAAATGACAACGATTTCCCATATTTATCTAGGATTTTACCTAGGATATATGGAATATTATACATACGCCATATGGCAATTTACCATGGTTTCCCAAATTTATCTAGGATTCTATCTAGGATATATTTATCTGTATTTTTTATTTAGATTCTATCTATATTTTATCTATCGAGGACTAAACTACTGCGATAGGGCCAGTAAGGACCATTATGATTTGTTGCATGAGAAAGGCGAAAAGTAAAAGAATGAAGTGACGCATGATGGATGCATTATTCTGCATCAATACTAAAAGAGTATTTATGAGGATTATTCTCCAAAATGAGCGAAATCCACATTCACATTAGTCAACAGTCCTTAAATTGGTTTAACGGAACTCTCCATACAATTCCCTTCTACTCTGATCTCTTCAAATTTACATAATTCTTCCGTTTCACACCGATAACGACTTGTGCTATATATCTCGTTTAAAGCCGGCCTTTCTTCTTCCAATTATTCAGTACCTGCTCCTAAATACCTCTCACGTGAGACATTTCTTTTCCAATCTCCTCAATCACTTTTACCTCGAATATCGTCTTCATCATTTCTTAAAATAGAGACATTTAAATTATCAAATCTTATTTTTAAGAATTTCAGAACACTTCTCATTTCTCCCACTAATCTTACGACTCCTTTGTAAGTCATATGACCATTAGTCTTCCGAAGCACCACATTTCGAATGCTCCCAGACTCGAATTCGCAGCTGCAGTTATCGTCCATACTTCACTTTCATACTCTAGGCATGCTCCAGATGTGCGCGTCATGATAAATTGTCTCCTAATTTCCACGCTCCCATGTCCCGCTATAAGTACATTCTTCTTTCGGTAGAAAACCCTCTTCGTCTAAGCTAATCTACTGACTACTTCTTTCTTGTTTCTCCTTCCGCTGGTTATTCGGCTTCCTAGCTAAAAATACTCGCTCACCTCTTCCGTCTTTTAACTTCTAAATTATAATCCGCTAATATACTAACATTTGATATCTTCCAGGATTTCGGGAAATATTCGATTATATCTTTTTCAATTACGAGACGGTTAACTTGACGGTGTATCCTAAAGAACTGGTGTGATGAGAATGATATAGTTAGCTATAACCAAAGATCAAACCTTGGGAAAATACTTAAAGAGGTAAAATAATATAAGAATCTGGAAAGAAAAAAACCTAGCAAAAACGAAGCTAGAAGAAAAAATATCAGTAAAATAAAGAAGGTTCTACTAGATAAATAATCTACTTACAGCTGAAATTAAAGAATTGAAAGTAATGAATCACTGTATTAGAGCGTGATAGATGGATAGAGATTCTCCTTAATGGAAGGGACCCATGGAAGATAATAGCCGTGTAAAAGATTAACCAGAGAGCTTGAAATTTAATGATACCGATGAATCATCAAGAAAAATGAATGGCCAATTACTTAGGCTAGAGATTTAGACGTTCTGCGAACGGAGGAAAAAAGTTGTCTAATGCAAAAATTAACAAACACATGAAACGAAACAATTAACCGACAATGTTCGCGCTGCCTCGCCTCAATAAGGCCTTGAGCGAATTGTTGACGCTGCACTGTCGCCGGATCCCAATAATGCACAGATGCAGTCTTCCTGGGGAACTCTTGCGAGTAAGCTGGCTTTGGGAAGTGTGGTGTGCACCTGACTGCGGCAGGAAATCCCGTGTGTGAGAGTTCTGATGTGCGGCCGGACAATCGCCGAGACAGGGATGAATGTCCGCTATGTATAATGAGATCAAGTGCATTGGTGTCCTTAGATTTGATTGGTTGACGATTTGGCATACGTATGTGTTTGTTCGCCAATAACCAAGATTACATATTTATCGTATATTGCATTTTGTGTTTGTTTGTGTATGTTGCCATAGCGTATTGAACATGAAAGGTAGGTTACACACACGACGAGATAAATTCTCGGCCAAATATAAAACTTCATACCCTGAAAAGGACATTTCTCAAAGGGATAGTTGCACGGCAAAGGAATCCCTTGAATGCGATACTTGGAGCAAGCTGTAAAGAATATAAAAGGGAAGATTTATATATTATAAGAAGAGGTTAGCGGAGAGAATAATGGAGTTAAGAGCTGGTTTGAACGAATATTAGTACTTTGAATAATGGTAATGAAAAATGGTGAGTGAGAAAATAATTCTTTCGGAATTATTCAAATGTGGCATGAAAATGAGAAATGAGACAGTAAAAAAAGACATGGACTCCAGTAAGCTGCAACTTCGGCGAAAACAGTGGGTAGAGAAAGATGAGGGAGGGGATTCCGTAAAGTTATAGGAAATTTTAAAACCATGAAAGATAGAACAATATACCCGTATGAATGGATAAAAAAGGGGCGTACTTTAGGTAATTCGTCCAAGTAGGCGACAGGAATCACGGGGTAGGTTTGGGGTACATTAGATGCAAACTACATAATAATCATAACAAACAATATACCTTTTGTGACCTGACCTATTCTTTGCATTTTATGTCTATGATCTTATATGCTACTCCCTCGTGGGATTCTAAGAAAGGTCAACAAAAAAATCACAGCCAAATTTCATGCCTCAAATATTTACGACCGTATAAACGTGAGAGCTGAATCCCCACGAAACACGGCAACACTGTATAAATCCCGAGTGACGTCATACGTAAACAAACCGAACCTATTTCATTCAGTTTGTTGAGGATTGGGAAAACAAGCGACGATTCCACGGGACGCATTGAAAGGCGTTATCACACGAAAACAGCGCCACACTCCCGCCGTTTGGAATTAGGAAACTGAAGCACAAAAAAAAGAAAGAATGACATTTTTTTTAGAGGCACCCATTGTACGTCATTGGTGACGCAATATCTACTAACCCCATTCAACTCGAAAGACGTACGACATGTACTGTGTCCACAGAAATGAATGGCGTGAAAGCTATTGACTAACGGTGTGATAAACAGATAGGCCAGGAACGAGAGAGGCAGCTCCATTCAATTCGTCTCGGATTATGACACAAGTATAAGCATATGAATACTTATAAAGAGTTAAATCCAAAATGATTGCGCATAATAAAATGACATCCCCCATACCAACATGGTAATACGCGATATAGACAAAACAAGATCTCGACTCTCGCTAAATAAACCAACTTTTAGATGAACATCTGTATTTTGGGATTTTTGAATTGTTTTCAAATAGGTTAAAGCTGTTGACTACGAATTTCGCGACAAAAACGAATGAATGAGGAGAAAAAAATCAAAGAAAAGACTCGATCTAACGTTTAAGAGAGGTACTTTCACAGGCAAACCAGCCGCTGAATTTTCATTCAATGAGGGATTTTCAGTCAGCTGACAATAATCGCTTGACGTCCACTGCTATTTTAGCAGACGACAGCTAAGTGCAAATGGAATCCAAAGTCCATTCGGCCATTAAATTACAATATAGTCGCTCAATTGACACTTTAACCTCACATTCTTCCCCACTTTACCTACGAAAATGATACTTCGGCTGTGTTTGACGAATTTTATCCTAAGGATCGGGTTTTTGTGATTCTACGGAGTACTGTCTTCTCGTCTCTAGGGCCTTCAAACCCCAGCACAAGCAAAGATCTCTTCGTGGCATACTTGCCCCCACTTAAAGAGATTCCACCGAATTATGAAGTACCTAAATGTCTTCTTTGTGAAAATTTCAGGACATATCAACTTTTGGCTCTTCTTTCGTTTGGAAATAATATAATGAGGCCTTTCCACCATATATTTGAAGAACAATGACGTTTAAAGCAACAATTTTATACGTGCTTTTATATCAGAGCATGGCTGTTGCAGTAAAATTGCAGTAAAATCAGATAGATAAAGTAAATGGAAATGTCGTTTTGACGAAAAACTGTTATAAGTGGGCAATTAAAACTTTTATAAGTGGGCAATTTTACCTATAATTTAACATTGTAAAGAAACTTTGGCCTTAGCTCACTTTTTTAATTGATATAAACGAATTTTTGGTCGAAAAAAGCAGAAAACCCTTAGCTACATGAAAGTAGCGCTACAGTACATTGTTAACACTGGCAATGGCACTTGTGAAGAAACGTGCTAAAGAGCCTATTTACCCACTTATTAGGACTATAGTACCTAGCCAAATTCCTTTTTATATTTTAAATGTAATTTGAATATGCTCATTTGTTACTGACATGGTGTTCTCAATACCAATGTTTCCAAATGGTAGGAGAAGTAGCAGCGTCATTGTTGCCACATATTTTTCCCAAATATTATCATAATTAATACTCTAAACAAATAGTAGCATTTACGATGGAATAGTTGAAAAGTAAATAAGACAATATTTAATCCAAATTGGAATAGGTATTAGCAGGGATGAGCAAGTATTCTTACGGTTGGAAATTTAACGTTGTAGGAACGGGTCAGCCATGTTCCGAAGTTAAAATGAGTTAAAAGAGCTTGTAAATAATGGAACGCTACTACAACGTGCTATATGATATCATACTCATACAATTGATTTGTATTGTCAGACTATAGATGAATTTACATGCAGGTATTTTTCTGAATCGGCATTTATTCATTAAATGACACAACCCTTAAACGGGGTTTCTACGCGTGGAGTCAAAGCGAAACCACCTTAAAGAGGTTGATCCGAAAAGTGAAAGTATTGTCATTTTCTTTATATTTTCGGCACTTATAGAACTAAAGTTCCTCTATCTAATAAAGTAAAGATAATTATACCAACCCATACCCCTTTTTGCACAAATTGCATTTGAAATTACATACGATTAACGGCGAGAATGGCCGTCACATGGGAATATAACGTTTAAAAATACCATAGTGACATGTCATTTTTGTAAAAAACTGATATTTTATGCGTAATTTCACAAGAAATAAAACGACACGAAAAAAAAGGCATCAAACAACCGTATTTTTCGCTAAATCCACCAATTTCTGCGCTTACAGCAGACGAAATGCGTTAGTTGTCTTCAAGTGGCGCTGCGGTCACTCTAGCCAAAATGTATGGCGTATGAATAATATCATAACTAATGAGATATTAAAGCATATTTCAGAAAAATATTATAACATAACGTTTGATAGTAATATTCTGGTGTTAAAAATTAGTAAATTCATTGAGTACATGAATTTATTTCTTTAAAGTAAATGCTGAATTGACTCCATAGTCGAGCTGTTTAAAATTACCATAAAAAAGAAATCCTTCGACTTTACATCGTATTTCTTGGGATACTTATGACTTTCAATAGCTTAGATAATTTTCTTTGTGAAGTAAGTATCAATTAGCAGGCATATACTTGTACATAAATTAATAAGATTCCTCAGACAACTTGACTCAAGCAGTCGCGAGCCAACCTCCTTAAATGCTGTCTCAAGGTAACTTCGAAAACATTACTCCATTGCTGAAAAGGGAATTACAACCGCGGTCCACTTGGCACAATCCTTAACAATTGACTTGCACAAAAGCAGGGACTCTCACCATCCTTGCTCGTACCCTGAAAAATTCCCACCTACGTATAATTACCGAAATATCATTAATGACAAAATGTCCTCAGCTATTGGTCACATTCTTTGATTTACTATTACAGGGTTAAACCCAATTTACCCTTTCGTCCTTCAATAATGGCGCTTTTCCACTTTGTCTCCATTCAGCACTTTCCATAGTCAGCAATAATAATCTCTTTTTATTGGAGAAAATATATTTATGAATGAGTCCCTTCGTGTCGAGCAAAATGTTCAGGGGTTAACTTTTTCATTAAAATCGAATAAGATTTCCGAGCCCAAGGATATTACCTTCGCATGAATGAACGATGAAAGGCAGACTTTGATAAAGTCTTTGGTATATTTTTTTATGATGAAAATTTTGAAACTCCATCTCTTCCCCCCACCCACACTCTTACTGGAATAAATGATTTCTTCAGGAAATTCAAATAGAGATAGGCGCAGGGCTTCTGAGCCCGAAATTCTGGCTCCTTCTCTCTCTCTCTCTCTCTTCCCACGACCAAATTCACCAATATCAAACAAAGTAGTTTTCCAAAGTTTTTTCATCTGAGGAGAGGGCTTTCAGCAAATAGAAATCATTTGGCCGGAGAGCACGTATGTTTTTTTTATTAGTAGGATAAGATTCACGAATGTGACGATAACGTATAATCCAGGGAGGAGTATTTTTCCGCTTAACTAAACAGCTTCCTACACCGCAGAGATCACGCTCCCAACAAAGCGGACTACAATCCTAAAACAATGGTTCAATAATGTACACAAGTTTAATGGTCTCCCATGCATACGCGTACATTGTACTAATTAGGACGACAATATTTTGTTTGAGACACATAATCGGAGTAGTGCAATTTTATTGCTGTTTATTGCTGTGATGAGAATGCTATTAGGACAGTAGTACTAACGAACGTGAGTAACACGACTATCCTAAGAGTCATACGAGTACTACTACTAGTCTCGTACTAGCAATAGCACTAGTATAAGACTAGTAGTGCATAGGATTTGAGAATATATTTTTAGGATGTGTAAGCGTGTTTTATTAATTTAAAAAAAAGCTTTCCACAGGGTGAGGTATTAATCGTTTATTGGAAATATTGCGGAAGTTACGTTTGAGCTGAATAGAGAGATCCGGAACATTACCCAGAAATCGCAAATGAGAGTAATTGATGAGGATTCGGATTGGGCGGTATTAGAGAAAGGATTTAAACAGGACAAACCGTTATCCAGTACGTTTTAATTCAATTTATTCCAAATAAATCGTGAGAGAAATGTGGAAAGGGTTTGTAGCATAGCAGGTGTAAAGACAGAGAGAAAGTGGATTAGGTAGGTTTGCGAATGATTAAGCATTAGTCAGCTAGTCATCCGTGTTCTTACAAAATTTGCTAGTTGCGTTGCGAAACAGTTGTAGACAAAAGACCTAGCTAAAAATAAAAAAGTGGAGTTGTATAATCCACACAGTTTATCCCGCGAGAATTTTTCGTCAGACCACCGTCATTATCAAGGTCTTGAGGTACCATGGTGATAAACTGTGCAGGTTACACTACTGCAAGTTTTTTCTTTTTAACATAAAAAAGTTCCACGAAGTAGAGCCTGAAACATATGTTTAGAATACCTAGCGATTAGCCATTCAAAAACCCGGAGATGCTATTCTACCTAAAGATTTTCTCAATTCAATCAGAACTGCAAGAAAGAAGATCAGAGAAAAAATAAATACTTCATCAGGGAGAACGTTTAAGGGTGTGATCCTTGACGGTAGTGAGACATGGACGTTATCAGATGCAAAAATGGAGAGATATTAACCATTCAAAACGTATTGTGACCGAAGTATGATGACGATAAAATAAGATGTAACGCCTTGTTAAAAACTAAACATAAAAAGAGTTGGAGGAAAAAAGTCCAGACGAATAAACTGAATTGAAAGGAAGACAACCTAATCGGCCATATTGTGGAAAATGACGGTCAAATGCAAAACTGCTGTCAAAAGAAATAAGGTGAATAGTGATGCAAGACTTGGCGTGAGGAATTTCCAGAACGATATATGATTGAAAAGATGAGATTTAAGGCAATTAAAATGAGATGACATAGCTATAAAATATATTTCTGTATCAAACCAAGTTTAGGATTGTAAAAAGCTTTCGGGAGTCTTCCGCGTTGTCATTCTGATAAAATGGCGACGTTTCACCCACTCTACTGCGGGCGTCCTCAGGCCAGGCTGAAGTGAAAATGCTTCGAAGTTGACGCTTATTTATACTCGCCTTCTTAGGTGGCCGCTGCTCGCTGATTGGCTATTGATGTTCGTGTGAATACTCGTTTCCACGTGTTGGAGAGTGTGTACTATTTTTTATAACTCTTTGAATGTGAAGTTTATTAGCTAAAATGTGTTTTGCGAAAATTTAGCTGAAGAATTAAGTTGTGTTACAAAGATATTACTCTTTGAAAATTGTACCTTTTCGGCAGCTTAAAAACACGACGTCAGCGCATGACGTAACGGCACAGTGTCACTAAGGGCGTCGTTTATCTGTTTATGCGTGGAGGTAAGTTGTTAAATGAATACTTGGCGATAACGTATGTATTTATCTTATTTGTTTATTGCAATAAACGATTGTGTTTCGATATTTTATTTACGTAGTATGGATGGTAACGAGCAAATCGTCCATTAATTATATGACTTTAATCCAAGGTGGACCCACATCTTCTCGCCAGCTGAACTCATCATTACTAATCTTTGCTTCCCGTCCGAAAAGAATCCCCTAACCCAGTTCATCACCCCCCTGCCACACACCCTCGCGGTGGCTTGCAGGGTATCGTGTAGATGTAGATCTCTTTCTCATGCATTCCATAAAAGACCACGGGTTTGTGCAGAAGTTTTTAACGTGGTACTTCGTCGAAAGCCTTTTTGCAAATCAAATGTTCTGCATGCACTTGTAAATTGCTTTCTCCAGATTTCAAAATGCCATGAACAAAAATATCCGACTGTGTTTTATACCACCTACCTACCTACTCTTTCTAAAACCGCATATACCTGAGCTCAATCAACTAGTTTCATATAAGGAGGACTTAACGCTACTGGTTACAGTGTGTTCTTAGATATGCAAGATTTAGAGGTGATTGGTCTGTAATTATTTGAGTCTATCTTATTGTAGTTTAGGTTTAAAATGTCATTTTTTCCGCGTACGATTCGTGATCAGAACGTTAAAAATCGCGTAAATCGGTAATAATTATAGAGGTAATATTCAGAGTAGGTCGATAGTATTTTTTTTATTACCTGCATGTTGAAATCAACGTGTGACTTGCATGCAATGCCTTTTTTTTTGCATGCATGAGTATCTATGAAATTGGTGTCGGGTTTCAAGGCATGCAGGGTATTCATGAGTGTGTCCTTCATGATTGGGATTTGGTAGTTTTCCTTCTTTTTTCCCCAATTACTTTCAAAGGTGTAGTGTTTGCTTTGTAGTGTTCATTTTTGTTTGTTGTCATTGTTCCTGGTGTGGATGCACCCCCTGCCACACACCCTCGAGGTGGCTTGCAGGGTATGTCGTAGATATAGATAGATATATCATGCCTCTTTAGTGCCCAAGAATTTCTATTACGTCTTTGCAATCGCTGGTTTTTTTTTAAGAAGAACGCCGCTATGAAGGAGTAAACCAAAGGAAATTGTCGGAATGTGCTTTTTAAGTATTTTTTCAGTCATTCTTTCAAGAAACGGCTAAAAACCTCAAAACAATATATTCACTTCGTTTTCTTTTAAATATAATAGTCTATCTCCGTAGCAATATGGAACCTATACCGTGCAGTGACGTCAGAAGGCGTTTCAGATCACGTGACTTTCGTCGATTTTCGGGAACATTTTAATATCATTTAATAATCTTTGTGGTGGGCTCAGAAAAATTTGGCTTTTTTTTCAATTGGTGAGAAAATTTCGCATCAAGTGCATCATTAATCTTTGAGAAACAAATTTCATGCATATTCCCCATTCTATGGAAATAGCGCTTTTCCCTCAGGAGGATTTTCGGTTCCATTAAATTCACGAAGTGGTTTGGTTCCATCGAAACGTGCTCCGCAATGGCCGATTTCTCCCTAATAGTTCAACAGAACATCAGAATAGAATAACAGAATAGAATCGACAAATTCAACATCTCCCTAATAGATTTTAACAGAATGACAACGCGGAAGGCTCCCGAAAGCTTCTTACAAACATCGGAACGCCGCGAAAACCTTCGCCAGAAATACAAGTTTAGGATTGATGAACAATGGCGATGAATTAGGATAGAAAGTTAGTCAGTAAGTAGAGCAGGGGTCAAGATTTTGGAGTGCCAGCGTACAAATCAGAAACTATAGAGAAGGGCATATAATAAAAACTCAGAGTAACTTTCCCATCATAAGACACTGCTAAATATGCAATTTATTTCAACTAGCAAGACCTTTTCCATTAGATTAAGGCATTTGGTAATGTATCGAGGCATTCTATGACGAAGAACTTAAAGAGACACACAGGCATACTAAACAGCCTTCCTTCAATGCGAAGAAAAGAGTACAGGCTGAGACAAACGAGCCGTAGATCCTCTTACGTTGCGCTTCCATTTGCATTTGAATCTCTCCAAGACGTTGCAATCAATGGATGAAGTACTTCTCCTTTCCCGAACACAATATGTAATGATCTGCTTTTTCCGGAGCTGACGTTCTTGAAGCCATTTCCAGAGCGAGGGAGAGATTTTATTACAGATAAATGGGAAGGTATCTGTAATATTTGGGTGACTTAGCAACATTTTTGCGACTTTAAATCTAAATGGTGGCTGCAGTACTGATTTTCTATCTCGAGGGACCGCGTTCGATACATAATAAAGGTAGGGATTCTTCAGTGCAATTCCCCATCCTACTTGAGCGTTGCTTAGTGACTGCATCATTTTTTTTATTTTTTTTTTTGCTTTTCGATTTGAAATTATGCAAAAACCTTATAAATATTTTTGTATCACCTATGTATTTATTGATATGATATATTCCTTGTAATCTAGATGTAGATAGGCGATCTGATAGACTCTAAAATATGTAGACCAATTATGTTCCTATGGGACACCTTGTCCCGGAATAATAAATTTCATTTTGATTTTTCATTTGCATCAAGTTTAGTACACCCAACATGTTAAATGTTTTGACCCCTAGGCGCATTTTGTTGTGTTGAACCAATTCAAGACGCCAGGTTTTGTTCCACCCTTTCCTGCATTCCCTAAAAAAAACCCTACTTAAATCCAATTACCTATCAGTGACGCAAATGATCTTAGTTGTTGGTCGTTACCTCCAGAATAACTAATTATGCACTCCATTGGATAAAAAGACATGCCCAAAACATTCATGTTTCGGTGAGACGCTTTTATGCAATGCCCGATGATTTGGATAACATAGTTGGCGCGATAGTTAAACTATGATCATTAAAAGGGGTAAACCATTTAATGCCATCAAGTGACAGAATATAGGCTTCTTTATATTTTGCTGATAGCCCAGGGTTAAACCCTAAGCTTATTTGCGATTTCCCAATAGAGTACACGGTCAATTCGCTTTTTCAGAACGCGGCATAATTTTCTATTCAAAAATAATATTATTTTTCACTAACCTACATGCACCGGACATAATTCGTAAGAAAGGAAATGCCATAAAAATCTCATTGTTATTTTTAAATATGATTTTAGCCTCAAAATCACGAAAACTATCAAAATATACTGATATACATTAACATTTTACAGTTTTGACAGCCCTTGACGACCTGAGGCATTGTTAAAGTGGCCTCCATAAGAACGAGAATGCACGCGATGGATAGGAATATAATAAAGAAACGAAAAAAAAGTACCAACATACTGACAAATATGAGTAAATTAATTCCGGAGTAGAGTTGGTTCGCTTTAAATGAACAAGGGGCATTGACCTCCTTATCTACAAAAATAATTTATAGAAACATACACACCGTTACTAATTCATAAAACATTGAACTTTGGATTCAATAAGGGATTAAGAAAGAAAAGGAAAATTTCAAACGTCGTTCAAGATCAATGAGCAATGATCTTCAATGTTGGAGGTGGAGAGCAAGTACCCTGCGTCCCAGTTTTTCCATCCGGTATCGAGTCCTCTGCTCGGCCCCTCCCCTTCCCTCCTCCTTCCATTCCTCCCCCCCTTCATCCAGGGGCCCCCCTGGATGTGGGGCCGCTGCAGTCCCCTTCGCTCTTTCTGTCTCCGGTGCACTCTTTATGCCGGTCGCTCGATAACCGAAATCAAAGCCTCCTTCCTCCTCCTCCTTCCGTTGTTCTCTTCCAGGCCAAACGTCTCCGGCCCAACCCACGGCCTGGGTTCACACACACTTCTCTCAGGTTCAGTAGCGTATCAGAATCAATAGAAAAATTAGGTGAGGAATCACCATCAGATCGTAGGTTAAAGTACAGCAAAAGAGAGAAGCATTACGTCAATATGAAGAGGTTGGCCGACAGAAGAATCGAGTGGAGGGCTGCGTCAAACCAATCCTAGGATTGTTGACCCTTGATGAAGACGATGTTGATGTTAAAGTACAGATTAATCTATTAAAGAAATTTATATCGGATGACTTTACTGAAGATGTTAGATATACATTAAAAACACCGGCTTATTATGCTAGATTCGACCAGATAAGTAAGATTAGAGAGATAGATTGCCGTAAAAATCTCACTTTCCCCCCGTATTATAAGAGAACACAATAGGCAGCATAGCGAAGGGATAGGTAGGGGAAATATTGTATTATGTAAAGCATAATGCATGCATTACAATCAATCCCTTTATTAACATGTAGACAGATACTAACCATCTAGCTACATGTGACCCTATTATGTAGCATGTTTCCTTGTAGTGACTTAGTTGCATGTCAATATTGCATGTTTGGTGATCTTCACCCCCTGCCACACACCATCGTGGCGGCTCGCAGTATAACGCGCAGGTGTTGGTTAATAACCACTCTTTTTCTGCTCTCTCTATAGAGCACGGTGGCTGAGTGTACCGTCCCATATCCCTATCGGTCCATTTTTTTACAGGTAGAATATACCAACCATGTTCTTAGGACACCTGAAAAAATATTCTTAAATCCATTAACGCACGCTGACTTCACCCTTATATTTCCAACTCAAAAAATAGATAAATTAGTTCTAAATACTGCTTAGGAAGACTGTAGGGCTATGATATAATCCCTAAAAGCTTCTTCATTGACTACGTACGCGAAATTTAACCATCGTCACAAGTACACGATCGTAAGACCGGATTAACGCAACGCTCCACTCGACTCTTTTGTTGGCAAATCCCACCATGTTTACATACAGGTTATTTTACTTCACAAATCTCTGTAATTTCTCCCGTATTATGTCGATCAAGGCCTTCCTTTGCGTTTTTTTCGTCTTCAGTCGATCATCGCGTGACAAGATACGAAGTCTAAACTTTATAATGTCAATCGGCCAGGCTCGTCTTTTCTTGAATCAGACTTCTCTTCACGCCAGCAAATTATGACTGTTCTGATTGTCACTAGAACTGCGTTCATTTTCATCATTCTCCTTTGACCCCACCTAATTCTTCCAGTCTTCAATTTCTTGCTATCGTTATCATCCGTGCCTTCATTAACGATGCATGTTCCAAATGGTTTATAAAAATTATAACGATGTCATCGAGTAGTGAGTAGATAATCGATTTTCGATTAAAATCGAAATCGATTTTACAATCCCTAGTACAACGTTCCTGGTACCTGCCAAATTAATACTAGCTTTTTCTAATTCCATAGTAAATATTAAAAAGCAGATGTACTTATCCGATAAACGAGTGATTAGCCCGACTGAAACAAGGAGTCAAGGTGGCACTGATCATATCTTTCAGATATATCCACTTCTATAAGCACCGGAATGACAACCTACGGCTCTGTGGTACGGCGTGAATCATATAAAGAACGAAATGTGAAAACCAAATTGAGGAATTAACAGGATAGCGATGGTCAGGATATTTTTTGATGCTTAAGGAACGATAAGTTATATAATACACTCCCATGACGTTTCTATTGTCTTCTAATCATAAATAGATTTACTACTCTTTTTTTCAATTACCCTTACAGTCCTAGGACTGCATTTTTGTGCAGGGGTACTTGGGCAACACTTGAATTTTTCCTAGGATAGGATTTCTAGAAGTGATCCCCGAAGGAATCTTCTCTGCGATCAAACCAAGGTGGGATTCTCTATCAGTGCATTAAAGTTCAGCACTATTCGTAAAGCGCCTATCAATAAGAAAAAGAGAAATCTTGCCTTATTTTCAGAAATAGAAATAGAGAAGGATTAAGATACTGAGGCTCGGCCTCACGATAAAACGTCTTAAGAATTTAAAATGTGAATATTTTTAGATTTTATATATAAAATATTAGGATGCATCTGCCATCCGGTTTCCACCCTGAACTAGCGAAAAAAAATATGAAGAAATGTAGAGAATTTTTTATATATGACTAATCTTCCGTAATGGGTTCGCTAGCTTTTTTTCACACCGACGCAGATGATAAATAATTGTTCTTGAGTGTCCACGACATACCTTTTTTTTTATTTAAAGGCGATGCTCAATGAAAAATTGCCTAATTTGGTGGTAACTTCGTGGAGAGTGATAGTTACTACGCCACGAGTCTTCTGAGCCAATAGCCGCAGCGCTGCGACAAAATAGGGAGCTGGTGAACCAGAGGGTGCATAAGCCTAGCCAAGTGATGTGATCATATTTTAATCATATTACGAGTTGACCACAAGTTAAATACCACCATTCAATATAAGCTTTTAACCTCAAAGAGAAATTCAACAATCATCGCTCAATGATTCACAACAGAGATCTTTTGTAGAATTGACTGGTACCATTTCAACCTAGATCCCTAGTCCTAAGAACCTCATTTTGTTTCTTCTGGGCCGTTATTTTTGTTCACAGCGACAACTTTACCTTATTTACTCTTATTTACTTTCCTATTTTGACGAAAAAAAAGCAATGAATTTTCTCACAATTCACAGACGTAATCTAAATGCAGAGCACGATTTGGTGCAAGCAAAGCGGAAACCGCTGATGATGCTCACTAAACGAGCGACTGCAATCAATGGTCGAGGTAGGATAGAAAAAAAGAGTGAAATTCTCGTGTGCAAATAACTATGTGGGTCAATCTAGGAGAAAACGTGAATCCAATTGAGATTACGCTACGGAGCGTAAGAACAGAATACGAGCATCGGATGTGAAGGACCAACACAAGGAGAGAAAAAAAGTCTTTCATCAAACACACATGCAAACTTGATGAAAAAAAAATCGTGAATGGCAACGTACTCCTCCTTTATGCCTCGCTAACCTGGAGATCAGCCAACAATCCTGGCAGACTACTTTCCATTCATGGCGCAGCGGTCTACTGGGTTGGATGTGCCCCCCCACGAAGACGCAGGTTATGTGCGCCATAGTAATTGCTCCCTAAGTCCATCGTTCTTGCAAAAAGCGGTAGCGGTAGTCCATCATTGGCGAACAAGGTCAACTATAAATTCCTTACAGGGAATGAAGAATGGGATTTCAATTTCGTACAATTTGGCAGGGACAAACCATAGAAAAGGCAAAACTGGATTCATTCGAGATGCTGCGATGCGGAGGAATAATGAAGATAAAATGAATCTACACAGAAACAAACGCGTGCCGATAAAAATTAGAAAAAGGGGAAATCTGGTGATAACTATAGAAAATAAAAATGAAATGATCACATCAGCCATATTTCGAGTCAAATAACTCGGATTAGACTGTAATAGTATGATCAGGACAGTCGTCATATGGCTGCAAAGTCGCATCATACTCATAATAGAAGGGTGATTGCAATTGTTTTGTTTTATGCTAGAGGCTATGTTTTCTTCGTTTTTCCTTGTTGCGTTGATACTTTTTTTCGTTGCTTTTAGATGTGAATAATGGTTGTTTTTTTTTATGTTTTGAAGGAAATGTTTTTTGTTAATTGTTGAACGTATGTTTTTTGAAATTAGGTTGTTAAGAGGTTGTTGATATAGGAGAGAAGGGGGGATTGTTGTGTAGGATGCTAGAGGAAATGGATCAGATATAAACACTCTCTAATAAAGAAGGTCTGAAACCTTAGTATATGATAAAGTACCAGTTCATAATTTTTTTTAAATTTCACGAGAGAGCCACTACAGGAGAAATGCACTCATAAAATTTCAGCGAAAATTAAATATTTTGTTACATTTCACGAACTACATTAAAATTAAGATTCAGTGAAGACTTAATGAAAAGGAGACAACATTAATTTTAGAACACATCTAAAATATTACTCATTACTTGTATCAAACTACAAAGACTTGACACAATTCGTACGTTAATGAATCATCCTCTTAACTTCACGACAAGCAACCACCCATCAATGTCCGAAGATAACTTTGGTAGTACTCACAATTCAAATCAAGTCACAAACACTTGCATCACAACATGCATTCACGTATGTATAACTTTCATCCATCATATCACGAGAATAAACTACCCTTCAACAGCAACCTCCCCTTTTCATGCAAATATTTTCCACCCGGAAATGGGGTCGTTTACCATATTTTTTTTATTGCCGAATCTGATAGAGTTTGTAAAATAAAAGGACCCGTATTTTTCCGTTTTCTGATCCGACAATTATTTCCCGAGTTATAAGCGGCGAATAACTGATGTTTTTAACCCATTCGGAAAAGTGGGTTGGTGCAACCTCTGACGTATATCTACTTCGTCCAATCACAACTGAGCCCGCGAAGCTACTTCGCCTTATCGCAAAGGGGGGGACACAGCTGACTCGGCCAATGGGAGCGATTTCGACAGCACCTGTGCGAGCAGACCTTCCGAGAACCCCCCTCCACTCCCTTTTCCCCTCCCCTGAAAGCAGTCAAGGACGGGAGGAAAATGACGTCAATGTTATCACAGCAGCATTTTCGGTGGGCGTCACCTTTTGCTTATTTTAATTTTTGATTTGTGAGTGAATGGTTGTGGTTAGAAGATTAATTTTTTCACTAAAATTCAATTTTCGTTTCCATCTAACGATTTCGTGTACAAAATTGCGATTTCGGTTCCGAGTAAACGCCCCCATTCGCGAGCACAAGAAATTCAAACATCACACGCTGAAACGGTTAATGTAATAATAGGAGACGACGTTTGTTAATTTGGGGAACACACCCTCTTAAGCCCAAGTGGTTCGCACTCTGGGCTGAACGAGATCTTCAACTTTTTTTTTCACGGCTCGGGGGCTGACTCGTCCCGCAACCTTCGCTCCATTAGTTCCACTCGATTTAATTGCACATTTGGAGCATTTTCCCTGTCCCGCATTGGTGAGAAAGAATCAGTTCCGATGCAATTGCACAATAGGAATGGTTTAATAGGTCAAGGGCACTCCAATCTACCCTTTGATACATGTACTATCGTCATTTAATACCCACTCTCTGCAAAAAAAAAGAAAAAAAAACATTCTGCGCAGTCCACTTCATACCGGAAAACTGTAAGGAAAAAGAAAATCTATATACACTTTTCACACCGGAAAGAGCTGAATTTTTTCTCCATTCCACCATAAATGGATCGGCAAATGGATTCCTGAGAGGTACTCTCTTTTTAACTAAAAGTGCTTCCGCTTTTTCAAAAGTCCTGTGGAAAAAAAAGAGGAAATTTTTGTTTCCTGTCGGGAGTTAAATGATTAAACAACGAATCAATGAAGAGTGATTTCGAAACTTTCTACCATTTGCGTTGAAAGTTTCCCGAGCTGAACACGCTTTTCAGATTAATCAAATAAGCTTAATTGAACGAGGAACAGAATCGCATTTTGGTAAAAACTGCACACGTCATCCACCTAACTTTTCCTGCACTTGAAATACATAATGGTTTCATTGTTGCGCGTTATAAATTACTTTAATATTTGCTCACGCGACCAAATTGTGATTACTTTTAAAGTAAACTACTTGTTTTACATAATTAAAAGCAATTTAAAATAGCGAAATTTGTTTTATATTTACGCTGTTTTTACAATAAAATTCAATTCTTAGACGCTTTAACGATTTCTATTTTTTTATAATCACCATATTCACTTGGAATTAAACTAAAATCGGTTTGTCGCAGCTCTCGACCATATTCTCAAATGATCTAACCGTTTCGTATTAACAAAATTCTTCCCTTTGCCCTCCTTCACTACTAGCTACTCCTTATGTCTTATCAAGGTCATCCTCTACCATTCTACCATACTATACCTCTACCATATATTAAGTTGTCCCTTGCTTCTTCGTATACATTTCATCAGACTTTTCTTTTTTCTCGATTTTTCACAGAATTTTCTCTTTCACTCTTCTTACGACTTCTTCGTTTGCAACTACCTCGATTCTTTTCATCTTCACCCTTCTCGTATAGTATCGAATTTTATTTTTTTCCACTTTTCTCCATTCCACTCCAAATGATTGGCAAACGGATTTCTCCGAGGTTCTCTTTGCGGTCAAAACAGCTTCTTGAAGCTCTTAGGGATTTTTTCTTTGCTTTTCGCTACGGAAAATAAGTGATTAATCAACAAAGCAAGCGTGACTTCAAAGCCATTCCTGTTTTCCGTTGAAAGTTTCCATATTAAAGTTACTCCACGCATGAATCAAATCAGCTTAATTGGAAGTGGAACCGATATAGATTTCGCAAAAAACTGCTCACCTAATTTCCCACACGCCCGTAGAACATAGTGTTGTGATCTCGGAGCGTAAAATGCAGCTTCCAATGCCCTAGTCTGGTAAGTTTGATTACTTTTGAAGTAATTAACGTGTTGCGAACAAATCAAACTCTTTTAAAAAATAAAGATTATTTACTCTTCATTATACTGTCATTAATACTAAGCACACAGTGTTGTAACCTACGAGCGTAAAATGAAGCTTTCAATGCCTTTGTCTGGTAAGTTTGATTACATTTTGAAGTAATTAACTTGTTGCGAACAAATAAAACGCTTTTTAAGAAATAAAAATTATTTACTCTCCATCACGTTGCCATTAATAGATACAATAATTTTTCTGAGGTAAGACAAGGCGCCACTGCTAGCAAACAACTTGTTAAAAGTTTCAAGTCGTATGAGATTGAAACATTCGTGAGCCAGCTGATTAAAATGTCTATAACAAATTTGCGCATTAAAACTTGTTGATTTCATTGATTGATTTGACTGGTTGATTTCTTCTATTTCCCGGTGTTCTTCCGCGTCTTCAGTTGTTGATGATAACAATTTCGCTTCGATTTTTGCCCTTGTTATATAGGGTCTCCCTGACATATGCCGCTATCCTATTGGTCGGCTTCCGTATCACCATAGATCAAGTATAATGGGCTCACCGCATTTGGCAAAATTGTTGTACGTTTTGGAAGTAGTTCTGAAAGGTTTCCATAGATGGCGGGGGAAGATTTTTTGCGTTACGTCTTAAAATGTAGACTTCTTCCATCGCTTTCGTTTTTCTAATCCACATAAGGGGCTCAATCGAGAAGTGTCTTGAGTTTGCTCCAGCTGCTCCTTGCAGCGGTGAATTAAATTTAACAACAAGGAATCCCTCCTGTGATAAGATATATTTGCTTTATAGTGGGAGACATATTAACTTATCCATGTAACTGTTGACGTTGGGTAAAGGCATACCGCACTTGTATAATACAATAACAAAACTACCGATATCATATGTTACGTGCCGCTTAAGTCAACTAGAAAAACGAAAGCAATGGAAGCTATTTACATAGCTTGTGATTTAACAAGAAAAATTCTTACCACGCCATCTATGGAAACCTTCCAGTACTACATCCAAAACACATACCAGTTTTGTCCTATGTGGTGATCCCTCTATGTTGTACTTGCTCTATTGTATTACTCTCTTCTTTTTTTGTTCAGGTGGTATCCTTTGTCGCGTTTGAAGTTACTTTAATGATGTATGTACTACTTAAATATACCATGCTCAAAAAATACACAATTTATTTAGATGGGTTGCCTGCAACATCACAACGTTATAATGAATGTACATCATCAACAAATTCATCGACCAGCGGAACGGAATCCCTGATGTAGAATACAACCATGATATTTAACTACTTCTCTTTCAATCGATACTGTTTACATTACTCTTCTATAACACCACTTTTCAACTGCTTCCATTCCATATATTTCTGCAGTAATTTCCGCCCAAACCTCAGTACCATAAATAAATCAGTTCCAGTGCTATTGTTAGCCAAAATTAATTTGAACTAATTTATAATTACAAATTCATACTTACACTTTAGGATATTTTTTGATGGTCAAATTAGACTTTTATAATTACGTGAAATTGAGTATGAAATTATACTTAAATACGATTGGCAATTTTCCACAAAGAAATCTTTACTTCGACGGGTTTCGATGTGATACATCATCGAAGAAGATTTCGAAGTCGAAGTAAAGATTTCTTTGTGGAAAATGGCTAATCGTATTTAATTATGTTATTCCACCATATAACGCCTGAAACGACTCTTTTTATGAAATTATACTTTTATTATGCTTAAAACCACATAAGACTGCGAAATATTATGTTTGCCTATATAGAATAAGTCTTAAATATCTATATACCTATCTTTAATCCTTATACTATATAGGGAAACAAAGTATTTTACATTCATTTAAGTATAATTAACAAGTATAATTTCACAATAGAGCATTATTTAAATTACCAAATAAAAAATATTTTCTAATATTTTTTTCTGCTCACTAAACTATAGCCTTTCCATATTCCTTGTTCTTTTTCCCTTGCCTAACCTGTTGCAAGATTTTTTTTTCTAATTTTAATTCTACCCGTAAGGGGGAGAACCATACGATTCAATGGTTTCAGATGAAGAACAAAGGCTTTTTCGTCGGTCGGGTTCGAAATAAGTTGAGGAATACAAAGGAAAAAAGAGCGAACGGCCGTAAATAATTCTTCTCAGAACAAACTGAACTCTTTTTCCGTTACTTAGCGTGAGATCCGGTACTTTCCAGTCATTGACTCTTTAAAGAGAAGCGCTTCACGAATCGAGACTTCCGTTGTTATGTCTTCAGCAAATACTCTAAGTAATGCTTAAGCCATTGGCAATTAGTACAAAGAGTTTGTCCTTTTGATGAATACTCTAATGATAAACTACATATTTATTCATAAGGGTAGCCAGTAATATCTTATGAATAAATATGTAGTTTATCATTCAACTTTTAGTTGAAATTGGAGGTCCGTGGTTCATTTCACGGCTGAGAAAACTTTTTTCTGTTGTGATCTGGCTTGATTCCATCTTCGCCACCTTCCTTGTGTTAGTCCTTTTATGTGTTACCTATCCCTTTTCCTTATTCTATCCTTGGTATATTTGTATTCGCCTCAGAGCGTGTTTTCATGTGTGAATGTATGTATATAAATATATACTAAGGATAGTAATTGGAAAAGGATAGGTACACACAAATGAACGAACACACACAATGGTGGGGAAGATGGAAAGAAGCCAGATTTCAACTGGAAAGAATTCGGACCTCCCGCTTTCCGGGCGACTGTGCAGTACCACTACACCACCAAGACGAAGCAAATTCTCGGTGAAATCGGCGGGCTTTATCTAGCCCAGTAGCCCACATAGCGGCCGAGACATGGCTCGCCTAGGCTTTCATTCACCCACCAGGAAGAGAAGTTAGACGAACACAAGGAGAAGAACGTTAAGAAACGCAGCTGACATACGTATGAAAGAACTGAACAGTGCGTTTGAAGGCACGCAGAGCCTAAGAAGAAGAAGATGGCCGAGAAGGCCTATATTCACACATTCAAACATGAAAATTCGCCAACAAGCGTATTCAGACATACTAAGGATAGTAATTGGAAAAGGATAGGTGCACACAAATGAACGAACGCACACAATGGTGGGGAAGATGGAAAGAAGCCAGATTTCAACTGAAAAAAATTCGCCTTAGCCGGGAATTGAACCACGGACCTTCCGCTTTCCGGGCGACTGTGCGATTCACACATTCACACATTCAATTCGCAGTGCGAGATACAAATATCAATAAAACAGGTCACATTTTACGTCACTTTTGGTCATACGTCACTTTTGTAACGCCTGTGACCAGTTTTATTGTTACATATATATCTCTCTGGTTTTTAATAACAAGTGATCTCAAGACGTACTTCTACTCGTCCATTTTTACGCTTAGTTCCTGCGTCACGAATTCCTTGGTGCCAATAGCACCGCGAATCTGGACGCAACCCCTTCAAGAGGCAGGTGATTTCAAGAGCGCTTGAGCAGCTGATCGATGGAGAGAGAATGCGGGTCATGCAGCAGTACTTTCAGATGGAGGCATTCCAGAAGCAAGTCCCCGCGCACTCGTGTCGGCCATTTGGGAAGCGATGATAGAGAGGGAGGAGTAGTGCGAAATGGCTCGCCGGGGAAATGGATTTAATGCGCACTTTCTTTTGCCGCTAGACAAACTGAGGCTCCACCGAGACGGTGTTTTTTTTTATGTAGACCGGTCGAGATGCAATTCGAATACTAATGGATGACAAGTAAAGTGCGGCAATAAAAATAAAAGGAATAAAAATGACGATCCTCGGAACTGCATTGCTCTTAATAAAAAGAGTTAAAAATTTTATTTCAACTTGGTACTCATTGTAATATCATTATTATTTTATTACCATTAAACCTGTGCGAAATTTCGCAAATTCGAATACCACTCCGCCGCCTAAAATACGAATTTATCTTTTTTTCGGGATGTCGAAAAATAGAACTGTCAGGTCTTAAAATTTACAAAATCTTTATAATTACACGATTGAGAGATTGAAAGCATTAAATTGTCTCCTGTCGACTATAATCCTTCCTTAGTTTTTTTTAAAATGACGTTTCTATGAAGCGTTCTCCTTCCGTTACGCATTTATTTAAAATATCCTTCTTTTATATTTCATTTTAAACCAAAAACAATGTGTTGTTACGTGGGCTACGTACATTATGCCAAAAGCTAGTTTTTAAAATCTTCTTCATAGAGGCCTTATTCATTGCTAAACACTTGTCAATAGAAGAGAGAAAGAGATGTAGAAAACAGAAGCAATGTTTTGCAATGGCGAGTGTATTTCCATGGAGATGCATCTACATCTACGAGATACCCTGCAAGCCACCGTGAGGGTTTGTGGCAGGGGGTGAAGATCACCAAGCATGCACTATTGGCATGCAAACAAACAACTATAGGTTCTCATGCAACTAGATTGTTAGTATCTATAGTATTTAAGGGACTAATACATGCATCATGCACTACGGAATATTCTAAAATATTTCCCCTTTGCTGTGCTGCCTATTGCGCTCTTTTATAGTACAGGAGAAAAATGACATATGAGATACCTCGATTTAACAAATTTGAGCCTGATTTAATATTTGTCATTATGAGATCAGTTGATCAAAATTTTGATGAGTTATTTGGATTCACGAAACCACAGGATTTATGACGTGATGATGTCTTATGAGTCGCAGAGAAAAGTGAAACAAGATCAACATAATTTTTTTCAAAGATTCTGTGCATAATTCTTCCGCTCATAATTTGCTGAAGAATTGAAAAATTGGAGATGAATTATTTGTATTTTCGCTGAAGAGACGAGCGATAGATAGACAGTATTTTCCCTAAGTATAAGGTTGGTCATTGAACAGAGGCAAGAATATTTAAAGAATAGAGAAAAGGTTGAAGGATAATTAGCTGTCGTTCAAGTAACATAAAGGTAAATGCCGTTTTGAAGAAGTTGTGTTCTTTATTTTTGAATGACGATCAACAGCTAGGGTTATTTGAGCCATTCAGAATAGACTGGCTACTGTGTGCGTTTAGGAATTTTTCAGGAAGCGGAGGTAGGTAGGAGAGAGTCCCGCCCCTCATTAGCCTGCTGTTAACGAAATATGCCAATTCGGTATACGGTTATAGCGCCATATTTCGGATACATTATAGTACTTGATTTGCCCTCCACACATCACTCAAGTGGGGGCTTGTTAACATATTAATAATCTCTACCACAGCCTAGATTCGAACCCCGGCCCTAGGGATAGGACGCTAATACCCTAGCTACCACGCCTACCGAATATAAATTACTTTCCGTGCCAAAATCTTGTAGACTAGAGTTTAAATCCGAAACTCCGAAACCCTTCATCCTATTACCACGTTATTTATATATTAATTTAGATAACTTTGTTGTTGATTGAATACATTGTTAGAGTAGGTAAATTTTAAAGACAAATTTTGGACCTGTTTCTCAAGTTTGTCACCGGCAACCAGCGTCCCAGCGGAGTGTCCTGCTCTGGGCTCGCGCGTTATTTAAGGAAGCATAAAATTCGATATAAAACAAGGTACTAACTTCAGCTAAATGATAATATCTGATTCGCTCTGGAAATGTAAAGAGGAAGATGAGAGTTTTAGTCTCGTGGCGCAATGATGCATAGTAGTTGATAAAAAGTGCGGTTATAAATGGAACAGCATACCAATAAGTACTAAAGTTAAAACCTTGAAACTTCGTAGACGTAATAATAAAGATATAATTCACCTTTTATTAAAATTTTGTTTCAGCCAAAGGCTTTGCTTGGCAGTTATTAGACGTCAAAATGACGCATGGCGCAGTAGCGCTAAAAAAATGGGCCCTTTTTTACTCTAACGTGAGAAACAGGTCCAAAATTTGTGTTTAAAAATTATTCTAACAAAGTAATCAGCCAACAACAAAATTATCTACATTAATATGTAAATAACGTGAAAATCCGATGAACGGCTTCGGAGTTATTTAGGTTTAAACTTGAGTCTACAAGATTTTGGCGCGGACAGTAGGCAGAAAATTACAGTTAATTTTTATTATTTCCAAGACAACCTTTCACATTGATAAAAGCGATAGAATTCCCAATTCATAATTTTTTCCTGATTTCCAATGCGGAATACAGTGGATGAGGATGATACGAATCTGATTCGCATTGAAACATTTCATCGTTTATCTTCAGTTTTTTCTGCCAACCCCAGAGCGATAATCTCTCGCACTTCGAACCGCCCAGAAATCAGAACGCAAAAAAAGTAAAATAATAACTCGTGGGATTCAAACAACCAGAGGCAACGCATCAAAAAATTCGGTTTTCAATTCACGATTTTAACAATTCGCAACCGCCGAAATTTCGCGTCCGTTTCCAATTCGACTGCCCTTTTTGAACAACAGAATCCCCTTCAAATCTCCATGGGGACGTTCTGAATTTCCTCGAACGCAATTCTTTCCATATCTCCACTCGCTCATCAAACGTCAAAAACGAGGTCCCTTCCCCCCCTTCCTCCCCAACCCCTCCCCCCCATCGTACACACTCTCTAAAAGCTACCCCAGGGTAATGTCTGTCCGTACCAGAACACCAAGAGAGAAGAGCTGGCACGGAGGGAAATCATTCAATTGTTTCCGAGCTCGCCTTCGAAACGCATTTCGCTCGTTCGTTTTTTTTCTCAATTTCAGTTTTCTTTTTTCATTTTTTTTCGCTCGCTCACTCGAAGTTAATGACATCTAGAGGACTCGTCTGCACTCGAAGTGATTGTTAGCGTAGCAGAGGCACTGTGCCATGCGTGAACGGCATTCGCACATACGCACCAGCCGTCACAACGGTGCGTGTCGAAATAGAAGCCCCAGACGACCCTAAAATGTCCGGATACTGCGGGTAAAGGGGATATACCTAATCGGATTTCAGAGGTTTAGGTCGGGAATAAGGTGAGCTATGAAAATTTTGGGTTCAGGAGGCGTAGGTAATGGAAAATGGCGAAGGATTCTGGTTGTGGGTTTGGGCTAAAATCCCTTTCAACCATCCATATTGAATGTGCATATATCCGTCTAATCTTCCATCAATTTGGGTTTAATCCCAAAATGACGTCCCCGAGGTCTGTGTGAATTCGTTAAGCCACATTGACACAGCGTCATTTATTACATCTTGCGTTAACTTTCCCCTTATTATTAACCTCCGCGTGAATGGTGAAACCTGCATCAAAACATCATTATTAAAGGCTGCATTAAAAAGGAATGCTACTTTCCTGTTAATTAAATAATTTTTTCCAGCTGATGGTCAGTAAGTATGGCGTAAATCATAGGAAATGTAGTAGATCGAGAATGATTATATGTTCAATCAGTATAAAATGGGTAACGCATCATCCATATTTACTGAAAATGCCTCCATGGTAACAACTAAGCTTTAAGATGAAAATCTGACATCAATCCACGCATAAAATCTGTTATTATACGATGGAGGTATTACGGCCCCTATAGTGTTCTCATATGTAAAACACGCCTATCATAACTTATCATATCATCATTTCCACATTCCTAACTTAACTCACCGCATATAACGAAACAGTGAACTAATTTGAAAAGGCGCAACAATTAAAATACGGAATATGGTCGTAACTTTTCAAATACATGGAATAGGATTTTCAACAACACAGGCAACTGGGGCAACATTTCCGTTTCCGTTTAAAAAAATATATACCTCTAAAATCCGTACGCAGATCCTATTCATACTTTAATGCAACGTAAACGTAAATGTGTTCTAAATTTTTTTAATCAAATTCAGAATTTCATCGGTCCAAACAAAAATACTATAATAATTTTTATCAGAAGCTTTTCTATCGGCTCTTGTGTGATCGAAAAATTGCTCGCGTTGTTGTCCTAACATAACCAAATAACGTTATACTTCGTCATCAAGAACACTAATTAATCGACTTTTTATATATTTTTTTATTTGTATGTGGCGGTTCAGTCGCTCGCTGTAGATGGAAAAGTGCGACGTTGCCACATTCACCCTGAACGCCATGCCCCTCCGCGCCGCACCGTGCCCCGACTATTTTGACCCCTCATTCTTGTTTTCACTTTCTCACCCTGTCCTTCGGTAAGAGAATTTTAAGGTCTCGGGAGGAGATACGTTACAAACAATAATAATCCAAATCGGTTTAAAATTGATAGTCAAAACTTTGGTCACTATAAGCCTAAAAACACATGCATCGATAATACTGACAAGGATCATTTACAGAAGAATAGAACGAAAAGCAGAGAAGTTCCTGGATGAAGATCAATTTGGTTTCAGAAAAAATAAGGGTACAAGAGAGGCGATATTGGCCCTTAGGTTGCTCATAGATAAGGAAATGGAGAATAACAAACCAACGTTCATTGCATTTGTGGATTTAGAGAAGGCTTTTGACAATGTGGATTGGAATTCAATGCTTGATATTCTGAAAGGAATTGGAGTGTCGTACAATGATCGAAGAATTTTCCACAGTTTGTATAAAAACCAAGAAGCTGTGATTAAATCTGGACCCAGCTGTGAAGAAGCAAGAATAAGGAAAGGAGTGAGACAAGGCTGTGCACTGTGTCTCCCGTTATTTTTAATGTTCACATAGAGCCATTAATGAAATCAAAGAGAAGTCTTCTGGGGTGAATATCCATGGAGAAAAATTAGCATGTTGAGATTCGCTGATGACATAGCACTCAGAGCAGAAACAGAGAGGGATCTGAATAAGACTCTAAGAAACATGGAAAGGACAATGGCCAGATATCATCTGCAGATTACTAAGAAGAAAACTAAAATATTGGTGTGCAGCAAGAAAGAAGAGGCCAAAACCAGCGTCAAACTAGAAAATAAAAACTGGAAGAGGTGAAAGTTCGGTTTCCTTGGAAGCCAAATAACCAACGATGGACGAAGGAAGAAAGAAATAGTCAGTAGAATAGCCCAGGCATAGATGTCATTCTATCAAACGAAGAATCTACTTACCGCTGGAAATACAAGCGTAGAAGTAAGGAAACAATTCATCAGAACCTACATCTGGAGCGTTTTTCTTTATGCAGTGAGGCATGGACAATGGCAGCAGCGGAAAAGAAAAGGGTGGAAGCATTTGAAATGTGGTGCTACAGAAGAATACTGAAGATTAAATGGATCGACCGAGTGACAAATGAAGTCCTAAGAAGAGTGGGAGAAAAGAGAAATCTGCTGAAAACTCTAAAAAGAAGAAGGGATAACTTAATCGGTCATATCTTGAGACATGATGGCCTGATGAAGACAATCGTCGAGGGACAAGTGGAAGGGAAGGTTGGCAAAGGAGGGCCTCGTGCAAGGTATATGGAACAAGTGATACAGGATATGAAAGAGAAGAATTACGTGAATATGAAGAGATTAGCCGATAGAAGAACTCAGTGGAGAGCTGCGTCAAACTAATCTGAGGATTGATGACTTATGATGATGAAACTTTGGTCCCCTTGGGGCCTTTCGTTAAGAGTAGGGTATTTCCGGCGCCGGGTTTGTATGTCAATATCGCTTGTTTGGTGACTTTTACCCCTACCACACATCCTCGCGGTGGCTTGTAGGGTATTGCGTAGAAGTAGATGTTTTTCTCCACCCTTCCATTCACTCATTTCCCTTCCATCTCCATCTTTACACCGTTTCTTCCGGCCTGAGGCATTTTGTAACTAAGAAAATATAAACAAACCAGATTCATGTGTGATGTGGTGGAAACGTTCCATATTAATAGAAATATATTGCCATTTTCCACAAGTAAAAATGTATTTCGACTAGTTTCGATGCCACTGCATCGTTTTCAAGGGTACTAGTGTACAAGTTAAAGTAATGTAAGAGAAACAATTGCACTTTTCCACAAATTGGTTTATTGCGTACAACGCGTTTCGGCTCACAGAGCCATCATCAGGTACAAGACAAAGTTATTAGAGAGTACATTGCATATAACTATGCATACACTCTCTTATAACTTTGTCTTGTACCTGATGATGGCTCTGTGAGCCGAAACGCGTTGTACGCAATAAACCAATTTGTGGAAAAGTGCAATTGTTTCTCTTACATTATGAAGAACTTCCACGATATCTCGCCTGAATCTGTTGAATTTACAAGTTAAAGTGTACAAGTCAACTTGACAATGATGTAGCAGAATCGAAACTAGCCGACATACATTTTTACTTGTGGAAAATTGCAATATCTTTCCATTAATATAATACAGTATTATTGAATCTTCAGCAACGATAAATCTATAAATTGGTGATATCTTTTTTCATAGCTAATTTGGCATTTGGATTCTCTAGTCTTCGGACATTTTCAATTAAGCCAAATTAGAAGCTCTCATTATTTCATCTAACGATAAATCTACTTGAAGTTGCTGCCATGGAAACAACACATCTAGGAAAAACAAACCGTGGATGTTTGAATGTACCGGAGGCGGCACATGCGTACCTACTATCGTATGGGGGGCAATGAAGTAACATTGGGGTTTAACGGGAAGGTTTAAGCCCCAACTTGCCGACGCAAATCATTGCGTTCTCCACTGCCTCTTATGGAGACTGCACATGTTTTTAAACATGATTTTCAATGAACTCGTTCCCAAATTTAAAATTTTTAATGGAAGTTAATAATCTAAGTTGGTAGCAATGGATTTTGTTCCACCTAGAATCCTTAAAACTGGTTCAATGGATTTTGTTCCACCTAGAGTTGATTATAATCCTTAAAACTGGTTCGTTTTTAAGGCATTTAGACAATATATTCGGCGTTCCTTTAAGGGTTTGCGCACTGTCAACTGTTTATTTGACGGATATTAAAAATGCATTGCATTGCATTTTTAATATTCGTCAAATAAATGCGCAATTTAGTGCAAAAATCACTACATCCGTGAGTATCGTGAGTAATAAGCCCTCTATAGCCCTCATGCCTATACCAACCAAGGTGGCCGACCTTGCTTCTCAAATCAGCCGGGATGCCGCCTTCAGTACAATCTTACCTCCTTGTATCATGTGAATACGAAGGCGGAGAAAGGTAGAACTAATTAAATTATTGAGTTAATGGGATTTCAGTCAAAATTCTATAAACATTGATGCACTCTGTCTCATCCCTGGGGAATTGCATATTGTACAAATAAGGACAATTTTATTCATAATTGAATTTTTTATGATATTATTAGAGTGAGGGGTCGTGGTGACCTAGCGGGTCAAGTGCTGACCTATTGACCGGAGTTTCTTGGGTTCAGATCCCGGGCAGGAGCCATTCTGGATGCCCCCACCTAAAATCCTAACGATTCGACTTTCTGCTGCGCAATAACTTCGTTGGAAATCGCAGGTGGCTCAGGGAAATGAACTGCCCCCCTACACTGAATGTGTGAATTTCACACGCCAATGGATTAGTACGGGATGAGCTATAATCTCACCTATCAAAAACCAGCCTTCCTGTTGAACGCACTATTATTTATTATATTATTCGAGTAGTCAGCAGAGGCATGCTATAAAATTAATAACACGTCCATGATGGGGAAATGCAGATGAACATATTATATAGAGCCTCGGCTTTCTAACCAGTAATAACTTCGTTAATATGTAGATACTAACCAACTAGTTTCACACGACTTTAACACGTCTCGATGAGGTAGAAGCACTGTAGCTCTTAGTTTCATGTAAGTAATGCGTATTTGGTCATCTTCACCCCTTGCCACACACCCTCGCAGTGGCTCGCAGGGTATTGTGTAGAGATACCAAATAAAAAACTGGCAATTTTCCACAAGAATAAGGATTTTTACTGGTGTTGTACACCGAAACCGGTCAAGTAAAAATCCTTATTCTTGTGGAAAATTTCCAGTTTTTTCTTTCGCCATGAAATTCCACCAAATCAAGCCTGAAACAACTACTTCTATGTGTAGAGATAGATGATCATAATTTTGGCCAAAATTCCATCAATATTCAATAATCAATCCAATTCATATTCTCTGTCTGATGCCTGGGGATTTACATATTGTGAAAAAGTTATTTTCAACCCGTAGGTTGGTCTTTGATAGGTGAGGGTAGAGCCCCGTACTGAGGTATTGGCGTGTGAAATTCACACACATTCAGGGTAAGGGAGTCAGTTCCTTTCCCTGGGCCACCTGCGATTTCCTACGAAGTTCTGACACGCAGAAAATCGAACGGCGAGGATTTTAGGTTGGGGTGTCCAGAAAGTTCTAGCCCGGGATTTGAACCCGGGACCCTACGGTCCCTAGGCGGTTGGCCCCCACGACCCCCCATACAGATAAATTACATATTGTGCAGATAAGGAAAAATCCATAAATAATTAGTATTTTTTATGATAATTTTTTTTACCTTTTTCACCTAAAAACTAGAATAGGTAGAGGGATATGATGGGATGCGTCTCCCTCCTGCCACTAGCAGTAGCAATAGCGGTAGTTATTAATGCTAAGATTAAGTTTGCCCCATATCTCCCCTACATTCCCCTCTAAGTCTCCCCATCTCTCCATAAACTTTTTCACCTTCTCTTTCTTCTTCTAGGGTCTTCTACCCCACTCCCTTCTCCCAGTATAAAACGACCATTCCTCTTGCTAATGCCTTCTTTTCAAGAAAGGTCGTTACCTACTCTCCCTCTTCCTTCCTCTTCTCCGTGCTTAATTCAATCTCGGCCATTTCATGCGCGGTCCCATCTCAAAATGTTCGCTTCTGCGCATTGCAGGTTGACGTCTCCTTCCAAAGCCAAAGGCGGAACCTACTGCTCGATGCGGTTCGATACCATTTTTCGCAAATATTATGCTACGAATTTTAAGTTCGATATATATTACTGGGTTGATAAGGTATGGCACCCAATTAAAAAGTTCATCCTTTATACCTCCCATTCCTATCCTTTTACCTTTCCTCCCGGTCTCTCCGGCGCCTATTAGTGCGGAAACAGACCTTAAAACACCCATGAGTGGCCAACAAAAAACGTTCGGTTCAAAATCATACGGTTAAAATGTCGTACGGTATGCCACATAACATTGTGGTGTGTTCTAGGGTAAACATTATATTTCTACATACATTTAAAACCATAAATTTAATAGTGATTCTTCATCGATGCATACAACTAAAAAATATATATAATCCTTGCATGAATAAAAATAATTTGGCGTATCAATTTCATGCAGTCATTTACCACATATCTTCCATCAGGCTACGAGAGAAGAAAGGATTTCCTCCATTCATCTTGCTACCTTCACCAGTCATGTACGTCATGTATTTATTGCTAAGTTATATTCTGAACTCGGATAAGAAAAATGAGAACACGTTCGTGTTTCTTCAATATAATTATCATAAAAACTCCATTTTTATTTTTATTTGTATGTATTATTTCTTGTTAACATCTACTACTGAAAACTGTGACCAAATTCGGCGTTGGGACATGAGTTTTACATTTAAAAATCCTCTCCTAAGTAATGAGAGTCAATAGAAGATTCGAGTGGAGGGCTGCGTCTAACCAATCATAGGATTGTTGACTGATGGTGGTGATGAAGTAATGAGAAAAAATTTATAACCTTTGGAAAAGAATCAGACATTCAACTAGCGTTTGCAATGTCTTACTACAAAATTCAAGCAGCAGGGTTGCTCCTGTCGTCCCTTACGACTCCAGATAAAAATTCAGTTTTTTACAACTCAATTGTTGTCTACTTAGGATAAACCGAATTAGCGAAAACAATTTGCATTTTATCTTTTATATAGCTAACGTTTTAAAAATTGAATTGTACGCGGAACATGCATGTAATAAATTTATTATATCCTTCCGGATCATTGCTAGTTCGTTGAAGACAAAATTCGTCTGCCACTATTATGGAGAAAAATGTAACTGGTTTTTCTTCCCCTTTTTTGAAGGGAAAACTTTGATTCTTACGTGAATTTATTTGGTGCAATTTATCTGGCTTCACATCGTGAAATTTTTTCATAGCTTTGTACCTTAGCTTTTATACCAGGTCACTTTGTATTTTCCACTCGGCATTCAACCCAGGTCATAACTTACCCTAAACAGTGATCATCTTCAGGTGGAATTAACGAAGTCACCTATTTTCTTATTACGAGTTACTTTGTTTTAACGGAATAGCCGGTATGAGAGTTACTAATATTGCGATTGTGCTCGCGAGGACGGTGAATTCCTGGTGGGAAATCACCCCCTACCACACACCCTGTGGTTTACAAAGTACATACTATTGTGAAAGTGCGTCGGACCCAAAGAGTTACTGCAAGTGGATGCGTTAACTGGGGCACAAACATGTTTACAACACAAAAAAACATTCTGGATTAACTAAAACTTGATATTACGGTAACTGCGTATCATTCGCATTGTTTTTGTGGTTATCTTTTGTTCTTTTAGTCGTTGGTTTTTTGTGGCCTCTTTAAGTCCTTGAGATCCGTCCTTAATGTATGACCCTTCATTCAACGCTAAGCTGCCAATACCGCCCTCATCTTCGTCGTCAGGTTTTCTTAAAGGAGAAGGGGAGAACGACGAAAAAGAATTTATCTCCAAGGGAGACGTCGCCCTTTGTCAGCGGAGGCGTTATGGCGGGGTAATAGGCTTGATAAGGGTATGTACTACGCCGAGGATCAATGCGGAATGCCTTGGGATAATTACACTCATTTCCGCGTCTAACGGTACAGAGGCTTCTAGAGGGGGAGCGGAGAAAGAAGTTGGGTGGAAAGGCGGTTGGTTAGGAGGGAGTATGAGGGAGGGAAGATAAAAACAAAAGAGCGTTGTAGAAAAATCCATACCACGCACGCGCGCTTGAGTTAATGGGTTCCTCAGGCGGACGGGCTCATTCGACGTTACAACAAAAGCCGCACGATAATAAAGGGAACATGCGGGAGGCACTCTTCCGCCGGGAAATTGAATCACAGAATTCTCTCCTCGAGAACTCTTGGGGGGCAGGGGGTTGGGGTAGCAGGGGGAGGAGGTAATGTTTGCCGAGGGTGACAAAGGGAAGTTTCGCCTGAAACATTTAAGGAACGAGTTTCCCGGCAAAGTCGAGCCCCAAAAGGGTGCGATTTCGGATATGTGTCGCAAGTCGCTACTTAGCGACTGTCACTCATCAGTGAAACTTCGCGCCTCTCCTGTGCTTAAAAGGCCACATGAAAAGGTCTTGGGATTGGATTGGTGGAGGGGGGAGGTCTGAACTTGTCCTCTCTCCCTACAAGGCCACCAAGTTAGTGGGGGCGTTAATGTCCTAATTCAGGGGGTACCTTGCATTTTGTGATTAAAGAATGCCACTTTGCACACGCGTTCCTGGGACCACATAGGACCATTTAAGATGTGTAGCCACTGCCGGCAACAGTGAAGGGGCCGTGCACTGCGGGTTGCGTATCTCACGGGCGAAGTACTGTTTTTTGCTCATACACGACTATGTTGCGTGATTTGCACGCAGAAAGGATGGTTTCCGCGTATATCTGACGCGTATATGACGAATATAAATGCACAAATTAAGTGTTCTGTCGCTCAAAGTACACATTTTATATACTTAAGACACAGTAACAATACTCAGATTACGCAGAGTACTGTACTAGTAATAAGATATTATAGTATATACTACAGTATGTAAATAATGAAGCCTAAGTAAATGTGGCATGGTTTACCGTTAATCACAATAAGTACTAATTTTATAGAGAAAAATATGCATGCCTTACATTTCAGAAATATTTAATCAATTTCAGTATTTGATAATATAGCTTGAGTTGCATTTGATACAAATATCTATAATTCATTTTCACTTAGAGTGATGTATTAATAACAGTAATTGCAGTACCTTTTTGCGCCTTTTTTCTCTGGATTCTGTTGATTCTGTGCATTTCGCTCTTCATTTGCTTTCTTCTTCACTTCTCTATTGGTCATAACATAGCTACGCCACCGACATCGGTGACGTCGATGGCTAGGCCATTAAGGAGACGGATTCAAGGACTTTCGCTAAACCACTGGTGTCCCAGAATATGATGCTAAAGTTCCTACCGTTAGCTGTAAAGGCTTCGCGCTTTAAGTAGCTCATGTCAACCCGTGTTCTGGAATAAACCTGCAGGCTCCCATGTCGTACGCTGGGCATGCCGGACGCTTGCGCTGTAGTAGCGCCGTCGCAAGTCACATACGTCCAGTCGTGTTTTGAGTGAGAAAAGTGGTGTTGACAGACAATAAGCTGTAAGTTCAGCGTGTGCGATAGTGTGCGTTTATAAGTTAGGTGTTTGTATGGATATTTCGCTATAGTGTTTTGTATGTGTTGTGAAGATCTACTTCGTACATTAAGTAATAACGATCATTACTCTTACTATTCACAGAGGTTTTCAGTGTGGCGTTTGGATGGTATTAGTTGTTGATGGTGACAGTTACGAATAATGCCTTCTTTTTTCCTTAAGTTTAAGGTGGAGGATACTTTGTTTGAAGGGGGTTGGGTGTTATTTGCATAGTTGTATCATGTCGGGCATCGAGTGGGAACGATGCATGCGGTGTCAAATCAACACAAATGAAAGGCTGATTAATCCTTCAAAAAATACACGGTCCACAATAGATGAAGGTTATGAGTCACTAGTGAAAAATCTACTTGCTTTCTACGAGATAGGAGAACTTCCATTTGATCTGGACATTTACATGGACCTTCCCTGAACAGCGACGCAGGTTTAAAGAAAACTATGATTGAAAACAAGGCATCGTGGCACAAATCATGTTACTTAGAGTGCAACAGCACAAAGCTTCAGAGAGCTCAGGAGAGAGCTAACAAGAGGAGACAAGAGGCAGGTCCTTCGCATGCGTCACCAGTCAAAACTCGAAGGTGCCACTCTACCGAGTACAAACAAGAAACCTGCCTCTTTTGTGATTTGCCGGGCTCCAGATTAAATAACCTGAGTAACGTGAGGATGACATCTTGCTGTCAAACTATTACTGACTGTGCCCTTGCACTCAAAGATTCGAAGGTTTTAGCAAAAACTTCTCAACGCTGTGACTTAATATCATTAGAGGAACAATACCACAGTAAATGTCTCACTGAGTACAAAAAATGGAGAAGAGCCAGTGAAAAGAATGACTCAAGTGCTAACAACTCACGGCGCCAGATTCGCAGCATCGCTTTCGCGGGTCTCGTGGCTTAGATCAACGAAACTCGCGAAACGGCCGGAGATAATGCAGTTTTCAGCATGGCAGATCTTGCGAAGCTACAGGCAGGTGCTATAAGAGAGCTCGGGTATAACTACGACGTACATTCAACGCGACTTAAGGACAAATTATTGGAGGAATGTCCTTACCTACAATCTTGCGACCGTTAAGGATTGGAAAGTCTCATAACATTCAGGGAAAATGTCAACTTTGCAGCGCGTTCTATGTCTGCCCGAGATTTTGACTCAGACGGTGCCACTTTATGTGAAGCTGCGAAGATAGTGAGATCTGACATGTTCGGCGGGAATACTGAAGACGGTAGCTGCAAAGGCGGTGTACCTGCGTCTCTACTAGCTTGGCTGAGAATGATTATCAACGGCCCTTCCTCGGCATCAAAGCCTGCCCACAGTGATCACGATGAGGCAAAGCGTATAGCAGAGCTCATATTCTACCATTCAGTCAAGAATACCAAGAGGTGCGAGGCAAAGCGACACAACGGAAGCCAAGAGACTGCTACCCCTGTTTACCTAGCGACGAAACTTTATGCAGAAACTCGCAAGAAGGGACTTATCGACAGCACGTATCGACTAGGTATGGGCATTTCCTATCACCGACTGTAGTATATCATTACTGAAAGAGATAATGAGGTGTGCGCGACTTACCATCGGCATGGTGTGGTCTGTCCCCCAAAAATCAAGAAAGGCCTATTCACAACTGCGGCTGTCGATAATGTCGACCACAATACGTCATCGGCCACAGCGCAAACTGCTTTCCATGGAACAGCTATCACTCTTATGCAGCACAGACTGCCTGGAGAAGCAGGCTAGGTGTTTTTCTGTGAGGGTAGGTACAGCCAGTGGCATAGCCAGGATGATCTCCAGGGGGGGCAAAAATAAGTTAGCGTTCCATAACACACGTTTGTTTTTGCCCCTTTATGAAAAATGTTAAGATTTATTAACACAATTTGTATTTATTATATTTCTCCCTATCGTTGAATATCAACGGGCACCTTCAGCTAGTTGACCTGTAATTTTTCATTTGACTAATGAGCCAGGGGGGGGCAAGCGCCTCATCCTGCCACACCGTGACTACACCCATGGGTACAAGACTCAATATTTGATGTGTCACGTAAACATTTTTTTTTTTTAGGTTTGCCGCGGGAATCGGCACCATAAGATACAGTAAGGAGCACGAGAGTTAGGCATTTACCTGCAGAATATGCAGACAGCGGACTCGCATACTTAAGAACTGCTTTTCGACTGTCACGTGGAAATTGTATAATCATTAGTTTGATTTGATCATTCATATTCGTCAAATACGCGTCAGATATACGCGTAAACGATCCTTTCTGCGTGCAAATCACGCAATATAGTCGTGTATGACCAAAAAAACAGTACTGCCCCGGTGATATACGCAACCCGCAATACACGGCCCCTGCACTGTTGCCGGCAGTGGCTACACATCTTAAATGGCCCTATGTGGTCCCAGGAACACGTGTGCAAAGTGGCATTCTTTAATCACAAAATGCAAGGTACCTCTCACTAACTCCCCCACTAAGTGGGACCTAGTGTAAAAATACGGTAAAGAAGCATGTATAAGGGTTACTCAACCGGATATTCCAGCCAATATCACTAGGAAATCAACCAAACTTGATGATTAGAATGAAACCCTTTATTGTCAGTATTTATAAAATATCTGTAAAAAAAACTACGGCTGACTTTGGCAGCAGATATTTGGAAAAAAATTGAAAAAAAAAACTGAAATTTTAAATGAAAACTCGATGGTCGAGTGTATATGAATCGAGTAAAAATTAACATGGTTGCAGAAAAATTGACTAAATTGAAAAAATTGCAGAAAAGCTGTTGCTAATCTATAATTGAACGATACAAAGAAACATAATAGTAAATGCTCACAAACACTTGCACATAAAGTCTTGAGATATGTCGGCGGTATTACTGCCTTTCTAAAGATATTTTGGACAAAGTTATTTTGCTCCTTTTGAGAAATGGGGCAATGCCACCAAAATAGTTGCTGTTATTAAATTAGTGGAAGTTGCTTAAGACAATTTGGGTCACTAAGGATGCACTTCTATTCGGGAGGACTTAGGAATATTAATGGAGAGCGGCTGCGTCGGCATCAGCCTACCCTTAGCGAATGGTCCCAAGGGGTCCACGGTTTAACGTCCCATCCGACGGACGGAGTACTGCAATAGAAGTTCTCTCTATACACAGCACTGAAGTAGGGAATTGTATACCACTGATAAATCTCTACCTCAACCGGGATTCAAACCCTGGCCATTGGAAAGGGTAGCTAGTACTCTAGACATAACAACAGCATGATAACCGCTAACAAAATACTATAGCAAGAATGTCTGCATCTTTTTAATGTTTTTTTCCTGTCACCTTTACCATTGTTGCGTAAATTGCGTACGCCGGGAAAGCATGAGAACAACCGTTACCTACCACTATTATTTTGATATTTTAATTCATCGTATTTGCTTAATTTCCAAGAGCTCCTAATTTAACAGACACAGACAAATGTTTTGATAACTTTTTCACTTATCCGAATGAAGAATAAAAAACTGGAGGCATTAAAATAAAAATTATATAAAATTTTATGGCGTCGTTATGGACGCGTATGCTGATGTCGCATTTAGTTCCGGGATCATGCTTTGTGATTCCAAATGTTCCCTGCTCACGACTTGTTGACTTCATTATTCTCAGCGCACACAACTGCCCGAAGCTCTTCCAAGAGTTCATGACAAAGGATTAATCTAAAATTTGCGCTCCCGATCTCTGGCCGGAGATAATGTAGAATCGTTTAAACGTTTAAGCTAAGGCTATTCTACCAAAAAAAACACTTTTTAAACTTAGTACATACAAGCACGTACTTAAGATTCAAGCAACCCTTATCCGGTAAACACTACGGCCCCGAAATGGATGCAAAGCTGAAATGAGGAAGTTCATTATAATCACGTTAATGCTTTCAATAAAGGCGAGGATATGAAAAATTATTTTATATTCCAACTTACGCAGCTTTCCCTGACTATCATAGGAGTATATTTCACATTTTGAACTAAAACTAGGTGACTGCTAACGCTGGACTTAGTAGCGACAAAACAATTAAAAAAATTAATGAGTAGGACAAGGCTGTGAACTGCCTCCTGTTCATTTTTTTAATCCTCATCTACGAGTGGTAGGAGGATTCCGAAGAGAAGTGGGGGAAAATAGATCTCTTGAGAACCTTAACCTTAGAAAGGATAACTTAATCTGCCATATTCTGAGACTTTGATGGCGATTGTCGAGGGAAAAGTGAATGGGAAGAATGGAAAAGGAAGGCCTTGCATGAAATGTATAATATGAAGAGGGAGTTGCGAGTAATGTCAAAGAGGATAATTTTGTTTATAAGAAGATGTTATCTAACGGAAGAATTGAGTGGCGAGCTGCTTCGAAACAATCTTAGGATTGTTGACTGGTGACGATGATGGAATTGAAATTTTTCCAAGAAATTTTTATTCAATTTTTTTATAACCTGTTCGTTTAGCGTATTGCATTAAAACATGATGCAAAAATATAATAAACATTATGTTATTCCTTGTAGGGGTGTACACACATGTAGCATTTAGTTTCGGACCCATGTTTAATGTGAAGATCCTATTCGTTCTTTCACAGCTCGTCGACCTCATTATTCTCAGTGTCCGTGACTATCCAAGTGACTTACGAGAGTGTAGAAATCAGGTGTGACAAAGGAATTAGTCTAAAATTCACGCCCCAGACCTCAGAGTGGAGATGACGTAGAAGCTTTTAAAATGTTGCCAAGGCTGCTCAAGCACAAACATATATTTTGAGCGTAATATAGGCTTGCATTTAATATTCCGCAACAGTTATGCCACCAACTCGTGATCCAGAAATGGACATTAAGTTAGCAATAAGATCAAAGCCCATGTCAATATTGCATGCATGAAACCCTCTTAGGTTCGCCAAGGTGAAAAAAATTACATATTCCAAATTACATAGAATTGTCCAACAATCACATAAAAAATGCCCCATTAGCAATTACTGTAAAAAACAGATGGGGCTGGGAATAAATTGGAACCAGAAGTGAAGAAGAAATAATGAATAAGGGATTACAAGTAATCGAATTTGCACCGCTTGCTTTTTGTATTGTTTTGAACGTATACATCGAGAAATTAACAAAATATGTAAGGACGAAGAGTTCAGGAGAAATAATATACCTACCTATTCTAGGAAAACTTCAGTTAAGATCTAAAATATATTGAAGAGATCACCAGAAAGGTAACAAAAAGTACGGTTAAGATGTAGATGATCTACAGCCAACACTTAACTTGCGAAAAGATTCATAACGTGGAAAAATAGTCGTTTTCAAGAACTGGAATAACTAGTAATATATAAAGCAAGAAGTACATGACTACCATGAGTATTATCATGAGTAAACAATTTACCCTTAGAAGACGAAGGCAATCTAATTTAAATTGAGACCCTAGGAGAGAAAAGTGGCTTCTTTCTAATCTAGTCGAATTTATTCAGAACTCCTTGGACAAATCCTACACGACGATTTCATTGACCAAATTTATTTATACTGCACCGAGGAGCTCGAAAACTTGTTAAAACTAACAGAGAACAATAAATGTTGAACAGCATTATTTAGCACCAGATTTTTAAGTGATGCATTTGCTAAATATCGTATACATTTGTTTTGCTGTCAAAAACCCTTTTACTCGCCTAATGCAAAGATATAGCGATGAATAAGGAACCTGCTGATAGAATATTTTACCTACTTCTGGCATCGCATACTTCGCAGCTTACGTTTAAAACAATTTTTTGTTCATAATTCATGCCAAAATAAAATTCTTTTAGGAAAATGAGCAACGAAACAGGAACATCCCCATGGAGACGTAAATAAACAACGACGCAGAATGAATTATTGTCGGCAGGAGACATGAATGTTGGTTTTAATCGTGCAAATAAATAACTAATAAGAAGTACTGTACAGTGTAAATAGGTAAGTTCAAATTAACACTCTGTCTTTGGCGTTTACTCGGAACCGAAATCGCTCTTTTGTACACGAAATCGTTCGATGGAAACGAAAAATTAATTTTAGTGAAAAAATTAATCTTCCAACCAAAACCATTCACTCACAAATCAAAAATTAAAATAAGCAAAAGGTTACGCCCATCGAAGAAGCCGCTTTGAGATCATTTACGTCATCCACCTCCATAACTTGACTGTTTTTAGGGAATGGAGTGGAGGGGGGGGGGGGGGGGTTGGAAGGTCCTTTCGCACAGATCCTGTCGCAACCGTTTCCATTGGCAGAGTCAGACGCGTGCCCCTCACTGTGATAAGGCGAAGTAGCTTCGCTGGCTCAGTCGTGATTGGACGAAGTGGATGACGTACTAAGTCACGAGCACGCCCACAATTCCCAATGGGTTTAACACACGGAGGCCCGTACGGGTCAATTTGACCCTACTGGACTTTTAAAGTGCCACTACATTCATAAATTTTGAGATAATGGGAAAATTAACCGTGACTTTTCATGGAAAGACGTTATTCAGCTCTGAGTAAAATTTTTTCAATATAGCATAACATTTTCAGTCCGATTTTAAAATATTACAGTGAAGGCCCGCCCGGGTCATATTGACCCGAAGACTTAAAAGCCTTAGTTTCACCTACCATTTTTACAATTGATGGTATTTCTACATTGTTTTACACTTATTACATTCTTAAGTATTATAATTGCCGATGTATGTCACGTATACACAAGTTATCAATATAGGGAGGCGGGAAGGGGTAAGACATGGTGTCAGATGAAGGGGGAGGGGAAAGGAGAGATGAGACTGTCATCCGTGACAAACACCTGATATTGGAGAGGGAAATATTGCCACCATGAACCATATCTCCAAGAAGGATTTTGAACATAATGCAATAAATTTCAGAAAATGAATCAGACGTCAGTGAGACTCTGGATTGAGCGATGGTAATCAGGATTATCTACCACGTGACATGGAAGGAGTCTTATTCCTTGGGCATACAGCAAACCAAAACAGGCCATGTAGCAGTCGACGAAGTCGGACATGTGGACAGGGTATAAAAGGACCAGTGAATTTCGAGTCTCTGGATACTGATTAAGATGAGACTGCATCAACTGTGGTTGAAGGTGCTGTGTGTGCGGGTGGACATCAAGAAGATGACGGAAAAAATTCAGGATCGCGTAATTTGGCTCTCCCTAAGGTGGGTGAGACTGTTATTTCAAAAAATAGAATGGTCAACTGTGCGGTGCCTGAAATTGGAGTATAAGATCCCGGTCGGAGGGCGGTTCAAAATATAGTGAGTGAAATTTCAGGTCAAACGCCTCATGGACAATGAGGCGTGGAGAATGGTTGTGCCCTTAGCACGTAGCGTTTGCTTTTTTCTGATGTAATGCTACAGCACGTACTGACATGCACGCAAGACGAGGCCCGTTGAATCACCAGCGATGAAAACTCGTCAGTTTTACTTTCAGACTAGAATCGTTCATTGCATTGCCTTATGTCCGAGGGGCATATAGTAGTCGGGCGTTCAATTTAGATTCACTCTGAAATACTACGTGGAGTTTTTCATTTTTTAGCAATACTATGCCTAAGGAAATTATGACTTACTTCAGATTTGACTGTAAGTGTAATGGGCTGGAGAGGGTAAAAATTGACAAATTTGCTCTGGTATACGGGTATTCGCTCTGGTATACGGGTATTCGCTCTGCACATGTCTCTTTATTCAATATATGCCTAAGAATCCTGACCAAATTGGTAAAAAATTCTGGGTTCTAGCTGATGCTAATAGTAAATACATGTCTAATGCAATATATTTATGTATTCCACCACCGCTCTAAAGTCTGATGACATGACGCTTAGTGCATATCAGTGTAGGAAGAAAAAGGAATGCAATGGTATTGAGTACAATGTACCCCTATGTTTCCATTTCCACAGGGCAAAATAAACTTCCGGAGACAGTGCATTTTATAATGCTACGCTAAAGTGGCTTTGACTGTTTACATCAAATGGCGCCTGATTACACCGGGTGAGCCTGTACACGCCTTTGGCCAGTATAAATGTTTTACAATTTGTTGGCCCTCTCAGCCATAAACCCAAGGGTACTTTACAGTGAAATTACAGGGATAGAATTATCTCGGCACAAATTTCTGCTACAATGGTCTCTGAACTATGCGAGGATTTCAAACAGTCAAGAGTATAGTGCAATATTTCAATCAATATTCTAGATTTAAATTCCCCTCATTAAAAAAGAAACTATATAATATATCTATCAGCAAGAGAAATGAAAAGAAGACAATGGATTCGTGCTACAGCTACAAGAGGCCGGTGTATGGTTAATGTACTGCATCGTTGTCATTCATATGCATTGATTGTGATATCAATTATTCTAATGATGTTTAAAAATATTGATTACATTATAATTGTCGGTATTAGCAGTGTTATAACTTCTATTGAAAACGGTTAACCTTAGAATAGAAAGAAAAACCTTCAAACGGGCAAAAAAGTAACTCCGGGTCAAAATGACCCGTGCGGGCTTTCTAGGAGGTAAAAAAATCCGGGCCTCCGCGTGTTAAAACATCAGTTTTTCGCAGCTTGTAACTCCAGAACTAATTGACGGATCGAAAAAGAGAAAAATAAGGGTCTTTTTACAAACTCTATCAGATTTGACAATAAAAAAACATGGTAAACGACCCCATTTCATTTCAATATCTAAACAATACACTTAATCATATTATTAGGAGGGAGGGGAGAATGTTTTGAACAGATTTACTGGTATATATTGAGTACAATCAGTCTACGTTAGTAACAATTGGTTGTTTACCAAGCAAAAACAATTTAACAGAAGCGTAATGCAACAAAAATGCCCCTCTAGAGACGGTGTTGATGAATAAGGTAGAGGGAAGTGTTATTGTCGGCAAGAGACGTATACTTTTCTTTTTATAATGCAAAGATATAACTAAAAAGAGTGTAGTAAATTGCAAATTCGTTCATTGCAGTAAATTGTATTTTTTATTTTATGCACAAAATTCCTATTTCGAGATTATTGACTAATGATAAATATTTCATTTCAGCAACCTGAAAAATTAATTAATTACTTCGTTTGAAGGAGGGGGAGGGTGAATGTGCGAAAATTTTGCGCAAATTTACAGGCAACGTAATATTTTTAACACATTCTCTCAACTTACTAACTATTGTAAACCACGCACATTCACCTGAAATCTCTTCGGCTTATATTATCCATATTGATGGACGAGTATTGCGCAGTAAAATTAGTTCCAACATTGCGCCACTGAAGGTGATTTCCGGCTTATATTGATTATGGCTCCTTTTGCCGACTACTACAAGCTGTACACAATTATGTATTGCTGATTTTGTATAACAGTAGGTTGGCGAAAGACTGCATAAATAAATATTTTGAATATGACCCGAAAATAAAGAAATTCCGCATCTTGTTGACATTATTTAAAAAATGTGTTTTCCATTTAATAAGAACACCGTCTTGCTGGGTTGGACGTAATTCGAATTTATGTATTCATTATTCAATAGAGCATATACAGGATCGAATTCAGCAGCATTTTCATAAAGAAATATTTTGGCTTTCATAGTAATATTGAAAGAAATTTTATTCATTTGCCTAATGAAGACCTTAAAAGTTTCGTTTTCAAATTAATAGAAATACGGCCATAAAAATTTCAATGAATGAACGATTAGATGCGGCGCATTGAACACGGGTGCGCACAAACAACGGAAGGGTCTTTTCGAAGAAGGATAAAAGATGGAGAAGTAATTCGTGCCCTTTCGGTTGACGAACCAAGAAAAATGTCGCTATCGTTCCGCTTCCATGAACAGGCGAGGAGCCGACGATTTGACGACTATATACATTCGACCCACTCGGCGAACGAAGCCTTACAAGGCGAGTGACAGCGAAAGAGAACCCTGAGCACGTCGGATTATAGAAAAAAAAATGAAGGAGAAAATGCGGTGGGTCGGTTCATATACTCAAATATATATATTACGAACGAATCCCCAGGGTGCGCGCGACGGCCATGTTTCCCACTAGGAAAGGACAGGTTGGGATTTAATCGCCCGTACGGGGGGAGAATGTCGCAACCCGCAGCACGAAAAAAACCTTGGTCAGCAAAAAGGAAGGCATTAAAATAAAAAAAAGAAAAGGATTACGTGTGACAAAAAAAACAACTAAGTAAGGGAGCAATGTATCGTATCAACGAACTCGAAAACAAAATGAACTCGATTCGCTACTCTCACGTCATGCGAATGTCTCGCGACAAAAGAAAGATAGGCGCTAATGTTGTACGACGAGATAAAAATGACATTCGCACTCAAAACTCACGTTCAAAACAAAAACATTGAAAAGTATATCCAGGAAACATTCGAATACAGTGATGCATCGAAGCTATTTCGTTCAGTAATAACAATCATCAGCCGGAGTCTTCGTTATCTGTAACGTTAGGTATTTTCTGTGCATTTACGTATGGTGTTTTGAAGAAAACCATTTATTTCTCTCGGGATACTCCCCAGTATTATGGTAAGTTACATTGAATATTTTGAAAACGCAAAATAAAGACAAAAACAGACCAAAGGCTGAAATGATTACTTTTTGCCAAATGGACAAGGTGACGTAAAACGTCATGAGATCACGTGATATAAACAAAACAGGCGAGTTGGTTACGGATAGAGCCTCTAGGCCATTGTTGTAAACCCCATACCTGATTTCTTCACTGCGAGTGTGTTAGTGACTGCTTAGGTCCTGCTCTGTGGTTAAGTAATTCAAGAAACATGTTCATGGAAGCTGTCCTTCTAATCTTCATTAATTGCTCCATGCTACATAAACTAACCATGGAAAGGACAATGACCAGATACCAGGAGAAGATCAATAAGAATAACACTAAGATAATGGTGTGAAGCAAGAGAGAGGAGGCCAAAACAAACATTAAATTAGTGAAACTAAAATTTGAAGAGGTGAAAGAGTTCTGTTACGTGGGAAGCAGAGAAACCAACAATGGACGAAGCAAGAAAGAAATGGTCAGTAGAATATCCCAAGCGAGGAGGGCATTATATCAAAAGAAAATCTACTTACAGCTGGAAATACAAGCGTAGAAGTAAGGAAACAGTTCATCAGAACGTATATATGGAGCACATTTCTTTACGGCAGTGAGGCATGGATAATGACAGCAGCGGAGAAGAAAAGGGTGGAAGCATTCGAAATATGGCGCTATCGAAGAATGATGCAGATAAAATGTATCGACCGATTGACAAACGAAGAAGTCTTAAGAAGAGTGGGAGAAAAGAGAAGTCTGCTGAAAACTATAAAAAGAAGACGCGACAACTTAATCGGCCATATCTTAAGACGAAATGACCCGATGAAGACAATCGTCGAGGGAAAAGTAAACGGGAAGAATGGAAAAGGTAGGCCTCGTAAAATTTATATAGAACAGAAATAGAAGAATCGAGTGAAGGGCTGCATTAAACTAATCCTAGGATTGTTGACCGATGATGATGATGCTACGATAGTACTTTATTGTGTGCACAAACTACTGTATGGGTACCATTTTCTTGTATTTTTGTTGTACCAAGTATAGGGCACCATTTTCTTGACTTTGTGTTACGTAACGATAAATGAGGGGGGCCCAGCCAATGGACGAGTAGTCGTTATACGTCACTTACCCACGTGATGTAAACAAACTAGGCGGGTCGTGTGACAGATCCGCTATACCATTATTGCAAACACCTTAACAGATCTGTTTACTTCGAGTTTGCTGCAAATATCTGAGGAAGTGTTCTTCTTTTCAAGGAAGGTATTGTTTATAAAGTTCACAAGACATTTTCCAAAAGTTATTAACTTTCGCCTTCATTTTACAACTTATAATAGGTTTCGAAACTGACTTTATTATCATCTGTAAACTAACATGGACGCCAGCGAATGTGAACGCCAGAGACACCTGGCGGATAGTTGTGAAAGTACTAGGCCACGCCTACAAAATGCCCATCCTTTGGATGTAGGAGAATGGCAAAATTGACTACCATTATTTTATAATGCTGAAAATAAATTATAGGTTGTAAAATATTAAACTAAAATTTTAATAATATCTTTTAATCATTCTTCTCTCGCATTTTCATAGTTAAAAAATTAATAAATAATAGCGTTATCCGTTCATGAAATCTACCTTGATATTTCGGCCACAATAAATAATAATGGTAACTAAATAATGGATAAACAGAGCGCTACTTCGGAATTCTCTCTAAGAAGCTTAGCGTCACTTTAAGAGTTTTTGCTTACGAGTGCCATCTGCGCAATTACACCTTATGAGTGATGGACTATAAATAAAGGCGGCAGTGTCCTAGCTCCTGTAAATCCTCGTAAAAAGTGCCTTTTGGATCTAGAATCCTCGGCAACAGTTGGCCCCGCAAGTCAAAGTTCCGTGGTTCGATTACCTGGCCAAAAAAACTTTTTCTCCAACAATTTTCAACACACATGTTCATTACTTTCATCTTCTCGCAACTATCTTCAGGATAGAGACCATAATATCTGTTAAAAAAATATTTACCACACTACAACCCAGGGTTTTCGAGACGAAAGAGCATCTTTGCAGCCTACATCACTCCAACTCTATCCACACGAAATAAATTCGGTCCACACTAATATCATTCTTTATTCGAATGATAAAACTTAAGCCCAATCCGTTCATCAAATCTGCTTTGATTTTTGGCCAGAGGAAATAATCATGGTGACAAAATGCTGGATAAACGAAACGCTATTTCGGAATGCTCTCCTTAAGAAGCTTAGCAGGGAGATTAGACCGGATTCAACACGCTCTCATTCCAACCCAAAGAGTTCACTTCACACACGCACAACCACACAAGATGAAAGAGAGTAGAATATTCCACTTGGCTCCCGGCATCTCTAGGGACTTCTGCCAGGGAACGGAAGGAATGTATGGGGTTGGGGAGGGGGTGGGGGGGGGGGCAGGGATCTAAATTCGCCAGTGGGAGGCGAACCCTGAAATTGCCGCTCTCATCGCTACGACAGCGAAGCGAGAAGGCGAACATCTGCGTCGCTTTGAGACGACAGAAATACACGTTCCCACACCACATTCTCTGCTTAAGTAAACGTTGACGATGGCAATGCGGTAACAAGCTCAATATACCAGGATTAACAGAATTCAAACCACTCTTACAATTTAAGGCACGATATTTTGATAACGTTCCACAATTTCCCGAACAGATTTCTCGCTATAAACAACGGTAAAACCTTATTCCAGATAGCTTCTAATTTCTCTCTACACCTTGGGTGAAAGACCTTTGTGCATTCGAGAGGTAAAAAAATCTAATTGTATGTATATGCTAAGAAGAATGTTAAGGATATGAAAAGAACTAATTCTGCATATACATGCATGGGCCACATTTAAAAAAATTACGATGTGTTGCTGGCATTTGAATACATTTCCATGATTTAAAAACAAGAATAAAGAAGAAAAAAAACAATCGATTTTCGATTTCACTTTCTTGTTTGCACTTCACCTTGCATGGACAACAATACTGCAGAAGGCCACACTAGGGGGCCAAAAAAGACCACAAGTGGTCTTCCTCGGTCACTAACAATTCATCCTAACTTTTTTCCAACTTAAAAAATATTGGAGGCATCTAAATATATTTATGAAATGCCATTATGTTGGAAAAAAATAGGAAAGGTAAATAAATTGCTCAAAACGACGTAATAAGTGACCATCAAAAACGATATAAATTCCTGTTTATATTATTTAATATTCCAGTAGCAAAAAAAAAGTTGTGTTCAACTCGAAGGTTGGTTTTTGATAGGTGAGGGTAAGGCTCACCCCGTACTAAGCCTTTGGCGTGTGAAATTCACACACTTAGGGTAGGAGGGGGGCAGTTCCATTCCCTGGGCCACCTGCGATTTCCTAAGATTTCCACTAGGTTCCGATGGAATTCACCGCTTCATCAAATATCGCTGAGATTCCTTTGAGCGCATCGAAGCTATTGGTGCACTATAGCGAAACGGAACGTCATTGGTGCGGGAGGAACTTCAAATACCAAAGGAAACAGTTACTTATTTCCTATGGACTGTTAAAAAATTTATATCTGCGGGACCAAGCTTTGCTCAGTGAAATATTTTAAACTATTAATTTAAGCGGATTAAAGAAGAAAAAAATATTTAAAAAAAGTAAAACTATATTTTACAAAGTAACGTCTATATTAGCATCTGCAACAGCAGATACAGAAAATGGGATACTAATTACATATTTGTACATGAAAAATGAACTAATTGTAGCAATGTTTAACAATTATTTCCTGATTAACTGCCCCATAAGATTTTATGAAACTAACACCAGTTATTAACCAATAATATGTCTACACAACGAGAAAATCGTAGAGTTTGTGCCCTACTTATATTAAAAATTATCACCCACGGAATAACAGCCTACCAAGCCATTACGGCCATATCACTAAAATTAAATTGGTTTTTTTTTTCTCCAACCGAACTAGATCACTAAGGAAAAAGCAAATGCAGTTGGTAATAGAATTATTAATCGCCATTAAATCAAGTTTGAGCAATCACGCAAACAAATGCTAGAGTGCTGATGTTCAGACTAATATTTTAACTTTTACAATGTTCGATCAGTAATTTAAAAAAAATAATGCCTAAGAAATCAAATCATTAAGAAAAGAACTTTATTTACATGCCGCACATCGCCTGTAGTTTGTGCCAACATAGGAGAGATAATACAAACATCTGGAGCATTATCAAAGAACGCATATATCAATACACCAGAGTTAGAGAGAAAAAATATGCACGCAATGACGTTAAAAATATGTATTCAATGAAATAATTGGGAAAATCTATTTCTCGTAAGTACAATAGCTCGCGTTCTTCTGTAACGCTCTACAATATTTTAGTACAAAAACTTATCGATGGATTTTTGTTAAGTATTTTTCTGAATCGCCCTACAACCGTAAACGCTGCTTCTGTTTCCCGTCGGGATTGCCATGGTAAACTAGGAAATACTGCTAAATACGAGTAAGACAGCACGCACTACAGTGAATCAACCTTATTAGTGGCTATTGAGTGGGTCTTTCCGCCATAAAATGACTTCTTCGTACCATTCCTTTGCCACTTTGAAGCCTCTCGTCTTAGTTTTTCACGCCCCAGGCGTGATAGATCATTTTGTTTCAGTGAAGTGACGCCCGCGCCTGAAATACGGTCGGCGACCCGGTTGGTAGCCTACCCTTGGTAATCCTCGCGCCTGTAAATACCGCAACCCGCGAAACTTTGATGCCAATATGGCGTCCATAAATCGGAATGCCTTGAGCGCGAGATCAGCACTCTGTACTCGGGTATCCAGGCTTGTGCGATGAGTCGATTAATCGAAGTCATCGACGATGATTTCAGTCATCGCGGTGCGATGACTGAAATCGATGACGATGAATGCCATCGACCATCGACTGCGATGAGTCGATGAGAATAATCGATGTCGATGAGTCGATGAATATCATCGATGTCGATGAGTCGATACGAATCATCGATGTCGATGAGAATCATCGATGCCGATGAGTCGATGAGTTGATGCGAATCATTGATGTCGATGAGTCGAGATGTGCTGCTGACACGAGAAACGCTACCTCTGCTGACGACCCCTTCCTGGCGGAGCTCCACAAGTACGAGGAGGTCCCAGCTTTATCCAAATCTTCGGACGTCCTACATTGGTACAGGGACAGGAAGGATGTGTATCCCCGCCTTCAGAAGTACGCGAGGAAATACCTCTGTATTCCTGCCATTTCAACGTCGTCAGAGCGGTTCTTCAGCGATGCAGGAAACGTTGTGTTGGACGACCAACATCTACTCACCGATGAAAATTCGGAAATGAGAATTGTATTATAGCACAACAAAGAGTTGCTGCTTAATTTGTAACTAGGTGCTTGTTTCGCTCTTTAATAAATAGACCTTGGCCTTCTCAATTAAGTTTGACCCAATTCAATCTTCACTTAATAGCCACACCAAACTGCCAACCGAGACATCCGCACCGATCATCGATAGTCATCGTTCATCGTAAATCATCGATCATCGACAGTCATCGATCATCGACATTCATCGATCATCGATATTCATCGATCATCGACATTCATCGATAATCGACATTCATCGATCATCGAAGCATTTCGATGAAATTTTTTCGTCGAAAATCGATGACCAAAATCGGTCATCGCACAAGCCTACTGGTATCTATACACTCCCAAGGCTTCCGCGCTACGCACATTGCATAACTTCATAAACTACAGGAGCAAACAATAATCACATAAAACTATGTACGTAATAAGGAAAACACTATTTTATTCCGTAACAAGCCATTCAACTGACAGTATATTAACGAACGAGTTTGGTTCGAGCAGAATAGTTTGGGGTACGGCAAGCAAAATGTCCTTTTTTTACTCTCTTTCCGCGCAGTGCATTAATGTGCCCCGGTTTGCCCCATCTCTTTTTTCCTGCCTTCCCTGGCCGGATGCCGGCATTTCTCTCATCCCCAATCAATGGAGCGCACAACGGCGCCGTAATGTGGACGAAGGTCGAAGGAACACTTGCCTCGTGGAGAATTCTCTCCGCCAAAGAATCAATCGCCAAGATCGAGGAACGTAGGTACCTTAGCGTGTAAGAAAAAGAAAAGAAATATTGAGAAATACTTCTCTCCTTCTCGCTAGATATCGGTTCACACGGAACATTTTTCAATCCAACCAAATAACACCTCGGTGGTTCTTTTTTGATATTCCTCTCTCCAAGATGGGTGAAATTAAAGTATGGTAGTATCAGTAGGAAAAGTATGGTATAGCAGTAGGAAAGAACGCATATGTAAAACAGCTGTTTATAAAATTGCATTTTTATTTTTGCTGTTTTTAGGGGAGGTGACCAATTTCAATCCAACAGAATGCCACCTCGGTGGGTCGTTTTTGATAGGTATTCCTCTCTCCAAGATGGGTGAAAGTAAAGTATGGTAGTAGCAGTAGGAAAAGTATGGTATATCAGTAGGAAAGAACGCATACGTAAAACAGCTGTTTATAAAATTGCATTATTATTTTTGCTGTTTTTAGGGGAGGTGACCAATTTCAATCCAACAGAATGCCACCTCAGTGTATCATTTTTAATATTCCTCTCTCCAAGAAGGACGAAATTACAGAACATTAGAAAAGAACGCATATGTCAAACAGCGAAACAGCTGTTAAAAATATTGTATTAATATTTCATTATTTTATCTGTTTTAGGGGACGCGCCCAAAATTTCATTCCAACGAAATACAACCTCAGTGGGTCATTTTTGATATTCCTCCCTACAAGATGGGTGAAATTAAAGTATGGTATAGCAGTAGGAAAGAACGCATATGTTAAACAGCTGTTTATAAAATATCATTATTATTTTTGCTGTATTTAGGGGAGGTGACCAATTTCAATCCAAAAAAAATGCCACCTCAGTGTATCATTTTTAATATTCCTCTTTCCAAGAAGGACGAAATTAAGGAATATTATGGAATATACGCTGGAACATATTATGGAAAATAGGAAAGAACGCATATGTTAAACAGCGAAACCGCTGTTAAACATATTGCATTAATATTTTATATAACTAATGCGTCCCAACGTTACTTAAAAAAACAGATATAGCAGTGCCTTTTTAATTGTTGTTGCTAGGGGACGCGGCAGACCGCCATGATCGTTTTTTCCATAGATAACAGTTGAGTAATTGGATTGATTTAGGATTTAACAGGGAACGGAATAAGGGTGCAGAGAAACCAGGCGTCCGGATTAGCATCCTTAACTAAGCAACGGGAGCTAAGGAGTCCACGGATTGGATGAAGTGCGGAACTTGAAAGGGTTCTCCACACAGCACCCAAATAAGGATATTCACTGGAAAATCACGGCCACTGCCAAGATTGAATCCGAGACTTAGGGATGGGAAACTATTACTTTAGCCACAGTGCTTCGTCCGTCGGATTGAACGTTAAACAGTGGATATCTTAGTGGTTTTTGTTAAGAAGGGGGCCAATGCCGGCTCCGAGTTTTCCCCCATCCTTCCTTACCTTACTTAAATTTTTCTAAAAATGTTTTAATATCGAGAAGTTGCTATTAGTCATTTAAGAAGAATTTAATACCAAGTAAACAATTGCTTGGTACTAAATTCTTGGTCTTTTACGATGCTAAAAAATGGTGTATGAGAACATATAGACAGTAGGTGTAGATGACGGTAACGTAACGATGCTTCCTACTGAATTCTAATGAAGCATTACAGCTTCCTCTTCCATAACTGTCAGAAAGCGAGACATTTCTGTACCATGGTGGGCATTATTATTAAAAAACAGAACGTCTGGCCACCCTATTAACATCGCAACTTCTAACCTAACGTTATCCTGACCCTAATATGAAAATTAACATCACTTATGTTGGGGGCAGGATTCGAAATCATGACCTTTATGACATCAGTCCGGAGTATTATCGTTTAGGCTACCACAAGAAACTTCGTGTTTGGCAGGAGCCTTGCAACCTTAGCTACTACTAGAAAAAAAGGGGACCAGAATGGACATTTGGGAACAATTGTTCATCCTTTCGGCTGTGAATATGAAAGAAAACATCACTAATGACCACGTTTTTCCCTTCCATTCCCCACTCCTTGACCTCCCGCAGTTAATCCAAAACAAACCCTCCCAGCACCTGAAGTACGTCACCCGTCCCCCCTCCCCTTCCTCACCACAGACCAACGCTCAGCTCAAAATTCCCAAACCTTTCCTCACCCCTGCCTTCAACTCTCTCCCCCTCCCCTCTAACCCAGGAATAGGACAATATTCACCCGCCACCCCCACCCTCCTTACGTGACTATATATTCTGGCATGTTTAACTTCCATGTTAGTCCTGATGATGCTGCAGTGCAGTGAAACATGTTGACTCTTTCGAAATAAATTTTTATGTGGAATAGTTGCAAAGTATCTTTAATTCTTGTCCTACAATGGATTTCCACAAAGTATCAGCCTCCACCATTCATTTCTTAGCTACTACGCCATATTCCCGACGGATATTTACGATAAAAAATAAATTATGTTTTTTTCCCTGAATTCCAAGAAGATATAATAAGTCATGGACTGTTTATTTTCCTTCTACTTGTGCTATATGGCTTCCGATACCGCAGAGCCGAAAACATTGGTTTTCAGCCGGTACCGATTCTTTTCCGCGGGAAAAGATTCTCGCAAGCGAAAAGGATGTTTGAACTGAGATGGGAGAGCAAAAAAAAGGACACTATGGTCATTAATGCTATCCCGACTCCACATTCTGTTCGGCTCTATTTATCCGCTGCTATTTCGAAAACTCGAATATTTTTTTCATGCTGGAGAGAGAGCAGAAAGAGAAGTACACGCCATTCCGGATAATATTTGAGAACATTTTCTCCTAAATTTAGCACGATGTGGATCCAGACGAATAAATATTAGCAAAGGATCATTTGCTCAGCGAGGAGGAAATTTTCATGCCCGAATTCCGTGACCCCAAGCAGAAATCGTTCTGTTTAAAAGGGCAAAATGGAAATTATACATACATATATAAATTTGCGTAATCGCAACCATCCCATTTTCTTCTCCTGCCTAGATTTTTACTTTCGAGAGATCCCTAGTTCGGAAATTATTAGAAGACCCTTTCTCGTTTTAAATGTCCACTTCCCGTCGTAAGCGGAACAATCAATCTCTTGCCAACGTCTTTACATGTTCCCAGCCCGTGCATGCGTTTGCATTTTTTATTTCTCACATCTCCAATCCCGGAAAAAATCAAATTCCACCACGTTTGTTTGTTTGTACATGGTGGGATTCTTTTTTTTAGATTTCTTATTTTTTCCCAAAATTAAAAGAAATAAAATCTGATATCCTCTTTCCCCATCACACTAACTCTCTCTCCATCCCTGTTTCCCCTAGCATATCATATGCGCATTCTGTAGACCTCAGGGTGAGCAGCAAGAATCGATTAGCAATGAACACCAAGGTCGTTCGATTCCGACCGATTCAGCATTTCTCGATAGAAGAACAGCAGTTCACGAGAAATGATTGTCCAGGGGACAAAAATTCTTTCCAAGACGGGTGAGCAAGATGAGGTCAAAATGTAGAAAAAACCACAAAAGAATGAGAATCTAACTAATCAAACACTGTATTTAAACAACAAAAGACAAAGTACAAACCAACAAAATTGAAATACTCTTCACAACTCAGGGAAACGCTAATAACTTGCACCAAGAGTCCATGGCGCTAAGGAGACTCGAGAGACACCAAGTCTCCGCTGACCTAGTGATGATGTGAACTCGTTGCCGTCTCCACTCGAACAGAGGGCGTGAGAGGGGAGGTATACTCTGGGTTAAGGAGGGGGTATTTTCGGCAAGGTCAAAGTGCAATGGGGTATTTACGTGGAATTTAAGGGGAAGGGAAATGGGCATGCTGTGAAGAGGGCGAGGTGGAAGCTTAGCATTGGGTGATCAGGAACTCTTTTTTGAACCCGGCGGGGGAATACCAAATAACGGCTTGTACGATGGCCTAATTTCTGGTCTTCTTCCGCGCTTTGGGGGCTATATAAGTGAGAGCAGCACTGGTCAGGGGACGGCGTGGCTGGACGGCGTGGCTGGACGGCGTGGCTGGACGGCGTGGCTGGACGGCGTGGCTGGACGGCGTGGCTGGACGGCGTGGCTGGACGGCGTGGTTTGACGGCGCGGTTTGGCGGTACGCTTTGTCGAACCGCTGCAGTCCGGAATCGTTGCATTTTGGAATCGTAGGCATTGTTGGCGTCGTTGGCTCCGCCTGTCGTTAGCTACGCCTGTCGTGCAAGTCCTTCAGCTAAGTCCGGAGGGTAATTAGTCCGCCGAGGGGTTATGTCCAACGAGGGGAGGGGGAGGGGGGGGGGGGTACCAAAAAATGCCACACCGAAATCACCGAGGAAACCATATATGTATTTTTTCCAATTATTAATATACACGTATGTCACATTGTAACATATTTTTAAAAACCTACAGGGTCATTCCATTTTAAATCGACAAATTTTTGAGAAATAACTAGTTTCACCACCTCAGATAGTTTGTTTACGCCCATTTGTGAGGGAGTTGAGCACTGCTTTTGCACTGAACATATCTCCCAAACCCCTAAAAAACACGAAACAATTATTTTCGCACCTAAAAGAACAACATTACGAATTTCTAAAACAATGCTTTAATAATTTTTAAACCCTGTCCCACATTGACTTTTTTAGCTCCGAAAAAACAATTTTTTCCAAATTTCTTAAATGCAAGTGATCTTTTCTCAGTGATAAATGCTCAAATTCCATGTTTATTAATATACACATACAATAGGTACGTGTGAATGCTACGGTGAGAATAACTGGCCAATTTTAAAAATTATTTCTTGGTATTATTTCAGGCTAAACTTGTGAAAAAAATGAATTTTGGAAGTTGTTTTTACAGCGACAAAAAGACACTTATTCTTGCGAAAAGTCCATTTAAAACTCCTCTATTAACATGTAAACTTCATATATAGTTTATATTGACATCTTTTACATGTGTATTTCACGTAAAACCAGTCTGCTGCAGCCTGTAGAAAAATAGTGTAAAAAGATGGTTTTCAGGCGTTAACGCATGGCATGCCTGCCTATAATTCAGGCGCGATATTTTTTCTGCTAAAACAGGGAACGGCTTTTGGATCAGGAAATTCGGCAGCATATATTCACCAATTTTAGTTGAAATCTGAGGTGGTGATGCTCGGACCATTTGCTGATTTAAAATGGAATGACTCTACAGGGTATTCACTATTAATTCAAAACCTCTTCTATTTCGTCTCTGAAATGGGTGTTTGCAGTAACTCTTGAGGAGATTTCGATTGCCAACACAATCAACTACAGGATGATATTTGGATTTAAACCCATGTTAATTTGGGAATCAGAATAACCAGAGATGAAAAAAGGATAAAGGAATCCCATTATACAAAGTAGCTTGGAAGTAAGAAAATGCTTCATTAGAACTAACATCTGGGGCATGCTCCTTAGCAGCAGTGAGGTTTGGAAGAAGGCGTTCTCTTTTGGATCGCCGTGGATGATGGATCTTTCGTTTACTTTGAACCTGCATGCCACGAAGTGTCCACTTTGCCATCGCAGAGCATGTAGTATCCAGTGCTCCGAAATATTACCCTATCCTAGGCTGTAAAAGACCCAGGTTCGTATCCCGGCAATGGTAGGTATTTTTCATCGGTTAACCAGTCTCTATTTGAGTACTTTGTGGAGAACATTCAAGTTCAGTACTCCGCCCGTCGGATGGAACGTTGAGCTGTGGTTCCCTTGCCGTATTGCATTAAGAGCAAGCTAATGCCGACGCCGGGTTTCTCTCCACCTTTCCTACTTACCCTTCCATTCTCATCCTTGTAACTTTCCTCCTAGTTTGAAACGCCTTTAATTGCGGGGACGGACTTGAAAACTATACACGTGTGCGGGAGGTAATCAACGCTAATGAATACCCATTTACGGTTAGTTATTTCCTAACTGGTTTTTCCCTGATGATGAGGCCTGTATTAGACACATAATCTTAGATAACTAAACTACATAAGCAGCTACTCCCACTCCCAGAATGACAACTGGACATAATCCGCTCTCCAAAACCTACCAATTTTAAGAATTAAATTGAAATGTGATATTTTAGATGGATTGTGAAGATAATATGTATAGTCCGAATGATGAAGTCCACACATAAGACCTCAGGAATGAGAGAAAACTGAGTTCTGAACTTGAGTAACTCAGGACAGCGTCGTCAGTCATATCGAATCGTGGGAAAATATGGAGTGAAAAAGTGAAACAAGTATGTTATTTCGGACTTGAAAAGGTCTCATCTGGAGTTTTCATCAAGCATTGATTGGATCAATGAGTTAAGAATTTATTCAGGAACAATAAATAGAGGAAAACAGCGTGCTTTGTAAAAAATTCTCTAGAGACTAAGAGGGCTGTTCGCAAGATTAACGTTTCTCGAAAATTTCAAATCTCACGAACTCGACTCCGATACTACAGACAAATTTCTACTACCACAATACATCAGCAGGACAGACAGATTTGCGACATATTAAGAAAAATCAACTCTTGGACCAATATTTCGTTCTCCCAAATACAATACACGACTGTAACGCAAACGAAGTATATTTTTTTGGAACGCACAACATACCAAGCTAAATTATTAATCACCAAAGTTTTTCTCACGGAAAACTCAAGTTCACGGCTACCATCCCCTGCCACACACCTTTTCTGCGACTCGCAAGGGTAAAATGTAGATTAAAATGCAGGTATCTTGAGACAATGATGTTGTATGCAGTCGGCAAAAAGTTATTCTCGTCATAAAATTCCTCTGACTCGTGTTTCTGGAGTACGTGATGACATCATCAGGGTTCCAAAACTGGAACACTCCCTTCGTAAGGAAGTCTAGCGCCGCTGTTTACTACTAGGCCACCGTGAAGCACACTCGTGCAAACGAGCTATAAAGTAGAGGTGTCGAGAATTTCACGAGCATGTTTCTCATGTGCCGTGGTCATCATAGTTAGATTACCCATTGCCCCTCACGAAATGACCGGTCCCTTCCCATCTCCCGAACGACACACAAAAAAGAAGCCTCAACTCATGTTGCGAGGGGAATTCCTGTCACCCCCGCTTATCTATGGTAATATCGAAGCGATTACGACGTAACCAGAATACCACGCGACAGGAAATCGGGTGTGCCTAATGACTGGAGAAGGTACTAACTTGCTTGATCTTGAGGTTTCGAGGTATTTGTGAACCATTCGGAGATCGCTTCAAGTTCAGTACAACATCCACGGGGCGGGGCCGTCTAATAGTTGACCCCTATAGCGTTACTAGGTGGCAGGGTACAGGGCAAGGCCGACGACGCCAGGTTTCTCTCAGCCACTACACCACCAACAGAAATCCCCCATTACTACCCACCAATCATAGAATTCAAATTTAACAGCAGAGCCCGTATTACAGTTATTGGAAATCCATTGTTTTCCTAATAATCCACGTACTAGAGTGGAACCATTGAGGTATATGGAGAGGGCATGACGTCACAAAGTTGAAGCCAGGAGATCGGAACGTCCGCCATATTGGTCATCCCCGTTCTCCCCTAGCTTTCCGTTGGATTGCAACGGAATCGTGGTTGCATTGGCGACTATCAAGCAAAAATAATTGCCTTCCCTCGGAAATTTAAGGTGAATAAGCCTTGAATTATATTTAAGATGTAATAAGTTATCGTTTCCACTCGAGGTAACAAAAGGTTTTCCTTATGACTATTAATTATTATTAATTTGTTCTCAGATGGTGTGCTGCGCTGCATTTCGGTGCAGTAGCACAGCGATCGCCTAAAACGATAGGCGAGCTGCCAAAATTTGTAATTTTATCTAAAATTGTTATTGTCTACTGTTCCAATCTTGGTAGAGCCCGTTATAGTTAATATTCAGCTACTTGGTCACGTTTGTGTATTCGCGAAGGCTTAAAAAATGATGTTTTTTATATACAGAGTGTCCCATTTATCGTGTGTCATTTTTCACCTCTAATTTTAGACACTTTCTTTTAAGCCACATGGATGAAAATTGGTACCGGGCTAGAAAAAGGTTGTAAGTTTTGTTGAGTCAAAGCAAAATTTTAAAAATGTGATCTTTTGACCCCAGAAACAGGTCCAACCTAAAATCCCAATTTTTCCTTATGGCCTTTCAATGTTAAAATATTCGAAATACAAAAAATAGAATTACTTAGCGAAACTTACAACTATTATGTTTTTGGGCACAAAGAACGTGATGGAAGAACTTTGAAGTTCGAAAATTGCATCCGTGACCCCTGGAAGGGCACAGGGGTTACAAAAAGTGAATACTTCAATGAGAGGAACAGTAGGTGTCGCTACCTAAATAGGTGGTGAAACTCCTAGATAGATAGAAAGCCACTGATAGGTTAAGTGTTTACAATTTTAATGCTTTTAATTTGTGCATGCTTGTCTGCGTGAGTGTTGTTAGTTGGTCAATGGCGCGGGATTGATTTCGTCATACTTAAACCGCAAACTTGATTGAGACCAGTTAATTCCACTGTATAGCTAGGTTTTGTACAGAATGTCCCACTGATCGTGTGTAATTTTTTACTGCTAATTTTAAACACTTCCGCTTGGGCCATGTTAATTCAATAATGGACACCTATCCCAACGCTCAAGGACCGTCTGTAGCTGGGCAAGAGGGTATGCAGAATTTCTTGCATCTAAAAATGAATTTGGCAAGACTGATTACATTTGATAAAAGCATGGGAAAAGGTTGCATTTTTTGAAGAGTGCAAATAACATTTTTGAATTTGACCGTTTTACCCCATAATAAGGTTCCAAACCTCCTCCAAAACTCTTACATAGGTAGCCAATATTAGGTGGAGTACAATATTTAGACTGCTTGTTTAGAGTAGTTGATTATTCATTGCGAGAGGTGTCCCACCGCCCTTAATTTCCTTTTACGCAAGGTACATTAGTTTACGTTGGTTGGACAAAAGAGAGCATCTTCAATTTTGGTCAGCCGAGAGGTCTCTCTATTTTTTCATTAATAGTAATTAAAATAAATCCCTGACATTAATGCATGTCAATAGATTGTACACCCCCTGCCATACCCTAAAGGTGGTTTTCAGGGTATTGTCAGGTTGTAGATTTCCTTCAGTCCATTTCAACGATGATTGATCTAGCATAAGGCCAAGTACGCTAGCCGTTACTTGATATTGAGAACGGAATTTAGCATGATTGGAACCGTCTTAGGAGTATCGTCATTGGTTTGCGAGCTTACATTGAGGAACTTCATGAGCGAGGGCAAAATCAAGTAAACTTTGTTAAACCACACCATTTATTGGGTAGAGCCCGACCGGTTCCAACACTTCCGTGTCATTCTCAAGGGACAATACATAATGTAGCACACACTGTGTACTACAATATGTGCCCTGAAACCGGTCGGGCTGTACTCAATAGACAGTATAAAATAACAAGGTTTACTTGATTTTACTCTCAGTCTTAGGGCGTTTCACACGATCGCTGAATTTGTGCTTGCGATGAAGCAGTATTTTATACTAATTAAAAAACAAGAGAGTATCGCACCAATAACGCGATTGTTAATGGCCAGTGGGTCCAGCTTGGAACTGATAGCACACAAGTACCACATCTAGCATGAAATCAAGCGGATAAGCAAGTAGTGAGCCTGCTTGTTAGCCATCCCACTGATTCTATTACACACGGTACTGGAAAGCTGTAATTCTAGCGAATACCCTCGATATTGTACTGGATCAAGTATCTACATGTACATAATACCCTGCAAGCCACCATAAAGTTGTGTGGCAGGGGGTGAATTCACACCTAATATACATCACATATCACGCATGAAAAGGATTAGTCTAAAATTCTCTAGTCTTAAATTTACAATTTAAAACAAGATAAAAATATCAAAGCATGCATGCAAAAACATGCTGTTAGTCGGGTTAGCTTAAAGTCCTTAAATAAACATGCAGCTATCTATGCTATCCATTGATACACTAGTATTTATACTACTGGATATACCTATTTACGGCTATTCATATCCCTAATTGTACGAGGAAAGAAGGACATTTTGAATCTGTCAGTTAGGCAATCAATTTTTCAAATTTTGTGATTATGGTCCAGTCTGCCATAGTAAGTTCGCAAAATATTTAAATGTCATCAATGAAAATATTATCTTGGAATTTAATAAACACATTAAGTCTAGATTTCAACCGGTCTGACAATAATGCCCATTTTAATTTATTTAATAGACTGGTTACGCTTATATATTTATAATACCGGTCCTTTACAAATCTTGCAGATCTTCGCTGCACACGTTCATGTTCATTATTATTCTGGCAGCGTATCGAGTAAAACGGGATTTAAGATGGTAAGTGGTTCAATTGTCAAATGCCTCCCTCGCATAATAACTTAGCTGAACAGATCAGGAAAGGACAGCTGATAAAAAAACTTCAACCAAACGTCCACATATTTGAAAACGGGAATTAAGACGTTGGAGTTTACTCTTAAATACAAGGCATTTTATTATTAATTTGTATCCACGATAAACAAATTTTTCCACCCATGAGTTTTCCACAAAAAAACACTAAAAAACACGTAATCCGACGCTAAGAAATCACTAAATTATTCCCTTTACGAATTCCGTACCTAGCCATTTTATACAAGCATTCTCACGCAGACAAATAAATGAAAAAATGCACTTTTTGGATAATTCTCCATTTTTCTCCATTAGCCTTACTCGAAATGATGAGGAAGTCGATAAGCCTTCTTGGTCTGGAAATGCTTCATCAAGGCTTTCGGTAGGAACGTCTGTTTCCTTTCAAAACGAGAAATTGAAGACGTTGGCAGGAGAAGGATGAGGATGGAAAAGAATGATTTAATATGAGTGGCTTGGGAGGACCAAGAGAGAGTAGCTACACAAGAAGAAGGTTGGTACATGACTTGAGGGCCTCCCATTTATTACGTACCAATGACTCCGCCACTTTCTAACTCCCTTCTCCAATATATCACCCCGTTACATTGTATAAACGTCCCTTAAATTATGTAACGCTACTAATTAACCCTTTCTTTTTATGATGCTAAACCAGGCTTTCGTGGTTTAAATTCTAATTTATTTCTCCTTATTTATATTTATCCAGTAATTTTATTTCAAAATTAATAATTATTTGAAAAAAAAGAATGAATGTATCACATATTTTTTCCTCCAACGTTACGAAATGTTAAAATTCCCCTTCCTATTACTAATGTGCCCATTGTTACTATTGATGGGTAGGTACATAATAGGCGTGGCTTAGTAATTTGTCAAGTTAATCACCAGGTGTCTCTAGTATTCATGCGGAAGAAATAATGCTAGTTAACAGACAACACTAAAGCAAGCGATTACACGACATCGATTGCATGTTTTGCTACGTTTTGTAAGATTCTGCGGACGTTGAGTGTGAGTAGAGCAGGGAGAACGGGGAAACACATTATTGCAAAATTCTTAAGGTCACTCAACATCATTAGCGACTCTTTTTTCCGGTGCTATTTTCATGGCTAATTATCCTTAACGAAGCCTTTCAGTAACACATCTATTAAGTGCCAGCGGTAAAATTAATAAGTTATTGTATGATGTAAAAAGTTTCGTAAACATTGGAACAATAACAACAAAGAAATATTTCCTTAGATACCTAACACAACACTCGCAATAAAGAGAGCAATTAGCGCTGTTTACAACAATAGTCTAGCGGCTCTATCGCAGAACTCACTTCGTTTGTTTGCATCACGTGATCTCGTGACGTTAGACGCAGCTTTCCACTTGATTCTTCTATCGGCCAACCTTTTCATTGTGACGTAATTCTTCTCTTTTACATCCTTCACAACCTGTTCCATGTATCTCATACGAGGCCTGCCTTTTCCTCCTTTCCCGTTCACTTTTCCCTCGACGATAGTCTTCATCAGCCCATCATGTCTCATGATATGTTGTCCCTTCTAAACGCCGATTAAGTTGTCCCTTCTTCTTTTTAGAGTTTTCAGCTGACTTCTCTATTCTCCTACTGTTCTTAGGACTTCCTCGTTACTTACTCTGTCGATCCATTTAATCTTCAGTATTCTTCTGTGGCACCACATTTCGAATGCTTCCACCCTTTTCTTCTCCGCTGCTGTCATCGTCCATGCCTCACTGTCGTAAAGAAGCATGCTACAGATGTACGTTCTGCTGAACTGTTTCCTTACTTCTACGCTTTGTATTTTTAGCTTTGAAGATATTAAGGACCTATATTTTTTTATGAAAAACAGCATTAATTCAGTCACCAAAAAATGATTAACACCTTGTAACTGATGTATTTCACTTTCTTACAGACCAACCTTCATCAGCCCATCATATCTCATGATATGGCCGATTAAGTGGTCCCTTCTTCTTTTTAGAGTTTTCAGCAGACTTTTCTTTTCTCCTACTGTTCTTAGGACTTCCTCGTTACTTTCTCGGTCGATCCATTTAATCTTCAGCATTCTTCTGTAGCACAACATCTCGAATGCTTCCACCCTTTTCTTCTCCGCTGCTGTCATCGTCCATGCCTCACTGTCGTAAAGAAGCATGCTACAGATGTACGTACTGATGAACTGGGCTATTCTACTAACTCCTCCCTATTTTGCGTTACGTAGTATGCTTATTGTCCCTTACGAGAAAAAGGGGAACTATATTTTCATACGGAGGTTTGTAGACCACGGATCAAACGGTACAGGTATGTAGGTATATGATAAGGGACGTGGAAGGAAGGGAGATAGGGGGGGGGGGGGAGGAATCCAGCATCGACATAAATCTACTTTTTTAAAAAGGTACCAAAGATGCAATTCCATTCAAGTTAATAGCTTCGTTTGTTACTAGGTTTGTAGTACAGTACCTATATGTCTAAGAAAAAAAATATGCGTAGGTACAAGCATTATAATTTACCTAAACGTTTCAATGTTAAATGCACTGACTTTTTTTTAATATGATTATACCGAACGCAGTTAAAACAGACGCATTTTCTAAAATGAAGTTATAGCTAAGAAAAAAGTTTTTTTTTATCCAAGAATTTGATGCCTCTATAAAGATTTCTAGGGATAGAAGTTGATGTATTTAATTTATTTATTCTTTATTGAAAGGGGCGTAGAACTCCATTGGCATAGCAACTTCCACACGCCTACCCATAAATCCACATTCTTCATTCCTTTCCGATTCTCTTTTTCTCCCCTTTCTCTTTCCTCTCCCTTCCTCCTCCTCCCTCCTCTTCCCTTCCTGGCACACCACACCCTAGCGGGAAAGTAATCGCATTACCCACACACCCCTCGGCCTCGGTCGACTTAATGCGCTCAGGCGTTGCGGAGGAACTCTCCTTCAAGGAAGGGAGAGAGAGAGAGAGGTGTTGGGCAAAGGTGGTGCGTTGAAGGAGCGACCATGACTGCGTTTTAAGGGAAGCTCTCGTCATCCCTCAAGTAAAGAGCACATGCGCAAAGAAGCCTTCCAACCCTATGTATTTCCTCGTACTATTAGGGATATGAATAACGGTAAATATATCCAGTACGAGTGTAGCAATGGATAACATTGGTAGCTGCATGTTGGTATACGGACTTATAGCTAACCCAACTAACGGCATGTTTTTGTATGTATGTTTTGCTATTTTTATCTTTTTTTAAATAACGTAGTTTTGTACAGTACCTATAAAAGTACTGATCCTTTTTTTATGCATGATATGTAGTGCATGTTTGGTGAGAGTTCACCCCCTGCCACACACCTTTATGGTGTCTTGCAGGGTATTATGTAGATGTAGATGTATTCAGCTATAGTATAGCACTACCAACGGTATATTTTTTTTAATAACCTGATACCAGTATTGCTCCAGTCGAGTAAGCCATGGAGTTTTACTGGGCAATTGCAAGTGATTAGAAAAGACAAGGGCCATCTTGGAAGGTACGGGTCGGTGGTAAGGTGGTGTATCTGAATTGATCGAAGAATTAGGTTGAAATCATTATCAGATCGTAGGTTAAAATACAGATTAAATCTATTGCAGAAATTTGAAACGGATAGCTTTATAGAAGGTGCTAGATACTAAAAACACCAGCGTATCATGCTAGATTAGACCAGATAAGTAAGATTAGAGTGGTAGATTAAAAATGTCATTTTTCCCCCGTACTACAAGAGAACACATTAGGGAGCATAAAAAAGAGGGGAAATACTGTTGCGTGGTCTGTACTGCATAATGCATGTATTAACAACCAATCCCTTTAGTACTATACTAGCCATCTAGCTGTATGCGACCACATATGTTTCCACGTAGTAGGTTTTTTGCATATTTGGTTACCTTCACCCCCTTCCCCACACCCTCGCGGTGGCTTGCAGGATATCTCGTAGATGTAGATATAGATGTAAGGGTATACGGGCTTGTTACTCGCATTACTAGTATGATATAACGTGTTTTCGCACGCAGTAACACAGAGACTAGTGAGATGAATAATAGAAGGCATTTTTAAAATTCAACCAAAGAAACAGAGGATAGGGCGCAAGCACGCACGCTTTTACATCCCTCACAACCTGTTCCATGTATCTCATACGAGGCCTGTTCCAATCTTCCCGTTCACTTTTCCCTCGACGATAGTCTATCACATTTGACTGATGTACTCTCTCGGCTCGTACTCAACCCGGAGATCCGAATGAGGGACTATTTTACCTCCGGAATATTTTACTCGGGAGGATTCCATCACGTCTTGATAAGATAAGCAGCTGCGACTCCTCGGGATATTGATGTGGTGGTTTCCCCTTGCCTTCCAAATCGCAGTACTACAGCCGTTAAAGTAAATGTTACCACGCCTGTAGTCAAATGCGTGTCGCTGTACCGACCACTGTGGTCTCCACCTTCACTCATATGAAGGAGAGCTGCTGCCCTCTCCTCCGGGTGAAAAGAAGCGTAATTATTGGCGGCCTCCCGTCGCCAAGTCACGGCATCTTCACAGGTTCTGTATTATTTAGAGGCCTACCTTACCCAGGGATAGACCAATACCCCCTCGGAATGTCGTCGCTTTTTGTCCACGACTGCTTATTCGACGAGTAAACTCGCTAATCTCGCAGCAAACCTCTATATCTAGGGTCGACCCACCATCCGCAACCCGGTGGACGTACTCGGTGGCTTTAAGCACTTATTAGACATACTAATAAAATACCATTAAAACACCATTTTACCGACCCTAGACGGTATTCACTGCCGACTTTTCCCATTACAAAATCAAGTATACCACATCTGTGCCCCATTAACTAGCTCCAGATTCTAGACGGGGCCTAAATATTGAAAATTAACCGGTAGAGTGTTTAGAAGATTGTTGATTTTTCGGGTTAACATACACTATGATTGGCGTTCTTAATGAAAGTTTCGCCAGCATTACAGTGGACCTATTTAAATTTAGAACCCACTGTAATGGTGGCGAAGCTGTTGCTAAGAGACACCTACCAACGCGTGAAGTAACCCGCAAAACCAACAATGGAACGACTCTGACGAAGCCTCCATCCTAATGTCTACATAATGCCTCCTCTTTAATTTCTGCAGGCCATCTTTATCATCTTATCCTTATCTTAAAAATACCAACGCACGCCAACGTAAAGACTAAATAAATCATCAACATTTTTTTCCATTCCAAGAAAGAAGCAACAAAATTCGTTTTTAATTCTTACGGGATATACATGTTTCTTTACTCTTTTCTTTTGTCATTATTCTTATCTCAAAGTCTTTTTCGTACATCTATCAACTTAACGTACGCCCAAGAGCAGTCTACGCACACATTTCAGGGGTATTTTCCCGGGCCAAAATATGGAAATCAATGCAAAAACCTCCCCTTAATTTCTTCTTCTCTGCTTTCTTATCTTATCAACACCATCATTAGGTACGTCCACGTGCAATCTAGACAAAAAAAATTCATGAAGGCATGAAGTTTTCCGTGCCAGGGAGAAAACGTCGCTATATAATGCGCCTTAAATTTCAACTTACCATCTCTAATATCTTATCCTTATCTTATCCTTCTCTTATCTTTAGCATCTCAACTTAGGTCCACGTTCTTCATTGGCCCAGAATTCACCACGATGTTTCCTGGGCCAAGATGGAAGACCTAGCGGTAAGATAGTTCCAGCTTCCCCGACCTAGAAAATCCCCGGTTACCCTTTTCTACGCCCCTGCGATCTATCAGGAAACACTGGATGAGGGTATTCCAAGAGGGGTTGGAAACTTTCCACGCCATTTATGCCCCGGGAAACGACGAAATAGGCAATGATACGTGAGGGCCCTATATTTTTCACGTGAACGGCGATGGAATAAATAATCGTTCATCGTAAGGAAACAAAACAGCAAACAATTCATCAGGACGTATATCTGGAGTATGTTTCTTTTCGGCAGGAGGCATGGACGATGACAGTAGCAGTGAAGAAAAGGGTGGAAGCATTTGAAATGTGGCTCTACCGAAGAATGATGAAGATTAAATGGATCGACCGAGTTAGTAACGAGGAAGTCCTAAGAAGAGTGCGATAAAAGAGAAGTCTTCTGAATAATCCTAGGAAGAAGACGGGACAACTTAATCGGCCATATCTTGGGACGCGATAGCCTGATGAAGACAATCGTCGAGGGAAAATTGAACGGGAAGAACGGCAAAGGAAGTCGTCGTATGAGATATATGGAACATGTCGTGAAGGATGTGAAAGAGAGGAACTACGTCAATATGAAGAGGTTGGCCGTCACCGTCACCGACGACATCATCCGTCAACAATCCTAGGATTGTTGACGGATGATGTCGTCAACCTAGAAAACTCATGCTCAAGGCATGCAAATTTGTACCCGTTTCTTTGCTCTATAAATCTAGTTTTTTGAATCGTTATCGTTCGACTAGAATTTGAATACAAAGCCTCTTTCACAATGGTAGGTAAAGCATGTTCCGTGCACATTTACTCCCTGCCACTCACCTATATGGTGGCTTTCAGGGCATTATGTACATTCAGATGCACATTCGACCGCTATGAAAGTCGCGAGTTGCGCGATATATCGCTATCGCTGCAGAAACGTCGTAACAGCACGAAAATATATATCTACTGCTCAAGGCGCTAGCTCAGCGTCGAAGCAAAAGAAGAAAAAGAGTTTGGCGTCACAAGTGACTTGGACCTAAATTTTTACGCAAATCTGTAAATAAAATTACATCCTCTTGTCGGTTGATTGATAGTGTTCTTTCCCTGTAAATGGCTCAACCTCTTGCTCAATATCTTTACTTTAGAGCCTGTGGTATAAGAACAACCTCCCCCGCTATGTCGAACATGAATTCTTTGTCACTATACTTTTATATAGCCGAAATCACACATTTCTTAGAACCTGCACTGGTCTTTAAAGCGTAAAATCTTCCCTTTGAGAAGGATATATCTCGTATGCTATCCAAATCCAAATCCCGGTGTCTAATGTCACGTTAGAAATCAATACGTGACAATTTTTGTTTTTAACAAATGTTGGCCAGCACTCGATTGTATCAATCATCGTTTAATCTCATAAAGACCATAGAGAGCTAAAAAAATACAACAAAAATTCTACTGGGAAAAAACAAACTCTCGTTACGCTAGTCTTTCGAGCGCTAACAATCGCTTGCCTAAACAATGCAAGAGCGAACAATCGATTGTAACAAAACATGGCACAGGCTTATTAGATTCTCCATCACTATACCGAAGCACTTAGCTCGATAATTATCTTTCAGGTCATTGTTTATTTCCGAACGACAAGTTTTTTTTTCCGCCAACGAACAAGAACAATGGCAGACGGATTCCCAACAGATGCGAACGATTAAGCGTTCGCCAAGAGGCGTCATTACAAAGGTTTAGTGGACTGTTGAAGCATGGGATTTTTGAAAGTTTCAAGGCCACCTAAAGAATCCCATTTTTGCACGGAAATTGGCGATGATGGCAACATCGCCGTTGGTTCATTAAAGATAAAATATAAGTGGTAAACATTGGGACAGGGTAGGAGTGTTTAACACACAACGTTTTCAGCAAGGGGCAATAATATATAAAATAAAATTTACCTGAATAATAACTAGGTTAGTTAATATTCTACTAGGCTTATTTTTTAATCATTCTTGAACATATTAATGTAGATACAATTCATTAGCGTACTTATTTTCGAAATATCCTTGCTTGATTGGCACGTAACCTGCAATATTCTGGTAAACTTTATGCAGAATGTATTTGACATTACTTCAGTTTCAATTAGGTCGCTTCACTGAATGTAAAATCGCCGTACAACAGACTATTCGTTGGTTGGTTGGTTGGTTGGTTATTTAGTGGAGGCGACCGACAGCTGAGGTCATTAGCGCCATATAGGATAGGTGGGTAATTGGGTAATGGTAGGAGTTTTTAGGGAACGGAGGAAGGGTGGAGAGAAACCCGGAGTCGGCATTAGCCTACTCTTAACGAAAGGCGCCAAGGGAACTACTGCTTAACGTCCCATCCGACGGACGGAGTACTGTACTTGAAATGCCCTCCACTAGGCACTCAAGTGGGGACCGGTTTTCCACTGAAAAATCTGCCACTGTCGGGAATCGAACCCGGGCCCTCGGGATGGGAGGCCAGTACTCTAGCCACCACACCAACCCGATCCCCCAGACTATTCCTGACTGACATGTCGGATAATATGGATATCCACAGAAGGTGCCTTGTTACGCATTTGAATTCAAAATTACAGCGAAACCGTTCATATACTTACTAATAATATGGCTGAGTGGTAAGACCATTCCATACCTGCTATGGAGTGACCCCCACCCTTACAGTGGCTAGTACTATACGAAACTGATGTAGACTCTTCAGCCACTCACATTGTAGACATATTAATACATTTCACAAACAAGGAGAGAGTTATTCTTCGCGTGGAATCATCTTCGAAGTTTCCCAATTGATATTTTTTTAACTTAACAGTAACATCAATATAAATGTTACTACATTTAAAATAATACCTGGCAAGCCACCCATAGTATGTGTGGCAGGGGGTGAGCATCTCCAGGCATTCATTTTCAATTAAAAGAGAATTAAATATACACTTACTATCATGCACGTATGCTAAAATACTAGTCCGTAAGGCACCACTTATATTCAACTCTGTAGTATGTACAATCAACTCCTTTACTATCAACTACAACCAACACGCTACCTAGAACTAACAATATGACTGCGTACCTGACAGTTTTGTGTTATTGACGGGAATTCACGTTCTGCTGCACAACATTTCTCTGACTTTTACGGTTCACCACTTTTATGTCATTAAGAGCGATGTTATTGACCTATTATTACTATAGTGGAATATTATAGTGACCTATAAATGTCTATTGTTGATTTTGTGATTTAAATCAGGTCTATCAAGCGCCATTCTATCAAGCGCCATGTTGGAACTATGCATTAAAATGAGGTAGAAAATAATTAACGAAAGTAAGAAACTACCATGTTTAATATAAAAGTACAACAGTATTCGGCCTCAAGCATTTGACAAGTAGAAAGATGACTTAAAACACGTAGGCAGTAGATTCCTACGAAGACCGAAGGATATGATCAAGAAAGGGATCTTCTGAGCAAATAGGAAGAGAAAGATATGCTCAAACAAGGCAAAAAGAGGTAAATTTCTACCCTGCCGCGTGAACGGCGGTGAATTTTACATTAATTACCATTCACCTTGACCAGGAATCGAACCAAGGACTTTTGGCTTTTCCGGGCCGTTGCTCAGACCACTACGCGGTGGCCCAGTACTATAGCGGAGTGGTCTGCGCAGTGGCCCGAAAAGCCAAAGGTCCGTGGTTCGATTCACGGTCCAGCTTTATTTTTCCAAACAAGGCAGGCGGCGAGTATGCATATTCGCTCTCCTAGGATAGCTTCACCTCTCTCGCAAAACTCTTCAATTATTCCGACTGCCTTTAGCCTAGACAGGGAAAGTGGGTCACATTTCGGATCCTCGTTGAGTGAGGGTATGAATACATACTCTCAGGCGGCCGTTAAAAACGAAGGACATTTGTCCTTGGAGCTCGAGGAGTCCTTTAAATAAACCTTGTCTCTAAGCTAATTAGCGAGGGAAGCAAAATCCTTTTTTGAAGACTTAGATTCCCATCCTCTAGCGAACCCCTTTACGTAGTCAGCATCAACGCCTCAATTAAGTATATACTATCGTGGAAATATCTCTTTATTGTTTAATCGGCCAGTTTAACTAACAATCAAGTTATCTGCAAGAGATAAGAAAAGGTCAATTTTACCTATGAACCTAGGTAGATGTTTTACAATACCATAATAGGAAAAAAATGACAAATTATTTCGTACACATTAAAAATTTCACTTATAACCAAGCTCAAACTCTAATCTTATTATTTTAAACTTAAATTTTGAAAATGTTAACTTAAATGTTAACTAACTTAAAGGTTTTTAACAATGACAACAATCAAACCTTTTCATTTACATACACACATGACTTGAAAATTAAGTCTTTTAATGTTCAGCCATTTCTTTATTTTAATTTAATATTAACATTTACGACTAACCAACGATGGACGAAGCAAGAAAGAAATAGTCAGTAGTATAGCCCAGGCAAAGAGGGCACTCTATCAAAAGAAGAATCTACTTACAGCTGGAAATATAAAGAAACAATTTATAAAAACATACATCTGGAGCATGTTTCTTTACGGCAGTGAGACATGGACGATAACAGCATCGGAGAAGAAAAGGGTGGAAGCATTCGAAATGTAGCGCTACCGCAGAATGATGAAGATAAAATGGATCGACCGAGTATGTACCGAGGAAGTCCTAAACTGGCTGAAAATGTAAACTTGCACGACAATGGTATCTGTAGGCTTGGTCTCAATCAATCCTCTCACTGTACTGCAGGATCTCTTCACACGTAGTACTGCACTCTTTCTGAGCAAGCGTGGAAGTGAGGAAACATTTCATTAGAACATACATCTGGAGCATTCTACCATACGGTAGCGAGGCTTGGGCAATAACAGCAGCAGAGAAGTCCATGCTGGAAGCATTTGAAATGTGGTCCTACCGAAGAATGACGAAAATAAAATGGACCGATCGAGTGACAAACGAAGAAGTCCCAATAAGAGAGAGAGATGTTTACTGAAAACCTTAGATAGAAGACGGGACAACTTAATAGGCCACATCTTAGGACACGATGACTTGATAGAGACAACTCTAAGAGACCTTGCAAAATTTGCAGCTTACCTCCAGTATTAGAGGTCGACCCACCATCCACAACTCGATGGAATCACAAGGTGGCTCAAAACAGTCGCGAGACTAAATTTTCCTCCACCAGATGTAGTTTCTTGAATTTTATAAAGAGCATAAATTGCACACCCCTTCCAGGCATATTTAAATTTCACTACTATACAGATTCGAAAGTGGCATTAAATTTATTCAGGCGTCATATCTTGGCTGGGACACGCTTATATCACGTACTTTCTGAATTTAACCGCAAATGCATCAATCGAAGGACTTCTCCACATCATTAGGACCTGTTTGGTCATTCCAACAATGCAAAGTATCAACCATCTTCGATCTTTACAACAGAACACTCATAGTGTCATCTATAGCGAAAAATTCAGGTGAGACCTGGTTTTTCAGTCGGTCCTCCTTCCGTTCCCCATTTATATTGCATCATGGTACATACTTACTTTTCAACTTACACTTGCAGGGGGGCCACTTACTATGATTTTTTTTAGAAAATACAGTGATATGGGAATTCTGAGAGCGTAATGAGGCTTTAAAGATGGAGACCTCTATCAAATATCACATGTCGTGGATGTATGGATTAGGTACTTACTTATTTATTTCAGTTTTCGCCGACCTATCGACTACGCGATGTAAATTGTCCTAATATCGCAGTCTATTGCTTAATATTGCATATCGGTATACATCAAAACCCATAAATTTAAAGGGAGAGGCATGGTAAACAAATGATCGTAAGCTGCCTTCGTATTAGGACTAAGTTCTTACGCTATCCAGTAGTGCATAACCAGAGACTACTAACCTTGGGAGTCCCTGAACCTCACATCAACAAAGCAGCTAATCGCCAGGGCTGGGGGTCTAAAACCGTCGGGATTTTCTGGAATAGGTAACCAAGGAGTCACGTGGTATAAACACGAATGGTTCGCAAATTTGATGTGTTTAAACCGCTGATTATAACCTCATTCATTGTAAACACTTGGGTTTTATCCCATCTGGGAAATCTATAGTCGAGACAGATGAGATAAACTCAAGTGAAAGCAATTAATGATAGTGTAACGAGCGATTCAAACACACCAACATTTCCGACCGACATTCTAGTTTGTACCACGTGGCTCCTTGGTTACCTACTCGAGTTAATTCCGACGGTTTCAAACACGGCCTCCCTGGATTAAGGAGAAGTACACCAAATACGCGCTTTTTTGGCAGCGACCTTGAGGGAGCTTCTAATCCTCTTATGAATAACTAGGGGATGTAAAAAACATCAGTAGTTAAAAGTTTTTCCTGAACTTAAAAGGCTCCCCAGAGCGAGGAAAAGGTTCATGGATAGGAAGGGGAGGAAATGAGAAAGGGAAGGGAAAACCCGGCGTACTCTTTAGAGGTCATCAATATTCTACACTACTCTGCTTTACCAACTTTTTACTCAGTCACTCCCTCCTCCCCTCCTCCCCCACAATATGCGTATTTCGCTTCAATCACTTACGCTGCCATGGCCTCCTTGATATTCGCAATCCGTGAATCTGAATTAATACAGGAGAATCATGAGCACCAACACATAAATTCGGCTACTAACTGAATTGATTTGCCTGAACCAGTTTTTTTATGGTAGAAATTGAGCTAATGTCATAGTCTCAGTTATAAATATTTACGGAACCCTTAATACGACTATCTACGTGTGAATTGTTTCTGTAACCCTTATCTCAATCTGATAGTAATAGTTGGTACACTAAAGCGTAGTTTACTCATACGCCTAACACTTTTTGGCCTGGTGGTAAAGCCAAGGTGTTTGCGTTTTCCTGATAAATTAGGCTACATTAAAATGCCTGATCAACAGATAGTTTTATACTGATTAGGATAGGTTTTGACAGAGTGTCCCGACTCTACTTCACTTTCCATCGATCGGCCCAATCCCTGTTTCATCTCTCTTCAAGTCTCTTATTTTTGTCTTGTATTTGCGGCAGAAATCCCGTATTTTGAGGCAACATAGGAACGAAATGTACACAGGAACAGTACGTGAGCGTGATGTGAGATCCTATTGGCTGCGATTGCACAACCGGCCAGTAGATTACAGGTTAGTATGATTGGAAATGTTTACACCAACCGCATGCAGCAATGGCTAGTGTGATAAGGCCTTTAGTACCTGTTCCAAACACCTCCCCCCTCTTCTAATTTCTTACAACAATATTTCTCCGCTCAACACCTCTACATGCAACAGGATGCACAGTGCATCAGATTATACAGCGCTTCAATGCATTGGACTGTACAGTGGAAACCGAGTGTAAAACAGTTTCAAAATGCTAGAAACAGCGCAGGAATATTCTCCGCGATACCCTTACAGCGCCGCTGTGCTGGCCCCAGCCGCAGTGCACGCCGGGATCGATCCCGCCGAGTTTCCCCCTCGCCGTGACGCGATGCGGCAGGAGAGCGTGACAATTGAACCGGAGTCACGTGACGACCCGCAGTCAGAGATTGGAAGGGAAGACAGGAGTGAAAGTAAGTTGATGCGACTCGCATCTTACAATAAAGCTTTACGACACTATAGTCAGTGCATTATATATGGGCAGTGACGTCACGCCGCTGAGTTGCCAGATTGTTTCCTATCCTCCTATAAGGGCTTTTATCTGCTAATTCCTTCCCTCATTAAGATTGCTTTCGCTTCTCGTGTATAACCATTTGTAAAGAGACAGTGGCTTTATTAATATAGCTACAGGGAAAAATCAGGGAAGTTGAGGTTGTGGTAACAAGAGCATGTAGCTGAGTACTTGATACGATTTCCTTCAAGTTGCAAGACAATTACATTAATGTCTACCGTAACTATTTACTTATATCTTGCGATGTAAACCATTAATAATGCATTACACTTCCATGGAGAAGAATTCCCAGTCAACAACTAGAAGTTCCCGCAGGGTAATACGCTTTAGAGACAATAACTTGTTATGTACCTTTTAAGTTGGTAAAAAAAACTTGGCAATGTGCCCGAGGTTTAGCTTCTCTCATTGGCGGAAAATCGATCTGTCGTCATCAATTTTGATGGCGTCACTGCCAACTAAGACCGCACAGACAGCTAACTGGCAACTGGTAGAGGTTACCTCCGCTAAATATAGTTTCGTTGAAAAGAGGAAAGTGGGATTCGTAAAAAAGATTCTGCGCGAACGTGATATAGCAGAATGTGGTAGATAAATGTGATTTTGAAGGTAGAAGCTGCCAGTCGTAGTCATTTTGAACCTCTTAAAACCTTTAGATTTTAGGCTGTAACCACAACTCAAAAAATAAAAAATGCTAACATTCAAAGAATTCCGTTGACAGAAAGAACAAATCCATCATCTATCTGCCCCAGAAAGAATTAAAACTACTCCCGACAATAACATTCAGAAAGTTATAAAACTTCGGCCATATTATGAGGGTCAACAATGAGCTATAATAACTGATTTTACAGAGTAAAATAGAGGGCAGGATAGGACAATGTGGCTGAAGGCTCATTGTGTAGTCAACATGATTGCGAGGTTAACATGATGATAATCAACATGACATTGAATTACCTTTTTTGCTGTACGCATTGTCAAAATGAACGCCAAAATCCGAAATAAAGGCAAAACGAATAGAAAGAGAAGTACCTATTGACCATACTTAACGATTTGTATCTACACATACGTATGCTGAGAACTTACCGAGCATTTAAAATATAAAAATAACAAACGAACACGAGGAAATATAAATGCGCCAGCTTAAACAAGAATATAAAGCCGTGATTCCTTCAAGAAGATTCTATTTTATTCATACGGTCGTGATCATCTCTGAGAACAGCAGTTCCCAATCCTTCCCCATTTTTGTAGCCCTCAGCAGTCAATATCTCAAACCGTTATTCATTAACTGGTAGCCATACTTTTAAACTACGTAGCTGCTAAAAAGGAAATCCTCAGGCTTCACTTGGTGGAACCGCATGGTAGTAAATAAAATAATCACTTGGTAAGATTCCACAAATTTTTATTTTACCACCGATCTAGGTTTCGATTGGTTAACCTTGACAATAATTGTTAACCAATCGAAACCTAGGTCGGTGTAAAATAATAATTTGTGGAATCTTACCAAGTGATTATTTTATTTACTACGTAGTTGCTCTTTGTTTACCTACAGTTGAATTTATTGTGTGGCAACTAATAACATTATTGCATACTCGCCAATAATGAATGCCAATTGTTACAAAATTTTAGGCCAAACAAAGGTGATTACTGTTACTCCTTTCATTATTAAACTTTCTTCGCTTACCCCTTGATTGTTTCTACCCCTAAGACGTACCCATCCGCAGGTTGAGATACTAGAAATTAATCTAGGAGTACTATTATTCGTAGTCTAGGGCGCAAAATCCGGTGTTTCAGGGATTCATTCAAAACATGTTACAAGCGCAGAAGTGAACATCCAATTCACAGTAGCGGGGCTATCAAGAGATGCGCGCGTCTCAGGACTAAAATATTTTATCCTCCTTAGCCGCGTTATACTAACGTCTTATCCTCCGGCTGTTTCTTACGGAGTAGGCCATGCTGGGCGTAACGCGTTATGTCATTCTAAATTTATAATGGTCGAGAGATGTACATAATTCCTTCCATTTTAGTAGATACCACCTCTTTCCAACTCACCTCTCTGTCCTTACTAAGTACGGTAAAAATGGTTTTAGTGTCGGTCACCTCCACAGATTACAACAACACAATGAGATATTCAGTAGCCAGAACTACTACTGAGTATGCCACTGGTCTGTGGGGATGCAGCAAACAGTCAAGGTCATTTGCGCCATTAAAGGTAGGTGAGTGTAGTTGAAGAGGTAGGAATTATTCCGGAAAAAGAAGAAAGGCGGAAGGAAACCAGGTGTCTCCTTAACTCTACCCTTAAGCTGATATCCCTCAGTCATATTTGTATACAATTTTTGACACTAATTGTATACAACTGATTTGGTCCGAGTGTAAATGGTGGAATTGTGTTTTTTGTCCAGAATTTTGTACACAAATCTTTTATACCAAACAGAACCTGTTTCCAAATGCCCATCCAATACATGAAACAAACCAAACTGAGGCTTCCGAAAATGTGAGCATCACAATCTGCTTCGAGAGCACTCTTGTTAATCTAGAGGTACCTATTTTTCTGTTTTATCTATATCTATATATTTAATCTAGGAGTATATCTCAGTTAATCCATACAATCTACTTTACTGTAGCACTTTCAATTGGAGCAATGAGATAGCGGAACGGCTGGAAATGTATTTTTATGGAGCCGAAGACAGTTATCAATACTTATACCTAGTGTGCACGGAAAAATTAAATTTACGTGTAAGATGCATATTCCCATATGCTTCTTGATTAAATTTAAACTCGAATCCAAAATATAAAATTTTTAGCCTTTACAACGGTTTTTTTAAATTCATGTTTGCGAGGAAAAATAATATAAATATTAAATTTTACTCCTTTGGATCTGGAGACCTTGGTCAAATATTTAAGCTTGGTTTTCCGTAGCCTGGGTTTCGATAAGTTTTTTTAACATCTTCAGGGCTTCGGGAAAAAACTTAAAAAACGAGGGCTAGCTTAAATATTTAATCACATACAAAGATGAGCTATTCATTATTCCAGCGGCCAAGATAACAAATAAGGTATCATATTTTTCTTTGTAGCTTGTGTTGGTTTAGATACGAATTTGACAAGTTTAAATTTTATGAACGCAAAAAAGTTCAATTCTTAAGGTATTAAAACCTTTCAAATGTCTGCATGATAACAATATTTTATGCGACTAAATACTGCATAGTAACCACAGGAGGGAGATGTCAAACCGTTATTTAGACCTGAAGATGCCATGATGGAATTTCGGCGAAACAATTGAGAAAGTACTAAAACCAAGGGTGTATGACGCGGCCAAAACCTCAGTTCGACACTCATATGCCCTGATGACGGTGCCCGAGTCGATCATCGAAACGTCGGCCATGGACAACCTGACCCGGTGGAAAACCCGAGAAAATTTTCTACAGCTAGTTCGCCGGAAAAAACCTTCGATCTTATTTTACTAAAACCAACGTGGCGAAACCACATTTAATGCATAATTTATCACATCAACACCGCGCAAACTTATGTTTGATCGAGATAAATATTAATTTACCTATGTACTCTATTCTACAAGAGAAGATGACTCCGCAAAGATAAAAGTGAAAAGGAACCAAAATGTGGAGTAGAAGTTTTTAAACACAAAGAAACAGCAAAACAACGTGCTTTACCAAACAAGTAGAAATATAAAGAAAATACTTTATTCGTCGCCAATAATTAAGTATATTTAAGTAAAGCACGGATATTGTTAATGCATTATATCAGAAAAATGGTGACGGTCAGATAATATTAACGGAACATCAAAACCACATGAAAGACTTTAATAAACTCCAAGGCAGTTTTGAAAAAAACCTGCAGTAGGTACATTCTAAAAAAATATTGATCCTGCTAACTCCGGATAGTACCAACCTTGCCTCCCTAAAATCCACAAGGTCAAATTAATTCCCCTTGTGAGCGGAAAGTTTATAGAATCAGCGTCGGATGGAATTAAAATATTTTATTCCGCCCACCTTGGCAACACTGGAGACACTGTCAGATTCATTTTTCTCATGCAAATATTTCCAGGAAACGTAGGATGGGGAAAATGATGCTATCGAATAAACTGAGAAACTACGCAAAACAAAATTAAAAATGGACCACGCATAGCAACCTATTTTATTTTCTTATAACAAAAAATATTTAGGAGGGAGAACGAAGGCACGTTTGAGGTGAAAACACGGGGGGAAAAATAAATGGACTCAGATATGAAATAGCAAAAACGCGTCGATTCACGCGTGGGCAGTTCACATCCATAATTCAACAGCCAGAGGTGAAAGGAGAAAATTAGTCTATGTAAACAACGGTCGCCCTGGCAACGCTCAAATCAACTGGGCGAAAAACTAATCTGCAACCGTAACCGAATTCACCAATTAGCTGCCTGAATGCAACTCTAGTCGGCAGGACGCCATCTTGAAGTGTCCAAATTAGTTAGGCATCAGTTCAACCGCCGCAGCGTTCGGTCATCCATTGTTGGCTTCAGCTTAGGGAGCAACGTGTGTTTATCCTATTGTTGCGACGCCATTTTGTAATCCGAAACTGAGATTTAAAACTTATTGGAATTTATAGAGGTGGCATAGCGGGTGATTTGTGAAGCAAGGTCGGACATCTTGGTAGGTACGAAAATACGGGCTTGATAGCACTCTCTAAACTCTTGACTGATGAAGTTTTTCTTCACGCTAAGAAAAAATATAGTAAGATGAATGAAGAGAAGTATTTTTCAATATTAAAAGTCGTGAATGAAACAGAGGAAAGTGTGCAAACACGCAAATGAGTGTTAAATGTGTAGTTTAAGTAGATTTGATACGAACCAGTTTTAGTAATAAAATTAACTCCCAGGGTAATAAAATACATTTATACGCTTCTTGAATAGCCTTAGGAAGGTTAGTACACGATGAAATTTGGGTACCATTTCATTTCATTGTTATTCATGTTATAGTACACGTGCAGCCTCCGTAAGAGGTTGTACCAAACACAATTTTTTGTACAGAGTGGGTGCGACCTTATCCTCCCCAAGCACCCCTATTCTAGCCTCATTGTCAACCATAGACTACCAATGCCTCCTCCAAAGCATATCTAACCTCCTTGGATAATACAGCTTTATTCTAGCACAAGTTGACATATCGTGTGAAATTTTCTAGGACGATCGTAGTTACCTCTCCTGTACATCAAGTACCTGGTAATACGATATCGCATACCTCGTATATGGCGTCACCCGCAGGGTCACGTATCATGTGAAAAGGGTTATAGTTAACTCAAACATGTATGGCAAGCAAATCATGAACCAAACATGTACGGCAAGCAAGTCATGAACCAAACATCCATGGCTAACAACTCGGCCACTAAAAGAGGAGACCATTGTACTTGTCATGTCATTAAACGAAATGAACCAAACCATGTCATGAGAAGTCATGAACCAAACATGCATGGCGTGCAAACTCGACCACTAAACACGGAGACCAGTGCACTTTTGCATAAGAAAGGAAACGCGTACGCAAGTAGTATTTTAACTACAGTTTTTCCGGAGCAAGAAACAATTCATGGATCAGAAACTTGTGAACGTACGATTAAAGCCACGAATATCCTCGTAAAGGGAGTATCCATTGATTATCCGCCAATTTTTCGGCGAGGGAAGCCATTTTATTCAGTCAAAAATGAGACAGTGATAATGCAACTACCAAAGAGGTCAAATGCGTCCCGGACATGCGAGATTCGACTTACAACGAACTGCCACGCGTGACTCTCTTTTTGTTGGGAATCTAGTGACGATTCGACATACAGCGTAATCGATATTGAAAGAACGAGTGCTCGCGGTGGCGGGAGGGGGCGGACGGCACTTATTACGACGAGCTGGGCGAAGGGTAGAGATGGGAAAAATGAAGCCAATGAAGCGTGTCGGATGCGCCCAATTTGGCAGGCCTGAAGGCCTACGGGCGTGGTTGCCGCACATTTCTCTTTTTTGCTACCTTTCCTCCGCAGAGCATCCTAAACTTTTACGTATTTCATGGTCCACGGCTCCCTTTATTAATTCCATCCACGCTTCGAAAGAAAACCTTTTACCTTAATTGAATTCGCAGTAATGCTGGATATTTAGGTCTACATAGACATTCAATTACTTACATTGAATACTGAAAGCTTACACAATATTGTTGCACGTGTACCGTATGACACCTCGTTTTTAAAATTCTATTCATTTTCGTAGATCTTTAAAAGTTCTTGTTTTTATTTGTTGGTACGTATTATTTTTTTGATGACGTAGTCAAGTTTCAGCTTTGGGAAATTGGATTGTTGAGCGTGAAAAAGATTGAGTAAGCTTTTGTGTTCACTCCGGTAATACATTTTTTGGTTAAATTGAAGAAATAAAAGTTTGGAAAGCTTTCCAACGTTACACATAACAATCCTACATTGTCTACAATTAGAGATACGAATAACGGTCAATATCGGAGAGTAGCAATGGATAGCATTGGTAGCTGCATGTTGGTATGAGTAATTAAATCTAACCCTACTAACAGAATGTTTTTTCATGTTTGCTTCGCAATTTCTATCTTCTTTAAATAGTGAAGTTCTGACTAGTATATTAACATTCCTTTTTTATGCATGATATGTAGTGCATGATTGGTGAGAATCACCCCCTGCCACACATCTTAGTGGTGGCTTGAAGGGTACTATGCAGATGTAGATGCCTTCACGTGAACAATCTCAAGCTCAGTGAAGTGAAGGGAGACAAATTAATTAGCCAGAGGCAGGCTATACCGGAAGAAAATGTTGCTGTAGGCCTTCGGAAGATGTTAGAGCATGCAGATAGTGGCCGTAATTAATAGCAACGGGATGCCTAAGGGTAAGATGGAGGCTAGAGCTAACGAGAAGAAGACATCAAAATATTTGTGTTAGATTCGACGGCATGGAAAGATTAGGGAAATATATTGAATTAAATAAAGACATTACATGGCACAATAGGTGAATGTAGTCAAAATTGAAAGCACAGAACGAATCAAGAACATTTGAAATGTATCACCGGAAGATAATAAAAAAATATTAAAACACCATCGCACAACGGAAAACTAGAATATAAATTAGATTAAATTAAGGACAGATAGTTTGACAGAAAATGTTAAAATATCATTATTTTCCAAGCCGAATGTATGTACATGAATGCTAGGTGTAATAGAAGTTAGGTGTTATTTTTGAATGGAGATAAAATATAAAAATGGTGTAAATTATACGCTTTATAGAATAATTGCACGCTATTAGAAATGTAAAAGGCATAAATTAATCGTTTTAGGCTACATTTTTTTGCAAATGATTTGAAATATTTGTTGGAGATACGTGCCATGCGTGTCTACAATCATGGTGGTTTAAAATTTGAGTTGTATTTCATGTGAAGTACATGGAGTTCTCTTGGTGAAATTAGTTGACTCAAGATAAAAATTGTTCGAAAAATCGAAGAAAAAATGTTTTCTTGGAAATTACAAAATTTTTAACCTTGCTTGATATTCTATATATATTTTAGATTAAAATGACGAGAGTTTTAGACGTAGATTTTGCTATATTTTATTTTATTTTAATAAGGGAGTCTAGTGGTGCTCTCCAATCCACGAGGGCTAATATTCTGCTTTTTCCATTTCTAAAGAACAGATTGTCACAAAAAATGTTGTATTATAGCTTTCGGGAAGCGAAATATGATTTGTGAAAATCAACCAAAGCTATGGACCCAACTTCTCCGTAAATGCGAAAGAAATGACATCTAAGGGAGAATTTTAATTGTCACTCGCCGGGTGTTTGGTATATACGGCAACAGAGAATACGCATTAGGGATGTCACATCGACATCGATGTATCGGACTACTCAATGTTTTTTTGCCGATACATCGAAAACATCGAGTAGTAAGACAATACAATGAAAAATCGACTCGATTTTTTCAAAACACTCAACATCGCAGCGATGTTTTAGGAAACGAGCGGTATAATAAAAGTTTTTGGTTGTCCAATAATTCATTTTTCTGATTATTATGAGCCTTTTAAGAATACGAACGAACCTTTCCTAAGTACGCCATCTATCGTTCGCGTGTACAAGTGAAGGTATAAAATCGTTCATGTTTTCATCCCAGTGTTGCCTCCCAAGAACATGATCCGCCATGTCTACATCAGTACCTTCTGAGAGGATTGTATCACCTCACAACTTGGTGGTACAAGGTAACAGGAGTAGGTTGGGGTCGCTGCATATTAAGCAAAGAGTGTTCCTTACCGATACTGGGAGGTTTAAACGTTTTAAACCCAGTGTTTTTTAATTTGATTTTTTTTAAATACTACCAAGCTTAGAACATTTTTAGGGAACAGGTACACCTACTTTATTGTGTTCTTTGTTTTTTGCTGAATTATGTTTATTTATCTTTATTTCATTATGAAACAGTGATATGTTTTCTATGTTTGAAAATAAATTCAATGGAAAAGTATTTGCGCATTACTTATCAATAGTTTACTAAATAGGTCCGATTTCCGAATAATTTTCAAAATTGCAAGTTTTTAAGAAGATACAAATATCTGATGCATAATACCTAATACCTGTAGGATAATACCTAACCTCGGATATGAAGGCATAAAAACTCGATACATCGAAACATCGATGTTTTTTGTCGATGAATAATGAGTGAGTGGTGAGTACTTTCATAAACATCGAAACATTGACCACTCGATGTTTTTTAGCCGATGTGGCATTCCTAACACGCTTATTAATTTTAAACAAAATTCACCAAGGTCTTTTGATAATTGGAAAAATCGTTATACAGTGCAGGTCGTGCAGGTAAACATGATCCTCCGAAAAAAAATGGTAGTAAGAACCTATTCACAAAAAATGAAAAAAAGGGAGAGTAAGAACTTGGAAAAAAAACTTAAGTTCTGAGGGTTGACCTCGAGTGCCAACAGAACACCATATGAACATCTTTCGTTACAATACCTGTAGTGATGAGAATTGCACAACATTAAATATTGCCATCGGGCAAACCGAAATTTAAATAATTTTTAAGATAACCTTCAATACTGGCATACTCTATTGCCTCGAGGCCATATAAATTATCACGATGACATCTGTTATCAAATGGACGAACTTATTTTATCAAAATACCTATGCCTATAGGCCTAGACTTAAAATAATTTCTTACAGAGGCAACGTTGAAGAACGCTTGACAAAGAAATTAAATGAACATACATGGAAAATGTAATTGAAATGAAAAAAAGGGAGAGTAAGAACCTAAAAAGGAAACTAAGTTCTGAGGGTTGACCTCGAGTGCCAACAGAACACCATATGAACATCTGTCGTTACAATACCTGCTGTGATGTGAATTGCACAACATTAAATATTGCCATAGGGCAAACAGAAATTTAAATAATTTTTAAGATAACCTTCAATACTGGCATACTCTATTGCCTCGAGGCCATATAAATTATCACGATGACATCTGTTATCAAATGGACGAACTTATTTTATCAAAATAACTATGCCTATAGGTCTAGACGTAAAATAATTTCTTACAGAGGCAACGTTCAAGAACGCTTGACAAAGAAATTAAATGAACATAAATGGAAAATGTAATTGAAATGAAAAAAAGGAAGAGTAAGAACCTAAAAAGAAAACTAAGTTCTGAGGGTTGACCTCGAGTGCCAACAGAACACCATATGAACATCTGTCGTTACAACACCTGCAGTGATGTGAATTGCACAACATTAAATATTGCCATAGGGCAAACAGAAATTTAAATAATTTTTAAGATAACCTTCAATACTGGCATACTCTATTGCCTCGAGGCCATATAAATTATCACGATGACATCTGTTATGAAATGGACGAACTTATTTTATCAAAATACCTATGCCTATAGGCCTAGACGTAAAATAATTTCTTACAGAGGCAACGTTGAAGAACGCTTGACAAAGAAATTAAATGATCATACATGGAAAATGTAATTGAAATGAAAAAAAGGGAGAGTAAGATCCTAAAAAGAAAACTAAGTTCTGAGGGTTGACCTCGAGTGCCAACAGAACACCATATGAACATCTGTCGTTACAATACCTGCTGTGATGTGAATTGCACAACATTAAATATTGCCATAGGGCAAACAGAAATTTAAATAATTTTTAAGATAACCTTCAATACTGGCATACTCTATTGCCTCGAGGCCATATAAATTATCACGATGACATCTGTTATCAAATGGACGAACTTATTTTATCAAAATACCTATGCCTATAGGCCTAGACGTAAAATAATTTCTTACAGAGGCAACGCTCAAGAACGCTTGAGAAAGAAATCAAATGAAAATAAATGGAAAATGTAATTCTAATTTCTACAGTTACAAAAAAGCTTAATATGTTTTAAAGGTCAAATTCAACACTCGAAAATATGGAAAGGTCAATGGGCTATTACCTAAAGATCAATTGAAAAAAAACTAATTGTTTTGGTTTGCAGTGTGAGGAAAACAGACAAGGCCAACGTTAAATAAGGAAAACAAAAACTTGGGGAGGTGAAAGAGTATATCTGGGGAGCCGAGCAACCAGCGATGTACGAAGTAAAATAGAAATTGTCAGTCGAATAGCCAAGGCGAAATAGACTTTTACCAAAAGAATATTTTGTCTACAGCTGCAAATATACAAGCGTGGAAGTAAGGAAACATTTCATCAGAACATACATCTGGAGCAAGCTACTTTGTGGCACTGAAGGATGGACTATAACAGCAGCAGAAAAGTCAAGGCTGGAATCAATTTGAATGCGGTGCTAACGAATAATCCATAATATATAAAAATGTAATGGTTTCTGTCTGTCTGTATGTCTGTCTGTTGCTCAATCACGCAAAACCTACTAGACGGATTGAGCTGAAATTTGGAATGTAGATAGGAAATGTGTCTGGGCAGAACATGGGCTATGGTAAAACACCCTCAGGGTCCCCAAAAGCCCCTGAATGGGCCCTTAGATGGATCCTGGTGGTCCCTGGCATTGAGCTCGGTGCAGTGGTCTCATTTTTTGCTTATTTAAAGTACTTCCATTCAAGATAGAGGGCTGGAATTTTTTTTATAGGATGGCTGAATAAATGAAGTTTCTAATTCTTTCAATCGATTTTCTATTACGCTTAGAATTTGTCTTAAATCATATTTTTAGCTGAAAAATCTCACATTTTTCTCTTAAATCAACAATAGCATATTTCCTTGACAACCAGAGATCGGTGTGAATGTCCTTTGATTTTCAAAGGACATCCAAGCCTCTAGCATTTAAATATCACGTTTTCCTGCAGACCCATGATAACACGTAGAAATAATTCTATAAAAGAGGGGCCCAGAGTCCCAAGGGTCCTATGTTTGATGTTTCTTAAGGTTTGAAAAATAAGTTAAAAAGGTGAAACGAATAACGGTCACCGCCTCTTGGCGTTTCTCGGGTAATGTTAAGAACCGTAAAAAAATTTTCTTCCCAGTACGAGAGACGGGCCACATAGAATATGTATAGAGGTACTTCGTGCTCTCACTGCATGACCGTTTGGTTGGTGCGCCTAAACGTGATTAGAGTCGGCAGATTAGGGTTGCTCAGTTGCTACAATAAACACCGCGTTGTTTATTATCGTTTAATACTTCGATGTATTACTCGTAGTGAAGCGTCTGCCTCTAATTACGTTTGGGAACTGTTCTTCAGACATATTCCTATATCATAAACGTTACGAGTTATTTTTATATGCTTTAAAGTGTTGAAGTGCAGTTAGATTACATTTGATCAAAATCAAGTTGCCTATTGAGTGCTCCCAATCGCCGCTGTTTTTCTCCTCCTTGGACTTATAGATAAAGATATCGCCATCAAAATGCCTAAAAGAAGAAAGGGCAATCTTTCGGCAAAATCATCTAAAGCAAGAGGAATGTCTTCTTTGCGAGAAAATGAGCCCTCGAAGGAAAAACGAAATAGATTGGATTTGGATGCTCAAAGACATGCCCAGCAACGATCTAATGAAACTCCTGAAGAGCGGCAGGCGCGAAGGGAGCAGGATGCTGCAAGACACGCTTCCCAACGCCACATGGAAGTTACTGATGTGCGGCACACGCGAAGGGAGCGGGATGCTGTAAGACTCGTTTCGCATCGTCGTTTGAAAGATCCTGATGAGCGACAGGCAATAATTGCAGTCGACGCGGAGAGGCATGCTGCTCAACGTCAAACCCAAACTGAAGATGAACGACAGGCTATTCTTCACGATAGGAGGGTAGGGAGGCAACAGTTCTTGAAAATTACCTGGAACTCTTTCAAAAATATTGGAATGAGAAACGTATTTTAATCTATCTTAATTAAGTCATTGAATGCTAATGCATGTATGTACACAAGGGTAGCGATCAAGCTGTTAATTCACTCAAGATACGGCTAAGGGAACCGAAAATACGAGATGGCAATCTATCTTACGTGGTGATGAGTTTGCGTGGGCCATTTTTGGATTTTCCGCGCATGAAAGAGGACCAACAGTCACTCATCTCCTCGTGCACCTAGAAAATGGTCAGCGTGTCTGCTACAACGACCACTATGTACAACATAGGTCACCAAATCCTCAAATGACCGCGCTAACAGTTTTCTTCAGACAGTGGTTTTCTTACAAAATAAGTTCAATGTTTTTCACTCCCGTTGAATTTCAACGGGTAGCTTCCGCTAGTAAAGAGATGAAATGGATCCACCGAGTGATTAACGAAGTATGTTTCAATGAGTATGGGAGAAAAGAAAAGTATGCTGAATGCTTTAAAAAGACAACTTAATAGGCCATATCTTAAGACATGATGGCCTGATGAAGACAATCGTCCAGGGAAAAGAGAACGGGAAGAATGGAAAAGGTTAGGCCTCTTGAGAGATGCATGGAACAGGTCATGAGGGATATGAAAGAGCGGAATTAAGTTAATATGAAGAGGTTGGCCGATAGAAGAATCGAGTGTAAAGCTGCGGAAAACCTATCTTAGGATTGTTGACCGATGATGTCCTAAAGATGTGAATATTTTTTTAAGGAATGTTACCGATTTCATCAAGATATTTTCATTCAAAAGTAACATTAACATTTTAAGAATATTTCTGAATGACTCATGATTAGGTACTGTAGATCCAACTCAACAGCATAAGATGCAGTAACAAAATGGTAATTTACTCAAAGGTAACGGATAAGTGGTGTGGATTCAACCCATGCCACACACCATTGTGCTGGATTTCAAAGTACTATATAGATACATATGCACATAAACGATGGAGGTGTGGCAGGGAATGTTGGGGAAAAGGCTTAAATAATTAACTGGGGCGTGTGAAGCGAAGATCTGCAAGATTTGTGAAGGGAAAGTTATGATAACTATATTAGCGTAACCAGTCAATTGGATGAACTAAAGTGGGAATCATTTCCAGACCGTACGTTGAAATTCAAAATTAATCTCTTAACTAAATTCCAAGACAACATTTTCACTCATGACGCAAAAAATATTTTACCAACTCCAACTAAATATCAACTTACTGGACCATAATCACAAAATAAGAGAACTAGATTGCCGAACTGACAAATTCAAATGTCCTTTTTTCCTCGTACAATTAGGGATATGAACAGCTGTAAATATATCCAATAGCATAAATATGAGTGTCTCAATGGATAGCATAAGTATTTGCATGTTGGTATGAGTACCTTACGCTAACCCAACTAATAATAGCATGTTATTGCATGCTTCCTATGCAATTTATTCTTTTTTTTAATTGTGAAGTTTAGACTAGAATGTAATTACTAATCCTTTTTATAGATGGAATTAATGTATGTTTAGGGTGAATTCGCTTCCAGCCACAAAACTTTCTACATCTACATCTACATAATACCCTGCAAGCCACCATAATGGTGTGCGGCAGGGGGTGAATTCTCACCAAACGTGCACTACATATCATGTTTAAAAAAGGATTAGTGTTTATATACTGTTCTAAATTTCACCATTCAAAAAAAGATAAAACTAGCAAAGCAAACATGCAAAAACATGCTGTTAGTTGGGTTAGCTTTAAGTGCTCATATCAACGTGCAGCTACCAATGTTATCCATTGATACACTCATATTGGATATATTTACCGTTATTCATATCCCTAATTGTAAGATGAAAAAAGGACATTTTGAATCTGTCAGTTCGGCAATCAATTTCTCTAATTTTGTGATTAAGGTCCAGTCTCATATAGTAAGTTGGAGTTCGCAAAATATTTGTAACATCATCACTGAAAATATGGTCTTGGAATTTGTTTAAGAGATTAAGTCTAAATTTCAACCTGCGATCTGGCAATGAATCCCAAATTAATTCATTTAATAGACTGGTTACGCTAATAAGGTTATTGTACCGGCCCTTTACAAATCTTGCCGATCTTTGCTGCACACGTTCAAGTTCGTTATTTAGACCGATTTCGTAGGGATCCCATACACTGGCAGAATATTCCAAATGAGGTCTTACAAGGGAAAAGTAGCTGATTTCTCGTACATGATCGTCACATTTACCCAGTACTCTTTTGATGAATCCCAGTTTATGATTCGCTTGACCCATTATTTCACGTATGTGTTTACCCCAGGAAAGATCATGTGTCAGTCTTATTCCTAGATATTTAATGGATTCAACGTTTGTCGTTTCATTATTACTTATGAAATGTGAACAAAGTTAACAATTCAGCAGTAGTCCATTTCCAACACTCCTTAATATAAACGAACAAAGCCATGCGATCTAATTGATGCATTTTCCCCAGGCAATTAAATTATGAAAAATGCCAAAGAAACTAAGAAAATACGATCCCTTTGATCGAAAGTAGACACGTACCGTAGGCTCTTCATTTGATACTGTGCGCTACCAATTTCATTCATTAATATTACATCATTCATTCATTATTACTTACAATTCATACCAATATAATTCATTATTACTTATTTTGTAAGTGCTAGGAGGAGAGCTATTCTTTTTCCAAAGATTGTTAGTTTTCCAAAAAAATTAATTCCAACTGCCATGTATCACACCAATTTTCAATTGCTTGTAGGTCATCATTTAAATATTCTTTATCGTTTGGGCATAGAATTTCCCTGTACACTACTGAGTCATCAGCAAATAGACGAAGCTTACTTTTTACCACCTTATTGATATCATTTATGTACAGAAGAAACAGAAGTGGACCCTTTATTTAGATTTCCGAGATGGGTATTATGTAGATGTGAAACAAATCATGAAAATAATTAGGTACTTCTAAAAAACTGACTAGTAGCATACCATATTTGACAGAAGCTTGTTTTGCTTAATTTTCAAAAACCTATCACTAAATGATGAAAGTCTATCCCACCAATTTTAGCGCATTAAAACTTCAAGTATCAACAAACGAGATTTTGACTTCCCGCAGTCCATAATCTAGGCCCCTATCCCAGTGATGGACCTCCGCCAAGTCGAAATGATGCAATCTTACGGGGAAGTCCCTTCACGAAAGCTAAAGTAATGACCTCAAGTTCGCCCCCACGTTAATTAACGTCCACCATCACAGCAGCTACCAGCTCTGGCTCCTCTCTTGAAGCGACGGAACTGTTCATCACATTCCTTTAACCTGGCAAACGCTGCCAAGAAGGATCCATTTTTTAAATATGCGCATCCCAATTACTACAATTTTGGCATGTACGGGTAGTAATAGTGTAACGGAAGACCAGGATGGACATTACAATCTAAATTTAGGCTAAAAACAATCAATTTTAGGCTAATCCTTTTAAGTAAATTCGAAGCTGATTTGCTTAAGGATGAAGTTGACATATATATTAAGAAACCCTGCGTATTATACTACCTAGATTTTAAGAGATAAATAAGATTAGAGAGATAGATTGTAGTGCCGATAGGTTTAAAATGTAATTTTTCCCGCGTACCATAAGTTACAACAATAGGCAGAATAATAAAGCGTTAGGTAGGAAAATAATTGCTGGAGTAGTCTGTAGTGCATGATGCATGCTTAAGCATTACTATCACATGCATGATAGGGAAACATCGATCAATGTATTTAGGAAAATGTTTTTATATAACCAGTAATCAATTCATTAATACGTAGTTCATAACCACCTAGATGCACGTGATCCTTATATCTAACAAGTATCCAGTGAGTAGTAACACTGCATCTCAAGATTGCATGAAAGTAGAGCATGTTTAGTGATATTCACCCCCTGCCACACACCCTCGCGGTGGCTGGCGGGGTATTACGTAGACGTAGACACAGTAATATCTTTCTCTATGCTTAGTAGTGTTAAAGTGGTGAATTTCGACAAGAACATTATGCGTTTACTTAGCCTAAAAAAACAGCCGATTTTCCAAAAGGGGAAAAAAAACCCCTCGGCCGGGTTTCCAACCCGGACCCCTGAATTCAGTCCAGGTACTCTACCAGTACCCGGCCGCTCGGTAGCGTAGCTGGTACCGAGGCCGGTACCAGTTACGCTACCGAGTTACGCTCTATATGTATAACATACTGGGGTTAACTTACAACCAGTGAAAGCGCTAATCTTGTGTGATTCGTGTGTGACATTTCGCGAGAAAGCAGGAATTCCGAACAGAGCCATCATCACTGTTCCAAGGAATATAATTGAATTGTAATTTTAGTGTAAAAAATTGCAAAAAAAAACAAAAAAAAAGAAAGATGATATTTAAAAATTTAGACAAAATTTGAAAAATCCAACTGCTGTTGCACATGTCAATGCTCTCCCATAAATGAAGTTGGAAAAAGATACGGAACTTCTGCTTTGCGTCCATGTGTAACGTCTGATATTTGTTTTGTTTGTTTGGGAGATGTTGGTGGGTTGCTGGGGGAGTGAAGCGGGGGGATTGTTGGGTTGTTGATGGTTTTGGAGAGGAAGAATAAAGGAGAGTCTGATAAGCAGCGCTTTCTTTATTGAAATTAGTGTTCTTCCATAGAATTTTCCCGACGTTACACATCCATTTTCGTCATCTGAAGATTCAGGTGAGGCATTTCCAAGTTCAGAGGATATGAGCGAAGATGACATTGCACAAGAGACTTTACCGGGTGCATCAATGCAGAATGATAAAGCACCCTTTATGTTCCTTACATGATATCAGCACAGCAATGCGATATTCTCATTCCATTATCAAACGCGGCGTCTCGAAAAGCTCTTTAGGGTTTTCCGAGAGGGCAGGGCATGAGGCATGCAAAGATAAGGAAGACAGGAAATCTCAAAGTGGTTTTCCTCGCAAACCGCAAGCGAATGGAATGAATTCTCGACTTCTCCCTGACCGACCTCCGCTGAGACATTTTCCTCGGCTTGCTCTATTTAAATAATTATTTTTCCTAAGAAATAAGTAAGATATTTTATGTACATCTAAATATCTAATGATTCAGATCGCATGGAAATAGGTAAAACAATTGTAACACAATTTTTTCATAAATTTTGTAATGATCAAAATAAATTTTCCAACACTAATTTGCATGCAGAGATTTAAAAAGTCACGTACTATGGAAGTTGTCCTTCTCCATGTTCTATACAAAGTGTAATCGCAATTTATTTATTCTTTTTTAACCCAAAAACAACAGAGATGACCATTATATCGAGTACTTTAACTGGTACAAACACACAAGCACAGACATTGCTGCCATAGGCAGTGAAAATCCTCCCCGGAAAGCCTTATTTTATTGTCAAGGTGCTGCCCTTTCACAAAATCACAGCGGAGTCAATTCATTTCCTTTAAAAATTATGTTTCACGAAAAATATAGCTTCCATGAAATGCAAAATTATCAGGCTTTCGCGTAGCCAACGGCTGCATTTCAACCATTTCTTTCGCCGTATAGACTCAAAGTTTTATCAGCGTAAAGAATGCGAAGATTAATGAAGTTATATCACTTAAAATTTAAATATTAAATAAAGTTAAATAAATCCAAACATTAGGTACTCTAGCTTTGATGCTCGGGAGTATCACATTCAAAATATTTGCGGCAAGGTGCAAATATATATGTACTAGATAATCAGAGCATGGCAGCGTGATATAGGGAGAAATAGATTGTTTCGCACTGATCAGGCCTCAACTAAGAGTCTGCCTCGAAAATTTTGAATACAAATTGAAAAATTTTATTTGTCAGTTGAAGAAGAAAGTAAAGTAAAAAGTACGTTTAGTAAAAAACCTAACAAAACGTATATATTTAAAAAACCACTCTGTTTTTGCGTAGGTTTTTTCAAGAAAAGTCTCGATATTGCACAAGTAACATTGCTATTCGTCAACTGGACTAGCAGACGCGACAATGGACGGTTTATAATATAGTAGTGGTCTATTTATCAGCTAGACACCAGGGGGGTTATCGGGATGATATCAAATAGGTAACCAAGGAGTCACGTGGTATAAACACGATTAATTCGCAAAATAGGTGTGTTAAAACCGCTGATTACAACCCCATTCATTGTTTACACCTGCATTTTATCTCATCTTGGTGCTCTATAGTCGATGCAGATGAGAAAAACTAAAGTGAAAACGGCAAATTATATTGAGTCGAGCGATTCAGACATCAAATTTGCAAACTATTCGTGTGTATACCACGTGATTCCTTGGTTACCAATTCGAGATAATTACGACGGTTTCAAACACACCCCTCCCCTAGTGTCTCTAGCATTGATATGGAATAAATAATGCCAGTTCACAGATAACGCAAGCGTTCATACTTAAAAGATGATTAAATTGATATTTTGTCTAAGTGTTTTATAGGTCGGCAAACGGTGGGAATAAAAATAATAGAGATAACAGGGGAGACATATTATAGTTCAATCCTTAGTTACTCCTTTTCATTATCTGGTGTTTCTTTCATGGCTAATGTAAATCAACTAAATCGTTTAGCATCACGTATAAAGTTCTATCAGCAATAAAATCTATTAAACAATAACTATATTAAAATGATTCGTAGTTATTAAAATCAATAACAGCCTATAACAAATGACTGTATCCAAAGATACTTACAATACACTCGCGCTAAACAGATTGGTTACATTGATAACAGCAATAGTCTACCGGCTCCGTCGCACAACACGCCTGGTTTATTTTTGTCACTTTATCTTGTGACGTTCTACATTTACCCGTTGAAGATGAATCATATTTTCCGACAGATATACTCTTTAATTCTTACTCCCGCCTCCCACAATCCATAATCAAAGGGCAAACTATAGTTAATGCTTCCCAAAAATTACGTCTCCATGTCGATAAAATTTTAAGTTGAATCATCTTCATCGAAACCACATTTCCACGGCTGGTCACCATCACCACTGCCTTCGAACCATACGCAGCGGCTCATAAGATAGCTTATTCGTCTTACTTAAACGTGGGACTTTCTTGCACGGAGAGGAATCTACTGACCTTGCATTGAAGAGCGAAGGACGGAAACGCACGCAAATGTGCAAGGACGTGCGACAAGAGGTTCTTACTTTGTGGTCTTATCGAAACAGGAAATCTGCCTGGGACGGCGGTAGCTTCAGCTCTGGCATCGCTTGTCTAGATTCCTAGGCAACTAAGCACAAGAGTGGATTTGAAACATCTGTCCCAATGATAAACAACAAGATATGGCAATTATTCCACAGGTTTTTACTAGTGGTACAACGCGTTTCAGGTACCTGATGATGGCTTAACCGCTGAAACGCGTTGTACCACTAATAAAAACCTATGGAATAAGTGCCATATCTTGTTGTTTATCATGATATCATTCCACTACGTCTCGCCGGACACAGTTACGTACATCCGTCCCAATGGCGCAATTCAATGCGACGCAAGTACGTACGCTAAAGTCTACCTCATCTATCTCCCAGTCTTTTCCTTAGCTAGCAGAAACTCCTGAACAGTCCTAATTACGCCACCTTTCCTAATGGTGCGAATTAACGCAGTAACCGCGAGGTCAGCACGATAAATCTCACCAGTACGAAGTTTTCCGACATTTCACCGCGCTTAATGGGAAGAATAACGGGGTCCAAATGCCTAATTAAAAGAGTAACGCAAGCAGGGATATTAATAAAAACAAAAGAAAGGTTAGCTCCTGCTGGAATTCGAGCCCGAAAAATTCCTCTCTCGGAACTAGCTTATTTTTCTTCCCCAAATTCTCACTTGAGAATTAAAACAACACGCAGAATACCAAGGAATTTTCTCAAGTCAGGAGGCAGTGAAAATAATTGGAAGGGTTCTCATTAAATAGTTTTCATTACAATTCTTCCTCGATTGAAAAAAAATGCATTGTCTTAGAAGTCTCACTTTCGAATTTGGAATGACTTAATGAAATATTTACTCAATTTAGATAAGCACATTTTCAGAGTTCATGCATGTAAACAGATATTTCTGTGACAGGAGCAACATTATAATGTCGACAGTACGTATCTATGAAACCGCCATATCGAAACTTAATCTTTACAAGACGACAAGTCTTATACGGATGATCCTTCCAAGAGAAGAAGAAAGAAGAAGCTCATAGCAAATGTAAAAGTATGTAGCTCAGTCTATATTAATCAGAGCACAGTTAAAATGTTGACGTAACGTATGCAGGTTTGAACCGCGAAAAGTACCTAGGGTAAAGGGAATTACTACCTCAGGCATAACCGTTATACATACTTTATTCTCAATTCCAAGACATTTTTACTATTGACGATAAACATTTCTGCGAACTCCTGCTCACTCGGTAGACAGGAGGATCAAGGGAAAGACAATATTTTTACTGATAACGTGAAAACACTCCTGTGAACTCCTACTCACTCGGTAGACAGGAGGATACACAAAAATAGGAAATAAGTTTACCGAACCGAAAGATTTAAGATGTCTTTCTTTCCTCCTACTCGTACTGTAGGGGATGAGAATACCGTCATTATATTCAATAATATATACACAGGTTTATCAACAGGTAACCTAGTTAGTTGCGCGACATTACAAATACTTTTATCTAACTTAGCTAACAGCACATTTATCCGTGCTTATTCACCTTTTTAAATTTGCTATAGTTCGACTAAAATGTAGTTACTTATCCTCTTTAATATAAGTAGTGCATTTATGCTGAAGATTCACCTCCTGCCACACACCTTCACGGTGTGGCTCTTTTGTGTTCGTATCCCGGTTGCTCGTGAAGAACAAATATTAAGCGACGACATAAAAATGCAGTGACCCAATAAAATACACAACTAACAGGTTCTATTCAAAATACTGAGAAATTAACATTTTCATCACCAAAGCAGTTGTATCAACACATTTTCCAATTTTGCACGAATCCACTTGGAATAAACCTCCACGATTAATACGCGGGCCGAGTCAATATCGAATAACATGTAAAAGATGGTTCCTTTATAATGAAATACAATATTTTGCTTCCCCACAGTGAATATTTAATATACCTACTACCTGGGTTTCGGCGATATACCGTCAACATTAGGTAATTACGGAATTATTAAAGTACGAATACGTTGTATCGTCAATTCCTGGGGAGCTATGTTTGAAAACGTCGGGATTATCTGGAATAGGTAACCAAGGAGTCACGTGGTACAAACACGAACGGTTCGCAAATTCGGTCTATTTGAATCACACATTACAATCTGACAATATTTTTTACACGAGTTTTATCTTATCTGCCTCGAACATAGAGCCTTAGGTTGAGGAAAACTCAGGAAAAAGCAACTTGTAGCGACATTGTAATGAGCGATACAAACACACCAAATTCGGTGACCATTTTTTGTTTGTACCACGTGACTCCTTGGTTACATATTCGAGATAAATCCGAAGGTTTCAAACACAGCCCCTCAGGTTAGTATAATAAATATTCTCCGTGGAAAAACAAATGACTCTGTTCCTTTACACGCACATGTAACGAATGACAGCAACACAAGCCTCGTACCCTTTAGATACTCCTTTGCTCTGACGAACGGAATTTCCAAAAGGAACTCAAAGTACAGGAGGAGGTTGGATGGTACGAGCGTCTGGGAAGACAAAGGACTCGAAGGAGGGGAGGGAAATAGAACGAAAAATTGAGCAAAGACAATAGACTGTGGCACTCCCGCAAGAGCAAGCATCTCTTGGGAGGGGTGCAGGGAAGGGGGAGAGGTGGAAACAGGGTCGAGAGGGCAGGGTATTATTTTTTTTGCTGCTTCTTTCTCCTCCTTTAAAATTGGCCTTGGGCTCAATTGAAGGATATGCACCAAGAGAGCAAAGCTTGCTAGTGCAAGCGATGGAGACGAGGCCACCGGGAGATGTGATGGAGACGAACCCTAGGGGTATGGGGGAGAGGAGATACAAGAAAATAAAAAGGAGTAGCTGAAGGGGTTCGTGCCGAGTGCAGCGATAGTCTTTTTTTTTATTTGAGAGGCCCAAGGGGAAAAACTGAGAGGTATGCCTGGGTTTCCCTCGCTGCTTCTCTGGAGATATTCTTACAGAATCCAATTTTCAAAAGAAAGCTTAACTCTGCCATATTTCAGTTGCAATTCTACCAGCCGTCCATTTAAAGACACGTGTGATAGTATGAGAAAGTTTTGGGGTCCTTAGAGAGCTTGCAATGACTCCTTAGGAACACGATCTACTTGGAAAAGACCGCGTTCTCCAAATTAAAACACCAAAGTAACCAAAAGAGCAGTCCTGTACGTGAGAGTAGAGCTAATTAATTACGAAAAGTATTTTAGTATTTCGGCTCAGTTTTCAAGTATATTTCATGCTCATTACGTGCAATACAAGAAGGTGATGCCTATCTCCAAGTATCTAGGTCGGTTACGCAGGGCTTGGTTACCAAATAGTCACGAGCTCAAATTACGTCACGGATATGGTTGTCTTGTTTGGCTAGGGATGAAGATCTTTGACCGCACTGCATAACGGTATAACCTTAGGCATTGGAGAAGCTAAAACCCAAGTCTGCTTCTACCAGAAATGTAATTTTTTTAGACGTTTCCCATGGAGGTTGGGTACGCTAACCCAAAATATACTCACTCACTTATTACTAAACCCAACGGCACGTGAAATTCATACATCAGAACACTGGAGGAAGTGCGTTTCCCTGTACCGTCTATCGTTTCCCAACAACATCTAGTTCCCAGACCGAGCTCACAATTTACTAAGCGTATGAAAACTTCTTATCAGGGCAGGGAGCCTGTTTCTTTTCCTGTACCGTCTTCCGTTTCACGGAAAGAAAGTCACACAGGTTTTAAACTGAACGTGTCAAGAAGACTCTCGTGTTCGAACCAAGGACCTCCGGTTGACAGTTCAACAATTTACCAACTGGGATATTACTCCGTCTCCTAAACCGTTTACGACGACAAATCCCACATTAAGAACCGGTTAAAATGAATAGTTAACCTTGTCAATTTGTCTGGTTAGTCTCAGTAGGTCAAGTGGACATAAAACTAAAGTCGAGGTTACCGACCATGAACACAGTTTCACCAATCCGTACCGTAGGCTTGAATTTAACGTCTAAGAAGACTTACATGCGAAAACTGATGTATTGTTAATGTCTATTTGAGCTACTCCCTGAATGCACAATGCTAGTCGACATGCATATGTAGGCAGCGGCGCACCCAGAAAGTTTTTATGGGGAGAGCCGCAATCTGCCCGATCTTTTGCAAATGTGACCAAAATGTTATTTTAATCAGTACATTTTGAACTATAGGGTAGACCATATTAGTTATTACCTACATTCTTGCATTCTATAACTAGCCATATTTGATTTACAGACAAAAATAGAAAAAAAAACTTATAGGCCTAGGCTAAGTTGGTTATGTGTCACAGCACAGATAAAAGAAACTTTCTTTTATCGTTGGTCTAGTCATACTCGAGTAAAATGAAGTAACGTGTTTCTCCTATTTTTCCAATTGCTGCTACCATGTGACACTAGGGTGGTCCTTATTTTTCGATTTTTCGAATTTCTTTCAGGACACCCCCTCAATTCATGCTAATTGGTGTAAAAACATACCCTGTAAAATATTATTGCAATTGGATAACGGGAAGACGTGCCGCATCGCACTCAAAGTTGTGAAATTTTGGCATTTTTGGCTATTTTTCGGACATGAATGGCGATAAGAAGGCGCTGGTATTTTTCAACTGATTATCTCTGGTAACCAACGACTCAGTAGACATTTGACATGCTGCACCTACAATATTTTCCAATTGTGACCGGTGGTTCCCGAGATACGGCCCCAAGAGTGAGCGCGTGCCACCCAAGTGGCGCCGCCGCGCGCCAATGCTCGAAGCTCCCAAGTCCGTCGTTTCATTCGGCGTTAGTCCTATTCTTTCGACGAAATGTATTGTTAAGCGATATTTTCTTAACACAGTTTTAATTTATTAATATAATTAAATTAAACAATGCACAGTTATTGAAAATTCAATTTGAATGCTGTTTTCTGACCACAATAATAAACCCAGTAGTATACCTACACTTAACTTCATATAATAACTGATTTTGAGGAAGTGTGGGATATCTTTGTCTTTTAGATGCGACAAAAAGCTTAGGGCCCAACACCTGATTAAATTGTTTCATATTCATATAAAGTAACAATGTAGGCATAGGAGAAACGTGAAAATCTACATAAGGAGATGTTTCAATGAAACATTGTTTTCTATGAAACATTGAAACATTATTTCAAACGCCGCATTAATTGCTCCAACACACAGATTTGAATCCAGGCCAGCTGAGCCCAAGGCTCGCCTATATAAACCGGACAGTTTACATGTACGTTTACAGCATAGGAGCCAGAGTTTTACTTCGATCTGAAGACGGCTGCTAAGGTGGAGCTTGGAGTGAAGTGGACTGCTGGATAGGATTTGGAAACGAAACTAGAAACGCCGATCAAATATTCTTAATTGGTCATTATGAGAATCAAATTATTGGTTCTGAGTTGCCATGTAATGAACATGTGCTAAGGGTTCTTTTCTATAACATTCGTAAGGTAAATTTAAATTTGCGATCTAGTGCTAGTCTTGCATTGAAAGAAATGTAAGTTTTTTGGAAAAAAGCGCGGATACCAACGCGGGAATTTCAGCACAGCATCGGAAAGTTGGAAAGTCTCTAATCGGAGTGGCGGTTATTGCAAAAAATCTTCAGGACGAAGAACTCAGTCGCAGAAGGAAAAAGAGTTAAAATTGTGTCAGCCCTCGATGATCTGTTCGACATCGCCCATGTCGATGCTTTAGAGATGATACCTCTAGAAGAAGACAGACTGTTCCTCCTCAGTCAACGAGAAAAGGGCAGACCAGGATGTATGCTTGGACTGGAGAACTCTTTACGACAGAGAGAAAGGAAGTCTATTCTGCGACGCGAACAAGAGGAATTACGACTGCGGCGGTCTAAAGGCGATGAAGGCGAACAAAATATAGTTGAACCATCCCCACGGACATCTTCAGAGGACAGCAATGACGAATGTAATGGGTCCATATGTTTTGGAGGAAGAGCAGAGAACGTTGCCGCCAGTGCTTCCTACAGCCCGACAGTAAAGCGGGCTCGAAGACACCGGATCACTACGAGACTTGTCGTAGTTTTCGATAAATGCAAAGTGAGCGACAGGGAAGCAGTTCACATTTTGATAGCAGCTGCTGAAGCATTTCACCAAAATGTTGACGAATTTGTCATAAATCGCTCATCTATCCGTCGCTGCCGCGAGCGTTTACGGGCGGAGTATGCAGCAAACCTACGCAGAACACTCGCATTAGAGGAGCTGGGTGCAGTTACCATAAACTGGGACGGAAAATTGCTTCCAGCATTGATGGGCAAAGAACTGGTGGGTAGGCTCTCTGTTATAGCCACCAGTCGGGGAGCTGAGCATCTACATGGGGTTCCCATTTCACCATCAGGCAGTGGCAAAGATCAAGCCGTTGCCGTGCATCAGATGCTGGAAGAGTGGAACCTACATGAAAATATGCAAGCATTCTGCTGCAATACAACTGCGATAAACACTGGGAGACTCAATGGCGCATGTGTCTTCTTAGAGCAGCTTCTCAAAAAGGATATCTTGCTTCTACCATGCCGGCACCACATATACGAGCAGGTTTTAAAAAGTGTCTTCGACGCAAAGTTCGGGAAGTGCTCGGCCCCTAATGTTCCTCTGTTTCAAATGTTTCAGAATATGTGGCCTTCATTAGATAAGGACAATTACAAAACAGGTATGCAAGACAGAAGTTCGGTAGAAGTGCTGCAAGAGGAAGTTGGAAATATTCTACCGTTTGCGCTACAACAGTTGACAGGAAATTACCCCAGGGAGGACTATCGAGAACTTCTTGAGCTCACTGTTGTATATTTAGGAGGGGTTCCTCCGCGCGGTATATTGTTTCGCGTTCCTGGTGCAATGCATCATGCAAGGTGGATGTCGAAGGCGCTTTACTGTCTGAAAATGATTCTTTTTCGCGAATAGTTATCCTTGTCAGCCGAGGAAGATACCTAAATCCGTGATATGTGTTTGTTTATTGTGCATCTGTAATCGAGGCATGGATAACGGCCCCGAATGTGATTGAGGCTCCGAGGCAGGATTTAATGTTCTTCAAAACTTTCTATAAATACAGGAAAATCCACAGTGCAGTTAGTCAGGTGACAATGAGCAAATTTCGGAACCATTTATGGTATTTATCCCTGGATGCTGCAGCTCGAGGCTTTTTCGATGACAATCTACCAGTAGTGGACAAAAGACGAATGGTAGAAGCTCTAGAATCAAGCTTCACTGATAGTGGTGACGAGATACCAAAAGGTTTTTCTTTGCTTCCGAAAGATATTGACTTATTCGTCAATAAGGGTCTTGAAGACTATATTTTATGAATCGAAAAATCTTTTCCAACGACTTGAAATTCTTATGAGACATTTCTCCAAGGATCCAGCTGACTGGAAAAGTGATAAGGCATATGAAGAAGGACAGAAGATTGCAATGCAACTGAAAGTGGTAAATGATTCTGCTGAAAGGGAGGTTAAATCGATGGAGGAATTTAATGATAAGTTAACAAAGGACGAAAGTCAGAAACAATTTTTACTAAAGGTTGTGTCTAACTACAGGCGTAAATTCCCAGACTCTAATAGAGCTACATTGTCAAAAGAATTTTGATATGTTACAGAGAATCAAGCATGCCAGCTCACTTAGATATTTAAATTTTAAAATAGCGTTTTATTGTCAGGGTTGTTCATCAGAGTATATGGGTATGGGTTAAGTGCTGACAAAAATGTTTCCGGCTTTAAGGAAGAATTAAGATACAATTAGTGAATCTTAATTAATGTTCATTGTTTTTAATTAGATTAATAAATTAAAACTGTGTTAAGAAAATATCGCTTAACAATACATTTCGTCGAAAGAATAGGACTAACGCCGAATGAAACGACGGACTTGGGAGCTTCGAGCATTGGCGCGCGGCGGCGCCACTTGGGTGGCACGCGCTCACTCTTGGGGCCGTATCTCGGGAACCACCGGTCACGATTGGAAAATATTGTAGGTGCAGCATGTCAAATGTCTAATGAGTCGTTGGTTACCAGAGATAATCAGTTGAAAAATACCAGCGCCTTCTTATCGCCATTCATGTCCGAAAAATAGCCAAAAATGCCAAAATTTCACAACTTTGAGTGCGATGCGGCACGTCTTCCCGTTATCCAATTGCAATAATATTTTACAGGATATGTTTTTACACCAATTAGCATGAATTGAGGGGGTGTCCCGAAAGAAATTCGAAAAATCGAAAAATAAGGACCACCCTAATGTGACACTGACTAGATAATTAAAGATTAATTTGGGTTTTGTAGAGAGCTAAGGGCCACACGAGGGGGTAGGGCCCCTTCCCATGGGTTCGCCACTTTATGTAGGATTAAACAGATATTTACTCCATGAAAACATTATTGTATTTCGAGTCGTTGGCAACAAAACAGATAAATCCAAGCGCTCTTCATTGTTCAATTATAACCATGAGTTTATTTCTACCTCCATTACTAGTTTATCAACTTGGACTATGTTGTATATATTTTTGGCTAGAATAAAACAATTGAGTAATGCTTTGTACCTCATAACTTTAAACCACGACTGTTTTCAATATGCTCAGTTTACACTAATCACCTGGGATGGTAGAATCCAGAAGAGGATTAAGGTTGATTGTGTATATATAATCAACAAATCGTTTTAATTTCATCACATCTCAAATCCACGGATTCAACTCGTCGACTGCTGAACGTAATTCAATGAACGGCCAGAGAGAGAGGCGGAGTAATCTAAAACAGACCGGAATAGGCTTATCGCGCCTGGGTGTCCGATATGCCAAATATTTCACATCCCGACTGAGGAAGGCTTGTTTTATTCCCGTGAGGGAATTCCCGCCTCAAAATGTTCAGTACAAAAATATCTAGTCAAGTTTCTCTGTAGCCCCTGCCACACACCCTCGCGGTGGCTTGTAGGGTATCGTGTGGATGTAGATGTAGATATATGTAGTAATGTAATAAAACTAATGAGAGGCCAATCGCACTCTCTTCTAAAGAGTAGTAAAAAAAAGTATTCGATTTCCTAAAGAAGAAAATCTACAGTAATTTAAATTTGGTTAAATGTCACGCGCATAACTGGTAACAAGGAGCTCACCCAAGCTTGGTTTGAAAATAGGAGTGTTATATGTCCTCCTTCATGGGTGCATAAGTACCCAAAGGAATACATGAGGGCCTGATGAACACATGAGTATCTGGATTAGAGCATGAGTACTTGGATGGGTACACGAGTACTTGGGTGAGTACATGAATACTTAGATGAGTACAACAGCGCCTCCGCGAATACTGGCATACCTTTTGAGTCCGCCTGAAAACAAGGATACGAATATACAATAACTCAGGCAACTGTGGAGTACTTGGATAAATATCTGAGTTTCAGAATGAAGACTGCGGTTTTCATTTAACTGAGAGCATACGCCTAAATTTCTCATATTTATCACCATTCTCTTCGTACTCAAGTACTCGGAAACCTGGAGGAAATAGTTAAATACCAAAGTTTTAAGGAGGTACTTTGGGAAGAGGTCTGATTATTCGTTTGGGTTCTCGTATTCAACTATATTCAATCAGGTATTCTACATTTACACCTACATCTACGAAATACCCTGCGAGTCACCACGAGGGTGTGTGGCAGGGGGTGAAGATCACAAAACATGCACTATTGCCACGTAACTAGGCTACTACACGGAGACATGCTACATAATAGGGTCGCAAGCAGCTAGATTGTTAATATCTACATAGTAATAAAGGGATTGGTTGTTAACACATGCATCATGCGCTACAGACTACTCTACAGTATTTTGCCTATCCATCCCTTTGTTATGCGGCCTATTGTGTTCTCTTGTAGTACGGGGGAAAAATGACATTTGAAATCTATCGGTACGACAATCTATCTCTCTAATCTTATGTATCTGATCGAATCTAGCATAATACGCGGGTGTTTTTAATATGAATCTAACATCTTCCGTAAAGCTATCCGTTTTAAATTTCTGCAATAGATTTAATGTATTTTAACCTGCTATCTGATAATGATTCCCACCTTAATTCTCGTATTAATTCTGATACACTACTCAACCTATCGTTTTAACGAACTTAAATGCTCTACGGCGCACACTGTCTAGTTCTCTGATCAAACCTAATTCATTCGGATCCCGTTCACTGGCTACATATTCAAGGTGGGGCCTAATTAGTGAAAAGTAACATTTCTCTTTTGTCTTCTCATCACATTTCCCAAGTACTCTTTTTTATAAATTCTAGCTTTGTCTTGGCTATTATAGATTTCCCGGGTGTGTCTTTCCCCTGATAAATCTTTAGTGATTGTTACACATAAGTACCTTATAGTTTCGACGCTTTCGATTTTCGAGTCACTAAGGAAGGGCACGGGGGAAGGGTGGAGAGAAACCCGGCGCCTACATTAGCCTGACCTTAATTAAAAGGCGTCAAGAGAACATCGGCTTAACGTCCCATCCGACGGACGGAGTAGTGAACTCGACTTCTCTCCACACAGTATCCAAGTAGGGTTTACCAAGGTAAAGTATCTTCCACTGTCAGAAATCGAACCTGCGCCCTTCCGGGAGAGAGTCAAGGACTTTAACAACTACGACAACCCGACCCTCCGCCAAAGAAAACCCTCACAGTAATAAATCACGATTTAAAAAAATAAGATTCTAGAATAAATGCTAAGCAGACTTTACTTATTTCCAGACTCAGATCAATGAGCCTCCGCGCACCAAGAGCTTAGAAACGTAATACATACCCAACGATCAACAATATTTTGAGCTAGCTATGAAAAAACCATCAGCAGTTGGTAGCAATGGGTAAAAGAAGGATCAAGCTTGTAAAAAAAGTGGAAGAAAAATCCTCGCTTCCTTTCCTACGTTTCGTAATTAGCCGCTGATAATAGACAAAAAATGGCAAGTTAGACTATTTCTTGTAAAATAACATATAATTTAATGAAAAAACCATTCCACTTCACTCAAAAAACAATCCTTTATTAGACTTTGGTTGGTTTATGCCTCGACAAATTTATAATTTATATTCAACGTTAATAATAAGAGCACAGGCCAATAGAGCTAAGCCTATATTTACTGCGTATCCAACATTTCACCTCGAAGATGTGCAGCAGCTAATATAAATAATAAATCATGCGCTATCATGTATAATTAATGAAGCAATGCGCAATAGTAAGATAAGCACGTGAAACCAAATGGTTGGTAGCTGCCAAATAACATAATATTTTTTATGGGTTATTGATTTGTATCAATTCATTTTCTTATTAATCTCGTTAAACACACAATGGTGTAGGCAACATGATTTAGTATAGTAAAATTTAGTATAGTATTTCCTTCTTTCCACATGCTGTGATTATATTGAATATGCTGATCTCATATTCTTTGCGGAAAGAAATATCTTTCATCTCAATGGTCTAGAGTCATCCCCAAGAATCGGATTGAGTCCACATACGGAAGTATCCTTCCATTCAGATGTAGCGAGGGCGGTACGTGATATCCTCTCAGCCTGTGAAAATGCACGCATTTCGTTTTGTCGGCGGAGACCCTAAAGCCGTTTTCGTGGGACCACTGAGAGAGCTTATTCACACCTATTTCATCTCCTTTCTCCTTTTATCCCGTTTTCTCGATCTTTTACTAACCTCTAGGCGAAACTTACGACTGTTCTCGATGCATCGTGATGTAACTTAGCTTTGAATCCAAACCTGTACTGAAACGTTTTTAGAGAACCTCATTAGCGAAAATACGGAAGCGATATAAAAGATGCCAAAACACTTGCAAGAAAAGCGTCCGCCACGCTAAAGCCCGAATCACACGATCATTTTTCTCGTCCCTTTAAAGGGATCATTTAAGCTATAGCTTTCAGGGACCGCAAAAATGATAGCTCAAGCTATCATTTCGCCGCTCACACGATCATTTTTACCGTCCCTTCTCGTATCATTTCTGTTCGCGAGATACGGTAAACAACTTCGTAACTATGGATTATTTATATCGTCGTCGACCACTTTTGGCTGCAGCAAAACGTTTCTTTCAGAACGTGCGCTCTGATTGGCTAAATGACAGGCCCAAGGACGTGCTCAAATGAAGAAAAAAGGGATAGCGATCCCTATCATTGCCGCTATCCGTGAAGTGATCAAGTCAGACGATCATTTTTAAGCTATAATTTGAGCTATCATTTAAGCTATCCCTGAAAAGGGACGTAAAAAATGATCGTGTGATTCAGGCTTAAGAAAAAACTGGAGATATTGTTACTTCACAAGTCAAAACTGTATCAGTTTACAGATCGAACACTACTCAAACTACGTATTGGCATTTAGTTAATTTTAGGAACAGACTAAACAGAGAATATCAGGCTTTTAATGAGCGTTTAAATGATAAGACGTATATAATCGGACAAAGGTACCAACATTGATGCATATTTTAGTGCAGGAAGTCGCCTTTTCTCTGACTTTTCCTCTACCAGGAAAAGAGCGGAAGAAATTTAATCAGTTAGTTTGCCCGAAGCTTTACTCAAGAAAAATAATGAAATCCGTTATGTAAGTGTCGTTTCAGACAAATTCTAATTTAACGAGGTCTCTTAAGGAATTGTGTGGATTCCGGTTTTTCCGTTGTTTTTAAGGAGTTAGGATACCAATAATTTTAACGAAGAACGGAAGCAGAAATGACTAATTTTATCCTCTACAGGGCAGAACTAATGCATTACGTCCATTCTTTTTCCGGGATGAGCTTATGGAAACACATTTAATAATGGAATAGAATTAATATGAACTGACATGTAGGCAGTAAAACTCACGTTGTTGAACATAGGTAGCTCACAGCCAGTTACTTTTGAATGATTTTAGAGGCGGAATCTACGAAAGCTCGAAAAAAATTAGAAATGAGGCATTAAATAAAAAGAAATAGGTAAATAATGAATAATAGTAAAATAAAAATTAAAGATTGAAAAAAAACCGAGTTGATAAAAGGCGTGCATTAGTAATTTACCAGATTGACGTAAGATGTCTCCACCATTCATGTACTATCACTTTCAAAATACGGTCCAACGGTGAGCGCGGCCGTATCCGTATTTTTCCGTAATCGAATTTCGCATATTGCTAGCGACTTCTATACCTCCTGAGAGTCCATTTGACTTTCGCGGCTGGTGCAGCTTGACTCTTTTGCTCGCATTAAGAGAGAGCCTCGCATGATTTCCTACTAAAAATGCCCTCAATGACACATCCTACCTCGAAAACAGTTACCAAACGAAAAAATCGATGAAACGTTTGCAGGTTTCACTGGGAGTTCAGTATTTAAAATGAGAAAACGATAGGGAAACGTTTCCTGGGTATTTTTAGATCGTTGTCAATTCGAGATGAACCCAATGAAAGAAATAATCGACTAGATTGTGCATGGTGATGGTAGAATTCAAATACTTCTCGCGTCACAATCCACTAGTGTAAAATATTTTATAAAACTGCAAATGCAGATATTATCCTTAGCCTATGATTGAAATAGGGGTTTCAAGGTCATAACGTGTATCATTTTTCGCCCGTTTCGGGGGTGGAGATTTTTAGTGGTGAGTTTAAATAGTAATTTTATGGCAGTAGGTAGGTACTTGAAATTTCAAGCATCCAAAATAAATAGACTGGGTTCTTTTTAAACATAGTTAAGTTAGTTTTAATTAAGAGTGCGGACGGAGTTTGAGTGTAAAATACGAAATAAGTATACAAATATACTCCCAGTAATATTTGATCATCAGTTCATACTCTCATCTTGGAAATGAGAGAGAAAGAGTGATGCTGGAGCAGTAGGATTTTGATTTAGAACGTTGAAAAGATTGATGAGAAAGATTTTAGGAGGAAAATATGGAGAGGACGGCATAATTGTCAGATAAATATTAGTTTGGGTTCAGTAAAGGAAGCGAACACATGGTATGAAGGGTAATGTAACGGATTTTTAGCTCAGAACATGGCATTACTTCCTTCTTTGATTGTTAGAAGGTATTTTAATGTCTATGCCGGACAAGTATAAAGAAAACAGCAAATATTAGTACCACACGGCACATGATGTATCATTAACCTCCTCCGGATTGAAATGCTATACGTAGCAGTAACGAGTTATGCCCAGTTCACACGGTGCGTTTTTCCTTGAGTGTTAGCTTGCTGTATTTCGTGCGTGCTACCAAGCGGGCGACGAAGTTGGCCGCTAAGCTGGCTTCGCTGACGGTTGTCGGCTCACACGTAGCGAGCTATCCTCCTTGCTTACTCTTCTTAAAGCCTCAACACGAAGATGTTTATTGTGATAGTTCCGATTACGAACTGCATATAAACAAGTTTCATCTCTATATGCTTCGATAAGCACAGCAACTTGATCCCTAGTCTATAGATTTGCCCTCATTTTTAAACACAATATCAGCCATACAATGCTATCAAAGGCAGAACCTTTATTTTGATCACGTGATGCAAAGTTGAACGATGATTGGCCGGCAACAATAGCCATCAGCTTGTTTTAAGTTCATTGTTTTTGGATTGGGACAGGACTAGAACTAAAATGCGTAGTGATATGAGACATTTGATTTAATGCTACCTTTATAAATACATCGCTTGACACAACGCAAGAGCAGAAGTATCGAACAAGCAGCGCGAGTCACAGATTGTACCGATATGTATCGGCACATTAATATTACCATGAAAGCCAACTACCATATGTAAAGGATCTATCAATGGATAGCATATGTAGTTGCATGTTGGTATAAGGACTTTAAGATAACCCAACTAACAGCATCATATAGCATGCATTGCTATTTTTATCTAGTTTTTAATATCGTGAAGTTTCGACTAGTATCTTTAAACAAATCCTCTTTTATGCATGATATTTAATTCATGTTTATTGTGAATTCACCCCCTGTCATACACCTTTATAGTGGCTTGCAGGGTTTTATTTAGATGCACGACAACTTAAAACGTTCACAAAACGTTTCCCTTGATTTTCCGGTCGAGGAACCGCTAGCCTGAAAGGTAGAACACTTGGGTGTCCTATGCCAATACACTCGACTTTAATTCCTTCCTGTTTCGAGCGAATCCAACTCGTACAGGCGAAATTTGCTCGCATCTGTACGGTTGGGAAATGGTTTCGAACTCTCGCAGTTGGCAACTCTTCCTTCAAAGTTGACTCGGGATGCATTGGAAAAGCAAATCACTCGCAAAGAGAATGGAACGAATGGGGGGGGGGGGGGGGGTAGCAAGGAAGCCATACAGTCGCCCCAACTCGAGAAAGAACTTCCCCCTCCTCCCCCCCAAAGAAGTCAAAGTTTCGATGGCATTACAAGCACAAGTTTCTCCCGCACTGAGTTGAAAACGTGAACCGCGTATAAAGGAACTCGTAATGGTAAAAAGGAGAAAAGACGACGCATACACTTACTTCAGCAGTTGAGGGAGGTAAATGGAGCGATAAATGAATCGCATGACGCTTGGGGGTGACAAATGTACCGTGTAGTTAATGAAGTGTTGTGGGACTTCACGTTAATTAGAATTTTCGAATAGCGTGGGGAGTACAAAAACGTACAACACTAACTTGAATTCTGTATTATTTTTTTCAAAGTTGTCCCGAATGCTGAAATGTCGTGGCTTGACTAAATGGAAAAGCTTATGGAACGCTGAAAATCTCATCTGTGTTCTCAGCTCTGCATCTGCAGTAATAGGAGTTTCAGACCGGAGGAAAGGTACAAGGAAAGGAAAGGGAAATATGAAGGGTGGAGAGAAACCAGGCGTCGGCATTAGCCTGCTCTTAAAGAAAAAAGCGACAAGAAGACCACGGCTTAACGTCCCATCCGACGGATGGAGTACTGCACTCGAATGTTCTCCACAAAACACTCGAGTAGTGACCGGAGTATCATTAAAGTTTTTATGGAAAATACTTTCCAATGCCGGGATTAAAACCCGGACCCTCCAAGATAGAGGCCAGTATTCTAATCCCTACACCAACTTGACCCCAGAATTGATCCCTTTAAACATCGCTATTTGCCTTCGCAAATTTCAGCAGTTGCAATCGTGAGCCTGCCATTTGGTCTAACATCTTGATTAGTTGACTAGTGCTTGCCTATTGTTGATGTTACTAGTGGAGACGAGCGACAGTCACTTGTGCCATAAAACAGCAGCGGTCATCAACCTCGGGGAACCACTAAACACAATTTTGAATCCCGCGGGCCACAAAAATGTTTTTAAAGGTGCTACCACCGAAAAACGCATGCGAAAGTAAATAACTCGATCCTTGCCGTTGCTATAATAGATGCCCCCCTATGTCGTTAACACATCAGAGTCTTTTAGACAGCCAATTACTAACTATAAAGTGGTGGCGAGAGAGTAGTGTTGAGAATACAATCTAGAGGACTCTGGTAGCTCGTATGTGTCTAGGCAGTCTAGGCAGAGGATTCAGAATATAATTATAGAGAAAAATGAACAAAAATTGCAAATGATGGTCAATTTCTCCACACGGGCCATCAACAGTTTTTCACGAACCATCGGCGGTCCGTGGACCAACGGCTACCCCTACCATTGTGGACTGCTGGGTAATTTTGAGGAAGATGAGGAAGGATAGAGATTAATACGTCTTCCTCTTGACGAAAATTAATAAGGGGTCGACTGTTTAACGTCCCATCCGACGGTCGGTGTTTTGAACATTAAGTACCCTTCACTCAAGCAAGGATCTAACTCAATATGAAACATCTGCCACTACCAGGGCTAAACATCGAGACCTCTGTAGGTCTCGAAGTATGATCTACTATTTTCCGGCGAATAATATTGGTAAAATTTTCTTGGGCTCTCCACCGGAATAAAATGTCCATATTATATTTTATTTAATATTTTTAACACTAGCTACACATTCATTAGGATTTCAGAGGTTTTTCACACCCCCCTTCTTGTGTAGCTGTTTTCCTGAAGTGGGTGTTTTTCGTAGGGGATATAAGTATAATAATCCTCCCCACAGTTTTACACAATTTCCTATAAGAACGCCAATCTCCATGCTAACGATGCAAATCTACTCTGGCAACTTCGCTTTGCCGTAAGTATGTTCCCTTAAATACATGAATATTAAAAAAAAAACAGTTTTACAGTTTTACACAATTTTCCCCACAGTTGTAAATACTTAAACATGTCAAGATTCTTCGTGGTTTAATATTGATAAAATGAGTTAATAATTTTCTTCATTTATTATTTTCTTAAATCGTGTCTTTTCATTTTTTTACCTGAGATTTTAATTGTAGGTACATATCATAACAATAATATGTTTTATGTCAATATTTTCACGAGGGGTTAAATTGCAGAAGAGAGTATCGTCTTGATCTCACCCCAATAAAGACTTTTATAATTATCATTTGCCGACGTTTTGAACGACACAAACATGCCTCAATTAAGGATATTCCTGCCCGTTTTTCTATGATTTCGTGAAAAATATCGTTAATTATGAAGAGAGACAACATCGTGGCTGTCCACAAAAACTGACTAAACTAATCCGATCGGGACCGATCGGCCTAATGATTCTTGGGTTTCTATAAAACCCTAAGTGAATGTGGTGAAGTCTATGCGGCAGAGACGTGTAGGAAAAATGCCACGAGACTGAAGAAACACCGTAGATTTTTTATGCTGGGTCAGTCAGAGAAATTGGCGGTAATATAACCCAGCATCATTTTAAGAAATACCCTAAGGCGTTACTTTATGGAATTTTTTCATGGTGAAAATAAAATAAAAACAGCATAAAAGAACAAACATAAAAAAGCATTAATTTAGACTACAGGTTTAAATGGGACGACATGAACATATTTGTTATTCAGGAAACTTTTGGAATTAACTTACTAAAGGAGCCATTCAAATCAGTATGAAGAAGAAAAAATTAAATTCCCATTCCGTCTAGAGCCTCAGCAATATTTGAAATCACATTTTGAAGAGAATAGGAATTTCAAGAGCAAAGCCGTTGGTCAACGGTCTCCGTAGACAACAATGGGCTTTCGACCAATTAGGAAAGACCTGGATACATAAAAAGGATGAAATTTAAGGGAAATCCGAGAAGAAATTTTATCGGGACCTCTGGATTGAAATTAAGTAGGTACTCCAGTCAACAAACGAACCACATCCTTTCTTCTATGATCCTAGATCATATGACACCTCTTTCTAAGACCCTTAGAGCTGGACTCACTGATATGATCAGCTGATATAGAGTATATTGATTACAAAAGGGCGTCTGAGAGAAAATGGGCCGCTCATTAAGTGGTGTTTACATGTTGAAAACATTGAGTCAGACTTCGGGAAACCATCAAAAATTAAGGTTTTCCAAGATTATAATGATAGCATCCATACTTGTTAGTCAACAGAAGATTCACATAACTGAGAATTGAAGTCACACATCTAATTACTCAATTAATTTATCGAGGAAGGAATACACAAATTTGGACAATGCGTTCCTGCCTGTAAAATACCATAGTTATCCAGGGTGCCTTATCACTGCCATTAAATTTTTCGACGAAGTAATGCGGAACTGTTGAGAAATTACGTATTTTTACCCAGTAATGAGTAATTGAGCTGATAAAGCACGCAAATGATAGCTTGGTAATGGAGATAAACATATACGACGGATCCTCAAAACCGTATTTATTTTCTGTGCACTGATTCTTTTTAGAAATGCACTATTTCGTTCTCTCAAATTCGACAAATATTTCATTTCTGGAAAAAATTACCTAATCATCATCATCATAGGTCAACAATCCTAAGTTCGAATACGAAGCGGTAGTTACCGTAACATTGTGGGAATCAATCATCCTAGGGATGCTTGAAGAAATTTCAACTCTGCTATATCCATGTATAACTTAATATTTTCCGACAATTCTTTCGTCACCGTGCAGCATCATACAATCAGCAGGTATAAGAACCTCTTTTTTTGCTTATTATTCTTAAAAGCTTTGACTTTAAGACTGCATATCACTTGATACATTGCCGGGAAATAATTGAATACCCTTATATTAAAAGTAAGGCCAAAAATTATCTTTCAGGAACAGAATTTAAGGAGATTCAGAGATGGATCTTCTATTGGATTAATTCCAAAACATATTATATCACTACACAAAAGATGCTTTTTGTATTTATGTCTAAATGCATTGCCCAAATCTAGTTTTTTTTGCCTCATCAATTAATAATTCCAAAAAATTTAGGTTATTGGCTTTTTACCGGAGAAAGGGTGGAGTATACCTATCTTAATTAAATTGTTTGAAATAAACTTGTTACTTTCTTAATTATTCTCACCTTAGTGGAAATATGCTTTTTTGTTGTCAATTTCTTAACGTGTTAAATGCATAACGATGCTTTCGGATGGTAGCCTTATTACAGGTAAATTTTCCTACTAGGCTACCCAAAAAGACTAATAGATTGTAAAATTAAATATTGTAATATCATTTTGTCGTTGAGTAATACACGTGTTATTATTATTTATTACTACATTATTATTATTATTGAAGCTGACGGTTTCAAAATGTTTATCAATAAATCCACCCTGCTTTTGTTCGAACAAGTACCTAGGTGTAAAAATAAAATTAAGGAAATTGTAATATTCAGACTGTGACAGACCTGCCACTACGAAAGTCTTCCGTGGAAAGAAACATTTGTAAACCATTATTCACTGTACCATCACCGTAAAACCCATGGAGTCACTGAAACAGCGATCATTTGAGACAGTACACAGCTTTGCTCTACATCAGCAAATACGAGTAGCAGGGTAATTACCACTTTGATGAAACGGGTACCGATCCAGGATTTCATTTCCTTTCCATTAAAGTTGCTTAGCGCGGAAGTAGCTAACAGACGAAACGTCAGAAAGCAAAGGTAACAACATTAATGTTCAACAAGAGATTTCTCAAAGTCCTCCGCCATGCAATCTACTATTACTTCGCGCATCTCATTTCAGTGCTCTGATTACTTAACGATAAGTGGGCGGGAAGTTTTGAAGGGATCCAAAGAATGAAAATTAAAAATTTCATCATTAAGTTTTCCCGGAGGAACTTTCAGAGCCGAAAGTTCTGTGTCAGGTCGGAGTAATCCTAGAGTTTTCCTGTTCCTAGACCGCCACTTTCTTTTAAAAAATTCCAAACTTTCCTTTTCCCAATATTGGATAAGGGGGGATGCTGAAATTCCTTCTTTCATGACTACTAATTTCTCGTTCCCATAGGACGCTAATATCGTTTTTTTTTTAATATTCATGTATTTTCGGGAACACACATACGAAAACTCGAAGTTGCCAGAATAGATTTGCATAGTTAGCATGTAGATTGGCGTCTTATAGGAAATGGACACTTCATTCCCTTCACGCGACGTACGACCCAACAGTATGCACACAACAGTCCCAGATTGAGCGATTTGATAAAAATAGACAAAACTGATCTTCAAATATATTAATTCAAGCGGTATTAATGATTCATATTTGCATTTCAATGCTATATTTCGTACTAAAATATGATTTAGTGTAGGTAAGGTATCAGTACAAAGTTTTCCCATCAGATAATCAGTTAATATTAGCCTCATACACAAATGAAAACACTTACTATGGACTTTGAACGCATTAGCTAAAATATATTCCACTTTAAAGGTAGTGAAGCACAATTTGTAAACTTCCACAGTATATTCGATAAATCCAGTACTTTGGAATGTGTGCTTTAACATGGTTGTCCTTTCCTCGTTACACAACGTTAGGCTAAACTCCATCAATTTTATGTCTAATTAGCATTTCAGACTAAAACAAACTCGATGCTTCGGTGACAGTAGATGTACTCTCACTCACCGCAATTCTCACTAGCAAATGTGGAAATAAACAGTACATAATATGCATAAGTGGTTCCTAATCGTTTTGGTACGCAAGGGCGCATTTTAGGCCAGAGTAGTGCATACAGATTGATTTAAATTTCTCGCACTGATACAGGTAGGAAGTAATCACACTTTAGGAACGATTATCACGCAGGAAACTCTTTGTGCCATTCAGTATGTATAAATAACCTGCTTTTCCTTCGGTTAGCAACGATATGGATCGCCTAAACTAGTTAATTGAACAATACTTATTCTGAATGCTAATGAATATATTTTTTATTTTTCCCTGACATTAAGAACGCAGAAAGTACGCATTATTTTCCCATAATAGGTACCTAATATACAAAACGACATTGAAAGTATCAATTTCTGGGAAGAGCACTTCCGATGAAACTTTCACTTAGTTGAAAACAAATAACGGTTTTCCATTTTCATTTGTCGTACTTAATTGCCAGAATCATCAGTCTTTTTTACAACTTATTCTGGTAATCATTTCTACATTTTCGAGACATTCACCGAGATTTTATCACGCAAAAATAGGCTAGAATTAATGTGCACAACTGTAACACGATGCCATCGCGGAAGAATACAAAAGTTAGGTACGCCATTCGAAGTTGACAATAATTGACAACAATGGATGACGCTGCCATAAGCGAAGCCTGATGTACTCGAACGAGCTTCAAGATGGCGTCCTCTCTCTGTGCGAGCATTTGGGAGTCCAAATTGGTCCAAATGCTAATAATTATTCAAGCCGTATATTGATTCCCGACTTCATGAAGAGAAAGTGTAGGCCTGTAGAATTCCAAGCAAAAACAGATTTGGTGGTCGGAGTTCCACGAAAAATCCTTCCCTGAGGAATTCCTTTACTCCGGACACGTTCCATCCTTCCCTTTTCCGTTCTCACACCCTATCTTCACCATAATTCCACCCTCTCCGTCTCACAATGAGCCCCTTTCTAAAAACGCGAAACTTTCGGCGGGCAAGTCGACCCCTTGTGACCCTTGGTGACCTTGCTCCGATGTGACGCGACGACAGAAAGCAGAAGCACTCTCTTGAAATTTCGAAAGTGGTGCGAAGTGGAGAACTGGATATCTCTCGGAGTGCGCCGAGATGAGTACGGAGAGAGACGTTTCTACCGACGACCATCCGGACTTATCCAGGTAACTGACGCGAATAAAGAGTGATCATTGTTAATAGAGGCACGTCAGTCACACACTAATATTTCAACAATCGGTGAATATGAGAACATGACACAAGCGTCATTTTCACGTAAACACTTCACCTCCGCAAGACGTCGTCATACTGTTTGGCAAAAACTAATTGTAAGAGCCGAAATATCAATTCCTAAAATAAAGTTTTACTGGTGCATGGTTCTCATATAATGGGAAATATGCATGAATTTTGTTTCTCGAAGATTAATGATGTACTTGATACAAAAATTTCTCACCAATTCAAATATGTAAGCCAAAATATTCTATGCCAACCACGATTATTTAATGATATTAAAATGTTCCCGAAAAACGACGAAAGTCACGTGACCTGAAACGCCTTCTGGCGTCACTGCACGGTATAGGTTCCATATTGATACGGATACAGACATTTATTTAAAAAAATCGAAGCGAATATATTGTTTTGAGGTTTTTAGCCGTTTCTCGAACGAAACTATGACTGAAAAAATACTTATAAAGCACTTTCCGACAATTTCCTTTGGCTGACTCCCTTATGGTGGCGTTCTTCTTAAAAAAAATCCAGCAATTGCTTATGCGTAGCAGAAATTCTTGGACACAATACAGAAATTATATAATTGATGGACGATTTGTTCGTTGCCATCCATACTACGTAAATAAAAAATTGAAAACCAATCGTGTATTGCATTAAACACATGAGATAAGTACATAAGTCTTCGCTAAGTATTCATTTTACAACGTACCTCCACGCATAAAAAGATAAACAACGCCCAAAGTGATACCGTGCCGTGACGTCATGTGATGACGTCGTGTTTTTAAGCTGCCGAAAAGGTACAATTTTCAAAGAGTGATATCTTTGTAACACAACTTAATTCTACAGCAAAATATTCGCCAAGCACATATTAGCTAATAAACTGCACATTCAAATAGTTTTAAAAAATACTGCATGTTCCCCATTGTCAGCTGAAAAAATTTGCCATAAAATCTCGAGCTGAGCACGCATATTTTTGATTTGCATAAATACATCCAGAATAACACTCCCAAAGATAGGATTTCTTTCGCTTAATCTTTAATGTTTTCAATTTGTGGAGATTATTTCACGAATTTTATTAAAAGCAAAGGAAATTGGACCACCATTTAACAGCCTATATTACCTTCCCTTAATTTTTCCATCCTAGGTCACAGTTCACTTGTGTTTTATTTTTTAATCAATAATTTGTCCTTAGGATGAGTGCTTTCTCCGTTGGAGATCGTTCTACCAAAAGCACACATTAAAACAAAGCTGTATAGAGCGGTATATTGATGAAGTAGCTTGTGATTGGTTGAGTGATATAATGGCTATTCGAGAAATTACACGACCTCTTTTTTTTAGTTCGACCCTCGACATCAAGATGGGAAAATTAGATTTCGCGAGGAGAAATCGGAGATCGAACGTATAAGATAAAAATTGTTTGTATCAAATTATTTCGACAGGGCAGTAAATATAATTAATGAAGAATGATACATAAATGATTATAAAATCAATGAATTATCTCATCATTTAAGGATATACTAACACCAGAATAACGTCAATGAAAATAAGTTTTAAATTCTATAACACGTTATAACTCTATTTAAATATAGTATATATGCTTTTGACTAAGAGAAATCGTTTTTTTCACTCTGGAATTTTGTTGGTCTTCTTATTTTGTAAATTAAAGCTCAGTCACGTTGAGAATTAGAGTATTCTTCAAAGTACAAGACGGCGCCGTCAGAATCATCCTTTCAAACGAGTAAATACGGACGGACATACTTGGAGAAATAAATATAAACGCTAATCTGTGTAAGTATAATTCGACATTGGTTCCTATTTATAATTCACTGAACAAATAAGTAAAGCAAGCATTCGATAAATATGATACTGGCTTTACATTCACGTAAATACGTCACCATCACGAAATATCGGAATATTTGTTAAAGTAACGGATATTCATAACCTATATTTCAAACCCTATTAAAACATCAATCACGCAGATTGTAGCCTCCAATTCCCTTACGGAAAAAAATCAGTCGATAAGAAACATCGACCTATACACAAGAGGCTGTCTGTACGTTAAATTAATAATAAATATCTTGTTAGATTTAGGTTTAACTGAAAAATCCGCGAATGAATTACGAGAGGAAGGCTTTTAAATGGATATTCTCTCAACCTTCCAACAATGACGACCAAGTTCAACAATTTTTAAAAACTGGGAAGTTACCATATGAAAACGACACACATTAAAGTTGTTTAATGCCTCAACCAATCTTCAAACTAGTCAAATGAACTAATGGCAGCCGTATGAAAACTAAACACATTAAAGTGGTCTAATGCCCCAACTAATCTTCAAACTAGTCAAATGAACTAATGGCAAAAGCGTCGACTCGGGACTCAGTTAACCTTTTTCCCAGAAGATCCCACCCGATAGCTCCTCCTCATAAACGAACCCGCTACCATGGAAACTTCAAAATTTAGTCCCTAATTATACCCTTAAGGGGTTAAACTCGACTCAACTTACGGATGACTTTCTGACACGAAAGGTGTTCCTCTAGAACGTTTGAGTACACTATAAATAGATTTTTGCTAAAGAAGCGTGGCGAAGAATGGGGTCTCTTGTCGCAAAAGTTTACTCGAATTTCATTTTTTTTATTCATTTTCATTGCGAGCCAACAACTTTGACCTCGATGCAAGAAAATTGTCACCACACCAAAAAAACCCCAACTTTTTTCCTATCAGAATCCACCATCAATTCTTTGGAAAAGAAAAAACTTTTCCAGCGTCTCGGAGTGGTGGAAAAAAATATACACCCAACTTCTTTAAGACTACTTGAAAGTGGGTCTCCACTCGGGCACTTTGAAGGATTCAAACTCTTCGATTTTCTCTCCCTTCTTAACGCGATTGATCTCAATCATTGATCTTTCTTCTCAAGGACGAACCAGACCTTTCTACATCTTCATCTTTGTTGGAGATGAGTTTTCCACATCCTCTAATGTAAACGCAATGTACAGCAATGTAATTCCTTACCACCACGTTAGGGTTTCCTGCTGTTATCACATATTTTTTCATCTTTTACAGCTTGCACTATTTTATTTATAAATTTCATCCTGATCATTTATCGGCCAAATTGTTGGTGTTTCATTCGCGAAAATCATTTGAGCTGTACTAAGGTCTTACGTTGTAGATTGTTGGCCGAGAATATCCAAGTATCTCTTTAGTTCTTGATAAAAGAGTCTGAGTGATTTGATTCTCCCTTATTTGCCTATTTTTAATTTATCGAAAATGTTTTTCTAATAATATTGGATGAATCAAAACGCATAAAAGCAATAATAAAATTTCAAGCCATATTACTTTCACAAAAGTCTAGAGCTGAGGAAGACAGTTACCGATTTAACGTTAATAACGATTCAAGGGGGCGAAAATATAAGATCAATGAATCGTTATCAACTCGTTGATAACAATAAACTTTTACAGGGCACCTATACTAATAAATACTATGCTAGTTACCTAAATGTTTCTTTTGAGATGAGGATCCATCAATCTCAACTTCTTTGTACATTCAACCACCTTCATGGGTGATAAATAATAATTCCACAAATAAACTTTATAAAAATAGTTATTAATTGAAATAAAGTTCCCAAAACTTTACTGTGAGCCATTGGCCGTCATGCTATAATCTAATATATATAATATAAGTCTAATATCTTTTCCTGAGGAAACTAACCGACATACATCCAACACTCCAACCGACATTCCATTTTTCCGAAATCCTTCGTTATTTTTTATTTATACGCAAGCCTCTAGTACTTGTAAATAGGAGAAAAGTTGGAAATTGAAATTCAGGAATAACTCTACAGAAAAAAGTGTCTACGACTTGAAATCATTATTTGTGTGGAAATATTTTTCTTTCCAATTACAATCCTCCAGTTTTCACTGTCTTCAAATTGGCGTTAGGTATTGAATTGGATGAGTATCTTGCATCGAGAGCTATCGATTAGGTAATCGAGCTGCGTTTATTATAATCGAAATTGTTTTTATTAGGGTATAAGACTATAACTGACGATATTTGGGTCATAAAGGACTAGAATGTATTTAGGTTTACTCAGGAATTCAGAAAATGGAGAGAAACGCGGTGTCGGTTTCAGCCTGCTCTAAACGAAATCCGCCGAAAGGTCTCATTTTTACGTCCTAAATGACGGACAGAGAAATGAACTCAAAAGGCCCCACTCCACACAGCAGTCTTAAACAGTGATCGGTAGTATTTCACTGACAAAATGCTAATTCCGGGGCTCGAACACAGACCTTCAGAATGGGAGGCCAGTACCATAGCTCACTACCTTGAACCCCCGCATTGTATGTACAATGGCGATTCGTCTCGTCGGGAAAAAAACCCATTCCTTCGAAAACTTTTTTTTTTAATTCCTCTCTGGGGCGCCGGTGCCACATCCGCAGTCTCTCTTCTGAGAAGCCGACTTCCTTGCCGCCGGCGTGGCGTCGAGACCCACTGATGCGAGGGGGGGGGGGATTGGACGAGATAAATCCGTCTAGTTGGCTGCGGAGTTGCGCGACACGACGATATATAGTGAAGCAAAGTCGATATTATCTTCGAAACGAGAATCGTAGTTTGAGAGAGAGGAGAAAAAAAAACACTTGTAACTATACTAGAATTCAAATATCTTTGCTGCTCAGCTTCGGGTGCTTTCGTGACAGTCCGAGAGAGTTTTCGTTTGTTGGGAGAGGGGACGCGCTATAGGTAGAGGGGACTTCATGTAGAGGTTGTCATGTGTATAAAATGATGAATTCTCAAGAGAATGAATAGAAGTGTAGGTCAGAGAAAAATTTGGCAACGCAGCACAATGGAGTGCAAAGTGAACACGACTGATGATTGTTGTCAAGTGACATTTTCTGGGGCTTAGCTCCGTCTATTCAAATCCTATTGGACCTTCTCTAGTCACGCGCAATAGAGCCTCCTCTCCATTGTTTCCTTAGTCGCAAAGATAATTGTATTCTAGAATCCGAGACTCCAAAGCTGAGAAAACTGGTTGTGCTTTAGATGCTGAAGTGTTTATTTCTCCGAAAACAGTTCTTATTCAAACTAATCCTTTCATTGTTTCCATTCCTCATTCACGTTTCCATCCTTATCATCCCACTTTTCATTATTGCCCCGTTTTCCTAAGGTGTCTTTGTGTTAACCTCACACCCCCAACCCAACTGTAACCTGTCTCCCTACCTATTCTTTTCTATATTCAATGGTTTCTTCTTTCATCTTTCATTTCATAAATTATTTTATTCATACTTATTCTCGTGTATTCACTGCCTGAAATTCGTTCCCGAAGTATCCACGCCGCAGAGTTGGCTGAAGTCGAAAAAATGAGGCAAAAATTACAAAATGAGTGTTTTTCTGTCAGTGTTGAAATTTAGAATGATGGCTCTCCTTTTTGATGGGTGCATGTGACGCATGATTTCATTTTTCATGATTACTGCGAATTAACAGTATCAAAAACTCAAATTTGAATAAAATATGCAAAATAAAATGCCGGAATTCAGTTTTGCTGAACATCTCCGAAATATAGAGGCTTCAGAATCGTGTGCAGCATGTTTACGGAATAAAAGTCTTAGTATTTTAGAGAACAGATCTTTGTCTTTGACATGTTGTAATTGTAATTGGTTTAAAGGGATATTCGCTGTTGATAGGAAAAAACTTTGGATCCCCACGCGTATATAGCAACGTAAGTACGTAGCAGAGTTAAGCAGGAACCCGAAATCCACCTTGTCCAGACATTCAACTAGACAGATCAAAGAGTATAAGTTGACTTAAGAGGGCCAGGTAAACTTAAACTGCAAAAGAATCCACTCTCGGTTACGTAAATAAAACACTCTTTGATCAAATCTTAAAGAGACATGGGCAAACTTTCGTCGAGACAGAATGGTTCTTGGAAAGAAAATAGAAAGGCCTGGGATTGTAGGAAAACTTTTTGTAGGGATAAAAACAAAAATTTCACTGGAAAGATAAACTTCGCAAGAACTGAAAAACGATAACTCTGTTGATTTACCCATACGTAAAATGTTGAAAGGTATTTGGCTAAGGGAATAAACAGCATCTGTGGAAACCATAGAGACGTCTAGAGTCAACGACATAGAGAAGGTTCACTTTTGAATGTAACTATTTTGGAAATACTGCTCTATAGGATGGTTCTCTATATGGATATAGATGGACTATATAGCTATAAGGTTCAAAAAAGCAACGAAGATTTAAGGCAAGAAAATACTCACCCAAAAATAAATTAGGACTGTACAGATAAATTAATCGGAGAATATAATACTTTTTAGGGGGATTACTTTTCCAAGAGTAAGGAGACTATTTCAGCGGCAGTTCAATGTCACTATTGCGACTTTATGAAGAATACAGAAATTTATGAAATGCTTTAAAATTAAAACTAGAACTATCATGACTCGAATTATGCCATCCAATATCCTGAGAGAATTTGTAACTTCATCCAGTTGTTTGCATAAACGACAAAATGTTTCATCATTGATTAAAACAACATATTCTTCTCGTTCTTGAGTCATGTGATTAGCAGAACGTTTTTGACACAGACATCATTTGCGTCACCATAAATGATTTAGTAGTCTGTTGGAGGTATAAATCTTTCAACGAACGGAGGAAGAGCGAAGTGAAGTCTGGCGTCAACATTAGCCAACTCCAGGTGCCAACGAGCCAAATTAGCGGAGAACTGGAATTTTATTGCTAAAAATACAATAATGCTACTTTGACGTGTTGTTATGTACTGCAAATATGAAAAAGTAATGTTTTTGTCAACAAAGAATCCTAAAAGACATTACAATGGGTTGTGGCATATGATTTCACAACACTAGTAAACAATGTGAATGTACAATAATGTAAACAATGCTTGTAATTACGTCACCGGTGTTATAGCCGGTCTACAGAATATATCAATAAAGCAAGACACAAAACTTCCAAATGCAAACAAACAACATCAGATACATAACACTACACATCTTGCATTAATATTTCTGTCTACATGCCAAACATATACAAGGGAGATTTCAAAACAATGTACCAGTTCGTTGAAAGTATAGAACTTCATACAGATTTGAAAAACTTCTTAAAATTAACGCTAAATAATCAAACTAATTATCACCCCGATGATTACAATTAAATATATATTTCCTCCAGTCGTACATGAAAAAATAGCATGCTTTACTTCGTCTTGCTACCAATGCCTACGTTTTTCTTAATGATCTTTGCCACGATGCGTTGGGGCTTCAAATATACTTTAATCTCCTCAGAAAATGTATGAAGATTTACCGTACCCTTCAATCCACAATTTGATTTAGTGATTATTCCCGAACTAATTATCTCTCACCACACACTCTCTTGGTGGCATGTATGACAGGTGGTACTTAGTCGAAGTAGATTTTGTTGAAATAGGACACACTGCTGAGATCACTGATCATATTTCACCTTTTTTTACTAAACTACCAACTCTTTGCTTCAAATTCCCCATTTAATGAATTAAATATTTACATCCATATCCATGCAATACCCGTCAAGCCAGCTTTAAGGTGTGTGGCAGTGAGTGAATCTTCAAAATTGTTACATGAACTACCTGTAGAGCTTAAAGAGCTACATTTTAGTCGCTCTATAAAAATTAAAAAAAAAAGATCTAAAGAGGAGAATAATCATGCATAAATATGCTGTTAGTTTGGTCAGCTAAGAGCCTTTACGGCGGGATACAACTATCTATGCTACTCATCGAGAAATATGTTAATATATATTGTTGAATATAATCACGGCTATTCAGCGCCAAAATAGCACCCAATTAATTAAATGCAATTGCCTACGCTTGTTACCATTCCGAAGCAGAGGCAAAATTATTTATTTCCACCATAAAATATAATTCCAAGTCACGAAAGAACCTACTTCCTGACCTAAATAGCATGCGTCTACGCCATCATTAGTTCCTAGTCACGTTCACGGGTGCCATACAGTGCTCACACGAACGGAGATTTAAAAAAAAATCCACGCATCACAAAATTTAAAAAAAGTACACTGCAAGGTCCGTAATCCACAGCAATTTTTTTTAGCTTTCCGTGTCACCATACTCTGTTCATCAATCTTCAGCTGTTTTCAATCATCCGCATGGCTGAAGTAGAACCGAGCTCCTCTGAGCCCAATTCAAAACTTCTCCATGGCATGACAAAAAAATGCCCCCTTCATTAAATTTTTATATCTGCGCGGTGGACGCCCTGGGATAGGTGATAGGACCAGCAAGTCTAACAAGCTGTGATATCTGGACTCACCATTCAGGTAAAATGGTGTCAACACGAGCTGCTTCCAGCCTAGCAACCGCCAAGGCCACTCATATAAACAGTGCGTGTGCTTTTGTTTGAGAGGAACAATGAAGAAATTATCAGCCTATTATATTCTATGCTGGTACTTGGTCATTTCGCCGATAAGTGAGAAACGTACCATTAAGATCGTATCTCGTGCCATGGCTTGGTTGAATATCTCTCACGACAATGCGTTATTTTGGTTTTAATCAAACGCAAATAAGTCCTTTAGGTCAAATAAGTCCTAAATAACCTGCAAAGGCTCTAGCCAGTAAGTATTACCACGGCATGGGGCTCACCAAACCATGCATACTTTAAATGAGAAGTTTAAGATTAATGCAAAATATAAGTCACTCTGTTACTACATAAAACATCATGAGAGCGAAGGGTACACACAGCAGATACGTGAGAAATGATGGGTCAGTTTCAGGAATTTTTTCACGTTCGCTACTTCTGGTTGGAATCCCACAGAAAGGTACTTTGGACATGAAAAACCAATAGCTGACCGTTATGGCAAACTATAAGTTTTCATTAATTTACTGGAATCAATGTGGAAGAGTTACCTATTCCTCCAAAATTTAAAGCTGGCGAATGACGAAGATTAATTTTGAGGGAACAGATGGTATAAGTTAAGAAGAGATATTCAATGGAAACGTTTATATCAGCTATAGCCAATAAATTATTTACTACGAATCATAAATCGTCGAATGTTTATTTAATTAATTATCAACGTTTAAAAACATACAACAGTTACGGTGATATAAACTGTTCACGAACATATCTCCCCACCTATGTCACGCAATATTAAGTCTTGTCCCGACTTGCCATTGGTTTCATTTAAGAAACAACAATCACTCCTACGTTGTCCATTATTGCAAAAATTTCTGGCAGTGTTCAAAAACATTAAATTGACTATTGATCATCAGGAATTCGTTTCATATATATTCATGTCCAAATTGGCTTGCAAGAACAACACTCATGAACAGTTTAATAGCCAATGTCACTAGAGTAATTTCTGTTTCCGTTAGTCTTAAGAAAAATTCGTTAAGTTGGGTCGATGGAAGGATAAATCATAAGGGTGGGACAATATCCTCAACAACCGAAATGAAATTTTTAAAACACTGTCAGCTAACGACCTACGATATCGAATATATTTATATATTCTTACAATAAAAATATACCAATTAATATTCAACGTTGGGCGAAGTAAGAAGCAGGCATTAGCGAAGACACTCTAGCAGGAATCTACTCTAATAATAGCAAGAGGCAGAAACGTGGCAAAACGTATTCAATAACACCTCCATCTAGCATTTTCCTCCATGCCCCTGAGAATGAAATTACAACTATAGAACATGGAAGATAGGAATTTTTTAAAAACGTTGGGATTGGAAACCTACATTCAACTAAGAAATTTGCGATGGAACGGATGGAACTAATTGATGAGATAACTGCCGATGATAAGAAAAGTAGTACCATGGGTGTTTTTCAAGTCTGTTTCCGCACTTATATGCGCTTCAGACCGTGAGGAGAGGTTTAAGGATAGGAATGGAAGGGTTGGGGGGGGGGGGGGGGGGGGAAAGGTCCCTCAAAAAAAAAAGTAGTAATTAAACTCATCGATTATATTTAAAATAATATGCCCAAATAACGACGAGGGTAAGTGAATATAATGACTGCAGAGGAAAAAAGGTGAAGAATCGAACGACACGTGCTTGAGACCTAACGCTATCCCCATTGTTGAAACAGCAATGCGTCGAAACACTGATTGAGCGCATGCGCAATCGGTGCACGCCACGCGGTCGAGGATATTGCGCAACAATGCTTCATTCCGCACCAGCGCCATCTGCACGGGCTCTTTTCCTCCCAAGAACAAGGAATGAGTGAGAGATGTCGGGGGCGAGGGAAAGGCGTGCATATGAATACCTTCAAGCGAATTAAAAACGGAGTGGGATGCGCAGAAAACTCTCCAGGTTATGGCAGCAGCATAATGGCGACGGGATTGCGATAATCCGCTCCCCTTGTGTCAACTCTCTGGTCTCCTTTTCAACGCGAGGCGTCACCTGACGGAGCGACGCGAGTTTCATTTGCCGTCATCGCAAGACAACACGTGAGTGCGGTGTATGAGACCATAAACCAACTATTCCTTTCATTTTTTTTCACCCGAGCAGGTCTCGAGTCCGCTCTGAAACGTTGCCTAACCTTCAGGGATATTAAATCTCGCACGCCGAAATCGTGGTTTAGTAGCGTTTTTTTTTTGTTTTTTCAAGATTCATTTTTCATTCAGAGGTCATACTAAAATATGACAAATGGATAAGTTGTCTGGAGTTGTTTGGTCATTAAGAGAAACACCAATTTCGATTTTGAATCTAACCTTCAAAAGAGGCTTTTTAAAGAAATGGTTTATATAGTAAAAAATCCTACTGCATGCAATAACAGAACAGATGTACAAAATTTAAGTAAAATATACCATAACAAAATCAACTTTATAAATATATCTTACTCAAAAATACCATCAACTTGTAAATTAATATTCATTCAATATTCAATTTTGTTATTTAAATATATGCGTAACATTGTTGTTGTTGTTTATAAAAAAGTTGTTACCAAAAGGTATGTACAAGATTGCTCTGTAATCATTTTTTTTCCTCTCTTTAAATTTTGATCTAAGTCTGTAAAAAATTAATGAAAATGTAAAAACTTACATTGTGCATCAAATACCCCTGATTAAGCCGCAATAAAGATGCGAAACGTTGGCGAAAATTGGTGTTTCTCTTAACGACCAAACAACTCCAGACAACTTATCCATTTCTAAATAAATTAAGTGGTCGATAACATACTTCATTACTAAAATATGACTGACACTTTCCTAGTTTAGAGTAAGTTTTGATGTAAGGTACCCACTCTTCTTTAATATCTATTAATGCCTCATTGCGGTTCCGTACTTACGTAATTTCTCTTTCACCTGCCTCTATTTATACTGTCAGAATCACAAATGTCTTTTCCTTCCTCCTTCTTGCTTCTTTCCCATCATTCTACTTTCGATAACTATCTTCGGCATTGCTTTTGACCTAAGTTCCTGTTCTATCCAAATACCTTGCTTTTCCCAAATTTTCGCCTACGACTTATTTTCCTCCCCAGCGTTGTCCAGCAATTCATCAAAGAGGGTGGAAAAAGTAACCCCAGCCACACACCCTCGAGGTAGGTTGCAGGGTAGTCCCTGAAATCAGGGAACACTCTCTCCATATCAATAAACTAAAGATCAAAAAAAGTAAAAATAAATAAAATCAATAAACTAAGGTATGATTTCTGCTTAAGGAGATCGTCTTAAGATCTATTCGGTTGGCAAACGACGGTTAAACATTCAGTCAGTCCCACAAGATTCCGCAGAAAGTCGACGATACTCCCTACCATGATATCTTTCCAGTATCGGTTGATACAGAACCAGTATCCTGCCTAACAAGCAAGATCGCTATCTTACTAGCTAAAGGTACTGGTACCATGACTGACGAGGTAGTAGTTTGCTGCTAGCTCCCATTAGGACCTAATAACCGTCGACCAATCGCGTTAGCGTTTACATACGCTTTGCGATCTTCTCTTTTTTAAATAAGTAATTCTTGGGCGCTTAAATCAAAAATTGGATTGTGAAAATGTCCCGACAGTTTTTTTTTGGTCGCCTGCTGCCATTGATTACCTTATTTAAAATTATGGCAGACATGGTTGTTTATATAATACAAAATTTCCTCTGTACCATAAAAAGGTTATGAGGACAAGAGCATTGCATGAAAAAGCAAATGCAGTGGACATTTTGAGACCAGACAAACGACCGACTAACGTCCGAGCGAAAATAAATTCGTTTGGTCACATTTTTCATGTAATTTTTTGTTTTTTTATATCTTCAGTTTACGCAAAAGAGAATGATAATACTACCTCCATGGAATTGCATCTACGGAGTGCCCTGCAAGCCACTGCAAGGATGTGTGGCAGGGGGTGAACCATCACCATTTAAAATTAGAATGAACTAAATTTTTATTCTAAATGAAGGCGTACAACAATACCAATACGTGCATGCACTATAAATATGCAACTGAGAAATATAATGCTTCTGCTTATTAGCTCGAAAATTTAGAAATTCATTCACAAGGAATGTGAAATTTTGGTTATGAATGTCACTAAATTGTTAGTTTATACATCGTTATTCTATCTACTACGCCCAACATTGTCCAATATGCTACCTTAGTAATAAAAATGTTCCAACTGTCATAAACGATGCCCTCTTATTTTTACATTTATTTATTTTTTTTATTTATTTAAAAACATTTTTCACATACAGCCGTGACGCCAATTTACAGTGAAAATTTTAACAAGACATGAATGAGAAGCTTAGTCCTCCATTTCTTTGATAATCTCCTATTAATCACGGTTAATTCCGATGTCTCTAAATCATCATTATCATCAAAAGGTATTCGAAACTAGTAAAAAAGCTCTTATACGCGGAAAAATACGAAAATTTCATTTTTGCATTGCATAACTCATTCCTAACACACAAAACATTTTCAGGGACGACTCGGCATTGTTGAGCCTAGTTTCTTTTTGGCAATTTTGACGTCACAGTAACGTCAAAATCAGAATACGCCATTATTAAAACGTTGGAATTGTCGAGACCAAAACGTAACGATCACAATATCGTAAAGAATCTTAGGTTTATGCTGCATAAACTCTTGATACGGTAAAGGAAGACTGTCTGATTTTAACAAGGGCGTGGATGACAAAGCTTATGTTGCGAGGGGAGAAGCTCAACAGGTCGTGAAAAACAACTTGTAAGAGCCGAAACTGAGAATTCCACTTCCGAAACGAGACGCAAGAAAAGGATGAGGCGCCTACGGAGTAGGAAACCATTATCCTGGAAACCGTTACGCGCTTCAATAGAATTTAGTGTTGAGTGCCAGTTCAAGGAAGAATTAAGACGGAAATAATTAGCAGATAGGTCCTAAGCAAAGAAGCCACTCTAACAAAGAAAGAGCCAACTTACAATTTCTGACTCGAACTTTAGTTAATGACGAAATATATTATTTGTACGTACAAAGAACTGGATAATGTTCCTTGGAGGCTAGGACATGGAAAATAACAGCCACATTACGAAAAGTCCTGTATTTCAACTTATAAAATGCATGTTATTCCTCAAGCGTAGTTCACTCTTTCATATCGGCATATTTAACAGTTGAGCTCAACAAGCCATTACCAGCAATAAGTTTAAAAAATTTTGTGGATGGCTTACGCATTAATTTACGATCAATAAAGGCTCCGTAGGAAAAGAAAGGGTATAGATAAGATATGAAATTAAGGAGGTTGGCTCGCGACTGCGTGAGTCAAGTTGTCAGAGGAATCTTATTAATTTAAGTACGAGTATATGCCTATGGTATTTTTAAACGTTATATTCCCATGTGATGGCCATTCTCGCCGTTAATCGTATGTAATTTCAAATGCAATTTGTGCAAAAAGGAGTATGGGTTGGTATAATTATCTTTACTTTATTAGATAGAGGAATTTTAGTTCTATAAGTGCTGAAAATATAAAAAAAATGACATGACTTTCGCTTTTCGGACCAACCTCCTTAAGGTCGATAAACAAAACAGAGTAGATGGTAAGCAATAAGAATAACAAAAGCTAAGGCCAGTGTTAAACTCGGGAGAAAAACTTGAAGAGGTTGAAAACGTATTTGGAACAAGCATAATGATCAGCAATAGACGAACTGAGGAAGAAATAACTAGTAGGATAACCAAGGATGAGCCCGCATCCAACAGTGAGAAGAATCGACAAAAACCTGGATACACATTCCTGGAATTAAGGAAATTGTTCATTATAAATTGAGCATGCTCCTTTATGCCGGCGAGGCATGAATAACTTCCAAAGAAAACGCAAGTCGAGAAGCAGCTGAAACATGGTTTTACAGAGAATTTTAAAGTTTAAAGATACCGAGTAGCAACAGAATAGTAAACAGAACAGAATACAATAAAGTGTGATGATTGTAACGGTATTTCTGTTGGGCAAACTGGTCGTAAATTCACTATCAGAGAAAAAGAACACAAGAAATATTTATTAAATCACGACCCAAAATCAGGTTTACATCTTATTGAGACTGGACATCGGGGTAACCTTCTGCCCAAGGTTTTGTACACAAATGACAAAGGGTTTAAACTGGATTTTTTAGAGAATTTTGAAATTGCTAGGAGACAAGGTGTTCCTGATGTAATGGTTTTAAATTACTCTTCTGATTGCTAATGTTCTCCTGTTACCTCCGTGTTGCACCATTAACTTCCACTGTCCCTTCCTTCAACTTGGCTGTCAATGATTCGCAATACCCTCACTTTTCCCCCTCCCCTCTCTTCACCCGTTCAAACCTCTATCCTACGTCAACCCCCTTTTGATCACACATTGGCGATTCAGTGGCATTTTCCTCCCTCAATCACTTATCAACTAATTCTCACCCCCCCCCAGGATCTTGGTATATATGTGACTTGCTCTGAAACTTCGGATATTGTGCCCTTTAAAATTACGTGCTAACGTCGAAACCGGTTGGGTTCAAAATAAATTTGTGGAATAAGTGCTACATACATTATTTCTCCCACTACAGAAGAGGTGCTGAGAAGAGCGAGGGAACAGATGAAGAAGGGTCTATCCCTTGGGATGCATCTTGAGGCATAATAAGTCTCATGAGCCTTTTCATCAAGCCTCACGGAGAGACATTTTTCAAGAGAAAGGTGAATGGCAAAGGACGAATGTGCATGACACATGCTGAACAAGTAATCAATTGTACATCAGGGAAGAACTATGTGCTATTATGATGTTAGTCAACTTATTTAGAGCGGACTCGAGTATTTTTTCGAGCAACATTTTCGAGCCTCTACAATGCCGAGGTTGTAGCGTCAAAGCTTCGATAATCCCCAATTGTTAACGCAACAATAGGGATTTGTTGAGGATTTTCGGATAGTCAATTTATTAATGTAACAACCGGGATTTATCAGTGAGGTGACGCCAATTACGTCATCACCGAGGTTCAACAATAACGAGTCTTTAATTGATTTCCGACGGCTTTGGACGGGCTTACAGCAACAAGGTAATTAAGTACGATTTACCAAGCATGTGAATGGCGAAAAATTCTAAACCAATAAGCCAAATTTAAATATCATCCATTTAAAACAGAATAGCAATGGTTTCATAATTTTCAATTAAGATACTGGACGTGTTTCACTATGACGAGGCGTTGATTACGTTCGTGAGAAGCATTAAATTTGGTGATCGCATTCCGGATGCTCCTGCATAGTTACCACTGTGGTACCTACAAATTCTCTCACACCCGTAAGTTTGGATTGTATTAGTCATTAGACTCAATAGTTATTGGTTACCCCCTGGAACACACTCTAGAGGTGTATTTTCGGGCACTAATTAGATTGATGGATAATTGTTGAGCTGCCTCTATGCCTTATTTACAGACAAACCTTTCGGATTAGGATTTCCAAAAATTCAAAAAGGCGAGTCAACATTACTCTGGAATGCAAGAGTACTGGACATGCTTGACAATGTCACTGGAAGGTAGCATAGAATTACTATACATTACATGACTGTAGAGCACACTCATATAAGATGCAACTTGGTATTGAGAAATTCCCAAACCATCTTTTACCCTAATACCCTAATACCTAAAACTTTACGGTGTTCATTCATAGAATAATGCGAGAATTTATAACTGATGCAAAAAATTTTTCGCTGATTTTGCGATCACATTAAGGATTGAATAATCATTCACATCTACATAATACCCTGCAAGCCACCATAAAGGTGTGTGGCAGGGGGGTCATAGCACTACCAAGGGTCTAGCTGAAATCGTAAGTTACCCTAGAGCCTAAGGGTCTAAGCCTACTCTAGATGAGAAAGGATAAAAGTAGAAGTCATCAAACGAGGACGGATAAGGAATTCAAACGGAATCATAAAATCTTGATCCAGTAAAATTAGCTTAAGATAGCATTAAAGAGCGAGATCACCTACTCTTTTAACAAGGAGAGGAAGTAAACACATGAGAAAATGGAACAGTACAATATATAGAATGAGAAATATCTAGAGATTGCAATGATCAAACATCCACTTTTTCTAATTTAATGTAAGTAATAGCAACCTATTTTTACTTAAGTAACTTAACATTTGAGATTAATGGAATGAATATTTCATCAAATTTTTGAATTCAAAAAAGAATACAGTCACGTTTCGTTTCCCATAGATTACACACACCGGTAAGTGTCCGAGCTGTGTTTCAACACACAAATGCCATGTTACATCAGTGTGGATTTCCGGAACTCAACTTACCCCCGTATCAAAAACGCAAAGCTGGTAATCTTTAAGTCTTATCAGACGTTGACATCGGTCGTAAAAGGCACAGGGTGGCTTCTTCCGGGATAAAAAAAAACCGCGTCTTACATGACGGAAAATGAGGTGATTACTCCCAAAAAAAAGAACTCCCTTCGCCTAAGAAGAAAACTAGACTAAGTCTTGGATCAAGACGTGAAGAAACAATTTTGTAACCCTTTCCAGTTACGAAATCCAGTCACGCATTCCCTTGCTCTATCTTCCAAGCGGCTGTAAAGCGTTGCTGTTCCCGACACTTCCGCTGAGCTGACAGCGGGGCGCTACGCCTGTACGAATGTTTAACGTTGCGCAGACGTAACAACCTGAACAAACTTGAGTATTTGCCCTCGTTCTGCCTAAACAAATCAGCCGCATTGTTGCGAAGGAACGATGCACTTGGGGGACTCCAAGCATGCCTTTTAAAAAGAGTCTAGGAACATATGCAAGCACTGCGATGCATAGTTCATACCACCTAATCCCTGTAGCTCAAGTAAGGCAAGCTCTTAGCTATATTATTTTTTATCTATGTCGCTGATATTGCTGAAAAGCGTCATAAAATATATAGTGAGATTCCTTACAGGAATCTAGGTGAATAACTCGCCGGCATAACAGTCTTATGGTTCAAATCTTGCCTTGGGCATGTGCGTCGCATTTGTCTTGGGGTTTAGCGCTTTGTACAGATAGAGAGAAATAACCTAAGCAAGTGGTACTCTTTCAAACCTATGTCCACTTCTAAACTACTGATTCACACACTGTGCTTTAAATAATTTATAATTAGACACTCTTCTAATTAGACCTGGGACTAATTAGTAGATACCTAGATCCTTACTGCCGACCAAAATATTATATGCACTCTAGTTTGAAGGGTTTTTATGAAGTAACGAAAAGGTCTACAGAAAATATAATTATAGGTATGTATCATATTTTCTTTTCGTTTAACTGTCTCGTTTCCTTATTATACATCGTCGTTAAGAACGTAATCACAAAATTAGGGATATGCATAACGGTAAATATATCCAGTACGAGTGTAGCAATGGATAACATTGGTAGCTGCATGTTAGTATAAGGACTTGAAGCTAACCCAACTAACAGCATGTTTTTGCATGTTTGCTTTGCTATTTTTATCTTTTTTTAAATAGTGTAGTTTAGAACAGTATACAAAATATATATACTAATCCTCTTAAATGCATGATATGTAGTGAAGTTTGCATGTTTGGTGAGAATTCACCCCCTGCCACACACCTTTATGGTGGCTTGCAGGGTATTATGTAGATGTAGATGTAATTTAGCTAATTTTTTATACCAATATATATTTGTATGTGTAGGAATGAGACGAGTCCGCGGCTGCATCTGCATCTACGCGATACCCTGCAAGCCACCGCGAGGGTGTGTGGCAGGGAGTAAAGATCATCAAGCATGCACTATAGTCATGCAAACAAGCTACTACAAGGATACATGCCACATAATAAGGTCACATACGGCTATTTGTTACGGCAACGTCGCACGGCTTTCCAAGCAACAAATAGCAGCGGACTCTTCTCATTTCTACCCTCACAAATGCATTTATATGAATGAAAAAGTTAGCTAAATTACGTTCTTAACGACGATCTATTATAATACGTGGATATCTAAGGATTACAACGCAATGATGAGCATTTTTTTGACCACCCAGAACGGAGAAAAACGCTTCTGATAAAATTATTACAGTATCATTTCATGCACAGATAAATTTCTGAAATTTATAGAAACCACATAAAACATTTTGTTTATATTGTATTATAATTTGGAATAGATCGGCTTACGGGAAAAGAGAAATAATTTTTTAAAGTCGGCGTAAGTGTTGAACACGTCAAAAAAAAAACTTTTTTTACCCGTGACTTTTTCCATTCGAACTTAAATAAAAAATAAAGCAACACAATTCTAAAAAAATAATTCATGAAACGCTTGACGTAGAATTAAACGAGAAAATATGATATAATTAAATTTCCTGTATGTCTTTTTGTTACTTCATAAAAACCATTCAAACTCCAGTGCATATAATATTTTGGTCGACAGTAGTTTTGTGTGACTCCACCCCATTGTTTTGGTAACGTAAATATACGGTTCTTCAGGGATATTAAGCCCTATAGAAATAAGAACTCTTGAAAACTCAGGCGAGCTGAATTAATATCACTAGAATTCTTCCCGTTAAGGGGGATTTTCATGGAGCACACCTTACTCGACTTTGTTTCGCTTCTGACACACTTTTCATGAATATCCTTTTCAATGCCCTATTTCATTCAACATTTTTCCACCCGCTAGATTACGTCTCGGCAGTTACATACCTACTTGAATATTCTTGTAACACAACGGAACTAGCCGAGGGTGGATGCTTTAAAGAAGGGGAAAATTCCAATTTCACGATTTTCCATCGAGCAGTTCAAACATCAAAAACCTTCATACAGTATATAACCGTATTAACACCATAGCTTCTGTCTCTTTTCTTTCCGTTTCAAATGTCTATTCAAAGGATTCCCAAAATTCTCCATTCCTAAACCCCCTTCGGGATTCCATCGCTTATAATTAATGGTTTTATTCATATACTCTTTCTCTCTTTCAGGTTCCCACGGGCAACTTCCTATCCTCTCCTCCCACCATCTTAAGAACTTTCATATGTCTTCCTTTCTGCCCAATGGCACTTTTTCCATCCTACCCCAAATTTATATTTAAAAAACCGAAGTAAATGTGTGCTTAATGTCATACACAACACTACAATACACTACCACCTTATTACAGACCTTAGAGACTCGTTAAAAAAATTTAAGTTTCTTCAAATCTTCCTTTCAACTCTTGTAAGATATTGTACCGTACCTGGAGGTTTGTCAGGAGTAGTAAGCCTGTGGCACGTTCCGGAATTTTAAGTTATCACAGGGATTCAACCGGATGAGGTCAGGTCTTCCGCCATTCCCCACAAAAAGAATCCATTGCATAACGCAGGGAACTGGCAAGAACTTACTCTTGATCCACCTCTATGACATCAGTTATCACCCCTACTCAAAACTTCACGTTTCCTTACAATCCTTATCGCCGCGTGAGAGATTCTCCCTTAATTTCCGTCGCTTTCTTCACTGTTTCCCTTTCAACGCGGACTCCCGATTTCCAGAAACTTCAGCCAGACTTGTATCCAGACTGTCCACCTTTCACAAGCGTTTCCTCTAGGGATTTTTTTTCTTTCCCTCAACTCAAGAAACATTATCTCCTTCACATTTCTTTCCACTACATCACTTTTATTTCCAGTTCTTCTGCATGTCTACAAATCTACTACTACATCGTGCTCCTACTCCTATTTTAAATCTCCTGACAGAATTTAAAACGATCAGGTTAACATCTACATCTACATAACACCGTGCAAGCTCCCATAAAGGGTCACATTCAGAACCTAACCTATAGTGTCGCTTCCTCTATACTTACGCTCTGAAATCCCAACAACGAATCAAATTGGTGAACCGATTCTACCTTCAAAGGTGGTATTACTTCTTAGCAACATCTGCACAATACCCATCAAGCCACCATAAAGGTGTGTGGCAGAGGGTGAATTCACACCAAACATGCATTAGGTACATTTCATGCATAAAAAGAGTTAAAAACTACAGTCTAGTGAAAACTTCACAATTTAAAAAAAGGTAAAAATACCAAAGCAAACATGCAAAAACATGCTGTTAGTTTGACGCAGCTCTCCACTTGATTCTCATCTACATGATACCCTGCTAGCCACCGAAAGGGTGATTGGCAGAGGTTGAATCATCACCAGGACATACATTACCGATATATCAGAGACAATAAGTTTAATTCTACTTGCTAACATGCAGACAAGAAAACAAAATACTTCACGATCAAAAAATATACAGATAATCATGTTGTTTTTAATGTATTTAACTTCTACTTTTGGCAGTTTATTGCACTAATTACTTGAAATGAAAACAGACTAGTCACTACAACGTCACATATATTACGATCACATTACGATAGCACAAACAAAAAGGCAACGAACTTCGAATCAGTACTACCAACTTCAAGGATACATTTCAAATATCTTACTTAAACACTTTTGCCAACAAATCAAAACAACATTCGAAGCGGTTGCGCATCAATTTGATTGGAGCGTTAAACGGCACACGATCTTGGTTGCATAGTTACTGACCATATCACTGTTTACTCGACGACAATGCATGCTTTAATCGTGAAATCACCCCCTGCCGTACACCCAAATGTCGGACACTTTCAATATCTTCGCTGGAGAAGGATAAGGTATTATTAAGGATCGGAAGTAGGGGATTTTTTAACCACCTCCTCCCACATCTCTCCCTTTACATCCTGTCTCGATCGATGCCGTGATTCGCACAGCTATTTTTTTTGTTTTTTTTCCTCCGAGCAATTGCCGTTTGGGGGTGGGTAGATTAAGAGGTTGTTGCCGCGGCAGGGTGAGTTGGGGGGGAGGGATTGGGAGGAGGTTGGTAGGGACGGAAGGGAGGATTTGGTTGATCCGCTTAATTACCCCAGGACACACGTGGGAACGTTTCCCTCCTGAATAGGATTAGGGCAGTTGCCACGACCAACTTCTGTTTCTCCCCGCTCGCGAACACATCTCTTTAAAAAGTAAAAAGTTGACTTTAAAAAGTAAAAGATTGACTCTTTCGTACGCCTGGCCTCTCTGTCCTTATTTACATCTACATTCAGTATGCTAGACATACCACAACAACTACAGAAAGGGTTAAAAGTCACTAAAAATATTTTTTCCAATTTTGGCCAACTTTTTGGGTTTTGGGACCACTTCAGTCAAATTGATATACCGATTCTACCTTCAAATGTGGTATTATTTCTCAGCGTGCCGCAAAGAACTGAATTGAAATTCTGAATACGGTACAACCATATTCAAAGTCTCAACTACATCTAACATAATACCCAGCAAGCCACCATAAACGTGTGTGGCACGGGGTAAATTCACACCAAACATTCATCACATATAATGTACAAAAATGATAAGGAATTATATTCTAGTCTTAACTTCACAATTTCAAAAAGATAAAGTATATGCAGGTACTAGAACCTGAAGTTCTACAGCGCAAGAGATGGGTTGAATCCCATTCCAAAGTGAAATTTCGATATTTTAGATAGATTCCAATCACACATTATTTCATACACTCCCACCTACCTCCATCTCCCGAGTTCACTAGCTACATCGACATCTACATAATACCCTGCGAGCCACCACGAGGGTGTGTGGCAGGGGGTGAAGATCACCAAACATGCACTACGGACATGCAACTAGGATATATAATGGGTTAAAAAAAGTTTTTTTTAACCCGAAGGTAGGTCTTTGATAGGTAAGGGTAGAGCTCACCCCGTACTAAGTGCATTTGGCGTGTGAAATTCTCACTTTCAGGGTAGGGGGACTGCGGACTACTCTAACAATATTTCACCTACCTATTCCTTTGCTGTGCTACCTATTGTGCTTTCTTACACTACGGGGGAAAAATGGCATTTTGAATCTATCGTATACGGTACGACAATCTAGCTCTCTAATATTATTTATCTGGTCAAATCTAGCATAACACGCAGGGGTTGTTAGTATATCTTTTTTAGTATTCTTTTAATTTATCTGTCAGGGATTTCACTCGGAACGGGCAAGTAACCCACTCAAGTTAGACACAAATACAAACGTCTTAGCAGGTTTGTCTCATCTTCTAATGATGGTAAATCCCGGTAAAGATTTAAATGGAAAAATAGAAGACTTCCGGTGGAAGATCTTCTCCGAAATAACTCTACGGCCCCCCCCTGTTAATATTTACAAACTTTATCAAATAAATTGCATATTCAGGATAATTTCGTGAAAGGCATTTACGGAGTAAGGTAATTAAACATGAATTTTTAAAGGATCTGGAATGGATTCACTTCTGATGAACTGAAAAATAATTGGCGAACCTCGGATTTCAATATATACCCATTACGAATCTCGTTCATTACGTCGCATGAATATTGAAATCATTTTCCGTATCGAACACGAAATTTTCCCAATGAATTGACCAAAACGGAAAATAATAAAACATTCTTCGTTTAATTTTCCATCAAAATTCCTGGTAGGCGTAACGGTTTACGGGTTCGCTCAGAATTTAAGACAAAAAAAATGATCCAATCCATTAAGAAACCAATCCCGCGCTCATTCAAATTTCATAAGGATATTCGACATTACAAACACAGACGGATCCAAATAAAGTGACTCGGAATAAAATTAATATCTGAAATATTAATATCCCTGTGTCAACCAGGGTTCCAAAGTTTTTTTCGCGAAAAGAGACTGAGTTGAAGGGCATAAAAAATGGCGGATCAGATCGAAGAGAAGGACTTTGGGGCCCGGGCCCTTCCGAGAACCTGAAGCCCGGGGAAAATTTACTGCCCCGGTAACTAATTTGGTATAGCTCCGGCCCGGCAAATGGAAAGGTCGTGGGTTCGGACCCCGCCTCGAGCAACCTAATTCTATTATTACTTCCTGTGGAAAATTAACACTAGAGGTCAAATCGACCAGGGTGGGTTTTAATGAAATATTCCCACTTTTCTTCACGGGTAGATACATATTTCTTTTCCCATGCTTCTTTGCAATGCGCTCTCTTCCTTATACCATTTCTCAAACTTCCTACTTCTTCGTATTCTATTTTAAATTCATATTTTCTTCCTCATTTTCCTAGTATTTAAATTTACTTGACCATAACTCCATCGTCAGCAAATACTTGTTCTATCCACTTAAATCTACATCTACACAATACCCTGCAAGCCACCATAAAGGTGTGTGGGAGGGGGTGAATTCACACCAAACGTGCATTACCATAACTACCTAAAAAAAAGTAAAAAGGATATTAATATAAATATTCTAGACTAAACTTCGCAATTTGAAAAAAGATAAAAATAGCAAAGCAAGCTTGCAAAAGTATGCTGTTAGTTGGGTTAGCTTAAAGTTGTTACCCCAACACGCAACTATCTATGCTATCCATTAAACGCAATTGTATTTATACCATTGGATATCTTTACAGCTATTCATATCTCTAATTGTACAAGGAAAGCAGGTCATTTTGAAATGGTCAGTTCGGTATTCAATTTCTCTAATTTTGTAATCATGGTCCAGTCTACCATAGTAAGTTGGGGTTCGCAAAATATTTTTAACGTCATAACTGATAATGTTATCTTGGATTTATTTAAGAGATTAAGTCTAAATTTCAACCTAGGGTTGATAATGATTCCCATTTTAATTCATGTAATAGACTGGTTACTCTAATACAGTTCTCATACCGTCCCTTTAAAAATCTTGCCGATCTTCGCTAAACACTATCCATTTCATTATTGAAACCTACTTCGTGAGGATCCACATACTGGCAGCGTATACCAAATGAGGTCTTTCAAGGGAAAAGAGGCTAATTTCTCGTACGTGATCGTCACTTAAAGTATGGTAACTCCAAGTTTACTCATAATCTTTCTTGGACTCCGTCATCTCCTTGGTTATTTTCTCTGCCAACTCACTTTCTACGCCCACAAACATCTTAACACATATTTTTAGTCCCACTGTTTTTTTTCAAACACTTTTACGTGATTTAGCTCGCAATTTCATGAATTATGGAAATATAATCAAAGATTATTATTGCTTGGGGTTTTAAAGTTCAAGCATCTTTAGATTGAGTTCTCCAACTTCATTTATCCCACTTAAAACACCTCTCACATATTATTTCTTTTTTCAAGTCAATAGTTTCTTCCGCTTATCGTTCCTTGTAAAATACTTTTACTCCTCCAGCCTCCTTCTCTTATTCCTTGTCTTCTGCGCTTAACTACGTTCGAAATTGCTCAAATACCAATTATATGGGTCGTTTACTCGGAACCGAAATCGCAATTTTGTACACGAAATCGTTAGATGAAAACGAAAAATGAATTTTTTTGAAAAAATTAATCTTCTAACCACACAACCATTCACTCATAAATCAAAAATTAAAAGAAGCAAATGGTGACGCCCACCGAAGAAGCTGCTTTGATATCATTGACGTTATTTTCCTCCCGTCCTTGATTGCTTTTAGGGAAAGGGAAGGGAGAGGAAGGGGGGTGACGGAATGCCTGCTCGACTACATCATTCGCAACCATTTCTATCGGCAGAGTCAGCTGTGTGCCCCCCAATGTGATAAGGCAAAGCAGCATCTCAGTTGTGGTTGGACGAAGTGTATGACGTAATAGGACGCATGCACGCTCACTTTTCCTAAAGGGTTAAAAACAACAGTTTTTCGCCGCTTATAACTCGAGAACTAATTGACAGATTGAAAAACAGAAAATACGGGTCATTTTATTTTAAAAAGTCTATCGAATTCGGCAATTAAAAAAATATGGTAAACGACCCCATTGTTCCGCCCAAATATTCCTACCACCTAAAGTCTCCTTCAGAATTTTCCTATATTCTTACACCTTCTCGAGAACTACACCTTTCTCTTTCTTCCAATCCAAAGCACTTCTTCCATCCGCATACCTCCGAACACACATTTCAAAAGCAGTCAGCAGCCTTTTTTCAACATATTCCCCTGTGGGTCCAAGTCACGGAACCGTATAACGCCACACACTAAATCAAAATCTTCAGCTCGGAATAAATAGCATTTGGCTCGATGCAGGGTGAAAGATCACATTAATAAAAAATATGGAAATAAACGTTATCGATGGCAGACCTAGATTGGCAATACGCTCCAGTATTTGTTACCATGATAAAAGCACTCTTTCCGCTTGTGATTCGGTTCCATATGGAACAGACGGAGAGTTGCTATCCTGTGCCATAGCATATAGGATTTGTCTTTGGGAAGGATATGGTGGTATCGAACACGGTCACGGTCAAAGGTACGATATAAGCTAACTCTCACATCTCACGTCATTCTTTTTCCCTGAAAACCAAATTATCAATTACGACCAAAAACAAACCTCCAAACATCGATCCACTGCCAAAAAGTCACCCATAAAATTTGGAAAGGAAAGGATAATTGCAAACTTCAACAATGATAAAGCAAACATCTCTTTTTAGGCAATCAGCACAAACCTGGGGATTTTGTTTGTAACCGTCGGAATCATCTCGAATACGTAACCAAGGAGTCACGTGGTATAAACACGAATGGTTTGCGAATTTAGTGTGTCAAAACCGCGGATTACAACCTCATTCATTGTTTACACTGATGATTTATCTCATCTGGGACTTCTATAGAAGAGACAGATGAGAAAAACTCGTCTGAAAACAACTAATTATATTGTAACGAGCGATTCAGACACACTTAATTTGCAAACCATTCGTGTTCGTACCACGCAACTCCTTGGTTACCTATTCGAGGTAATCCCGACGGTTTCAAACACACCCCCTTGGAATGGAGCAAGATTCCTAAATCGTCTTATCTACCTTCACACAAGGAATTGCCGACACGGTGCAAGATAGGGAAACCCACCGGTGAAGCATTAGGATGGGATGATCAATGAACACATCAGATTTCCAGCTAATGAGATTTTCATTTTTGGCAAATTGAAAAAATGTGAGTGAAAAATTATATGAGCATTCCGGCAGCAATTTCTTTTGCTATCGATGGAAACAGTAATTTTCCGAAAGCTAAATAAATGGTGACCCTCTTCATAACCAGGGATGGCCCTTCGTAAGACTGATATAGAGTAAATGAATATTATATTGATGCGTTGACTCAAAATTTAAGGTAATAATATCACAACACTGCAAAAGCGCTTCGGATTTCATTTGATAAGAAACGCCTCCACCACTTCGAGACAGGAGAAATAAACACGTGTTCCATTTCTCCTTAGCTACGACAATTCGTTACGAGGGCTGCAACTTCTAAGGTTATATAGGACCGTTTTTACTCAACCTTAAATCCAAGACGAATCGATCATATAGGCCAGGATGATGGGATTCGATCCCACTACTTCTGGCTTGTCGCAACAGCACGCTAATACAACTAGGCTCCTACGACAGGCGTTTAAAAACCGTCCACTTCCCTTTCTAGTGCAGTCTTTCTCGTCAAATAGAGGAAAACTCTCTCGAAAAGGAAGCATTCCCAACTTCAATTCCTTTTTTCTCTAGGGATTCCTGATGCGAATGGATATTAGGTCAAATAAGGTGAACGTGAATACGCCCATTTTCTTGACTACGACCCTAGAATGGAACGATAGATTCATCGTTTCAGAGAATGGTATACCAGCAAAGCTCAAATAATCCTGATTCGTTTAAAAAACGAACGAGAATCTAATCAAGCTCGACGGCGATAAAAATGGACAAAAACTGTGAATATAGGAAAAATGAGAGGTGAAAAATCAAAAGGCGCCAGGCTTCCTCCAAACTTGCTGTTGTTTTTTTCTGTTAGAAGGTAAAAATCACAGTGAAGAGAAGATAAAATTAGAGAGGTAGAGAGTAAGACAGAGGTTACAAAAAATTTCATTTTTTTCCGCGCACCATTTGGAGCAGTAACAGATTACAGCGAAGATAACAGGAAAAAAATTAGAAATGGAAATGTAGATTTTGATTCAGAAAAGTTTTGTTGTGGTATGTTGTGAGTTTTTAACAATCTCATGTTTTACCACGACTAATTACTGCTCGATTTGAGAAGGTTAAATTAATAAACTACAGTCGTTCTAAAATTTTCTTACTAATCACTAATTATTAAATAACTTCCTAGAGGCCAACAACGTAGTTACACTTGTCTTGTGAACGTATATTTAACATGTTACGCTAAAGTAGTAGCATTGTACTATGTAGAATGTAGGTCGTGATTTGAACATAGTTTCATGTAGGTAGCGCATGCACGGACTAGTATATCTGTAAGTCTACAGAATGGGATAGGATGTGTAAATTTACTTCTCTTTTATTTAAAATGCATGCCTGGTAATGATTCACCCCCTGCCACACACCCTTGCGGTGGCTTACAGGGTATTATATGGATATAATGTCGTGAATGGAGTATTGGGTCGTAAAAGTGACTAAAATTACGGCATTCAATCCCAGGGGAAGAGTTCGAATCCCGGCAGTGGCAGCGATTTTTTTATTAAGAAACCGATCCTAATAGAGACCATTTAAGTTCAATACTCAGCCCGTCGGAAAGGACGTTAAAACCGTGGACTCCTTGGCGCCATTTATTTAGAACACAACAAGGCTTGCGTAAGGTTTCTTTCCAACCCACTTGTTTCCACTCCCTCAAATTGCCAACCCTTCCAAAAATACACACCGTATCAATAATGGCACTAATTTCACCTTGTCGACGGTGGCGCACCTTCAGGGGGTGCGGGGGGCAAAGGGGCCCTGCACCCCCCTCCTTAGCTCTCTACAAAACCCAAAGTAATCTTTAATTGACAAGTCACAGTCACATGGTAGCAGAAATTGGAAAAATAAGAAAAAACTCGTTACATCATTTTACTGGAGTATAAATAGACCAAATATAAAAGAAAAGCTCTTTTATTTGTGCTATGACACACAATCAACTTAGAAAAACCTTAAAAGTTTATGAAAGTTTTTGTCTGCAAATCTGACATGGCTACTTATGGGATGCATGCATGTAATAATTAATTGGTAAGTTGAATCAGCAGGTAATAATTAATATGACCAACTATAACATTGAAAATGTACTGATTAAAGTAACATTTTGGTTACACTTGCAAAAGATCGGGCAGGGGGCGCCCGCCCCCCCCCCCTCCCCCCCCCCCCCCCATAAAATAATTTCTGAGTGGGTCACTGGATATCAAAAATCCCTACAAATGACAATAATATGACGTCGCAAATGTTGCTGGTCACCTTTCAGAATCGGAGCAATCCAGGAATCGAACCCAGGATCTCAAAGTGTACGGTCCGGCTTCCTGATCGTAGGCCGATTCCCCATCGGGTCAAACCTGTTTTTGCCTTTGCTGGAATACGGTACCGATCCAACTTTACAACCAACATTGCGAGAGTACTCAATGTTGGCGAGAAGGCTCCTCCTTCAATGCGCTATATATGTTCCTTTTTGCAACACATGAGCCAGTGACGTCACGCGGTGCCAACGAACCCATCGTCACACCATTACCACCTGCTACCCACCCCCTCTCTCCCACCCTCTCCTCACACGTCTCCGGAAAAAGTAAAAAAGGAAAAAAAAATAAAAACAAGGGGATAAAACTCTTGAGCCCGCATGGGTCTGGGTTGGGAGGGCGGAACACACTCAAACCTTAATCGCCTTTCCTTCCCCCAAACACCCGGGTTCCGTTTGGCCGTGTGTCCCTACTGTCTGCGCCAAAATCTTGTAGACTCGTGTTTAAACCTTAAGGAGGTTGATCCGAAAAGTGAAAGTCATGTCATTTTTTTAAATATTTTCAGCACTTATAGAATTAAAGTTCCTCTACCTAATAAAGTAAAGATAATTACACCAACCCATACACCTTTTACCACAAAATGCATTTGAAATTACATACGATCAACGGCGAGAATGGCCGTCACATGGGAATATAACGTTTAAAAATACCATAGTGTCATGTCATTTTTGCAAAAAACTGATATTGTATGCGTAATTTCACAAGAAATAAAATAACACGAAAAAAAAGGCATCAACCAACCGTATTTTTCGCTAAATCCACCAATTTCTGCGCTTATAGCAGACGAAATGCGTTAGTTGTCTTCAAGTGGCGCTCCTGTCGCTCTAGCCAAAATGCATGGTGTATAAATAATATCATTACTAATGAGATATTAAAGCATATTTCAGAAAAATATTATAACATAATGTTTGATAGTAATATTCTGGTGCTATACATTAGAAAATTCATTGAGTACATGAATTTATTTCTTTAAAGTAAATGCTGAAGTGACTCCATCGTCGAGCTGATTAAAATTATCTTTAAAAATAAATCCTTCGACTTTACATCGTATTTCTTGTGATACTTATGACTTTCAATTGCTTAGGTAATTTTCTTTGTGAAGTAAGGAACACTTAGCAGGCATATACTCGTACTTAAATTAATAAGATTCCTCCGACAACTTGACTCAAGCAGTCGCGAGCCAACATCCTTAATAACTCCGAAACCGTTCATCGAATTTTCACGTTATTTACATAATAATTTAGATAATTTTGTAGTTGACTGAATACATTGTTAGAATAATTTTTAAAAACAAATTTTGGACCTGTTTCTTACGTTAAGAGTAAAAAGTAGGCCCATTTTTTTTAGCGCTACGGCGCCAAGCGTCACTTTGACGTCTAATAACTTCCAAACAAACCATTTGACTAAAACAAATTTTTAATACAAGGTAAATTATATCTTTATATTACGTCTGCGAAGTTTCAAGGTTTTAACTTTAGTACTTATTGGTATGCTGTTCCATTTATAACCGCACTTTTTCTCTGCAACTATGCATCATGGCGCCACGAGACTAAAACTGTCATCTTCCTCTTTAAATTTCCAAAGGGAATCACATATTATCATTAAGCTGAAGTTATCACCTTATTTTACATCGAATTTTATGTCTCCTGAAAAAAAAGCCCAAGCCCACAGCAGGACACTCCGCCGGCAACGCTGCGCTTTTTCTGCGCTGCATTTTTTCAGGAAACATAAATATCTAAATTACTTATCTCCATCGTCTCAGGCGTCCCCAAACATATCGGCCACTTTGTGGAAGTTCATTTTATCGTAAATGAAAAGGAAAAACTTTGTTATATTCCAACAATTTATTCTCAGGTACAACTAGTTTCGACGCAGCGGCGTCATCTTCGGGTACCTGCGTCGAAACTAGTTGTAAGAGAATAAATTGTTGGAATGTAACAAAGTATTTTCTTTTCATTTACGATCTAAATTACTATGTAAATAAAGTGAAAATCCGATGAACGGTTTCGGAGTTATTTAGGTTTAAACTCGAGTCTACAAGATTTTGGAGCGGACAGTAAGTCCCACACGGAGACGGAGTGCTACTGCAAAAAGGCAAAGCCTTTCCCTTCTTTCCAGACGCCTCAGGCGTTGAGAGAAGAGGTTGAAAGTAAAATGAGAGAAGAATTGGTTGAGCAAAGAGATACTGAGGGCCACATTCAGAATCTAACCTGCAGTGTCACTTCCTCCACTTCATCATCATCATCATAATCATCACCATTGGTCAACAATCCTAGGATTGGGTGGACGCAGTTTTCCACTCGATTCTTCTATCGGCCAACCTTTTCATTGTGACGAAATTCTTCTCTTTCACATCCTTCACGACCTGTTCTCTATATCTCAATACGAGGCCTGCCTTTTCCAATTTTCCCGTTCACTTTTCCCTCGACGATAGTCTTCATCGGGCCATCGTGTCTCAAGATATGGCCGATTAAGTTGTCCCTTCTTCTTTTTAGAGTTGTCAGTAGACTTCTCTTTTCTCCCAGTCTTCTTAGGACTTCATTTGTCACTCGACCGATCCATTTCATCTTCTTCCTCTACTTACGCTCTAAAATCCCTACGACGGATCAAATTGGTGAACCGATACTACCTGCAAAGGTGGTATTACGTCTTTGCGGCATCTTCATAATACCCCGCTAGCCACCATAAAGGTGTGTGGCAGAGGGTGAATTCACACCAAACATATCATGCGTAAAAAAGGATTACGTAGTAGTTATATTCTAGTCTGAACTTCACAATTTGAAAAAGATCGAAATAATAAAGTAAGCATGCAATAACGCGACTAAGTTATTAGTTGGGTTAGCGTAAGATACTTATACCAACTTGCAACTACGATATCCATCGATATCCATCTATACACTCGTATTTACGCTATTGGACATATTTGGAGCTATATTCATATCCCATAATTGTACGAAAAAAGGACATTTTGAATCCGTCAGTTCAGCAATCGATTTCTCCAATTTTGTGATTATGGTCCAGTCTCCCGTAGTAAGTTGGGATTCGCAAAATATTTTTAACATCATCACTGAAAATATGGTCTTGGAATTTATTTAAGATTAAGTCTAAATTTCAACCAGCAATCTGACAATGATTCCCATTTTAATTCATTTAATAGACTGGTTACGCTAATAAGGTTATCATACCGGCCCTTTACAAACCTTGCCGATCTTCGCTGTACACGCTCTAGTTCATTATTTAGGCCTATTTCATATGGATGCCATGTACTGACATACAATGCTGTTGGTTGCGTAGGCTTATAGTCCTTATACTAACATGCAGCTACCTAGGCTATGCATTGATACACTCGTATTGGACATATTTACCGCTACTACTATAGTCTAGAACGATATTCTAATCTAAACTTAGCAATTTAAAAAAAATATTAAAATGGTAATGCAAAGGAACGAAGGTTTTACCCGGTAATTCAGTATTTTCTTCTGGCTTCATCTCTCTCTCTCTTTCGCTACACATAGGCAGCATAGCAATAGGATACGTAGGGGAAATATTTTAGAGTAGACTTTAGTTCATGATGCATGTATTGATCCCTTAAATGCTATAGATACTAACAATCTACATCTACATCTACATAATACCCTGCAAGCCACCACAAGGGTGTGTGGCAGGGGGTGGTTGCTCACCAAACATGCACTACATATCATGCATAAAAAAGGATTAGTATTAATATAGTAGTCAGAACTACACTATTTAAAAAAGATAGACATTGCAAAGCAAACATGCAGAAACATTCTGTTAGTAAGGTTAGCTTTAAGTACTCATACCAACATGCAGCTACCAATGCTATTCATTGCTACTCTCCGATAGGACATATTTACCGTTATTCGTATCTCTAATTGTGCGAGGGAAAAAGGACATTTTGAATCGGTCAGTTCGGCAATCAATTTCTCTAATTTTATGTTTATGGTCCAGTCTGCCAGAGTAAGTTGGGGTTCGTAAAATATTTTTAACATCATCACTGAAAATATTTCCTTGGAATTTGTTTAAGAGATTAAGTCTAAATTTCAACCTGCGATCTGACAATGATTCCCATTTCAATTCATTTAATAGACTGGTTACGCTAATATAATTATCGTATCGTCCCTTTACAAATCTTGCCGATCTTCGCTGCACACGTTCAAGTTCATTACTTAGACCGATTTCGTAGGGATCCCATACACTGGCAGCATATTCCAAATGAGGTCTAACAAGGGAAAAGTAAATCTAGTTGTATGAGACCCAATCTAGTTGCTTGTTTGCATGTCAATAGTGCATGCTTGGTGATATTCACCCCCTGCCACACACCCTCGCGGTGGCTTGCAGGGTATCGTGTGGATGTAGATGGATGTACAGCCAGCTTATTCCAAATGAGGTCTACAAGAGAAAGGAAGCTCTAATTTCTCGTACCTGATTGTCACATTTACCCATTACTCTTTTGATTTCCAGTTGCTTTAAGGGTCTACGGCTTTATGCCATATCCTAAAATTAATCCTAAAACAAACATAATTGCCCATATGGTGGGGTTCGAATCCACGACCTTCGGGTTGCCAGACCGGTGCGATACCTACCTAGGGGGTTATTTTGTAATCTCACTTTAGAGAGAATACGTCATACAATGTCACTTTTTCTTAGTTAAAATCCGCCACCCAGGAGGCGTGACCATCTTCGGATCTCAAGCGGTGAACTGCCGGTCATGTGCTGGTCTTTTAGACGATTCATCCGCTCTGATCCGTATCTTTCGACTCTTGATGCGTTTCATTATCTCCGCCTGCCATTAGTTCCCATCTCATCTTCATAAAGAACGTGAAATGGAGCCACTATAATTTCCACTTGAAGCTTGAGTTGGAAAAAAAGCAAGAGCGAGAATGATACAAACGATTCTTAATTGAATTTTTGGAATTTGCACAACTTGAAGAACTTCAGCACTTTCAACTGCAACATATTGGGCACTTGAAGGTATGCTTTGTTTGAAATGCTTATTTTATTATTAACTTGAATTATCTGTGCATACATTTTGTATCACTATTTCCCAAACAATGTTGCTGACAATTCACGAACCGTTCGTGAGCCGATCATTAAGAGAGCGAAACGGATCTCCCGCCTTCCCGCAAAGAGTCATTAAAAAGGTGAGATTACAAAATAACCCCCCTGGCTTGGGCGGGTGGCGTCAGCAATGGGGAATATGCATGAAATTTGTTTCTCGAAGATTAATGATGTACTTGATGCGAAATTTTTTCACAAATTTAAATATATAAGCTAATTTTTTCTACGCCCACCACAAAGATTATGAAATGAATTTAAAATGTTCCCGGAAATTGACGAAAGTCTAGTGACCTAAAACGCCTTCTGACGTCACTGCACGGTATAGGTTCCATATTGCTACGGAGATAGACATTTATTTTTAACAGAAAACGAGGTGAATATATTGTTTTTGAGGTTTTTAGCCGTTTCTCGAACGAAACGATTACTGAAAAAATACTCAAAAAAGGCACATTCCGACAATTTCCTTTGGTTGACTCCCTTATGGCGGCGTTCTTCTTAAAAAAAACCAGCGATTGCATAGGCGTAGTAGAAATTCTTGGGCACTAAACAGGCATTATATAATTAATGGACGATTTGCTCGTTACAATCCATACTACGTAAATGAAAATTCGAAATACAATCGTTTATTGCATTACACAAATGAGATAAATACATACGTTATCGCCAAGTATTTATTTAACAAATCCATGCATAAACAGATAAACAACGCCCATAGTGATACCGTGCCGTGACGTCATGCGATGACGTCGTGTTTTTAAGCTGCCGAAAAGGTACAATTTTCAAAGAGTAATATCTTTGTAAAACAACTTAATTCTTCAGCAAAATTTTCGGCAAGCACATTTCAGCTAATAAACTTCACATTCAAAGAGTTCTAAAAATAGTGCATGTTTCTCATTGTTTAACAATCGTGCGTACATTAGGAGCGTGTGAAATAAGCGCATTTTTCTCGCTTTTCGCAAATTATTTTTAGAGATTTTCAGAGTAGGATGGTGGGTAATCAAATCGTCTTATTGACCCAAAATACGAGGATTCGAATCCTTCCTGGGGCGTGGATTTGATGCATTTAGTCCTAGGACTGTTATTAGCACGTACGACAGATGTTAGTACGGTTTGACAACCTCGACAGTTGGGGAACAGTTCAAAAGTAAATCTCTCAAAACTTTTAGAAAGTCGACCTATGACGGATCCTTATTTAGCGTCGTAGTAAGGTGATGAAGTAATGCAACCTCATCCAGGGGGGTTATTTTGTAATCTCACTTTAGTGAGAATACGTCATAAAATATCACTTTTTCTTAGTTAAACTCCGCCACCCAGGAGGCGTGACCATCTTCGGATCTCAAGCGGTGAACTGCCGGTCATGTGCTGGTCTTTTAGACGATTCATCCGCTCTGATCCGTATCTTTCGACTCTTGATCCGTTTCATTATCTCCGCCTACCATTAGTTCCCATCTCATCTTCACAAAGAACGTGAAATGGAGCCACCATCGTTTCCACTTGAAGCTTGAGTTGGGAAAAACCCGAGAGCGAGAAAGATACAAACGATTTTAAATTGTGTTTTTGGAATTTGCACAAGGTGAAGAACTTCAGCACACCGAGATCGGCAACAGATAGCGCTAACAACAGAAGCTTCGACAATTCACGAACCGTTCGTGAGCCGATCATTAAGAGAGCGAAACGGATCTCCCGCCTTCCCGCAAAGAGTCATTAAAAAGGTGAGATTACAAAATAACCGAATCCAGAATTGCACTGCTCACAGCAATCGTCCTAATGACTCACTCTGCTAACTGAAATTGGCGATTTGAAGCTGCGTACAAAATTTTTAAGTTTTTCCGTCGCATTTTCTCATTCAAGTATAAGCGTAATTAAATGTTTTTCTGATTTTGAGTGTAAGTACCTTTTATTGTTAACATAAATTGTCCTTCTAACTGATGAGGTACAGGAATAAATGTCCTAAAGTACTCTCACTCTCATGGTGTTTTCAAGTCTGTTTCCGCACTAATAGGCGCTTCAGACCGGGAGGAAAGGTATAAGGATAGGGATGGAAGGGATAGGGATATGTGGTCTGAACCAATTGTCAGGATATCCCCTGTACTTATATAACTAGTTATATAACTTAATGGGGAATATGCACTTATTTTTATAACTCTTTGAATGATAATTTTTATTAACTAAAATTTACTTGGAGAAAATTTTGCTGAATTATTTGTGTTAAAAATATATTACCATTTAAAAACTGTACATTTTCGGAACCTCAAAAACACGACGTCGTATCATGATGCCACAGCATGGTACTACCAACACCATCTACATTAGATTACATAATCTAGGTGGTGTTGGTACTACTATGGGCGTTGTTTATTTGTTGTACGTGGTTAAGAGTTGTTTATTGAATACTAGGCGAAAATGTACGTATGTATCTCATTTGTTTAATGGAATAAACTAATTCATTTCAATTTTTTATTTAAGTAGTATATGGATCGTACCGAGTGAATCGTCCATAAATGATATAATACACGTAAAACGCCCTGTTAGTTTTCACTACATGAATCTCTGCTGCGACAAGGCAATCGCTGCTATTTTTTTAATGTCACCATAAGGTGGTTGATCGAAGGAAATTAGTCGGAATGTGCTTGATTAAAATCCCTTTTCAGTCATTATCTCGATCAAGGAACGGCTAATAACCTCAAAACAATATGTTATTATAAAATAAACGTCTGTTTTCGTAGCAAAATAGAATGTATACCGTGCAGTGACGTCAGAAGGCGTGTCAGGTCACGTGACTGTCGTCAATTTTCAGGGACATCATCACAGTATTCAATAATCTTTGTGGTTGGTACATTCAGAAAGTATATATTGGCTCATACATATAAATCTGTGAGAAATGTTCACATCAAATACGTCACCAATACACGAGAAAAATTTCTCGGATGTTCCCCATCATTAAAAAAAATTAATAATAACGGAGATATTGGTTTTAGATTGGGTTATTAAGGGGTAGGCGACCGACAGCTGAGGTCATTTACGCCATATAGGATATGTGGGTGATTGAGTAATGGTAGGAGTTTTCAGGGAACGGAGGAAGGGTGGAGAGAAACCCTTTCGGCATCGGCATTAGCCTACTCTTAACGAAAGGCGCCAAGGGGACCACGGCTTAACGTTCCATCCGACGGACGGAGTACTGAATTTAAAATTCCCTCCACTAGGCACTCACGTGGGGACCGGTTTTCCACTGAAACGGGGATAATTATAAGCTCTGATATTTTAAGACAATTTTCTTCGCAAAAATTACCGGATATTCACTCAATTCCGTGCTTCTACAAGGGCTTGAAAAGCGTCGGTCTGACAATCCCAAATGTCGCGTGTTCATCTCCAGTCTAGGGTCTTGTGTTTGTTATAGGATTAAGTTTCGATCAAAACAAATCTACAAGGGGTGATTTTTGCTTGGGCATTTGGAGCGACTTAAAACAGAATTTACCTGGCGATAATCCTTTTCGGAAGTAATGAATCGGAATAGAGGTTGTTTACCTCTCGATGTTCCTCGCGCGCACCCGCTGATAATATACACCTAAGCATGCAGGTAGCCGGGACGCTGTATTCTGCGATTATCGTGGTTCGCGAATTTCCGGCTTTGCCGTAAGTGAGGGCAGAAAAAAAATGAAAGCGAACGGTTCATCTACATCTAGGCAACACCCTGCAGGGCACCGCTAAGGGGTGGTGAACCATCACCAGGAATCTATTTGAAATCAACGGAGAATCAAATTTACATTCTCTATCATGCAGAAATTGAAAAATACTACCTCTACATCTACGTAATACCCAGCGAGCCACCGCTAGGGTGTGTGGCAGGGGTACATGCATGTCTTGCATGCGATAGAAGCTATTCTGAGGCAATAGGGAACCCTACGAAATCGGTCTAAATAACGAACTTGAACGTGTGCAGCGAAGATCGGCAAGATTTGTAAAGGGACGGTATGATAACCTTATTAGCGTAACCAGTCTATTAAATGAATTAAATTGGGAATCATTGTCAGATCGCAGGTTGAAATTTAGACTTAATCTCTTAAACAAATTCCAAGGCCATATTTTCAGTGATTATGTTAAAGATATTTTGCGGACCCCAACTTACTATGGTAGACTGGAACATAATCACAAAATTAGAGAAATTGATTGCCGAACTGACAGATTCAAAATGTCCTTTTTTCCTCGTACTATTAGGGATATGAATAACGGTGAATATATCCAGTACGAGTGTAGCAATGGATAACATTGGTAGCTGCATGTTGGTATACGGACTTAAAGCTAACCCAACTAACGGCATGTTTTTGCATGTATGCTTTGCTATTTTTATCTTTTTTTAAATAGCGTAGTTTTGAACAGTACCTATACAAGTACTAATCCTTTTTTATGCATGATATGTAGTGCATGTTTGGTGAGAGTTCACCTCCTGCCACACACCTTGCTTGGTGGCTTGCAGGGTATTATGCAAATGTAGATGAATATGCTATCACTTAAACAAAAAGTTAGATACACAGGCAGACGCGTGAAATTAAATTGAAACACTCAAAAGCAGAAGTTGTCAGAAGTCAAGGCTCTTGAGAAATTCAGTCATTCACACGTTTATGACTTCTTCAGTTCTTACAATTGTCTCCACAAAGAAACGGAATAACATTTGAATGGTAAAGAGTTCGTGGGGTGTCGTTGTGGCCTAGTGTGTAGAGCGCTGGGCTATAGGCCGAAGGTACCGAATTCAACTCCGGGTGAGTTCTCACTGAACACCTCCGTCTAAAAATCCTCGCAATGCGATTTTCTATTTGTTTACCCTCAGAACCTCGTGGTGAATTGCAGCTGGCCCAGGGAAAGAACTGGAACTGACATTGAATATGTGAACCTTACATGCAAATGGCTCAGTACGGGGTGAGCTTTTACCTACCGAACTCAACCTTATGGTGTAACACTGTGTGAGGAACTGAAGACATTTATCTGGATAAATATTCATTACTTTATATTTATAAATGTGTTCTTGAGTTAGTACCAAATAATAATCACGAATGAAGAAGTAACTTGGTTACCTTCCACTGGTTTAGCGTCTTGGTACATTATGATTCGATACATGTAACGGTGTCACCATCAGGTAATGAGGTACACAGATCAGATGACACCGACGTGTCGAAACATGTTGTACCAAGGCAATTAATCATTGGAAGTAAACTATGCATTTTCTTTTTCATTTGTGAAAATCAACTTCCACATAGTAGAGCCCGAAACCATGGAGCCTAATAATAATATTAAAAATGATCATATTTTTTTTAAATCTCTACAGATTACTATTCTAAATTAAAATCTACTGTACCAATTCTAGTTTTCCCCTAGTGTCTAAGTTGTAATCTCAGTCCCTGATTACTCGCGGGAAAATGAATTCTTGAACTTCTCTGTCGTACTATCTTTCTAATTTTATCTCCACAATCTAGCCTGCCTATAGTATGATGGTATTTTTGATACATTTATGTATCAAAAATACCGTGGCATGACATGTTGGTATAGACTTCAAGCTAACCCAACTAACAGCATGTTTCAACATGCTTGCTTTGCTATTTTTATCTTTTTTTAAATTGAGAAGTACTGACTAGTATATTGATATTATATACAAGATGTAAAAGTCAAGTCGCTTCCAGAAATGTTGTGGGTTATAACGGCTTAATTAAGCGAACGCACGCACACGCAATCAGCCCGGCCAATAATTACCCTAACCGGGATTCGAGCCGTTGACCACTTAAGTGAGTTTTGAAGGGCTTTACTCTCTCTCCTCCCACGGACATCAGAGTTTGACGAAACCCTAAAGATAGGAGCAACAAACTATATCAGCTAACTTCCGGCACCCAGAAAAATTGGCGAAGGCGGTGACCGATTATAATTTTTCGACAGAATTTCTCCAACTTTCCACCTATCTTAAACACACCAGGTGTGTTTTAAAATTATAAGGGCATTAGTCCATAACCATTATTTTCGAATATAATCTGTCAAGCAGATTCGTCGAAACACTTGAAAATTAAAATAGGTAGGTACCCTGAATATTCAACTCCTCACTTTTCATCTAGGAAGGAAGAGAAGAAAATGGGTTTTTGACTGCCTGAAATATTAATAAATTGAAAATCTATAATTTGGGGGTACATAATATGTACCTTTCCCATATATTATATGGGCATGGAGGATGGGACTGTCCATACACATATAAACTCTGATGCAACATTGAAAAGTCAATGATAAATTACATGCAATTGCATTTCCATTCTTACCTTTCTTCAAATATCCTTTTTGCATTACTTTTTTCCATGATAAAAGCACTTCATCATTTCTCCATATGTTTAAGGCCGAGAGAAATCAATATTTTAGCCTTCTTACCATATGGGTCTTCACGGTGGGCCATGAGCCCATGAATTGCCCTGTTCTATGCTCTCTGAGGGTCATCAAGAGCATTACGGACCTCACCAAGAGACTGAATGAAGTAGCCACGACCGAGAATGGGTCATAGATCAAGAAGCAAAGACTGTGATGGGGGCCGCGTAACCCTCGATACCAACAGGTCAAATAATATATTTTGGACCTTAATCAAGTCACTATAATAGCATGTATAGATGAATTCAATAATGTACCTCTCATGACATGATATCCTAGCATATTTAATGGCAGAAAATTGATTCCAACCGACTTCGAAGCATAATTTGGCATAACTGTTTTTCTGAAGGAATACAATTGAGAGAATTTGAGACGAGAACGATGGCAATACTCCTTCTTTTTCCTTCAATATGTATTTAGCCCCCTACCCTGCCTGAATCTTACAACAGGCATGATACATTTGACAACACGTGTTCTCTAATTCTTTGGGTGCATCATCATTCTCTCGACGATTTCGACTTTCTCTGATAAAATGAAGTCACCTCAATTTCAAAAAATGCCTATCTACGTTATATACGACTCCTCTATCAAAAAGATAAATTTACGTCGCATACCTAGGGACGGAATACATTTCCGCCTTAGTTTTCGACCTAACGCTTTTACAGATGATTTGAAGCGTCCACACTCAACTCTCGACATGCCTTTTAGAAAAAAATGCAAATAAAAACGTATTCCACGCTTACGCTGATATAATGTTATGTTATGCAACTAGTTTGTACCAAACATATGTTCGTTCCCGATTCAACAGGACGCACAAGAGTAGAATATGTGAGTTGTTCACTGCTACAGCTGCTAAGGTTATATAGGATGAATTTACCGTACTTAATAGTGAGCTTAATTTTAAGAAAACACGGAATCGTTGCCCGTGACGGGATTCGAACCCGCGTCTCATTGGGTTGCCAGGCCGGCGCTTGTGACCTGACAACCTCGACGGTGGGGGACGTAGTTGAGTTCGCTTCTTTTTTTTTACCGCCTCGCTAATCAGCTGATTCGTCGCTGCGGTGTACGGGATGATTACACCGAGCGGTCGAAAACAGTTCAGCGACGACAATATGGAACGAATCAAAAGTAAACAAAAGAGGGTGGGAACATGCGCACCGTCCGGGAAGTCCTCCGGCATTGGCCATCTAGGAGAAGCCGCCGATGACAGTGCGACGAGGGCCAGCAGGGTCAGCGGCAGCAGGAGCCACGAGGCGCCGGCGCCTCGTCTCCGCGGGGCCGCGGCGGAAGAAGCCGCCTCCCCGACCGGTGTCCCGTCCGTAAGCGCCGACCTCCTCATTCTTCTGCCATCTCACACGAGGCAATCGATAAGACTGGAACCACCAGCTCACAGACACACTCACTCACTCACACACTGTCTCTCTCTCTCTCTCTATACTCTGGCCTAAACCCCACCCCCTCTTTCGCGGAAGGGAGGGAGGGAGGGGAAGTTTGAACCTGTGGGGGTGGAGAAGAGCGGGGGTAGAAGGGGGAGGGAGAAAGAGAGAGAGTAACGCGACAAACGTGCGAAGCAAGAGAGTTTGAAATGTTTCAACAATGCGTGCCGCGCGCGCGTCTCGTGGATAAGGCCTAAAAACAAGTCAAACGGAGCAGAGTCAAAAGGGACAGGTTGGTGTATTTCCTTTCTTCGACTCTTATGGGTGATTTGCAGGAGAAAAAAAAGTCTCCGAGACAGGGAAAGGGTTTTTTTTCCCCTCCCAGGGCCTTGGTGGCGTGGCACCTTAACGGGGAGGCGGAGCCGTCCTCTTGTGCAGCCTGTGGTGTCGCGAACAACAACCGAAAGAAGACTGGACTGGAAGGAAGTCGAGCGATAGCGCGGCGCGCCAGTTGTCGCATTCCCGCGGAGGGGGTTGGCCGGGGAGGGGAGGGGAGGGAGGGTAGGGGTTTTTGCGGCGGCGCACAAAGATGGGTTCGCGAGCGCGACGGTGGCGCCGCCTGCCGCTCAGCGGGAACACCAAACGGGCGGGGAACGACGACAAGTGGTTGAGCGCACTTGAATATGATGAGGGGAGAACAGAACACTCCTTACCATCCCAGGGAAACATTTTTTTTATTACACCGACGGATGTAAAAAAAATGAGGGTGTGTAACCATCCTACACTGGCGACACTACAATAAACTCGTATCTCTTATCACGTTACATCAGCGTGGTCCTCATTTAGAATATGCCACTTGAATATGGAATCCGTACGAGGAAGATATGATAAAGGAATTAGAGCGTCTACAAAGGAGATCAGCTAGATTTGTTAAAGGCCGTTATGATAATTGCATTAGCGTTACGAGTTTAATAAAAAAACTAGGATGGGAATTACTATCAGAACGCAGGTTAAATTTAGGTTTAAGAAAATTCGAAACTAATTTGCTTACAGATGACGTTAGATATATATTAAGAACCCCTGCGTATTATCCTAGATTTGATCAGATTAACAAGATTATAGACATAGATCGTCGTACCGATAGATTTAAAATGTCATTTTTCCCGCGTACCATAAGAGAGCACAATAGTCAGCATAACAAAGGGGTAGGTAGGTAAAGTATTGTTAGAATAGTCTGTAGTGCGCGATCCGAAGCCTCCTGTGTCCATTCGCGAGTGCATGATGCACATATTAACAACCAATAATCCTTTCTTCTCATGTAGATACTAACCATCTAGATGCATGTGACCTTATTAGTCTAGCATGTCTCCATGTAGTATAGCCTAGCTGCAAGTTTGTATGTCAATAGTGCATGCTTGGTGATCTCCACCCCCTGGCACACACCCTCGTGGTGGCTCGTAGGGTATTACGTGGATGTCAACATATGTGACATATGACTCATCATACTTCATCATGAGTTAACCACAAGGCTTGTGACATACGACACTCTGACCCTATGACGGCTGGCAGGGTAAAATATAGGTATATTTTTAGTTTCTACTTTATCTACTTTCTACTAATTTATCTACTTTCCGCCCGTTTTCAACTCTTGCAATAATAGGTACGTGACTCACATTGATTGATGCATAGTTTCTTACCGGTTAGTTTAAGTTTAGCTGAAGTACCCCCACATTTCTTAACATTTCAATCATTCAACGCTATTACTCTCTTGAGACAGGCGTGTTTCCTACCCCTCTTCAAACCATCCCAACTACCTCCCCTATTCCTCCCTCTTTCTCGCTAGACCGGAATTTTTATCTTCTACAACGGTGAAATACCTATCTGTATCTCATTTGTGCTTAGGGCATCAAGGGAAAGAGGCATCACAGAAATTTGAATTTAAAAACTTATGAGCTATACATATAATTGAACTGAATGTATGCAAAATTACAAATTGTTTTCCATCTGTCAGTACATTTTGTTTAATTTTGTAATATTACATTTTATTTTATGGTTGAGTATTTTGAAGTATATCTACTTATAGAATTATATAGAGATATTTTACTTTCCTTGGACGTCTTCGTTCACTAAGAACATACAAAAATACATAAATGTTTTAGCTCCTAACGCATACATTCATTTTCAAAGCGGTTACATTTTGATCAAGAGAAATAAAACAGCTCGTTCTGCAAATTTTTGCATATATTTTAAATAAAAACCTTCTTGCTTGAATAGATGCCGAAAAAATCTTTTTTAAAAGTAAGATATTCCACAGAGAAAAAAATCATTCACCTTGACCGGGATTCGTACCCGGACACCCTGATTTCCGGCCAAGTGCTCTCAGGTGAAAAATCAGGGGGTCCGGGTTCGAGTCCCGGTCAAGGTGATTAATTTTTTTTCTCTGTGGAATATCTTGCCATTGTGCAGTTTCAGCGGGTAACGCCGCTAAAGTTTTCGCGGCCAGTTCGCGGTCTTTGAATTTTTTTAAAGTAAATATTGAACTGGATTCCTTAATGTCGGCGGAAATATTATTCCACAACCCCTGGCCCCAGCAACACATATTTTGATACATAGTAGTCCTATGTAGTGGATCAATTGCAAAATCAGGAGCCATTCGGGTGGTAACATTGGCTTTGCTTTGAATATCCAGGTAGCTGATTTTGAAAAAGATAATAAATGAACCACGGAAGTATTTCCTTCTAGGTTTGGTTTTCAGCAATGTAAGCTTGGTAAAATAACGGCTAATGTGATCATCTTTCTTTTAATTAAAGATAAACCTTATACATATATAAGGGGGAGCCAGAATATTTTAAGTACTAAGGACTTTTAATGGTCTTAATTCGGCCCTGCCCACAATGTTCAACACTTCATGAGTCAGATAAAATATGCTAAGAACCCTAACTTGTCATGGAATGCTAGAGATGAGCATACATAAAGTTAAAAAAGCATTAATTAATAGGCGGACACGATAAAGATGCCCTTTTTATCGTCAACAATAAGGGAAGTTGCCAGAGAGACAGGAAATTAGTTAACAATAAAAGTTGTCCACTGCCGAGAACTGTCTCATGCGTTGGCTGAGTAGCGCAGGTGTGTCGCGGACGTGACGTCATCGAGTAAGATATTACATACATCTCTCCCCAAAGATTCTTATAGGATTATATACCCCCTCATAATTTTGTTTTACTTAAACCAACATTTATCGGAAAAATTTAAATACTCCAGGGGGGGTGTGCTTGAATCGCTTGGGATTGATTCCGGTACGTAACTAAGGACTCACTCGTATGTTTTTACATTGTGTTCGGGATTATTCCGTACCGGAATCAATCTCGAACGATTCAAGCACACCCCCACAGGACCAGGTACGTTGCCAGAAATTTCCTTTAGGAGGGATGGGGGGCGGGGGAGGGGTAAGTCTAGTGTAGCGTAACTTGAAATAAATCAGCTTTCGGTGCCGTTATGTTACAAATCTCTTCCCTTAATTTTCAGTGCTTGGTATTTACTTTTACAGTGCCCATTCCTATCTCTTCTCACTGGTAAAGTTCACAGATTACTTTGTTATGAAGCAGTTCATTTGACCGGCTCCAGAACAGACGTTCAACGCATACATGCATATCAGATTGAAAAGAACGATTATTTACCACACAGATGAATCAAACTAGTGATCACGTTTCAAGACACTTCAACGCTTTAATTATACCCAGTGTATTCCAGCTAATGATGCCCAGTTAAAATCAGAACAACAAAATTATAGGGTCAAAATTTCGGGGGGCTGAAGCCCCAGAACCCCCCCCCCCCTGGCTACGTGCCTGTCCAGGACAAAATCAGCAGAATGCGAACGATTTTTTTCAAATGCGGATAAAAAGTTACTGAGAGGGAATTCACGAAATGGGAATTTATAGATACTCGATTTTTTTATTTTTAAATCGTGATTTCATTTTGATTCTTATCTCATTCCCCGTGACTGTTCTACAAGAACAGGTAATTCCTAGATTGTATAACGTTTCGCCATTCCTATTGCCACATTTGTCATATATCCTATCCTCCCCACCACCATCATCTGTCATTTTCATCCATCTCCTACCAAGTTCAGCACTTCTTCGTTTGTCTCCCTAATCACCCGAATTACCTAAAACTTTCTACACACCCTCATATATAAAGAGCCAATAATTTCCGTCTATCTTCGATTAAAAATACCATGTTTCTGAACCTAATATGCATATACGGCGCCCTGCGTTATACTAAAGTCAAATAACTAATTCTTCACGAGTCAATTCAAGATACAACCTCGTAATTCCTTAAGGAGGTTGGCTCGCGACTGCTTGAGTCAAGTTGACTAAGGAATCTTATTAATTTAAGTACGAGTATATGCCTGCTAAGTGATCCTTACTTCACAAAGAAAATTACCTAAGGTATTGAAAGTCATAAGTATCACAAGAAATACGATGGAAAGTCGAAGGATTTATTTTTTATGATAATTTTAATCAGCTCGTAAATGGAGTCAATTTAGCATTTACTTTTTGAAATAAATTCATGTACTCGATGTATTTACTAATGTATAGCACCAGAATATTACTATCAAACGTTATGTTATAATATTTTTCTGAATTATTCTTTAATATCTCATTAGTGATATTATTCATACGCCATGCATTTTGGCTAGAGCGACAGCAGCGCCACTTGAAGAGACCTAACGCATTTCGTCTGCTATAAGCGCAGAAATTGGTGGATTTAGCGAAAAATACGGTGGGTTGATGCCTTTATTTTCATGCCATTTTATTTCTTGTGAAATTACGCATAAAATGTCAGTTTTTTGCAAAAATGACATGACTCTGTGGTATTTTTAAACGTTATATTCCCATGTGACGGCCATTCTCGCCGTTAATCGTATGTAATTTCAAATGCAATTTGTGGAAAAAGGAGTATGGGTTGGTGTATTATCTTTACTTTATTAGATAGAGGAACTTTAGTTCTATAAGTGCTGAAAATATAAAAAAAATGACATGACTTTCACTTTTCGGATCAAATTCCTTAAGCGATAGAACGGATGTCACATTTCTTTGCAAAAGTCGTGGGGTTGCAGTTTTTGGTCCTTTTAGGAAGAATGTCAAATACTTTCCGAATTAATCCATCATCTCTCTTGCATGGGTTGCTTAATTCAGTAAAACAACAAAGTACCAAAATGATGTTCACAAAAATTTTGTGGTGCAACAAAAGGGTTACGAAACAAAGGGTGACAGAGTTGCATGTATTCCGCCCACGTAGTAATGAATACGCAGATGCCCATGGAAACCAGGCGTTAAACAAAAAAAAAACAAATGCTCTCCTCTCCTATGAGCAGTCACGATGTACTGCCGATCGAAATAAGGTTATACACGTATAATTCACAACAAAAATTATTAATGACAAAAGCAAGTAATTTAGGCTTCAAGAAACTTTAGAGAAATCTTAATAAAACCAATGTAAGAAAATATTTGTTATAATCATACAAATATATAAAAATGTAGTGGTGTCTGTCTGTCTGTTCTACGTTTTTTACATTTTTTTGCCGATGAGGTGGGTGCTCCCATTGCCAAAAACCCGAACCTCATTGTCAACTCTCTTTTTCTTCTAGATTGAGAGTTTCTGAATAATATTCTAATTTTTGTAAATGCCCAGGTATGAGTCCAGGCAGTAATTATATATTTACATTGGTTTAAATTATATGTATCGTTCCGATACTGACTTGGAGTCATAGCTAACTCCATAACACAGTTTGTTTTCGTCCCTCCATGAAAATTGTTTAAATTTCTTTATTTATTATATTTCTCCCTCACTTAGAATTTCAACGGGCACCTTCAGCTAGTATGCTCATAAAATCTTTATCAATACAATATATTTCAGATCCTAAGCTAAGTTAATATTTATAACAAGACAAAATTGAATTACACTCTTTCAATTGCACTTGCAATACACGAATGAAGATGGTTTTGTCTGTAAGATCGACTCATTCGGTAAGTTTTGAATTTTGTATCTGAGAGGACTTGAAATTTTAAAACTATCCATATGTCATGTAAACATTCTCCTCTCGGTCACTATGACACCGAGATAATGGCCACCAAACATCGCAGCACTTATCAATGGCTACTCTGATAAAGGCACCATGTCTCGTCAAAGCATGATCAACTGCAAGACGAAACAAAAATATTTCATTTACGTGTTAGACTCAGTGAAGTCCAAGCACCAAGTTGCGGCAAATTTTCAGCGTACATAAAAAAAATAAAATAAAAATTTGAAGAGACAATACTGTGATCAAAAAAACACTTTCGAAAGAAGAAAAAGACAATCTGCCGTTCCAACAACTTCTGGGACAGGCTTGCAAAGGAAGCCATTGAGATCCGGATAAAGAAAAATAATTTTAATCGAGACACGGGTTATAAACTTAGCAATTCGTGGAATCCCATTTAAAAATAAATAAAAAACGATAGAACTCCTCCTTTTTATCCAAATTTCAAAGATCGTTCCGGCCAATCAGGAGTAACCCGATTGTTGCAACCGTTTATAGATAGGTACGTCTCAACGGTTTTAATTAACTCACTCACCCTGAAGACGATGGACGAGTCGTCCGTGGAAACGTTGGTGTCATATTAACATTTATATATAAATATTTATAAAACCGGGTTGAATATTTATATAAATATTTAACCCGGTGGAAATCCCGAGAAGACTTCACCAAAATAATTCGACGGGAAAGAATTAAATCATAAGAAAAATACACCAACGAAAGCGTTTTAAAAGTATAAAGTAGTTTAAACGCTGTCTTTCGTCTCGTCATTGGTGTACACATTTTCGTCTCCCTTCGGTTCAATAATCGATTTCTGCCAATCATTCAAGCGTACACAGGTGATGAAAGACGGGTTGCAAAACCCTTGCACATGCCCGCATAACACAAGCACATCATGGGGACCGCTGTGGATAGGGAAACTTGAAAAAAAATACGTAAATTTCAAAAATTGGAGTATCACATTCGCCCTTCCAATCTTCGGAGCGGAAGAGACAGAAAAAATCGAGAACCAGCGGAACGATTTGCGATATGAATATCGAATCTTGCGAAACTCCGGAGCGTCGCGGTGGAAAGCGGAAGTGACGACACGATGGATTTCATCGCCGGGGAACACTCTAGGACGGAGAGTTACAGATTTTACGAACTTCGTGAAACCCTGCAAGCCACCTTGAAAAAGTGCGGTGCCTATTATCACTACCAAACATTGAATAACTACAAGTAACTAAGTGCTCAAGACACTAAACAAAATCATACTTAACTAAGTGATCATCAACAGTCAGCAATCTTGAGATTAGTTTTACGCAGCTCTCCATTTCATTCTCCTATCAGCTAATTTATCTATATTTACGCATTTCCTCTGATTCACATCCTTCATCACCATCACTTGTTCTATACATCTCTTACGAAGCCTTCCTCTGCCGTTCTTCCAATCCACTTGTCCTAGTCAACGATTGTCATCATCAGGCCATCATGTATCATGATGTGGCCGATTAAGTTGTATCGTATTCTTCTCAGGGTTTTTAGAAGGCTTCTCTTTCCTCCCACTCTTCTTAGGACTCCGTTGTTACTTACTCGGTTGATCCTATTAATCTTCATCATTTTTCAGAAGCACCACATTTCAAATGCTTCCAGCTTTGACTTCTCTACTACTGGGGACGTAGGAGAAAAGGTATCAACACTGCTGTTTCCACACATACGTTTAATTGGCACGTCCATGTTTTCATAGCAAGGCTACTTCATCATCATCTCATGATGATGTAGCCTTGCTACGAAACCATGGTCGTGCCAAATAAACATACCTATAAGTGGGAACAGCAGTGTTGATACCTTATCTCCTACTATGAATAACATCCACAAAGTTTTGCCTGAGACTGTGTCGTTTCTCTACTGCTGTTATCGTCCATGCCTCACTGCCTTGAAACACAAAGAAACATGTTCCAGATTTCTGTTTTAATTAAAAGTTTCCTTACTTCTGCGTTTGTATTCCCAGCTGTAAGTAGAGTTTTCTCATAGTAAAGGGCCCTCTTCACCTGGTCTGTTGTACTTGGTTCGTCAATCGCTGGTCACTCGGCTTTCCAGATAACAGTAGATACTCAATCAGTGTAACGGTGAACTAAGTGACACGCCCCTTTTTTGTAAAGGGAGAGAATTTCAATGAGTTAGTATGAAGAGAAAAAAATAAACTCTTGTCCCTACACTTCAACAATTTAAGTGACAATCCACGGGGAGAAGAATTTGGGGCAGATTGTCATCCAGGTGACCAAAACACCAGTATAGGAGTTCATTCTTCCTCTTGTAAGAGGCTCCAACGCAGAAGATAACGGTAAGTAAGCTGGCGGCATGTGGGGCGAAAAATTATGTTTTTGTAACTAATCCATTGAGAGGATCTAAGAGATTTAGAGGAGTACAAGATATATAGAACAAGTGAAGAAGGATATGATACAGAATAAATACTTAAATCGATCAAGAAATGCGTCAAATTAATCTTAGGATTGTTTACCCATGAAGAAGATAACTGTCATTTTCATGTACTTGGATCTTTGAATTTATCTTACTTTTGAAAATTCTCTCTAGGCCATTATTTATCCAAATTGATATGGTGTGTACTATATATTTAAAATTATTAGATTACATGCGTATGTACCGTGCAGGTAAAATAAAATGGTTACAAACTTCGATATTGTGTACGTTGGTTCATCTTCCTGCGGTAGCTTGCGTCGAAAGTGCAAATGCAAAAACGAAGGAAACCTCTATTAACAAAACCGTAACTATGTACATAGCCAAATAATTGAGAATTACAAGAAATGCTAATTCGTAACAAGGGCAGATCCTTACGACACATTCAATGTATCTTAAATACATATGCATTCGGAAAGGAAGGGCCGAAGGCATTTTCTACGTGTCTAACAATAAGTGAGTACAGAGCGATAAAAATTAACAGTGATATTACTGATCGTAGGTAGTTAAAGGTAGTGTCATAAAAATGTACACAAGGTCGGTACATCCTGCTAAATGATCATAAAATACGAAGTAATGAAATACTTACTATCCTAACATCCCAAAATATAAGAAATTGCTCTTTGCCTACTACATCTTCATTAGTCATCAGTCCTCAGATTGGTTAAGCGCAGCTCTCTACTGAGTCCTATTGGCTAACCTCTTCATATTAACGTATTTCTTCTCTTTCACATCCTTCATCACTTGTCCTACATATCTCATGCAAGGCTTTTCTTTGTCGTTCTTCTTGTTCACTTGTCCTCCAACGATTGTCTTCATCACACCATCATGTATCATGATGTGGCCAATTAAATTGTCTTCTTAGTTTATTCATAAAAATTTTCTTTTCTTCCAACTTTCTTAGGAATTGCTCGTTACTTACTCGGTCGATCCATTTAATCTTCATCGTTATTCTGTAACACAACCTTTCGAATGCTTCCACCTAAGACGTCTCTGGTGTTATCACCTACATCCCAACTAAATCTCAAAAATTCGAAAATTATACGGCTCTCAAAAACTGGAAAGGCTGAAGTCATGATAAAGGTTAGTAGATGTCCTAGGGCTGGTGTAAAAGTTCAACCATTATAACTGACTGTATAGTACTGACCTCCAATTCCAGGTTCCCAAACCAGAAATAAAATCATCTACATCTACATAATACCCTGCAAGCCACCATAAAGGTGTGTGGCAGGGGGTGAACTCTCACCAAACATGCACTACATATCTAGCATAAAATTTGTAATTAAAAATTAAAATAGCAAAGCATACATGCAAAAACATGCTATTAGTTGGGTTAGCTTTAAGTCCTTATACCAACATGCAGCTACCAATATTATCCATTGCTACACTCTTACTGGATACATTTACCGTTATTCATATCTCTAATAGTACGAGGAAAAAGGACATTTTGAATCTGTCAGTTCGGCAATCTATTTCTCTAATTTTGTGATTATGGTCCAGTCTACCATAGTAAGTTGGGGTCCGCAAAATATTTTTAACATCATCACTGAAAGTATGGTCTTGGAATTTATTTAAGAGATTAAGTCTAAATTTCAACCTGCGATCTGACAATGATTCCCATTTTGATTTATTTAATACAATGGTTACGCTAATAAGGTTATCGTACCGTCCCTTTACAAATCTTGCCGATCTTCGCTGGACACGTTCGAGTTCGTTATTTAGACCGAGGACCCATGCGCCCTCTCCTAGCAGCGCAGAAAAGCAAGATATTCCACAGAGAAAAAAATCGTTCGCCTTGACCGGGACTCGAACCCGGACCCGCTTACTTCCGGCCAGGTGCTCTACCAGTTCAGCTACCTCCTCTTACTCTGTGGAAAAGAGGAACGGAGAAAGAGGACGTCTTGGTAGTTGGTAGCTAGCTTGGTAGCTACCGTGCAATTTCAGCAGGTAACTCCTTGAAAGTTTTCGGGGCTAGTTCGCAAGCACTGAATTCTTGAAAGCTTTGAAAAACATGGCAGAACGTTTTCACTGTCTACTCTTCTTCAGCGCTGTGTGTAGAGCACTTCCAGTTAAGAACTACGTCAGTTGGATGAGACGTTTAAATGTTGAACCCGTTGGCGACTTTCGCTGAGAGCATATAATGCAGATCGTTGAGGAATGGAAGACGAAAAAATACGTCATCCGTTTTGAGGAAGGTTTTTCAAGAAAAACAACACAAAACTAAACTTGAAGAAAGAAACTATATTGCACGACGAGAAAACAAATCAGCAACTGCAATTATTTAGAACAAAATCAATAAAAACTTTGTTAATTTCTCGAAATTTCTCACTTCCTTATAGTTCACGCGTGATTGTATCGAGTAAATCTGGGCCCATAACCTTTTGAGGAAGGTTTTTTTAAGAAATAAAACACAAAACTAAACTTGAAGAAAGAAACTATATTGCACGGCGAGAAAACAAATCAGCAACTGCAATTAGTTACAACAAAATCAATAAAAACTTAGTACATAGTGACGGGTCCATGGTGACCTAATTTGTTTCGTCATTACGGGCATGATCGATTAGGAGAGTAATTTGAAGGGAGAAATATGAATGATCAGGGCCGTGTCAGTACAAGGGCGGTGCTTTGTCAATTCGAGAACATTAAATTAAACCAGTCCAACGTTATTTACGCAATTGATAAATTTATACTATTTGATAATTTACTGCTTCTGTGCCTTTTGTGGAATAAACAACACGTTAATTAGGTTTCATCAGAAAACTAGACCGGAGGTTTCAAACTGGTGTGCCGCGGCACTTCAGGATGCCGGGAAAACAGCTTGCCGAGAGATTATCGCGGGAAAAAGAAAACTGTTTAGCAGGACCGAATTCTGTATTGGTTAATCTCACGCCCGGCAGATGGCGAAAGTAACCGAAGCACTCCTTCCGACCTAAGGACTAATTACTGTAAAGCACCAATTATCCTTGGTAATGGAGAGGGAAGCCAAATTGGATAAATAATATTAAAAAAGGGTTTCCCAAGATTGTAACCTCAAGAATGGTGCCGCCAACCGGAGCCGCACTGACCAAGGAGATGCGCAACGAAGAACAGCAAGGTTTGTTAAAAGGTGTTAGATTAGGTCTATCAGATTATCAATTATTGAAGAAAAATTAATAAAAGATTCAAGATGGATTCAAGTCAAAATAGAATAAATCTTCTGCAGTTATCTAAGGCGGGCAAGAGCTGAGACATGAGACTGACAAAGAGTTCATTCCCAGTCTAACGGAGTGGTCACGTGCAGGGCCGGCGACAAGGGGGGGCAAAGGGGGCAAATGCCCAGGGGCCCGGGTCATCAGGGGGCCCGGGGCAAAATAATTAATTGAAAATAAAAATTTTAAGTATGAATAAATTTAAATGCCAAATAGAATACAAAATTTTGTTGTTTAAAAAGTGAAAAAAACAAATCATGGTAGAGATGTGTCAGTGTGCAATAGAGAAGTATGACATTAGCATTGTTGTTGTGGTCATCGAGGGTTTTGGGGTGATGGGGACTATAGAGCGAGAAGCGCGGGCCCTGTGTCGACACTCACCTCCCATCCTTTTGCCGCGAACATTCGCCACTCAGTGACATATTGTAACCTGAACGACAAGAAACCCCATCCCCCGCCTAAATCATGTTTACTAAGATGATGGTTTACTTGTTATTGGACTGTAAATAATCGTTTATTCTGCAGTCAAAGTTACAGATTAGCAGTAGCAAGCTACAAATTTAGTGTTGTTTCATTGGTTTTGTATACATGAGCGCCCATACACAGGGGTAGGGAGGGACTGCGGCCCCCCAACCTAGCCTCCCAGTAAGGATTGCAATCCCAGAGAGATTTTTCAATCCCGGGATTACGGGATCATCATGAAAAGTTAGATAACATTTTCTGGAATTTAGTCCTTGTTTAATGCTGGCGATCACTATGTCTTTAACACGCGCACCGTAAGCTCATTTCCGTTTATCTTACGACATGACAAATGATGACAAATTACTTATTCCAATAAAATGTATTAGTCAATGGACTCAGACGTCTAACGTGTTGCATTTCATGTCCAAGAAAACGTACTTATTAGCGCTGCCTGTTAGCGAAAAGGTGTACGTCAATCCCGGAATCCCGGGATTCGTTTATACTAAATCCTTAACTCCCGGGATAAATAAAAACGAGAAGGAAAAAAAATATTTTATATTAAAAATGTTGTGAATATATACATATTTCAGAAAGTTATTAATTCTTAAACATGATGTATAATTTATCCTTCTGAAATTTTTCTATATTTGTTTCCTTGTTTTACTTAAATAAGTTCAAGGCCCATGCACGCACTGTCATGATTTTGTGTGGTTTTTGTTAATAGAAAGGAGAGGAAGGAATTTTTGAAACGATGCACAGTAGGCTGAAAACGAAAACATTGACAAAATTCCAATATGGCTTTTTTGGAGATAAATCATGAAACTTGGTACAAATACTCATAATTGATTGGCAACCATGGAATGGCATGTCATTGGTCATGTTCTGACGCCGTTACCGAGATGCAGGGGCTCAAACATATCCAAAATTCCAAAATTACACCCGACTTCAGTTTTCTACGGAAATCTTCCTATTTAAGTTGAGGGTGACGCTGTGGGAGAAATTTGGTCGGATAAAAAACTAGTAGGTCTGTTAAAACCACACTTTTACTTTACTGTGCTTAACTTTGGGAGTTTTTTTCCTAAATGCACGTGATATTACGTAACAAAATGCCGGACGCTATTTTCACGCAAAAATTCATTTTAAGTAGTAAATATCTGGCATGTTAAGTGCCTGTCAAGTGACTCATATTAAATCAATTGTTGATGCTTTTTAAAGGTAGATCTGAAGAAAAATTGAAAATTCGTTTGCGACGCCAAAAATTACATTTGATTTTTCGTACGCGCGTCCGGAGCTTGAGACACGCTGGGAGCTGGAAATGACGTGACGCGAGTAAGTTTTTTCAATCCATAAGGAACATAACGCTTCTTATTCGCCTTTTTTAATATGTGTGCATTGATATCGATCTCCACCGGCTCTACACGAGTGAAATCATAGAGATATAGAAATAATAAGGTCTGTAAGTGTACGCGAAATCGCATTCGAGGTTTCTCCCCTCAAAAGTAAACTTTTCATTCACACCCCTCAAAATTCCTGTATTTTTCACATGAATATTATTTTACGTTCCAGAGGGACCTTATTAAGGACTTCTTTTCGTTTCTTTGCCCCTTCGCCTCAACAGTCCAAGCCTTTGACCCTACCAGTAGGTTCATGCAGAAAGGTACATTTTGGACACCGCGGAGCTTTTGGTTGTTCAACGAGAATATCTACTGAAATATTTCGTTTTCCCGGTGTTACAATATGCATATCCCTGATTTATTCGTCACATTAGACTTTATTCATCTAGGAAAACTTGAGTTTCTACTTTACTTGAATTATGCACTCAGGAATAAAACAGATTATCGAAAATAGCTTAATATTGAGGCACAACAAAATATATTCTGTTCGTCAAAACCGTTAACTTGCATTATTTTTACCCATTCCCTGCTGTTATGTTTGATTGAGAGAGCTGTAGTGAAAGCAAAGCTTAGTAGAAGTGAATAATCTGCATTCATTTTAATTTGGTAGTGATATAATTATCTCCGTATCTTCAAAAAGATGGGAGTAATTGTGGATATGCCAATTGTGAAAAAAAGAAAAGTACGTTTTATTATGACTTTTTATAAAATTTTCAAGTTCAAGTAAGTCCTAGTTTTGATTACTGTAAAGTGAAAGCGTAAAGTGTGTTACATCGTCAAAAAGTTTTCATTTTGAAATTGTTTCCCCAACCCATTCCACTGACATGTGTTTAATTTAAAAAAAGGGCAATTTATAGTAAATCAAAAGATAATGGATGACAGTGTGCAACTTTCCTCTGAAGAAAAAGCTGATAATCAGGTAAGTCCTGGTTATAAAATAACCTGAAAGTTCGCAGTTATGGTCTACATTAAGTGAGGGGGTTTGCCGGGATTTAAGGGGCCCGGACCACTCAGTTGCCCAGGGGCCCGAAAATCCTGTCACCGGCCCTGGTCACGTGACTTGGACTCCTGCAACGCAATCACCCAAATAGTCACCCTCGCTATAGCTCTCACGTGATTGAACGTTAACACGTTACTGAGCTGCTAATACTGAATTGGCAACACAGCAAGCAGATTCACGGAGGTCTGAGAGAATGGCTAGGGAGAGTAGATCCAGCAGGAGCTGTCCAAGAACCTACCGTTATTAAGTGGATGGAAACTGAATGGCAATGAATTTCATACATGGTACGCTGTAGGACAGTTGAAGATTGGACCAACGTTAAACTACGGACACAAAACCATTAAAAAAAACAAATGAAAACTGCTGTTTGGGAAGCAGATTAACCAAATACGTACGAATGAAAAAAGGAAATAGGCAGTAGTAGCCTAGCCCAGAGGAAGAGGGTCTAATCCCGAAAGTAGAATCTACATACTATAGCTGGAAAACACAATTTTGTACGCATGGGAACACTTCATCATAACTTTTGACTAGAGCATGCTCCTTTATGGTAAACACGCACGTCTACAACGAGCAAAGGTACGAATTTACCGAGAAAAACGCATAAGAATTAGAAAAAATAGAATTGAAATAGGCCAAGTGAATTGCGCCATTAATATTTATGTACAATTTTAAATATTTTACTGCTTCTGTGCCTTTTGTTTGAACTTCCTCGTGTACATAACCCTTGTTTTTCCAGAGGATAGGAGGAGACACACAAGTAGAACAGCCTGGGTATCACTGTTAGGCTAGAATAATAAAGAAAAAATGGATTGACCGAGCGGCAGGCTAAGTAGTCTTGAGAAAATTGAGTGAAAAGAGAGTCTCCTGAAAACTTTGAAACGAAGACGACACAACCTAATCGGATAAATCTTGAGACATGATGGCCTGATGAAGACAATCGTAGAAGGAAAAGTGAATGGGAAGAATGGCAAAGGAAATATCTCGTAGGTGATATTGAACAAAGAGTAATGGATGCGAAAGAGAAGAATAACATAATTACGAAGAGGTAAGCTGATAAGAGAATTGAATTGACAGCTGCACGAACGAATATTAGGATCAATGACAAGTGAAACTGAATGAATTTAGAGTTCAAATCTCTCAGAGACGAAGCTACGGGGGATATTTAACAGAGCCTACCGCTTTCCCTCCTTATATTTAGCCCAAATAAGAGCGGAAAAATGGAAATATTCGCGACGTTAAATGAGCGAACCTGTCCCTGTAGGTGTCGTGCTGATAGAAATCGGTCGGAGAGAGGAGACAATTGAACGATTCCGGAGAAAGTGCGTGAGCGCATGCCTGTGACATTCGGGTGGAGATACCCTGTCAAGTAAAGGGTTCGGGAACCCTGAACATGATGGTAATATCACGAACCTCTCCAGCGCTGAGAGAACCCTTGACGTCAAGAGAGAGAGATGGCGATAAGCGGCTGGAGGTGGAATTACGATGCGATGCTGGGAACGATAGCCTGTCGAGGGAGATGTTGAGGAATTGGACCTATTAGCCGAATACCCAGTTTAACACGGATGTGTCATCCATATTTCCCATCAACCTAAATTTCACCCCCCTCTCTTCTGCACGTGGGAGTATAGCCGAAGGAAATTCTGGGTAGGCAAAGATAGGGAGAGGAGATATAATAGTTGATTGTCCATGATGATTGTCAATGATTGATGTTCGCCGGAGCTCTAACGTACGCCATTTTTCGTGATGAACTCCATAGTAATAAAGAACTAATGGGCCCGAGTGCATTAAAATGAATATCCGATGATCGGTTAAAATTTGATTTAGGTGATTCCGGTATGTTGGATGAAAGAAGAACCGAATACTCACGCAGATTGAAGTTTACAGTTTGAAAATAATAATTCATCTGCTCAACCGAGCAATTGATGAAAGGATTTCAAGTAAATAAAAGGAATAGGTACGGAGAATTTTCCTCTAAATTCTCTAAAATACGTGCCAATATATTCCTGGATACCTGGCGCTAAGTTTAAACTGACTGCGTAATTATCGGTGCAGATTTACAGGAATAACCGCAAATTAACGATTCGTGTTTACTGTCGCATTGTTTATATCAAGCAAAGCAATATTCATCGATTCCAATGTTTAAAATATTTACGACTACGGGGGAAAGTCTTTCACAAATAATATACACAAATAATATAGATACACTATCTAGTGACCATGGTAACTTGTTTAAAAAGTAACTTTTACGTTAGTAGTTACTTTTTCCGTTACTTTGGCAAATTGTATGCTGTGGTAATGGAGGCCTTGATGGTTTTTTTGCTTTTGCAAACACAAAAGACATTGAAAACTGACATTATGGTTTTTTCCATCCGTATCAATTTGTTTAAAAAACATGAAATACCGGGCCACAGCAAAGGCATTTTAAAAGTAAAAACTGATGCAATATATTAAATTAACTTAACGGCGATAACTAAAGGGCTATGAAATTTATCCGCTCTTCGTTGGAGGTGAATGTCCGCTCTTCAAAAAAGGTGGCGGTCGGCACTTCTTAGAAGGAAGAAGTTTAGGGATTGACCTCAAACGCAACAGTCACAGTCACAACTCAATAGTGCCACACTACACTTTTGGCTTCCGAAAGCGCAGATCATGTGAAACTCAACTTGCTCTCTTTTCCCACGATATTTTAGTTTCTGGCGAAAATAATATTCCAGTGGATGCTATATTTCTCGACTTCAATAAAGCTTTTGACAAGGTGTCTCATAGCAAACTAATTTTGAAATTAAAATCTTATGGGTTAGACAATAACATCATATCATGGATTAATGATTTTCTGCATGATCGAGTGCAAAGGGTTGTTTTGGACGGTGTTACGTCACCGGAAATTAAAGTCACTTCGGGTGTCCCACAAGGTAGTGTGATAGGTCCACTCCTATTCCTTTTGTACATAAATGATATCCATAAGGTGGTAAAAAGTAAGCTTCGTCTATTTGCCGATGACGCAGTAGTGTACAGGGAAATTCTAAGCCCAAATGATAAAGAATATTTAAATATTGACCTACAAGCAATTGAAACTTGGTGTGATACATGGCAGTTAGAATTAAACTTAAAAAAAAATGTTTTGTAATGAATTTTTGGAAAAAGAATAGCTCTCCTCCTAGCACTTACAAAATAAGTAATAATGAATTAACAAACGTGGAATCCGTTAAGTATCTCGGAATAAGACTGACACATGATCTTTCCTGGGGTAAACACACACGTGAAATAATGGGTCAAGCGAATCGTAAACTGGGATTCGTCAAAAGAGTACTGGGTAAATGTGACGATCATGTACGAGAAATCAGCTACTTTTCCCTTGTACGACCTCATTTGGAATATGCTGCCAGTGTGTGGGATCCCTACGAAATCGTTCTAAATGACGAACTTGAACGTGTGCAGCGAAGATCGGCAATATTTGTAAAGGGACTGTATGATAACCTTATTAGGGTAACCAGTCTATTAAATGAATTAAATTGGGAAACATTGTCGGATCGCAGGTTGAAATTTAGACTTAATCTCTTAAACAAATTCCAAGACCATATTTTCAGTGATGATGTTAAAAATATTTTGCGGACCCCAACTTACTATGGTAGACTCGACCATAATCACAAAATTAGAGAAATTTATTGCCAAACTGACAGATTCAAAATGTCCTCTTTTCCTCGTACTATTACGGATTTGAATAACGGTAAATATATCCAGTACGAGTGTATAGCAATGGATAACATTGGTAGCTGCATGTTGGTATAAGGACTTAAAGATAACCCAACTAACAGCATGTATGCTTTCCTATTTTTATCTTTTTTTTAAATAGTGTAGTTTAGAACATTATATAAATACTAATCCTTTTTTTATGCATGATATGTAGTGCATGTTTGGTGAGAATTCACTCCCTGCCACACACCTTTATGGTGGCTTGCAGGGTATTATGTAGATGTACACCACGCAAAAATATTACGGTTTCTGTCTCCTTCTTTCTAGCCAATAGGCTGCCTAACAGCTTAGTTTCTGGAGGAGAAAATCGTTAGGTCACAGCATGGCAGGAGGTCATGGAATTAGGGAACAGGGATGTAGTCAGGTAGGAGGGCATGTTGAGGGGTTTTATGACGGGTTTGTGCAACGGCATAATCCCAAAGATGAATTAGCATTTCATTTTCAGTCTGCGGAAGGCTATCCTTGAAAACTGGAAGTGATGTTTTCAGTATGTGTAGATGGGAGTTCATTTTGAGGTCCTTTCTTATGCCGCTGTTGCGGAGAAACCAAGGAGCTTCGACGATTTTCCGAATGGTTTTGTTCTCACAGGATTGCAAACGGTTCAAGTGAATGTCGACTGCATGTCGCCAGATCGGGGAAACAAGGCAAAATTGGTCTACTTCATTTCGAGTTGAGACCCGAGGTGATGGCTTCAGCAAGTCTCAGGATATGGTGGGTGGTTGAAGTTTTTTGACGTAACCCCGTCTGCTCTGACTGTATGATTTTGCTATAGCCAAGGAAGAATTTGAGGCGGAAGTTGATCAAGCATTCAAATAATTTACCTAGGGCGTCAAGAAGGCTGACAGGAGGTCAAGAGGGAAGAAGGTTTTAGGGATCATGATAATTTTTGCGCATTTCCATTTGGTTGTAAAATAGGAGATGGGGAAAAGATGAGTGAATAAGCGGGTGAGAAAAAGGGTTTCGGTAATTTTTTAGCATTTTGTCGGAGATCATGTCCAGGCCAGGTGTTGATTTGGGTTTCAAGGACCCGATGACTGCTTCCACTTCCGCATGAGTCATTGGAGGATGAGTATCTGAGGGCCAATGGCGAAGGCTGAGCCAGGTTTCCGTACAACCGGATTTCATTTCCGATTCCAAATACATAGTTGGTGAAGCAAATTTGCAGCATGTTTGCGAAGAATTCAGCTTTTTCTTGATCCGTGACGGCTTGACTGGCTGGGGTTTTTAATGTACGGATTTCTCGTTGCATATCTCGTAAAGCCCGAGCCAGAGGCCTGACAGAGACGTCAGCCGTGGAAATCTTTTCAGTTTGGAGTCACAGTTTGACTGCCTGTGATCGCAGAGCAAGCAACGCACGCGATTTAGTACAGCATTGTATATTTTCCTGTCCTCATGGTGGCGTGTGTGCTGCCAGATTTTACGGTCCTGATATCGGCGCTTAGTAACCTGGAGAATGCTGATTGGAACCTCGTCAGGGAATCAGCCGGAAGTTGAAACGTTGCAGCAGTGGCCGCAGAACATAACAATTTAGTCAAGGCTTCAATGCATTGGTCGGCGTCTTTGCAGGCGTTTGGAGGCTGGGCAGCTACAGATGAAGGGCCATCACCTACCAAGATGCTGAATTTTTTTAACTTTATAGCTATTTTGGAAGTGGGAACAGAAATGGAAGGAGAGCAATTTAAGGTAAAAATGAGAGGAAGGTGATCGGATGCAGAGTTTTGAAGGGTGATCGGGTTTTGAGGAACAGGAAGGTTTAGAGCACGAGCAATGTTGATGAGGATGTCGCCGGATCTTGGAGTTTTAGGTGGTCTGACTTCGCGGTTTGTAGACTGACAGCCTCAAATTAAGTGTTGGGCATTGAGGTCCCCACCAATGAGGGATTTACGGAGATGAATTTTGGAAATACCGGTAGAGTCGTCTTTTTTTGGGCTGATTGGTGGCCGGTAAACCGACCAAACATTTACATCGTCGATATTTTTCACAATTCTGGCACCCACGGCTTCAATGTCCTCTCTACATCCCCTGTCCCTCGGGGACATGACCTTCGAGCGGTGTCGTGTTTTCTCGTCTGCGTTCCTAAACTTCAGCGGTCACTCTCCTCAACCCACTACTGTTTGGATGCATTCCTCTGGCCCTATTCATTGCATTCTTGCAAAACTACCCAGCTATATTGCATTCTTAGATACCGTTTTATTTTCCCCTTTGTCTGTTGGGTAAGCTTTGCGCTTAAATACGAACGGGTCGACTTACGCCATAAATTAACAAACAAAAATTAACTGACGTCAAACGCTTACTTTGTTATGACAACGACGAACTAGCGTCTTAAAGCTGCATAGAAGTTGGTGCAGACGCATCCTAGCAGGATGAAAATGCTGCAATGAGGCCTAAGGCCGCTTTACACGATACAATTTTTTGTACAAACGCTTTTATGAGAAAATTGCACCGTGTAAAGTGGCAAATTGTGTGAACGCTTGTGCGAATGTCTGAACGGAAAATAGAACCTGTTCTAATTCCATCCATACAAACATGCAATTTCGTTCAGTTTATACAAGCGATTGTACAAGAAATTGTACAAAAAATTGTATCGTGTAAAGCGGCCTTTACACCATAACAAAATTGGTTCCTATAGTGTAACTTGGGGCTTATTTCGCTCTCATTAATATATATGCTTTGTTGTACTTCACAATTAAGTTCGAACCCAATTCAATCTTAATTTAAAAGCTACACTAAACTGCCAAATGAGTCATTCTGCACTGATCATCGAGATTCATCGATCACCATATACACCCTAATCAATGATCGATGACAGCCATCGTAATCGAAGCATTTCGATGACACTTTTTCACCGAAAATCGATGAGCAAAATTTGTCATAACAGAAGCCTCGAGTATAATCCCTCCAGATATATTTAATGCTTACAGATCCATGATCTTATAATACTTTCCTAGTATTTCTAATATGGAGATAAATTCTTCCATTAAGCGACACCTTCAGTGTCCGCTTACCTATCTTTATTACATTTACAAGCTGACTCTGCCCTAAAGGACTATCGTTTATCGATGAAGTATGGTTTTCCAATGCTATCATTGATGCACAACTACGTATGCACTACGTAGCCGAAAAAAGAAGTGTGGCAGATTTTGACATATCATCAGCTGTGAAAATGAGGTTGAGGTGCTACCTAATACCCGGGAGAGGCCCAAAGGTGTGAACTTTATATCCTGTGTACAACATGTCACAGTGCAACAGATACTCCTGCATGAAGCCAATCCATAATACAAGCTGCCCCCTCCCTATGGGAATGATGTCCGAAGATGCGCAGGAATCTAAGCATAAGGACTGTAAGTATGTACGGGTTTTCAACAGTACAAAAACTAAACGAAGAGACTGCAACGAGGACTTATTTCATATGTGCCATATAACTTTTTATCCAGTTATTACAGCTGTCCAGAAGCTGCCTAAGAAGAGTAGAGGGCGATTATCACCCCAAGTTCTCCAACTTCTTAGGGAGCCCTAGGTGTCTTTGGCTCAAATGGAAAGTAAGCCCGACGAAGGCGAGAAGGAGATTATCTACTAGCTTTGATAAGAAGAAAATTAAAAGCGTTGATATAATAAGAATATATATTAATTTCAACCTAAAGGCTGTTTTACTTCATTTCGTTTCAAATTAGAGGAGTCTATGGTATAACTTTTATACGCCCATACTAGCAAACAAGAGGCGGAATAATGCTTTGAAAACATCGAATTTGTTCCCGCCGCCAACAAAAACCTAAAAGTATACAATTTCCGCCTGATTTGAATGTGTTTTGAATTTTGTCCGCCTATCGGCCTCCCAGCCCACTGTGCGGCGCTGGGTCTAGTATTCGGTGAGCACTACCCTCAAGAGGCCTTCGTTTTGGGCATAATAGAATAACAATTCAGTCCCGTTTGACACATGATAGATACGCCGAGCTATTAAATAACGTATAAAAATAGAGAATGGAGACTTAATATTTGGGGCACTGTTAGGTTCTGATCGAGGGATGAACTTATTCTTGAAAGCTTTGATCCGAGAGTTGATCTCTCCTCCGCTGTTGCTTTTGTTTCGGGTGCGTGACAAACCATCCAACAGAAATCTGCAGAATCAGCATCAAACTGGCGTTATTTCAATTGATAAATATGGTTAAACGGTCACTCAACGATAAGTATCAACCGGCACGAGAGCTAACAAAATATTGCAAACAATGACGCAAATAAATAACAGGTAACTCATAACGTTACTGAACGTATTAAAAATAACTTTCGGTACGTACCCATGTCTCTTTCACCGGAAAATGAACTGGTCCCCAACCATGATGCATGAATTCCACTCGCCGTTAGGTAAACGATGTCAGTCCTTCCTGACAGGAACAACTCCACCACTCCACAGAGCGTACACCATTACATAAACCCACAAACTTCACTCGCTCTTATAAGCACCGAATAACTTCTCATAACGCACAGATTCGACTGTACACACCTCGATAAATTCACGACACTAAACACTGCACGAACAATTTAAGACAATTGGAACCTTGCCATTGGCACTTCACCGTGAACACTGTTCACCACTCCGCGCAATACGGCGTTCAAATATTATCTATCAATAAAAGTTTTTCATACTCAACCAAACTCTTTGTTTCCCAGCGAGCGCCTGTAATTATGATTACGTAAAAATCTCATCAAAGTATGAGAGCATGCATAATCAGAATTTTACGTTATTACCTATAGTTTACGTTAATTACACGCAAGGTTCTCCGCTGCGATTACGTAGGGCTAATTACCTTTTACTTTTAATGTTCTGAATCTCAATCTTCCCCTCCGAGGTATTATTCTTTGATCGAGAGAGATCATGTTTAGGCATGTATTGTTTTAATTTTTTTCTAAAAAAATACGCAAGAATTGGTCTAATTTTATATTATCTTTCAGGAGATTCAGAATTTGATTCATTGTCACTGAAATGCCAAATTTGTTGAAATCTGTTCCTGCTGAGCAAATGACTAAAAATGGGTTTATTGATAATTTATCTGGGTATTATTCTAGATCCTGGCGGCACGGAATCTACCAGTGATAGGAACTATCTGTTGCTAATAAAAAATACAGAGCGCCTGGTTGAAAGACGTTATCAATTGAAGAATGTTCAAAAATGCCCGTTTCCATATAAATTGATGTTTATATTATACTATTTCGAGTCGTCCTCAGCTGATTTTCGGCGTATTTTAGTTATAAACGCAAATAAAAAAATTGCTGAGAAGACTTTCATCTCTTCCACCATTAGGTACATTTCCCAGTGTTCTGTGAATACATCCGCCATCCACACGTGATACAAGTTGGTCTCATTGCTCATCATTTCAAGAAGATCATCGCAAAAAATAATTTTGCCACTTCTAAAACACATTCACAACTATCAGGTGCATTGGTGATTCCTGCCACTCCCTGAAAATCTTCCTAACTTCTTTGAAGGGCAATTTAATTCCGTGTCACAGAGGCGTCCATCACTACGCTACCATCGCTGTCACGTACTTCAGAATCAATATCAACAGAGCAATCTCAGTGTGCAGCATCTGGCATGTCAGATAATACATCAACACAAAGTTCTTCATATTCAACCTTCTCACCACCACTAGTTGATGCCATTATTACAGAACTCTAATAAGGGTGCATTATTACTGGAGTAACTTCTTGGGAGACAAGATATACAGGAATTACTGCTGGACATTATTTCAATCTGCCCAGGCTTTAATGTATGCATGCACTTTCTTAGGGTAAAATCACAGCTCATTTCATCTAAGGAAATTATTCTCAAGTCAACTGTGTGACTTGAGAAGCCCTAAAGAAGCATGCAGAGAACACAACCCAGAGACTAAAATGCATCCTAAGATAAACACATGAGCCCAACAAAGATAAGCATAGTGGCCATCTGGTCCTTTTCTAACAAGGACCAAGAGGTAGGCTGAAAGGCAACGCAGAGATCCTTGGCCCTCTGCAGCTAATGTCTTCACTTAAAGCAATGCAGATAGGATGCCTTGTGAGAAAGCAGATCATAGCGAGTGTGATGGCCAGCCATAAACACACATCCAGGGATGGCATATTCATTAATCTCTTTAGCCCACTATACATACGGCAATTGGAGAATTACTGAAGAATAGTTATGGTATTTGCACTGACTGAAGAAAAACCATCCAATTATAACTCTTTATTTGCTGAAAGTATAAAATTTACAATTTCAGAACACTGGAGAGATCATAGAGTTACTGAATTGGAAAAAATAATATTCAATCAAGTTTTTTTCACATGATGACTCTCAGTGAAATTTTAATCATACATGTTATGAATCACTGAAAATGTATCACATTCATTTAAAAAATACTTTAAAAATAAAAATTTTGAAGGAATATAACTTTTCTAAATAATTGAAAGAACATTTTCAAATGCAGCAGAAGCAAACAGGAACATAAGTAAGTGATATTAAACTAAGCAGAATTAGTTTTCTTCTCACATGTGGAAAACTCGGCGACCGGTCGAAAGCTCAGCACGCAAAACACAGAGATTTCCGTGACCAGTCCAAAACTTGTCCCGGATCCTTTCCCCATTGCTTGCTATTCCTTTTCCAAATAACCTACCACTTCCCTAATCCAGTCCCAAGGACAAAACTCCTTAGAGTGCTTTACACAATTCTTTCCTTTCCATAATTCTCTCCTCACTACCGCCCCACCCCCTCACTCACCATCTAGTCATTCCCTCCTCTCCCTCCCTAACCACTTTCTCCCATCCCCTTCCCGTTTCATGCATATTGCGCTGCTGTCACGGAAAGTTTGTGAGTGTACACCTGATGATGGCTTAGTAAGCCGAAACGCATTGTGCAATTTTATAATTTTAAATATATTGTGGAAAAGTGCTAGTTTTTTACTCATCTAATGTGTCTCACTTCCACTACGTATTGCCTGAAACAGTGAACAGTAGCTGCAAACGTCTATAATTGAAAATTTCGGGACACCGATTTAAATTGTATTTTACACTACAATGGTAGTATTGGAATTTTGACACTTCACAACTATTTGCAGAAGGCCCTGAAGTCATTCAAAGAAGAGAAATCCTTATTGAACTACTGTATTCATAGTCACATTATCACAAGAAACGTATTTCAAGATTTCATAGAAAACACCAAAGTTCAAACAACAGTGTTACAAATCAGAATATGAAAAAAAATCACTACTGTATTCATAGTCACATTATCATAAGAAACGTATTTCAAGATTTCATAGAAAACACCAAAGTTCAAACAACAGTGTTACAAATCAGAATATGAAAAAAAATCACATAGGTATATAGCAAAAAAATGCAGATATTTTATGCTATGCAAAGATCCACAAAAGATTCCTTACCTTACAAACTTTTTCACACAAAACAAACTACAGTCAAGCCCACTTATAACAAACAAAGTCCCAGTTATAACAAAGTATAAGGCTATTCCCCATCAAAGAGAGGCTGGAAAAAACTGATCCACATATAACAAAGTTCGGTTATTACGAAGTAAATATTTGGCCCCCTCAACTTCGTTATAAACGGGCTTCACTGTATTGTTTGATGCATTAAAAATTAGCATAACGTTTCCAACTTGGGCTGATATATCCATGCCCGTGGTCCCCACAGACCAAAAGTAAATTACTTATAACTAAAAAACATGGTATTGACTACCTGTGAGTTAAAGTGGCAATTCCTACAAATTACAGGAAACTTATAATCAATAGTTACAAATCTCTCTGTAGTATATTCTTTCCTGAAACATTTTGTTTTTGCTGACAGCATCAAGGCACTATTCTCCAGCATAGCTAAATACAAAAATTAAATAAAATTCGCTAAATTCCATACAATTATTTACCACTTGATCGGTTTCAACCTCTTCAGGTTATTATCAACAGTAGAATCATTGCTATTGCTAACCCTTCAGCTCAATTTAAGCTTCGGCTCTTCCCAACTGGCAAGATTGAAGAGGTTGAAACAGGGTGAGTAGATAATTATAATATTTGCGAGGCAATAACAGTTTACTTCATTTTTGAGAGATGTCAATCAATATACCACAAAATCAACTGGCCTCCCATTGCTATGAAGTATAGCTAAAATATGTTTGCACTCTTAATCATGATTCCAGCATAAGATTCCAGCTGAGCACACAGCAAGCAAAAATGATTAAGCATTCACAATGTGAAGAGACCAATTCATAATGAAATGAAGAATATTGTAATGACTGGTAAGACCTCTTCATACACTTCAGATATGCTGCAAACGTAAAAACAGCAGATTGAAGATCACTATGATAAGTAGACTTGGGCCGATACTGATAGCGAGTATTGGGTATCAGCATCTTTCCCAATATGTACTTTGATTTTCTCGATTATTTCGTTTTTTCTTATACTTCTATTTGAAAGTATTCGTTCGGTGAAAATCATCTTAAAACATATAATTTTGAAATCCCGCCTTCTTCAACTGACTTTCCAACATGTTGTGTATTTGCTTACTTAGCTGCAATCTTCGTGACAGTAAAAGTGAGACAAGTGCTTAGAATTGGCTATGGGAAAGCCTGAGGCAAAAATCTCAATCTCCTCCGAAAAGTAGAGCATAATCCACGTACGAAGAAAGTTTGCTGAAATAGTGGAAAAAATTAAAGTTCTGCTGTCAACTCAAGTTCGTTATGCTCAACACATTAGTTGTGCAGTGTTTCCACCTACATTCCAAGCTTGTTTTCCATAAATATAAAATTCAAATATTGTGGCATGGTCAAGGGTTATGATGTTAATGGATACGAATTCAAAATTTAAAAATAAAGACCAAGGTGTTTGTCCAGTGCCTCCAATGTTGCATACTTATAGAGAAAACCCAGTTTCGTAAACTGACTGGAATAATTTAAACAAATATGAGTAAATATTTTAAACTTAAAGGACGTCATGGCAAAATTACGATTCATATTTTATCAAAATTTCCTTTCATTTGTGCTCTTCATATGGCTATGACAATCTCCAAAGTGACGCTGACCTCTGCGACTTTAAAATATGTGCCATTTTACATCCTCACTGTAAAATCACGATTCAAAAGTATTTATTGAAAAAGTCTGGTACCTACATTAAATGAAAGGCTAAATTATCTACATACTGACATGCTCTCTATGAATTTCACTTCTTTTTCATTTTTTTGGGATATTAAGCCTCAAAGTCGAGAGTATATATACTTTTTGCGTGAATAGTATACACAAAACATACAGTCATCATTAATTATTGAGTGCTCCTCAGTGCAAGGTATCGTACGTATTTTTGGGAGGTGTAATAATGCATAATCCCCCCCCCACCACCTGGAAGTCTTGCAACCCGCACATATGTCTTCAACATAACCCGAGTAGGCCTAACCTGTTCATCAAGTTTTCCTCATTACCATGTTCAGGATTTTGGGTCCCTACAAAAATGTGCTCACAAGAGTCTACTGTATTTCGGTGTTCCTGCAGGTTTAGATTTTCCAGAGCAAATGTTTTCAGAGACTGGTGCTGTGGTCCCGATAGACGAACCATCTTTTAACTGCTGAGCACGTTCAGCATCTAATACTAATAACTATTATTGCAACTAATACTATCGGCATTGGCCAATGGTATTGAGGTATTGGTTTGGCAATGGAAAAAGTGGTATCGGTACAAGTCTAATGATAAGCAAAGGTAACGAGACACTATTGGCTAAAAACTGCCAATAGTCAATACTTTGGCTAACAACATGGTCACTACATCATTGAGAATAGCAGGCTGAATCCTGGCAGTATGCCACGAAAAATATCTAAAGGATAGCAACCGAGGAACACAGTTGTGTTACTATCCCAAAACATTCCCAGGTTTTAGTTGCCAATGTAAAAGGACAAGATACCAAGGAGAAAGCGGTGCAGAAAGAATGAATGCATAATTGATAGACCAATTAAGAAGAAAGAGAAGATGTAACAAAATGAATGAATGAGGAAGTGTTATTTTGTTGAAATTTGTATATTTATAAAAAAAAAGTCCATGTTCAATATTTTACAAAAATGATTGACTAACCATCTCCATCAATACAAATATATACTGTAGTGAACCCTCTTAAGCAGCATATAAATAATTTAACATTCACCACACTGCAGGCCTTCTAAATATACAAGTAGGAAAAGTTTGGCAACAGCAGTGAGCTCTTCGCTTGATCTCCCAGACTAGCATTAGTATTATTTGACTCTCTAATACACATCTTTGAAAGTTGTGGGGCAGAAATTCTAATAGTATGGCTCATTTCTCAGTGGAAGAATACAATTAAGCCATGGTTAGGCACAATTACAATAAGGTCACACTATCTGTGCCAGACAGTAATATTACTCCAAGAAACAATTACTCCTACACAATTGGTAACATACAGTGAGTAATAAAAGTAGCTCAGATTCCATTAAAGCAATGTCAGAATGACACACAAATGCATTGTCAAGAGCTTGTACTTATTGATTACCAAGGGTGACGGACATGAGGCACGACATAAAACAACTTTTTCTTCAAAGGGGTAATTAGATTCAGGGAGAAAACAGTATTTCAGTGCATTCATATAATTCAAGATTACACATTTCTAATATATATATCATAGACAAAGAGATAAATCACACTTCACTCGGAATTAAATTCACAGTCACATCACGTTGTGACTAATTCAGTCCAAGTGTACCTTATGTATTTACCCCAAAACTCCCCTCAATGAACATTAATATCTATCAATATGCTTGGTCAAACTTCATCAGCAAACAAATCAACACTAAAAAAAAAAGTCCAACACATAATTAAAATGTAAGCAGAATATCTTGATAAATAATTAAGCTAAATAATACAGCAAAATCTTTTGTGAGGCAGGATAACATGCATCTCGAGCAAACGAAAAGCATTGACAATTACGTCACAGAGATTCCATTCAAAAATTAAACCAACTACCTAAATCAGCTAAGAACTGGAATGCTGAAAATAAATGGAACTAACCAAGTCAAATGAGGTCTATTGGCATTAGCTGTAGGCAATTTCGGCATCAAACCTTCAATAAATTTAACAATTCAGACAACAATTCCAGGCCCCTAGGAAGTACAGAAAACATTATCTGACCGATAATAAAAAATGATCAGCCACGATGAATAGTGATACAAGTGCTATGCACATGATAATCAATGTGATTGAGTAATTCAAATATCCCCACTTCGCTTCCACCTGTAAATGTCTTCTTCAAATAAACAACTATTCACTGCACAGTCGAATTAATAAAAGATATACTGATATCAGCAATGCACCTCTAAAAAGAGATTGTGGTCCTAAAAAGGAGATTTCGCTCATTGAAATTCATTTTGCTATCTGATACCAAAATATGAAACTTAGTAGAAACAAATTGCAACCTTGGAAGCATGTCACCTCAAGTTAGCAAAATTCTACTAAATATTGCAGAATCCTCAGTATATCTTGATTTCTCCAACTCAGCACCAGAAGATATATCTCCAGGGCAACTTTAATAATATAATTATTTCATTAATTTATTTATGCATCCATGCTACACGAACACATAAATAATAACAATGGCAATCATCAACAATACTTAATATGGCAGTACTAGAAAGCATGACTGATCGATGACGATACCAAAACATGGGACACCGAGTTGCACATTGCGCAACGCTGCCCGCTGAGCCCAATGCTAGAAGACTCGGTCCTGGTAGCCCCCGTCGCCAGGTGGAGGGTGCTGGGCGGCCCTCACGTGGTGCCCATGGTGACCGTGGTGACCCTGATGGTGGTGGTGGTGATGGTGACCCCCAGCGGCACCAGCTGCGGCCGCTGCTGCAGGTCGCCGTGGAGGCGCAAGGTATTCAAACATGCTCTGCGTGTGCTGTGCGAGCATTTTGGAGAGGTCGCACGGCATCGGATCTGTCCAGAAGAAGTCGTGATTGAGCGCCGAATCTGAATCAGCACGTTTCGATGGGTCGAGGACAAGCAGACGATCCAGTAGGTCACAAGCATACGCATCCTTGACGTATGGCTTGAGTCGCTCCTTGACCTTTCGCTTTTGACCCTTCGGGAGGTCCATCTTGCTGTAAAGCTCCAATGATTCCACTCCTGGCCACGTCTCAGGAGTCACAGATCCACAAAGCTGCGATATTAGGGTCAGCTGCTGCTGTTCCGTATTACCCTGGGTAAGAAAACATGAATTTAGAAACCACTGAGGCAAGAGACGCGGGAAAGGCAGGAGAGCGCAACTCAATGGGTCAGAGACACAGACTATCAGAAAAGCTCAGTAGAAGTGAAAAGAAGACTGAGACATGGTGTTGGTGTAGGATGAACACTATCAAATGGGTGGATTAAAAAATCAAGCTCACAGAAGAGCCACAGAAGAAAGATCTAAATCTAAATAGGGTTCTTTGGGAATTAATAACATTGCAATTTATAATTTAACCAATTTCACAACCTAAATGGTAAGTATAAAGCATTGTATCACCTTGCTATGTATTCTAGTGCCATCTATTCAATTTGATGGTCCATTTTGTAAATTACAAATACTTGATTGCTAATGCATTCTTGTTCTCATCTAAACAAATAATTGAAATATCACCACAGAAAGTACCTTAGAAAAACCCAGTGGTGTTCAAGGTGGATCGAAATCCAGAGAAAGGATGCAAATGGGCAAAAAAATTAATTCAAATCATAATCATTATCTTGAAAAAACTGGTGTTAAAGGGACGGAAAAAACTTACATTGGCATATCACAGTGATGCCTTTAACCCTTTCAAGATGGTGGAATTAATTTTCATACATCCTACTGATCTGAGTAGCAAGACACTTAAACTACGTTTTCATGTGGCCGTTTTAGCGTTGCGTTGACACTGCGTTGTGCGGCAGGAAAATACCCTGCTCTCATGTCACCGGCAGCACCAGCAGCAACGCACCAAAACATATGATGGTGGTAAACCGTGGTATAGGTGATAATCCAGAGAAAGAATCATGTGACGAACAAATGCCATGTAGAATGCGTTGTTCCTCATTCTGACGCAGCTGCATCAATGCAGAAAGATGAAAGATAACAAACTCGGATGGCAACGCAGGCTGCATTGGCGTGCTCGCTTGTGGCGCAGTGTGCGTCAATGCAAAAATGGCCACATGAAAACATAGCTTCATTCTTCGTCTCCATACAGACCATTTTTGTTCGGCATCCGTTGAGAAAGTTCTCGCAGTTATATACACTCACTCTCAGCTCCTACCTATTGCGACCAAAACCAACAGGGACCTTGCCATTATCTTGGAATCTAGGGGCAGGTAAGCTAAACCCTATACAGCTTTGCTACCTACCTAACGACAAGAGTTCAGAGTCAACATATTGTTTTCAACTTTGGTTTGACTACGTTTATTTGTTGCTTTCTTTCAAAATGTAGACTTTGAAATGAATTTCTCGTGTTTTATTGCGCATTTCTGCTTTGTCTAATATGGTGTATCATACATTCTTCAATAACAGTTTCTCAAATTATTGTCTTAGAGCAGAGGTTCTGGTGTGATGATAGGACTTTTCTAAGATAATAGTGATTAACTGTGAGCAATAATACCACAATACAGATCTGTGGTGCAATCAAATTCTACTTTATTTGAATTCTAATTACTTCAGTATCTTCTTATCCATCTTCATACTATATTATCCGAAGACTAGAATATCCAAATGGCAAGCAAATTAAAGTAAGGAAAAATACTCCAAAACCGGCTTTTAGATAGGCTAGGCAATTATCAGTGGGGAGAGAACCAGGCAGACAGGTCGGAACTTGTCGAGAGCCAGGCGGAGAGTGAGAGTGAAACGCGATTCTCATTTGTCGGTTGGTGTGATGACGTCATATGCTAGGGAGGGTCGTGTGTATTGGAGGGAGGTGGGGGCGCTGATAGCAGGGTCCTGGTGAAAGTGAGTCTTCCCCGGTGTTGAGTTATCGTGACACACCATGAGTGGAGAATTCCCAGGATTTGGAGATTTGTACCTATTGTTACGGCTTCATTACGTTTATCTACACTGTGAAAGAGTTTACTATTTATGAACCCTAGTTCATTATTTAATATTTTATTCCGGTTCAAGTGAATAAATACCGTATTTACTCGTGTAAGCCGTGCACCTTTTTTCCCGAAATGCCGGAGAAAAAATGGGGGTGCGCGGCTTACACGAATCCTCCAGATTTCATGTAAGCCGCGCACCATTTTTCCTCAGATTCCTGTTGTTTTTTCTCCTAAGTTTCGCAATCTGTCTAGTAGTATGGTTAGTAGTCTAGTAGTAGTGGTATACTAGTCTTCGCAGCATGGTCAAGTAGTAAATCGTACATTTTAAAGTATTCTGAAATTTCGAAGTATGTAATTAATAATAAAAATCCGCGTTTAAGGTGGCTCACTAGCTCTCAGTTTCGCCTCGTCGGTTCTCCCCCTACTCAGTCCCGGGTGGAATGGGAAGGCTCGTAGCGTGTAAGGGGAAATCGACGAGGGATTGGAGGGGAGGGGGTCTGCGCGCGTCGCTGGGTTGTAGACGAGCCTAGAGTGCCTAGAATGTCCTTGCGCAGGATGGCAGGGAAGAGAGGGGAGTCAGCTGACAAATAAATACGCGTGATCGTATTCGTTCGCAGCTCAACTTCGCTGTTCGTAACTTTGATGTCGCAATTATCTCGCATATACTATTCCATTGTGCATTTACAGCACAATGCGATACTATGCCTGGTGGATCACAATATTGCACTAATATCATAGTAGTTGAAAACTTGGTGAATACCACATGTCCACGGTCGATATTTTCAGTATCGCACAGTGAAAATAAGTGATTTTACCTGGGGAAATGCAGTATAACCAGTCTCACGATTTACCAGAATGTCTCCTTGCCTTCCGCTGTTTCTTCATTCTTACCACCAATGTTTTCGTTATTCGTCATGGTTTGATCTCAAAACATCACAATTTAATTACCAGCACCCAGTGAGAGAAAAGTTACCCATTGCAAAGAGTTTACAGCTTGGGTCTGGACTAAGATTAAAACCATTGATTCGTACGAACTTATGAAGAGCGACCTGTAAGGTAAATAGTGTGGGGTAAAGCGTAAGGATGATTACTTCAAGAAAAACAGAAGGTTAGAATTACGTAATGGCTAAGCATTAAATAATTCGTTTTAATGGATATTTAGGCGAAGTATTTTCGGCAGAAGTACCTCCATATAAAATTTTTCTAATTGTTGTTCCATTTGGTGTTTCCAAAAGAGATCATTTCTATTAATACGCTCAATGTAAATGCCTAATGGGCTCCAAACGATAAAGTCGCAGTACGTTTTGTCACAAAGGTGCAACTGTCCCTGTATTTGGTAATGATACTGATGCTTTTGCTTTAGCGTGACATTCTCCCCACTCTTTTGAAGAAAGTTTAGTTTCTTCTGCCCTGCCGCCTCCGATGGTGACAAATCCCTACAGGTAATTGCACATTTCACTTCGATTATGCCGAGAAACTTATTTGTGTATTTTTCCATAACGTTAGCCAGAAAAAAAATTGTTTGAAACTCGTAAAATGTCATAAGGATAAGTGAAAATAGATTCTAACCTCTCTGTCTCATAATCAGCCTTTTCTGGCTTTTTTTGTGGAAAATGAAGATTGAATTCTCTTGCGCAGGAATCCAATTCCATAATCTCTCTGCGATAAATATGATGTTGTGAACATTCCACATCGCTGTTATAGTAATGGCAATTGCGATAAATATTATAATCTAGTCATTTAATTGAGAATTGGTCAAACTATCTATTATTTCTAAATCACAACAATGACTTCTCATAAAACAACATTCCTTATACGATTACGAATACGATTTCCCCTCACCGCCTCGTCCGTTCTCCCCTCGCCAGTTACTTTGTCTGATGGCGGGTGATACTCGCTCTTGTGAGTGCCCCTTCCGCGCTGCGGCAGTGAGAGAGTAGTTGGAGGTGGGGGTATAGCGGCGGTGGTGGGGGCAGCCCGACATTGGCCGTGGACACGCAAGTGAAAAGACAGGAAACATGCGTTCGTATTTTCAAAACTATAGCTATATTTTTGTATATTAAGTACTGAAAATACTTCTGCTTCAAAGACGGAGAATGAACCTTAACCATCACTGCGTAATATTTTTGGTTTACGCAACAGAAACTGAACTAAAGCGTGCTGAAAAACGATGGAAAGCGTCGGTGGGCACACTATTTCTCCTCTAAATCAATGCAACAACGTAATTTACAATGATAATGTCGCGCAATGACTGCGAAGATCCATCCTTTTCTAAGATAAGAGAGAAAACTAGAAGTGCCTCCGAGCTATAGTTTAGCTAGGAAAATGTATTAAGAAATGGCCTGCAGGAACACTTTCAGCCAAGCTAGTGAGCCACCTTAACAAAGTCTCAGTGTACAACGGAACTGGAAGAGACGCAAGATCAAAAACGCCATTTGTCAAAGCAATAGATTTATCGTGTATAGATCGTAAGTAGGACAACACATTGTAGCGCTGATATGTATTTAAATATACTGTATCCTGTAAGCTGCCGCAAGGGGCATTGTTTTTTCAAAATCATAAGCGGAGTTTGTTTTGGTATCACGTAGTATCTGTAGCAACATTTTTACGTAATAGATAGCTCCTTTTGCGTACACATTAAAGCTACATTGCAAAGACACGACAAAAAATTTGTTACGTGGTGGCAATAGTCGTATGCTCAGAGATTATGCCTTCTTCCGTGCTATCCGCTCCAAGCGTGAGTAAACGCGTTCGAATCGATCATTTAGCATTTTAAAATAATTTGCTATTATCACCCTAAAATGAATTCTGATGTGAAATTTCGATAGTTTATTGTGAGTATAAAACTACTTATTATAAGCGATGCCGAAAAAATAGGACATCGAGCTCCATGAAGGAAATATGGTGTATCTGAATCTAGCAGTGACGAAAACTAAGAATGAGAACTGTTATGATATGAATATTCATTAGTGATTTATGATTATATTTCCGGGAATGTGTCTTTCTTTAGTTTTATAAGAATTATAATTGTTATTAGATCGAGCTTAGTTTTTTCTGTGTGTTCCCAAGACTTTCCGGTGTTGTTAAATCGTCCAAGTCCACAGCTACTATGCAGAGAGCAGACGAGATCACCGCTATCAGGTACGGATGGCGTTTGGCTTTTATTTGTTGATATGCCAACGGATTTCCGTAATAATAGAGTAATCACGGGCTGAAATCGTATATATTTTTGCAATTATTTCAGTTGGATGTTACTTTCAACTGACACCATTTTTATAGCTAGATAATGTGATCGTATGTAACTGTGATTACTGTGAGATGCTACGAGAAAAAGATGCACAGTAAAAGTGGCAACAGAGGCCGTGCGGGCTGTGCATTGATGCACGACGCGATGACGATCGTGACGATAACAACGCGCAATTCAATCAATTAATGAGAAAGACGTACACGTAATTTAGGCCCAGAATTTCTATTAAAGAAAGTGCATTCATGTTATGATAAAATGATGCAAACTCAAGGGAACAACATTTTTTTTCGATAGAAATAATTTTTTCCTCATGAGCCTGCCCAAAGATAGGGGTGCGCGGGATACACGAGGGCGCGGCTTACACGAGTAAATACGGTAGACTTGTAAGCGTTTAACTTGTGATTTTCTGTGGCTTTCAACAAAGTAATAAAGTAAAATCTCACATAAACGAACATTGCACTCTGACTCACCAATATGAAAGCATAGAAACTTGCTAACCTGTTAAGACTCAAATCTATTTAAAAAATTCCAAAACAATTTCAGGAAGAGGAATTTTCAAGTTTAAAACAAAGATACGGGTTCCCATGCTTGAAACGTGAACTATGTGTCTTGTTTAATGACTCAGAAATGCACTAGATAGTATTGTGAATTTACAGCATCAGTTGACAATAGCTGTTTTAGTGGAAGTTTTCCCGGAAGTGTACAAACTTACTCAAATGACAATCACCATCCCAGCATGTAGCTCATCTACCGAGAGGTCATTGAATCAATTTTTTTCTCATACTAGCCCTCCTCTCCTTCCACGTTATAAGTTAATATGTAAGCTATTTGAACCTAAAATGCCCTTTTTAATAATGTTCCTCAAACTATCTTTAAAATTACTATAATTATAATTAAACTATGATCTATCGCCTGCAGTCAAAATGACCAAACAGGCATTCTAGTGTCAATGGACAGCGTTCACCAAAGGGTATGAAAACCCTGCATGCAACATACAAAGCTTCGACTGTAATGAATAAAATCTGATCTCAATAAAAAATCAACACTTTTGATTAATTTAATAAAAATAATGATTTTCATCAACCCTGCTAAATATTTGAATGACAGTATGCATGGAAGTACAACATATTTCCCATTTATCATTGGATAGTTCTGGAAAGTTTTTTTTTCGGCTTCCCTTATGAATTATGCATAGTAAGTTACTGCATTATAACATTGATAATGGTCCCATTGGTAACATGCACTGAAACTTTAAATCTCAAGGCTGGTATGCAGTATTCCTGTTTAACTTACAGTTTTCAAGGCCCAAATGAAATCCATGTTTTTTCCCCAGTTCGAAAGGTCTTTTTAGGTTGGTGGAAATCCTGTGACTCCTATAAATATAACATACGGGCGTTCTCTGGACAAACAATACAAATTGATGATGGGACTCACAAAAAAATGTTTGTCATGTCATGAAAAAAATCGTTTGCTCATTGCACCACCTTAGCAGATAATTGAGAACATAAAAGAGGCCTCATTGGGTAACATGGAGCAAGTGTATCAAGAATATAACATGAAGATGGATAAGAAGATACCTAAGTACCTAGAATTCAAATAAAGTAGAATAGTGGCATCATTGCTCACAGTTAATCACTATTATCTTAGAAAATTCCTATCATCACATGAGAAACTCTGCTCTAACACAGCAATTTGAAAAATTGTTGTTGAAGTAGCTGCCATGGAGGCCTATGATAGGCTAACAACTGCAAAGCCAGTGTTTGCTACAATCAAACAAATAACGAAACAAAATTTTTAACATCAACATTTACATATTCAATGTTACTAATAATTTAAAAGTTGCCGGCAAGGTTAGGACAAATGTTGTGATGTGCTAACGTAAATCGCCTCTAACAGGATATCGCAACATTCATTACGTAGTCAGTATCAAATAATTAGGAAGAGAAATAAGGCTTTCATTAGCCATTACACATACAAGATGTTACCATTGTGAAATTCTATAAAACAAACACTTCACCCAAATAGTAACTTAATGTTCGAGCATATTACCTACCAACGAAGTGATACAATACTTTAATGGATATAGATGTAGCTAGGTAATACATCAGGTGAATGAAACGAGTTAAATAATAACTTAACACTACGATGAATGACAGGGTTGTAATGTGATGGCTAATATGCGTGAATATGCTTCGAAATTTAAGTCCCTTTTGACTTCCTTCCATCCACTATTAAGATATGCACTGTTGCACTACCATCTGGGTCGCCAATTGTACTCTGTATTGTCAAGGTCAGTCTTTGAGTGTCTTCTGTGCGAAGTAACGTGGGTGAAGAAGCGTGGAGTTCGTACAGTTAATCTCCCTTTTCGAACAGCATTTACTCTTCCAGATTGGGAAAAGTTTATGGTTCATTGCGAGAAGTTTTTGGTTTATCGCGAGGAGTTCTTATAGCGGTTATGCCCCTCGAAGTGCATCTATAGCAGAAAATAACAATTAAAACAAACCAAGAGTTTGTGAAAAAATATGATGTGGGTGCTCGGGTAAACACTTTATCACGTGAGTATGGTTTTTCGCTGTCAATGATATCAACGATAATTAAACAGAAAGATTGCCTGAGAGAAATTAAAGAGACCAATGAAACCACTTCTTTGCAAAAAGGAAGAGAGTTGATTTCTGAAATGGGGAGACTCCTGTTACAGTGGATCAGAGAGAAGGAACTGAAAGGTGACACTGTGCCTGGGCAATTTATATGTGAGAGGGTCAAACAAATTTTCGTATATCTTCGATGCAAAACACCTTCGGCGAGAGCTAACAGTTCGAAGAATTTAGGGCGAGCAAAGGCTGGTTTCAACGATTTAAAGGAAGAACGGGCATTAAAAGTGTCATATGGCGAAGCCATGAGTGCAGATACAGAAGCAGTGGAGAAATATGAGGTGCTCTTCAATTAAATTATTGAAAAAGAAAGGTTATTGCCCACAGCAAGTGTTCAATGCCGATGAGATGCCGATGAGGGCCTCTTTTGGAAAAAGAAATGCCCAAGGGGACATACATTACAAAGGAAGAGGCTGCCTTGCCTGGACATAAGGCCATGAAAGACAGGTTTTCACTTTTGCTGGGAGCTAATGCTTCAGGCGACTTTAAACTGTGAACAATGTTCGTATGCCACACAGAAGACCCTATGGTCTTCAAGAAAAATGAAGTGGACAAGCGAAATTTGGGTGTCTTTCGGCACTGCAACAAAAAGCTTGGGTGACCCGCCAAATTTTTTATGAGTATGTGTTATCAGAGTTCTGCCCTTCCGTAAAAAGCTACCTTGAGAGTAAAGACCAGCCTCTTAAAGCATTGCTGGTACTGGATAATGCCCCAGGTATTACCCGAATCTTGCCGCATTCATAGAAGCAGAATTTGACTTTATGAAAGTGCTATTCCTTCCTCCCAACACCTCTTCTTTGCTACAACCGATTCATCAAAAAGTTATTATCAATTTCAACAAAAAATATTTAAAAAAGGTGTTTGCAAGGTGCTTCGAGGAGACTACAGTAGAACCTCTATTTTACGAAGTTGAAGGGACCCAAAAATTTGAGCTTTGTAAATCAGAGGGTTTGTAAATTGGAGGTTATCTTCCACTAACTCCTCTGTCTCCGGAACTGATGTGTCACCAAAACCAGCTGATCTCCAACAGTAGGAAATAGTTTTTGCGGTGACACTCCCATGCTCTGGCAACACCTTGCACAGCATGGACCAATGTCCATGGAGGCACATCATGCACATAAGGGGCTTGATATGAGACAAATGTACGTCTACTAAAACTCAGCAGACAGGAATGCGAGTGTACTTTCAATGCAATTAAAGACTATGCTGTACTTAAATTGTCAAATAGTTATCTTTGGGTTGAAATCAAACTAATTACTATAACAAATAATAGTCATTGCTCACTCAGGGAAAAAACAACAGATATTACGTGAAATTCTCTGTGTGAGGTGTATTTGCCAGAAATTGAAAGGATTTAAAAATTACACCTCAATTGCATTGATTCCCTGTGTAGAATAGACATTATTCCTAAGGCTAGGACACTCACTTTAGTAAAAGAGAATGAAACAGCCATGAATTTTAAAAAAACAGGTGAATATTTTTCTACAAATTTATAATGGTATGAACTTGGCTGCTGCAACTGAATTAAGTTCTTGTAGCTGTTCAGTTGATAGATCTCAAAATAAGGGGAATAAGAGAATTAACTCATCCCGCGGAGTATTTTAAGCATATGCAGTTATGCATTAATTAACGAAAGGGGTATATTTAGTGGTAGTCGATTTGTGTTTAAAGAAGCCATTTTAATATGGGAAAGCCAGGGATGCATTTTAACTAAGAAATTTCAAAACAAAGTTCCACCTGACCTAGTATATTTCAGTGAAAAGACCAGAAAATGCCTTTTTTGAAGAAGGCGTATCCCTTAAAATAAATTTAATAATATTTCGCAGCTGATGACAGTCAATCTTACAAATTCACTCAGCAAATTTGAAATTCCCTCCTTTTTAAGACGCGTTCTACGGTGCTGACATCTAGCGGTCATTTCGAGAACTATTTACTCGCGGCTACAGAAAGCGTCGCGATCTCATAGTCAAGATCGCAAATTCTTACCTAACGACGTAAAACACTTCTAATGAAAAATTAAATAATCAAATTGCATCAAGATTTGAATATAAGTAATTTATTATTGCAAAATTAGTATTTTTTAATGAAACTAAGCTCCACGACAGCTGCAGCAAACGACTTCCTACGGGAATGCTAGTTTCAAGTCAAAGGCTGTACAAAGTTCTGAATTGGGGTTGCGGCGGCTACCTTAAAGCAAATTTTAAATAATTTCAGAGAAAATATGGATCCTTTGTGACGACGAGTTAGGTATTTGCAATACACAAAATGATAGAAAAGGAATAGAAATTACCAAGCACTAATCCGATTATTTTATGAACTGGGGCATTGTTTTCGAGAAGTAGGCGTCGTGCCATGCGTCTTTGAACACTTTTTCCTTGGATCATATAATTAGGATAGAATTGCGATTTGGATGATCAGTCTCTGGGATTTTTGCTACAGTTTAAGCACTTCAAAAAGCACTATGCTCACATTTGATTTTTCCACATTCCCATACGAATTACTTGGACCGAGGGCCCTCTCAACATGACCTATCTGGCTTCAGCTGCTCCTGTCGCGGTATACAGCGATCGTTATTCCATTGTACTGAGTTCAGTGCTACAAAATCATTTCAAAAACTTCGTAAAACAGAGGTCAATCACACCTAGGGACCGGCCTTTCACTTCGTAAATCAATAAAATAGAGGTTTTGTAAAATAGAGGTCATTTTACATGGTTTTCCTATATACAAAGATCGGGACCGGTGGAATGGTTCGTAAATTGGTGTCATTTCGTAAATTAGAGGTTCGTAAAAAAGAGGTTCTACTGTAGCTATCGAATTCCATCTCTCTGAAAGATTTTTGGAAGCCACATTTCAACATTTTGGATAGTATTCGTTTAATCATTGACTCATGGAATGAAGTTTCCATCAGATGTCTGAATTCAGCGTGGAGAAAGATTTGGCCAGAAGTTGCTTACAATTTTCAAGCCTTTGATGAAGAGCAAGTGACAGGCAAGGAAATTATTGACCTCGGTTGTACATTATGGCTTGCGGTAGATAAAGATGACATCGAGGAGCTAATCGACGACCATGGAAGAGAGCTGAGCACTGAAGAACTAAGGAGAAAATGGTGGACGAAGAAAGTAGCGGCGAGGACGACTCCCCAAAAGAAGGGAATATAGTGACTTCTGAGGACATTAAAAGAATTTCTCGCTGCTTGGGATATAGTGAGAAGGATTGTAAAGAAACAACCTGATGTAGAACAGACCGAACTTTTATCGTGCGATTATGAAGATAAAGTCATTGGACACTTCAGAAGACTTCATCTGGATAGGGTTAAACAAACCACCTTACATCAATTTTTCAAGTAAAATCTATAATATTCCACTCAGATTGAGCCTGTACATAAATAACTTTTTACTAGGGATGGGTCGGTTCCACTTTTTTTCGGTTCCGGTTCGGTTCTTAACTTCAGTTCTCGGTTCTTCATTTACCACTTACTTTGCATTGCTCAATGGTAAGATAAGGTAATCAATAATCATTTTCAGAAACTGAATTAGAATAATTCGCGTCTTTGAAGCATCTAAGTACACTATTTCACCAGGTTTTAATGTGAAGCCTCCACTTTCGGAGTTTGAGTAGGTTTCAAACTGGTTTTCGCGCCAATTATTTCGGTACCGATTATTTTGGGCCTCGGTTCCGGTTCCAAGCTCAAGAACCGGTGGAACCGAGAACCGAAGAACCGAACCGACCCATCCCTACTTTTTACCTATCAATATGCTTATGTAAGCATTGCAAGAGAAGTTACCATTGTTTTGTATTTTAAATTAATTTGTTTTTAGTAAAGCCTCCATTAAAATAGTTACGACCTTAGACAACAAGGATGAGCTTGCAAAGCACGTCAGTGGTTCCAAAAAGTGCTGCGAGTATGAGTTTGTCCCCTCAGATATTGCATATCACCAAGAGAAACCTTTCACTAGGAGATTGATGCTAATGCCACTGGCTTGCCACAAGTATTAAATATTGGTTTAGTAATATTTATAATAATTTTAATCCAGGATATTTCATATGCATTGGCTCTGTCGTGTACACTGAATGGATTGGTGCTGATGCTCTTTAAACCTATTCTTCGTCCGGAAATAATGCTCATTCAACATATGATGGAATTCGCTTAATGATCGGTCCTCCGGAATGGATTTATATCGATAAGCAAGGGTCTACTGTGCATTACTCACTTAAGCAAGATGATATCTAGACCTCAGATTAATTGATAATGCCGTATTGAAGTATTAACGTCAGGATGTTTCATATGATAGTCATCATCATCATCAATATTTCAATCCTAGGATAGGTTTACAGCATCCCTCCATTCTGCCCCATTTGGTGTTAATTCCATCATGATCTGATATGTTTTCTCTTTCACATCCTTCTTTATTTGCCTTATATACTTGTCCCTTACGATCATACATACATTGCGCATACCCTATATATTTGTCCCACATAATAGTACACAAGACATTTTTGGCAAGATGTGAAAAACTCATGTAATTACAATGCAGACAAACTACATCAGTTCCATATGAAATAACAGTCACAGAAATAATTACACAATAAAAATGAAAAGATACCTTCAGTTATAAGACAACAGGATAAGTTCTCATGGTTGACTTACGCCAAATGTACATTAATCATTATTCGAAAGCAGTCAAAAATGAGGTATATGTGAGCACGATATTTAAAGGACAAAATTCATGATTCTATACAGGCCATAATGAACTGGCCACAAGATAATTACTATCCAGGGTGGGGAAAACTTTCGTATGAAGCTTGATCAAAATATTCAACAGAAATTTGGCATACCTGCATGATTGGACTTCTTGTCCACATTTCTGCCATGATACACCCAGCACCCCACAAATCCACAGGTGGGCCATAGTTCCTATCTCCAAGAAGCAGTTCAGGGGGCCTGTACCATAGGGTGACCACCCGATTCGTATACCTAGGAAGAGGCCACAATAAGCTATAGCACTCCAGGGTATTGAACTTATATAGCATGCTACATTAGACACAATTATAACAATTCATTATTCAGATCAATTCTGAAAATGTTAGAGGTATTCAGGAAAAGAGGCCACCTAGTGATAAAAAGTCACTTCAATGCATTTTGGGCATCCTTAATTATGTGTCCAACTTTATTCTCCTTTACTCAGACAAATTGAGTGATGGAGAATAAAAGTTTATCAAAGCCACTTCATGAACTTTTAAAAAATGATGCGCTATTCCATTGGAATGACTATGTAGAGGAGCATTTCAGTACCCTGAATGACAAACTTGTGCAGACTCCAGTACCTGGATTTTTTGACCAGGCAAAACTAGGGGTATTGTCAGTGGTTGCAAGTTCAACAGGGCTAGGGGCTGTTATCAGAGATGGGTAAATTACTGTAATTTTCAATTGAGGTAAGTTACCGTGGTAAATTACGGTAATTTTCGAAAATTACCGTAATTTTCCAGTAATTTTGAATTTTGAGCTGCAAATCCTTATCAGAGGACTCAAAACGAAATCAAATAGCATTGGGATACAAATTCCGACGCTTATATCAAACATATCATGACATTTATCTATTATAACCTAGTAAAAAAATTATAACGAAGTGGGCCGCAACACGCAATTTGCCTCTCTTTTGTCACACTATGAGAAATTTTCCTTCCAAAGACATACCTCTGCGCAATGTGCATTTGTTATTTTACTCTGAATTAATCACGGACACAATGTAAAGCATGTAAACAAAATCGTTTTAGCTACTTAATTTATTTTATCACCCATTCCAATGGTTTCTTCGTGAGGAAGAAGTTTTCGTTACCGTTTATTACGGTAATTTTCAGGGGTGTTGGTAACTTACCGAGTTTCCCATATCTAGCTATTATACATGTAACATGATAGCCAATAGCACATGCCTAATGAGCTCTTGCTGAAATGCAAAAGCATTATGCTCAGACAGGGTGGCTACTGATAACCAATTTCCCTGACCGATCGCCAAAAGGTCTCCTATTATCGGAATATTTTATTTTTGCTGAATTAAACTTTTGTCAAAACTCAGAAAATGTTTAAAGCTGAAATCAATACATTAAAAGCTATAAGAATGAAAAAATATATTGAACCTCCGCCCTAATGAAAAAATATATTAAACCTTCACAAGTTAAGCCCTCACACAAATTGCACACACTTTTAATACATTTTTCGCGGCCGTGTATCATATTTCCATGGCCGTGTATGTTTCCTTCGGTAAAATTACAAATTGACAATGTCTAATTCTTCAAGGAAGAGGCGGCGTGTCTTCGTAGTTCTGGGAAGTTGAAGATCACTGAAAAGGCATCGAAGGGAAAGGCCAATGAAATCGAAATGGCCAATTTACTGGCGGACTCCGGCTCAGGTATCACTAAGCTGCGCGAAAAATACAAACCAATGCCAAGTTCCTGGACTGGATCAAAATCGGATGGCACGAGTCACTTTTAGAAGCGAATAACAATTTGATTAACGTGGTCATAACCCCTTGATTGTAAGAGGGAACCAAAAATGTAAAAAATATTTGTATATACAAACAAAACGTAATCGCCACTGCGAGCAAAAACAGGAGGCAATTAGCAACGGCAGCGTCATATTTAGAAATATCATATTTGAGGTGGTTTGTGACCTAACTAAATTTTTCGAGAGGGAGCTAAGGAGGCCATTCAATAAATACGTCGAGCGTGAAAGGTGGGGAGGGGAGGAGGACTCTTCTTATGGTCTCGCGAAGGGGGGTATGGAAATCGAAGATGATCTTACGTAAGATTTTGTTTACATGTGTGATCGTACTTGTATTACCGTTGTAATAATCATCGTCTAGTATTTTTAGAACTGAAGCACGTATTTACTACAAGCTAGTGTGCTCCAACTACCTCTCGACCTGAGTCTCGAAAGTTAATAAGAACGCGAGGTAAAATCTTCCGAACAACCTAGCCTTGGATTCCTTAGTGATGAGCAGAATACATGGCGATCATGAATTTTAACACTACTAGGACAATATCGCATTAAGGATATACAAAAGGGATACATTGTACAACTGATTCACAACTGAATGTTCAACGAATTGATGGGGCTATTCTATGCACTTCGGCGACGGACATTATTTTTAGTTGGTGAAATGTTATGGTGAAATAAAGGGCGGGAAAGACTGCCCGGTAAACGTAATGGTAGAAAAACAACGAGGATTTCCTATCCCAGTTTCTCCCCGACTGTTACGAGAATTCCCTGACTTTTCCAGATTTCCAAATTTCCCTGACAATTCCAGGTTTTTCCGGTTTTCCCTGACGATCACCACCCTGTCAGACTGGAAATGAATTACCTAGTACCTCCCTTAAACAAAGTCATAATCCTGGTCCAGGGACCTTCCCATACACAATGCATGCAGGAAAACCAAGGTACAGAAATGTAATCCGATACTTTCTTTGAGTGAAACATTGAGCTCAGTCAGGATCGTGAACAATCATAGCTCGACCATGGCTGAAGTTTTTTTTTCAAGAAAGGCAAGCAGCATATTTCACGCAACGAGATTTTCCACCCACCCAGATAACGTGCTGCCACGGCTGTCAATCTCAGCAGTTGAGCTGGCGCATTTTTTTCCTAATGGTGCACAGGAAAAAATTTCGATCGTGTAATACCTAATCTATCCTCATCCTTCCAAAATGTAGTAAAAACTGCCAGTCATGCACAATCAATGGATCTATGCAAAGGGGACACATTGCGCCTCTAAGAATAAAATGCACAACTGAATTTTCCACAAAATGATGTGGCATATTCAATAAGCGTAAATAACTGGCATAGTTTTAGGTGACGTAGAGTTTAGGGTAGTTTAATTATGGACCAATAAACAAAATTGTAGGAAAAAACGATAATTTCAGTAAAACATGCCTGGGTTTGCCACATGCCGGGATTGGTTAAGACTGGCACTGAAACCAGGGACAAAGCTACTAAATTAAACATGAATGGATTACCCCTGACTTTTAGTCAACCAATCATGCTTCACCATCAATTACTGTGGATAATATCACGGAAATGATTTTTCGCCCTCTGACTTGCTGGCATAATAAATGAAGGTCGCGTGTCACAGCAACATGAATTCTTGCTTTCTGAGACTACGCAACCCACACATAACTTCTGTATTATGAACCTCCATACGACAAAGTTGCCATTTTTCCAGTCCCTGCGAATTCGCTATAGGAAGGTTTCATTGTATATTGTTTGGATATGAGGAATTCTACCAATATCCACATGGCAACCAAATGGCAATATTTCATTGGTTCTTAACCACATTTCCACCAATTAGTAAAATTGACTTTATTCACAAAAATAGAGTTCCATTCCCTTCAGAGCCCTTCACTTTGACGCAATTGAAAGCACATGATTCAAATCAGCATTTAAATCTTTCTCATAGTTTCCCTCTCCATCATCCATTACTTCGACTTTAACAGGAACATTTTGAGGATTTTCTCTTTCTGCATCTTAATGTGCTATATTGTTGAAGATCCCACACAGCATGTTTCAGACGAACACTTTAATGATGCAACGGCATCAAGCGTTTTCACAAACTGCACTTTTTCTACGATAATTAACGTTTTGTACTGATGCCACACTCCTCTGCTGTTGCCACAACTGTATAGATTAGACATTATTAGGGAGAAACATAGGCAGGCAACACTTAATTTTATTAAATTTCATCTAGTGGTCAATGAAAAATGTGCGTGCCATTGAATGTGGTTGATCTGTAAACTAGTCCTAGCCCGTCCCGGCAATGTCTTCAATTTTGTATGCTTAGTTCAAGTTGCAGAATAATTCCAGTATACACAAAGCACCATAAATTAATGTTTACATTCTTCTGGTTCTCGGAATGGGAAAATTAGCTTAAAGAATGGAATAATATCTCGACAGGTTATGAAGCAATGTTTCGGTTAAAAATATTTCGGCATTTTCCACTAAGTCCCGGGTAGGTGGTCATGGCAAACTTGCCAGATAATGGGTGTTGCCCGATTACTGATTCCTGGATTAAGGGTGCTCAACTGCAGTAAGTGCATCACATTATTTTCTTCAGCGTGGATTTATTTTAGATTTTCAATATCATTTAACCGCTACATAAACATCTGAGATTAGCATTCTAATTCCAGCAATTCATTAATATGCGTAAAAGGTAGGGTATTCCTACACACATCACAATGCATAGCTCTCGAGAGAAGCAAGTGGAAAGTAAAATTTACCTATTAGCTATTCCATTTTTATTGGCACTAAACGCTCTTGCCAGGCCAAAATCAGCAAGCTTGAGAACTCCATTCTTCGTTATCAAGACATTGGCTGCCTTCATGTCCCTGTGCAATATCTGTAAAAAAAAAAAACAAGAAAAATACAGTGAATAGCGTGGAGAATGAGTGGTGAAGGATGGAATGGATATGACAATGAATGGAAAATAATAAAATACTGATGATACAAAGCATAATTTACACTTTTTTTAACAAAATAAGAACCATTACTCTATTGCATGAATCCCATTCAAATCCTGAAAATATGGAGTAGAAAAACAGTCCATTAGCAAAAGTTTACATACACTTGGAGGAGATAGAACACCATCCTCTTTCCTAGCTTGTCCTATACTCTATTCCACAAGAGCCGCTAAAAAGTAAGGCCCATCAACAAATGCACGAGGCAAAAGTTAAGTTTATGCAGTGGGTCATGAGCCGGGACTGATCTGAATCCTTCATGGATATTTAATGCCACACTGCACTGATTTGCAATAATTAAAGTCACAGCCAGGTCCACCTGCCAGAGGAAAAGTTACTCATTCAAGACTTAGGAACAACAACCATATTGACAAGGGCCATTCAAAACAATAATCCATTGTCATGGTGTTGACAACAGCATGTATTCAGAAGCATTAAAACAAACCTTTTAGCCAATTTTACCAATGATTCATAATACAGCCAATCAAAGTACACCACCAGATAGACTAAACACTTCATTAAGCTACTAGGTATAGATTCTTCCACGACCATAAAAAAAACTTGGCTTCCAAGGATAGAATTTTATAGGTGACAACAAAATCAAGGCAATGCTACCTGATTAACTAGAGAATCCTACAATGATAATGGCATAACAGCTGGCCTGTGACGTTAAGTAGGGTAGGTTAATAGAGAGTAATTTAGGGTAAATTATCCAGTAATATTTTGGCTACAAATCTTCTGTAAAGCATGCATATTCTTTCAAAATAAATACCAAAATGATGACAAAAGAGCACATGAACTATCCTTAGGTTACCCTTAGTAAGCAACCTATTGTAGGTAGAAAATCTCCCAGATTCATAGCATTTTTATAATCCCTTTATCTGAAATGAGAATATAATTGACACGAATCCCCAGTCTGGAGTATAAAAGTCAAGTGTAAAGAGTTATAAGCTCTATATTGCATGGACGGGTATGGATCCCATCACCAGAATCCAGGAACATAAAAGTGCCTGAACAATGGGGACAAGTCACCATTGCTGGTTAACCATTTTATCAAGACATCCCCACTGCCTTTCACAAGTGAAAATACCACACAATGAGAGAAAGGTCCCAAGAATGAACATGTAGGAGCAATAAGAAATCACCCACGATACCAACTTCTTGTTAAATGAATATCTTTTTCAGTACCATTTCCCTCTGCTGGCCATTCCTTTCCTAAAGAACCTATCCTAACTATCCCCTAACTTCCCTTTTTAGCACCTTCCAAAGACAGCATCCATACAGTGAATAGACATTTGTCCTTCCCCACGGTTAATTGGTTATTCAGGGAAGGTAACCGTCGATTGCGCCATTTAGGATAGGTGGATAATTGGGTAACGGTAGGAGTTTACAGGAAACGTAGGAAGGGTGAGAGAAACCCGGCGTTGGCATTAGCCTGAAAAATTCCTGAAACCTACATCCCTTAACAAGGTAACAACGTAAAACTGCAATTATAAAGAATTTAACACATACCCATGTGTCTAAGCCAGTCTCTCCCACATATTCGCAACGTATGCAAATGGCAATAGAATGCAACGTTTAATCGGTACGACGAGATGGCAATGGACGATGAGTGACATTTCATACGGAAACGGTACAAATAATATGTTTTACAATGTTTACTGCTATTGCTTACCTTATTGCTGTGAATGTAGTAAAGTCCATTAAGCAACTGCTGCATGACTTTCTTAATTTCCCCTAAACTAAATTTAACATTTACATTTGATAAAAGGCCAGCCAAATCATGCTCGCAGAAGTCAAAAACCAAGTAGAACGTCGAACGAAACCTATTATACTGAGACGCTGAAACAAAATATTTAGGGTTAGTTAAGAGTATTTGGCCTGAAAAACAACTGTTCCGATGCATTTAAATTCAACAAGATACTAACCTTTTGTCCTACAGATTTCCAAAAGATTGACAACATTCTCGTGTTTGAGAAGTTGGAGAATTCTTATTTCTCTTAGGGCTGTTATTGGAAACTGAAAAATGAATATCCATGTGAAAACACGATTACCTGATATACATTCGTTTTCCTGATTTCGTCAATGAGGATATTACTTACTCCCTCCTTCTCATTTTCCATTAACACCTTTTTCAGGGCCACAAACTTTTTCGTTTTCTTTTCACGTGCTTTGAACACTTCCCTGTAATGAAATTTATAAGATGTTAATTTAAAAGTCCCACCTATCATGATTGTCGTAGATCATCTGAACAAGTGGGTAGGTCGGAAAGCACGAAATACATTGTTAGGTTTTCTTGTAAATGCACAGGGACCTTGCGAAAGATTAACTAATTTAATCCTTTGAAGTGATGTATATTGGATTGAAATTGTTTCTCATTGGAGCTCAAACATAATATTTTATGTGTTAATGTTATACAAGGATAACTCATCAAAAAATAGCGATTCAAGAAGGTCATGAAACACGTTGACGACTTATAACCCATCAAACTTACCCAAAAGTCCCTTGGCCTATTTTTGCTACTTTTTCATACTTAGCCACCTCATCACAGAATGGGAAATCGAAGTCCTCTATATACTTTTCCTTCTCCCTACAGTTCATTATGGTAGAAGATGTACTATTTCCACTCGACATTGTGATAGCCTTCCTATTTCACTCACAATGCAGGAACTTCCCACTTTTTCACACAATACACTTGAAACAACTTATAATAAGTCAGCCATCAAACATTTGGATTATCAGATAAATATCCACAACATTACAATATTTTTAACACTGACTGGATACAACAAAGCTTCCAAAACAATCATGCGTCATGAGAGACATGGGCCGATGAGTAATCGATAGACTCGATTCAGTCGATCTAAGATCTCGACGCAAATATTATCGCGATGTAAATTATTTTATTTTTCTGGGTAGAGTATTGGCTAACAAACTTCAAACACATACATACTAACGCCAATAAGTGATGGGTTTGCTTAGAATCTACTTTTTTTAAGCGAATAATTTATTTACCTTCATCGCCAAAAACAAGAGCGACCGGTCGATAGCATCTGACGGAATGATCGATTCCACTTGCATACTGTCGATTGCTGTCGATAGTTGTGTTCACGTTTGTTTACTGGCTGCATATACATGTTCGTGATTGGCTGTGTAAGTTTGTTTTGAGGTTTTAATTTTAAATCATTGCTGTAGACGGTCTTCTAGAAAACCATTAATACTAGATTATATAAATTACTTGGGCCGTTCGTTGTACACGCTGTCATTTAATGATACGCAATAATTTTCTGGCAACTGTCTTGAGGTTTTCCTTTTTATTGTTTAGGTCTTCTGCTTCTGACAACCAGGATGGGAATTCTGTGACTTAAAGAAGCATCTTGTACCCCTTTTGCCTGTACCCGCTTTTATATTACACCTCCAAAGATATTTCACAATGCCTAAAGTTGTGTCTCGTAGTATAGTATGTTCAGACACGAGAGATAAAGAAGAATACAGGGAAGAGAGGCCTTTACACCTATACTATTGCCTCTGCGGGCACATGACGCTAATTCTAGGTATGTTATACGGATACTTTATCTCATGCGTAATTTAGTATCATAAACTAATAAAATAAACAATTCCAGATTGCCACATTGAAAAACTGCCTCTCCGCAGAAGGGATGGCGCTAGAGTCATCGACGGTAGTAAACATGCGCATAAAGTCACGTGTGAACCAGATGAGACTGTTTACATCAAAAGACCAGAAGGAATTGAACGACAATATCGGATGAAATGCCGAAAGTAATTTTACCCCGTCCCACTGAAATTGTTATGTTGAACTGTGAATACTTTTGACTATAGGTGTGGAATGTGTTATACTTTTTTCAGATGCGAATTGCTTTTATACTACAAGCATGATCGCCATAATAATGTTATCTTCATAGTCAAGGGAGCCTTGAAAAGTTCTGGGGAAGGAGCCACTGATATTTACAACCAAGTAGCTATTGAGAAACCAAAGAAAATTATGGTCACCAAGCACACAAAGAATATGGGCAAATTTAGTTCTGTTACTGTGTCAACTATAGATGAAGAAGAAGATGAAATTGAGGCGGTAAGTTTCATAAAATAACAATCGGGCATTGTATATATTACAGCTTGATGCAAGAAACCACCAAAAGAAATGCTCTTAATAGATACCCTTGGGGATTGTATGAGTTGAAACGTGTTAGAGTGAACTAGCATGTTTTTACCTGGTTTCAACTTGGTTTAACTCATTCTTTCAACTCGTTTCAAGTTGGTTATGGCTGCTCATTGCTTGCTTTACCTCATGCATTGACCTCGTATAACCTTTATTGATGTTGTATCAACCAGTAGCTGTCGCTTCTGGGCAGCTTGATCTTTCTTTAGTCATCTTGTCCTATCTAGAGATGAAGTGGTTGTTTCATCTCGTAATACATGGTTTCAGCTATTAACACGCTACCTCGTTTCACATTGTATTAACTTGGTTCAAATGTGCAAGAATCAACTTGTTGTACCTAGCATTATCCCATTTTATCTAGAACAGACTACCTTGATTCATATCGTATTACCTCATGACACCTGTGCGAGAAGCCACTCCTTCGATCTAGCATTAACCTGTTTCAACTGGTTTCAGCTAGTAACACACTACCTCGTTTCACATTGTATTTACCCATTTCAACTGTGCAAGAATCAACTAGTCGAACTTAGCATTAATGAACGAGGTGAATCAGGTTAAAACGATAAGCGTTGGATACGAGGTTAAACCACTTGATACGACATCCACCTCGAACGAGGTGAACTGAGTTTAGACAAGTTCCCTTGTCTGAAATTTGAAACCACTTCATACGAATTCCACATTGAACGAGTTGAAACTAGGTATTTCGATTTTTTGCCAGGACTGCTTGCCATGCATGTTGTATGTGTTTGCGGGGCTTGAGAGTTGAAACCATCTCAAACAAGGTGACAACTTCGTACCTACGAGCTGGTCCAAGATCAAGTATAACTGGATTTACCTCGTTTAATTCCCCAGGGTACAGTTACTGAGTGACTCAATTGAAAGCGTGTCAGGTCATCACTCTTCAGATGGCGCAATTGAAGATCCATTCTGCAAGACTACCAGCGGACCTCGTATTAGTAAAATTCTAGACTTAAGCACTATCTCAAATCTGCCCTTACTTTGCCATTCTTCCCATACACTTTTTTCTCAACATTTTTTTACATATGATCATTATGTCCACCTGATGTACTTGATAAGGTTTTCTTGTTTCCCTATGAGATTTCATCAGACATCCCGTACTTCTGAAGCACTACATTCAATGTGTTTCCAGTCTTTCTTTCCTCCAGTCACTTCCTTACTCTGAAAGGGGCTTTCACAATATGCATGATCAATCTAAAGGCCGCTTTACTTGGTACATTTTATTACACAAACAAAGAATGAAACTGTATGTTTGTCTGAATGGAATTAGAACAGGTTCTATTTTCCGTTCAGACATTTGCACAAGCGTTCACACAATTTGCTAATTTGCATGGTACAATTTTCCTCACTAGCATTATACGAAAAAATGTACCATGTAAAACAGCCTTAAGTACTTCCTTTTAAATGTTTCCATCTGCTGGATAGAAGAAGCTTCCTACCACTGTTTTGTATTAATCCTGAATAGCAATATTATTACATTTTTTTCAGGGTTAATTTCCACCATTGAATGGTTGCAGAATATCAACAAAAAATCCACCAAAACCAGAACCCCCTGATGTCCGGCCGGTGTTCTATCAATTGATCAAAATCAATTGGTGGAGCAATGGTTGGACATCAAGAGGGTTTTGGGGTCTCGATCTGATCAAGGTGGATTTTTTGTCTGTGGAAATTCTGCTGTTGTGCATTTTAAGGTGTGACTTCACTGAGGTATTCCTAGCTAGTTTGCAATCCTTGAACCCATTGAATGTATATACTTGTGCATTAATCTATTTTAAGGAGACAATTGTTAGACAGGAGCTAAAATTCATTATATTGTGATGTATTGTTAGTTAAGTATTTCATATTTTATGATATGGTTATAGGTTGAATCTCATTAAGAAGCAGTAATCACTAACCAGCATTTTCGGAGGGAACAAGAATTTTTGTGCTGTTTACTTTCCCAGTGTACTAACTTAGGAAAATCTTCTCTTGTTTTTCTACTAGGCATATAGGCTAGCCAGCATGGAATACCCAAGAAGCTTTTTTTTCATTCTCATATGGATCTAATTTCCTGAAATTTGTGCCTAAGTTCATCATTTTTGTAATACATCCGCTTATAGCCATTCTCCTTAGTTAAGGTCACTCGAAGACTGGGAAGTTTTGCCATTTAAGTCAACTACTTTCTTTAGCTAACTTAGTACTCTTCATTCATGCAAACTTTCCTAGAGGAGATTACTTTTCAACTCATGGGACATTAGGTGGTGCATGGAGCACCACACAAGAGGTACCTATACATATTTCAAAATGAAAATATTTCATTCTTTTGCAGAGGGAAGTTGCAGACTCTTATGCGAATAATGCCAGAATAATTGAGAAGCAATTAGAGAGGAAAGGTGTAACGAAGCGCAAGCAAGTGGAACTGCAGACTCAAGCCGAGATGGACGCCCAGCGAAACAGGGTTCGGGGAACATTAATTGATAAGTGATCTGTTAACACCATTGCTGAATTATCATGAACTGAAGCATCACGTTTATTTACAATGTACATCATTCCATCAAACACACAAAATAGAAGCCTTGCAATAATGCTTACAAAAATAAAAATTTTGTCATCAATTCAAGTGAGTGTTGTTTTTTTTATCAGCAGAGAAAATTTAATATTGTTCAACAGTTTGTTCTTCAGTTATTTTCAAGCAGATCATCAGCTTAAAGTACATTTAATATGACACTTGTGTAAACATATGGAATAACATTGTCACTGTTAAATGAAGAAGCATTTAAGCACAAAAGAAAGTCTAGCTTGTGCTGAGACCACAGGAATATCCTCTGGTCAGTATTCATCAATGCACTGGTAAAGAAACTGTAATACAAGTTATCGCCCAAGCTGAATTTGATGTATTTCATCACAATTTCTTAGAAAAAAACTTAAAAGAAACTGGTTTCCTGTCAAGACTGACATCAGTTGTTTATTACCTCTGAATTTATGTTAAATGAGCAGTTATTTTCTGATACCAGTTACAAATTTGTCCTCACAAATACCTCAGTTCAATTAAATCTTGTGGTGACATCAAAATTTAGATATAACTACTTATTGGATGACATGAACTGTTTAGTTTTTTCACTGCACTGAAAATTAAACTCCCAAGTTAGATTCTGAATGAATGTGGTTCATTAATCTAAAAACAACATGGCCCAAATCATACTCAGCTACTGTATCACATACACCTACTATTATTACACTGCATGAAGGTATTACCGACTAGCCATGCAGAGAGAAAAGCATATAAATACACAAGAAAATGTACTTTGTGCTCAATTATTGTACATTGTGCTACTGGAAATTGCAATCGAATGACAATAATAACAACAACGAAGTTTGAGCTGATAAGCAGCATTCTAATTCATTATGAGACACCTTGCAATTCGACAAATTAGGGAAAAGTATTCAAAAACCATTCATAGACAAATTTGGGCAAAAAGCTATTTAACTTCAATGGCCCTAGCAATTGCATGCTAACTACCAAATGCAATCCAATCACTCTTCATGGGTTAGTATGTGGATTAAAGAACAGTGTGAGAATTCCACATACTATCCCCTCCTGCACATTTCGGCAGCATATTCTCAGTCAACATCCAAAATTTTAATCCCTGAATAATTTATCATACAGCTCCTTCGGAGCCTTTACCTAACGTGAAAATCACAATAATTCATTTATCTAAACCTGAAATTACTTTGAACAAAAGTAAATTTCTGAAAATAAAATAAGTCACACTCAGTATGAGATGCAATTAAAATTAAAAGGAAAGAAATATCGGGGAACAATATTTCTACCCCCTCTGCGAAAGCATAGTGATTTTTTTTATGGCAACATGAAGGGTGCTTACACAGAAGCCATTGCCAAATTATTCATTGCTTTGAATTTAAAGTTAGATAACAGTTTTTGTGCCCATATCACTGAGATTTGCCATACTGCATCAAAACACTTAGAATTGGTTCTTCCAAATCTCACATAAGAGTAAATATTTAATGACATCCTTCACACAAGACAGACTTATGTACAGTAGGAGGAAGACTAGTTAAATTTCTGATACAAAATTGGGAATGAATGCTTGTTAGGAGTAAGGTAATTCACTGACACGTTTCCCTAAAAAAGCAAGATTAGCCATAGATTTTCAATTCTCAATGTTAATGCAGTGAATTTTGATGAGTGTTAAGTTCTCAGATATATAGCAAACTATTCAGGATTAACCATAAATTAACTGTCGTCATTCCAATGCTATTCGACAAAACTGTGATGAATGCTTGCACATTAATCTTTCCACATTATGACAATTTAGTGCTAGTCATGGTTTTTTCCCTATGCTAGATGAATCAGTGTAATTTGAAGTTTGTATTTTCCTCTCTGAAGAGTGGATAATAGAAATAAATATAAAATTCTCACGTAAAAAATCAATAAATAACAAACAGAAAAAAAGATCAAGAATATTCAACTTACGAACTTTTTGCTATCTCATAATGCTCTCCTGGCAATGCCATTCCACTAGAGACCAAGACAGTAAATAAATCAATTCCTCAGGGCATTTCTTGATATAAATGACGCACTGAATCCAATTGTGGCGTACACTTAAGGAACTTTGTCAGCACAGCAAATTGCTTTACATGCATTAAATCATTGTAAAATGTTGCCTTCCTCTCACACCTCTTCATTTGTATCACGTGGCATTGAAAATGATATCACAATTAGTCATACACTGAGCTGGTACTAACATTTTGTAATAGAGAAAACAAACTGAGAAATAAATATGAAGCTTGTAGCTTATACATCAAATATGTTACTGTTAATGTTAACACTATAAGAAAATAACATGGAAGTGAGATGATAACCACTTCATCACAATTTCTAAAAACTTCTACAACAACAAAAACTTAAATACTTAATCATAGGTATTTCAATAAGCATAAACAATTCTAACCAGTACTGGCATTCCAATAGAGATAACACATAAGGAGTATTTTTGGTAAGAAATTCATCACGATAAATATAAAGCCAATGAAAATAAAGACATGTTTTCTTCAGACTAGAAAACAATAAAGAGCTCAATGACTAGTAAATGCAAACAAAAATGCTACGCAGATATCCACTAAATTCCTCTTAACAATTTTATAAATCTACTGAACCTTCTGATAGTCATTTCAACCACTGATTAAATAATCTTTCTGTTAAATGCGACATAGATTAAAATGGCAAATTGACAACCTTATTGCATGTTGCCAATCTCCTCACCTTAACTTCATAATACTGAACATCATTCCTTCGTACAATGCATCTGTGGATGACTATTTCCATATCAAATAAGTATATATCTCTATATAATATACATACTATACTTCTAAATGAAAAATATGATCCAAAATAAATAGCATTCTTTGACTTAACCAATGCTTAAAAAACATAAACAAGTTGAAATTATAATAAATATGTATACGAATTAATTATAACTGCTTTAGAGTGTACATCACATGTCCTCTTTCACATAACAAATATCTGACTAGATTATATTGCACTGTCATGCAAGAAAAACAATTTTCATAAATGCATTCTGATTAGGTTACGCTACTAGACATGTGTAGTTATGTAAATGTATGGCTTTCACGCATTTCTTCAACATTTTTGGCCTCTTGATTTGAGCAAAATAAACTTAACAATGAACGGGCACAATTTCACATCCAAATTGCATCTATTTCAAAGGAAACGCAAATAATGCATCCACCTAGTTTTGTCTATAATTTGAGTCATCTTAACATCCAACCTTAATAAAAGGTAAAATGTAGTGACAATTTTGGGAAAATTGTGAGCCTCTACAATATAAAATACTGGGCCTAAATGTGTCACGCATCAGGTTGATAATAAGTTAAAACCTTTACACCCAAATCAAGCCATGCCACCAACATCATTCGTTACCACGCATCTGAGAGAGGTCATTCGAAAATCCAAGGAACGACCGATTCAAAGTACTCATTCACTCATTGGACAATTGCAACAACATTCACATTACTTCCCAGCACCCATATTCTCCGGCCTCTTCAACACAGTTGGCTCGTCTTTTAAGAATGTCCCTGACCTCTCACCAACACCAGATGGGGGTACTATGTCCACCTTCCCCTTGTCCAGGGAAACATTCGACCCTGAGCGTGAATGGGTGTAGGTCCCAGAGAGAGGCTTCTTCCTCGAGCTCAGCACAGAGGAGGCATGACTGCCCTGTGAGACGGCACTCCCTCCCCCATTGACTGCAGCTGTTTTGGGTGAAAAGGGTCGAGTAGACCTCTCTGCTAGCGGAGTCCTTGGTTTCGATCCAGGCGCAATCTTCTTCGCCAACGCTTCGTTTCCACTCCTCACAGTAGTGGTTCTCGGGGGTGATGGCACCGCTCCCCCTGCACTCTGCTTCCCCTGGGCAGGGCCCACATTTTTGTTGCGCGACCACAGAGCTCTCTTGGGCGTGGGGGTGATTGGTGCCACGGTTTGGGCCGTACGCCCCCCTACCCCAGCGGAAGCAGTCGACCTCCTCAGGTTGGCCACTGGGGAATTGCTTGCCCTAGATGATGTTGAGTCGGGTGTTGGTCTCGATGGAACAGTGGCCTTGGTGGGGCCTGCTGGTCCTCGTCTCGGGGATGACGTGCCTCCCTTCGCGAGGGTGCCCTGGGATCCGCTAAGGGGAGAACCGGTCGTCTGCGGTTGCGGCACATCTGGTTTTCTCATGGTACGGGTGGGTGTAGGGGTGAAAGTGCGGTTGGATTTGGTGGTTGCAGCCCTCACTGAACCCTTAGGCCTGAGTGCTGGGGATGAGTTCCTGGAAGAGTCAGATGATGAAATCCTCAACCTGGATGACACGGAGCTGGCCTTCTCGGGAGTGCCAGTGCTGGAAGAGACACCTCCAGTGGATGAAGTAGGACCTGGTAGCTGAGGGGATGACCTCGAACTCTTACCCTAAGAAAATGAAAATAAAAAGATATTTATCCAACTTCTCTTAATTCTATGAATAAATAATCAAATCCACTGACAAAAATATTTCAGTAACCTAAGTTTAGGATGGAACCCAGCTTTGTAAATATCAACAAGATTCTTAATGAAGGCTTTCAATTGCAAATGATGGTTTGAAATTTCTTCTGAGGTAATTCCCATGTAGGTCCATTTTGCTTGGATGACAGTTTCTACGGCACCTCAGTCTGTATCTTCAGGTGGACCCAGGACTGTCTTTCAAGCAATATGGACCTATGCGGGAAATATCCCGGAGGAAATTCCAAGCCATATACCAACATGGTTTTTCCTGCTGCATCATCACTAAAATGAGCTAGTATGTATACTAGCTACCATATATAGTAGCTAGTTAAGTATAGCATATATACTAAAGCTAGCATGTATTTCCACTTTAATAAAAACAACTTTTCAGAATTAGTCTACTTATTACGCAGGCTTGTATCACCATTGCACAGAGACATTATTAAGAAGTACATATGTAATTAAATATTTTGAAATTATGACCAAGGAAATTATTGAAATTTAAAACCTCAGCCTCTCAAGTGAGCAGTTGATTCTGCTCAGTAAATTGTTGATGAAATCCTTAGTCAATATAGTAACAAAACTGCGTAGTACTTCATTTGCGTTTTGTGGAGTATTAATACTATGGACATGGCAATACAAAAAAAGGCATGAGATAAGCTAAATGTAATCACGGGACCAAAAATAGTGAATATCCATCACATTGAACAAAAACATTTTCATCACTGAGGAAACTGAGATTTCTATAACTTTCCTATGCAAATAAATATTAACTCCAATGGCTATTTAAATTAAACACCAAATACAGTAAAGAACAATAATCGGGATGAAAGCAATTATCACATGCCCAAGATCCAAACACTTGAAAACTCTTTACTCATGATTGTTTGCAGAAATATTTGTTTCATCATCACATTGGCCATGCAACATTCATTTTAACCATCTCCATTCAGTTCCTCACTATGCTTGGCAAATAAATTATGACAGCCCATGGAGCTTTAATTTACTATTTGTTTTACTTACATAACTATTGTTTTCTTTTCGATGCAAATATATATTACCATTTCAGTGAGATTATGACTGAAGAAAGGTTTAAGTCATAGTTTCAGTAATTTGTAAAATACTGAACACCTTTCCTTTCATGAGACAATTGATATTCAGGAGATGAACAATTATAGTGTTCAAGGCACAATAATTACCTCCAACACCCTCATGGGCCATGTTTTGGGCCTTGAGGCCACATTCTCCGAGGACTGTGACACAGCCTTTGCATCACTCTTGGTCACAACGGCTGATGCGCTCTTCTCCTTGTCCAGCTGTGACACTTTCTTCCGAGCTCTCACAACCACCGTGGACGTGACTGAACTCTCCTTCTTGGTGACCTGCACTCGACTCTCATCCACGGTGGGTGCCACTTGTCCCTTTTGGTGAAGCCTCCCACTGCTACTTTTGCCATGGGTGCCAGCCAAACCAGCCGAAGGTGCGAGGCCCTTTTCCTTCCGAGTTGGCTTGTGCTTGGCATCCAAGAGGGCAGCAGCAGCCGCAGCTGCCTGCGACTGAGATGCAGAGGCACTACCATTTGCGGCCACCATTCCATTTGCCAATTTGCTGCGACCCTCTCCATCCTTCCCTTTCGCCCTCACCGAAGACGACCTTGGCATGGTGCAATAGACGCTACCTCCAGACGTGTTGGCCCTAGCACTGCTGGGCCTCTGCTTTTCATTATCAGAAGGAAAGAAAAATATCTTCAAGTACTGGGCAGAAGAAGCAGCATTCAATTAGAAGCTTCAACTACTTATGTTATATAAAACTACATTGTAATATAAGACAAACACAACATCCATGCCCTATGTAGAATTTGAACCCATCGCCTTGGGTTTCCAGGCGACCCCGTTACCCATCTGTTACCACATCTGCCTTGAGAAAGAGTGAAAAAATACTCCCAAAATCCCAAAGAAAAGTGCTGCTATCAGGAAAAATTGAACAACCAATTAAATATGAGAAATGAACATATTGACTGAGTAAATAGGATACGCAAGAGAAGAAGTATCATATTTTTTCACCATTTAAGACTGTTAGTACCCGACTGCTCAGAAGGTTAAATTTTAATGCTTACATATTCTGCATTATTCACCACACATTGTCTTGTACTCTATACACAGAAGGTATAACGATATAACATTAAAACCAATTATATCCTCACGTCAAGTAATATGCTGGTGCAGTTGCGTAAAACTTGCATTCTAACTTACGCATTACCATATGGCGATGCCCTCCTGGCATTCGTTACTCCCTCACCAGGGGCTGATGAGAACAACTGAATTCTAACATGCCAATGCATTTGAAACGGACTATAAGTGCCTAATGTAAATAAATTCACTTTGTAAAATTCCACAGATTTATTAACACCGACCCAGGTTTCGACTTACACAGTCATTATCAAGGCCTTGATAATTACTTGTTATTATTTGTTATTATCTTGATATTACTTTGATATTATCTTGATATTACTTTGTTATTATCTTGATATTACTCGTTATTATCAAGGCCTTGATAATACAGTCATTATCAAGACCTTAATAATATCTATCCAATGTGTGAGTCCTTCCAAATGTGTAACTTTGTAAAATTCCACAGATTTATTAACAGAGACCCAGGTTTCGACTGTGTAAGTCGACACCTGGGTCTCTGTTAATAAATCTGTGGAATTTTACAAAGTGAATTTATTTACATTACCAATATGCGGTTCCAGGAAGTAACGCCTAGTAATTTGTTTTTATAAGTGCCTAATAATTTATTCATGTATGATTCAATAATATCTATCCAATGTGTGAGTCCTTCCAAATGTGTAACTTTGTAAAATTCCACAGATTTATTAACAGAGACCCAGGTTTCGACTGTGTAAGTCGACACCTGGGTCTCTGTTAATAAATCTGTGGAATTTTACAAAGTGAATTTATTTACATTACCAATATGCGGTTCCAGGAAGTAACGCCTAGTAATTTGTTTTTATAAGTGCCTAATAATTTATTCATGTATGATTCAATAATATCTATCCAATGTGTGAGTCCTTCCAAATGTGTAACTTTGTAAAATTCCACAGATTTATTAACAGAGACCCAGGTTTCGACTGTGTAAGTCGACACCTGGGTCTCTGTTAATAAATCTGTGGAATTTTACAAAGTGAATTTATTTACATTACCAATATGCGGTTCCAGGAAGTAAAGCCTAGCAATTTGTTTTTATAAGTGCCTAATAATTTATTCATGTATGATTCGAAGCTCTCACCTCGCTGTTCCTCAATAGACTTGAGTGACGCGAGCGCCCCCTTCGCCCAATAGTTCCCCCTCCCGTCTCATCACTGCCCCCACATCCACTGCTGCTCCCTCCGTCTTCCTCCTCCAGCCCGCCCACCCTCCTCCGTCGGCCGCTGGAAGAGTGGTGGTCCAGGCCCACAATGCATGCCTTCTCCTGGATTCTCCTGCGCACCTGTGGATCCAGCTGTGTCCACGAGCGGCAGCGTGACACTCTACTTGCACCGCGTACCAGACGACCCTCCACTCGACCCTCAAGGCGTTTTAGGAAATCTATGAAATTCTGAGGGACAAGGGTGAGAGAGGGAAAAATGAGGTTAATCTAAGCATATTGAATTGGAAGTTAAACCATATTAGATTCAAATACAGGATGCAGCAACATAACTTCCTTTTTTATATGGATATACACACATACGTCTACTAAAACTCTGCTGACAGGAATGCGAGTGTACTTTCACTGCAATTAAAGACTATGCTGTCAAATAGTTATCTTAGGTTTGAAATCAAACTAATTACTATAACAAATAATAGTCATCTGCTCATTCAGGGAAAAAACAACAGATATTACGTGAAATTCTCTGTGTGCAGTGTATCTACATCAAATTGAAAGGATTTAAAAATTACACCTCAATTGTATTGATTCACTGTATAGCATAGGCGTTATTCCTAAGGCTAGGAGACTCACTTTAGTAAAAGAGAATGAAACAGCCATGAATAAAAAAAAAAACAGGTGAATATTATTCTATAAATTTATGATGGTATGAACTTGGCTGCTGCAACTGAATTAAGTTCTTGTAGCTGTTCAGTTGGTAGATCTCAAAATAAGGGGAATAAGAGAATTAACTCATCACGTGGAGTATTTTAAGCATATGCAGTTATGCATTCATTGACGAAAGGGGTATATTTAGTGCTAGTCGATTTGTGTTTAAAGAAGCCATTTTAACATGGGAAAGCCAGGGATACATTTTAACTAGGAAATTTCAAAACAAAGTTCCCACTGACCTAGTATATTTCAGTGAAAAGACCAGAAAATGCCTTTATTGAAGAAAGCATGTAGTTTGAAATACATTTAATAACATTTTGCAGCGGATGAAAGTCAATCTTAGAAATTCACTCAGTTAATTTGAAATTCCCTCTTTTTTAAGACGCGTTCTACAGTGCTGACATCTAGCGGTGATTTACGAGAACTATTTACTTGCGGCTACAGAAAGAGATCGCAAATTCTTACCTAACGACGTAAAACACTTCTAATGAAAAATTAAAAAATCATATTGCATCAATATTTGAATATAAGTAATTTATTATTGCAAAATTAGTATTTTTAATGAAACTAAGCTCCATGGCAGCTGCAGCAAAGAACTTCCTACGGGAATGCTATTTTCAAATGAAAGGCTGAACAAAGTTCTGAATTGGGGTTGCGGCGGCTACCTTAAAGCTAATTTTAAATAATTCCAGAGAAAATATGGATCCTTTGTGACGACGAGTTATGTATTCGCAATACACAAAATGATAGGAAAGGAATAGAAATTACCAAGCACTAATCAGATTATTTTATGAACCGTAGCATTGTTTTCGAGAAGTAGGCGCCGTGCATTCGTCTTTGAACATTTTTTCCTTGGATCAATTAATTAGGATTGAATTGCGTGCATTCATCTTTGAACATTTTTTCCTTGGATCAATTAATTAGGATTGAATTGCGATTTGGATGATCAGTCTCTGGGATTTTTGCTACAGTTTAAGCACTTCAAAAAGCACTATGCTCACATTTGATTTTTCCACATTTTCCCATATGAAATACTTGGACCGAGGGCCCTCTCAACACGACCTATCTGGCTTCAGCTGAGCTCAGTGCTACAAAATTATTTCAAAAACTTCGTAAAACAGAGGTCAATCACTCCTAAAGACCGGCCTCTCACTTCGTAAATCAGTAAAATCGAGGTTTCGTAAAATAGAGGTCATTTTACATGGTTATCCTATATACAAAGATTGGGACTGGCGGAATGGTTCGTAAATTGGTGTCATTTCGTAAATTAGAGGTTCGTAAAAAAGAGGTTCTACTGTATTTATGAGGGAGGTTCCACCGAATTACGAAGTACATGTCATTTTACTGAAAATTTCAGGACGTATCACTTTATGGCCCTCCTATCGATTGGCAATAAAATAATGCGCTCTTACAATTATATATTTGAAGAACAAAGACCATGAAAATCAGCAATTTCATAAGTTGTGATACGGCAGAGCGTGGCCATTCCAGGATAAGTTGCGGATTAATAATGTAAAGAAAAATGTCCTTTTCACGAAAAACTACGGTAAGATGCACGGACTAAAGGCATTACAGTAGAACCTCTATTTTATGAAGTTGAAGGGACCCAAAAATTTGAGCTTTGTAAATCAGAGGGTTTGTAAATTGGAGGTTATCTTCCACTAACTCCTCTGTCTCCGGAACTGATGTGTCACCAAAACCAGCTGATCTCCAACAGTTGGAAATAGTTTTTGTGGTGACACTGTCCCATGCTCTGGCAACAACTTGCACAGCATGGAGCAATGTCCATGGAGGCACATCATGCACATAAGAGGCTTGATCTGCGACAAATGTACGTCTGCTAAAACTCTGCTGACAGTAATGCGAGGATACTTTCAATGTAATTAAACACTATGCTGTACTAAACTTGTCAAATAGTTATGTCAGGGTTGAAATCAAACTAATTTCTATGACTAATAGTAGTCATCTGCTCATTCAGGGGAAAAACAACAGATATTACGTGAAAATCTCTGTGTGCAGTGTACCTGCATCAAATTGAAAGGATTTTAAAATAAGACCTCAATTGTATTGATTCGCTGTATAGCATAGGCGTTATTCCTAAGGCTAGGAGACTCACTTTAGTAAAAGTGAATGAAACTCACAGCCATGAATTCCAAAAAAACCGTAAATATTTTATTAAGAATTGTTCGTAAATTGGTGTCATTTTGTAAATTAGAGCTCATAAAAAAAAGAGGTTTAACTGTATGTAGTTTTAACAGAAATTATAACAGCTGTGGGATGACTTACTGTGCTCCACTGTGCTTCATGAGTTTCCTGGTCAGGAGAAGTGGTGGTGGAAAGGAGCCGCGTGATATTCACATGGCTGAGACATGCTTGCTCCAAAGACAACATATCAGCAGCCCCCACAACACTCTCCTCCAAACGACTTATGTTCCAGCTTAGTTCTTTTCCCAGAGATTGAAACCTGACATAAGAAAATTAGTGCATGAATTTCATAGAGTATAAAGAATGAGCAAAATCTAAATAAAATATTTTATTTAGCTATATAGCACTGTAAAAAATTCACAAAAACTCAAGCCATCTCTACACGTTTAATTCAGTCAGTCAACTAATGATTTCACTAAGCTCAACAGAGATACCAAGTTTGGAAGCATATTCAATGGAAATACTGAATCCTCTAATTTACAAATTTTCTAGCAACAGTGTAAAACAATATCACAGGTTCATTAAAGATATACTATAATAATGTGTTATACTTAAAAAGGAATCATTACAGACAGTAACTTTCAGTTACATAGTATTCACTATAAATTTCCATTATGCTACATTACATAAAATTATATACATTAAAAATGAATTTTACATAATTTATGAACAGCAGATGGGTAACCTAAAAAAAGACCCTCCATGGATATGATACCTTCTATTGTCTTCAATTAGAAGAAGTTAATTGGATACAAAGTTCTGTTTTAGCATTTGAGTACGGACTTACTTCTGATTTTCAAGAACAAAATATGAATGATGCGAATATGCGTATGTAATATATATTACATCGCCTACAAAGAGATCCTTCACTAAATCCTAAGCCATATCTTGTAGCATGATGGTCTGATGAGGACAGTCATTGAGAGAAAAGTGAATGGGGTGAATGGCAAAGGAAGGCCTCACATGAGATATATGGAGCAAGTTGTTAGGTATGTGGGTACATGTGAGCTTAAGGGTCACGAACTTCAAAATTTTTTTTCAACCCCTAAATATCGTCATTTTTCGATCAAATTTTCAGACCACAATCTGCTAATATAGCAATTTACACTCGCGAAAAAATATTTCGAAAAAGGTAAAAACTCACGAATTTGCAGCGATTTAAACCCATTAGGTGGGTGTTCGCAGCACCGCCATATTGGTGTTTCCCAGCTTCGGCACCAGGTGTCACGGTGTATGTTGAGTGCATTTTCTGCAGTATAATATATTCGGGAGAAGGCGGGGAACAGGAACACAGCGGAAAGTGTGTTACGAGACTTCTCACAATCGTTGAAAAACATGAACGGGATGGGGGTTTTGATACACCTCACAACCGATGAAACTGCACAAAAACATGAACGGGATGGGGGTATTGAGTCAGCTCACAACCGATGAAACTGCACAAAAACACGAACGGGATGGGGGTTTTGAGTCACCTCACAACCGATGAAACTGCACGAAAACGAATGGGATGGGAGTTTTGAGACACCTCACAACCGATGAAACAGCAATCGAATCGCCAGTTTTTGTCGGACGATCACCAAAATTAGGATTTATTACTTATTTCGCATTGTAAACAAAACTAGGTGAGGAGGAAAGCACCTCGTCTGCCTCGGCAGCCATAACGGACGACAATAGACGATTGAATAAACAAGTTCGCATTTTAAACAATGCCCTTCAGAAGCTAAAACCCAACGTCACATGACATAGCGTATTTAAACAATGCCCTTCAGAAGCTAAAACCCAACGTCTCACGACAATGCGTTTTAAACAATGCCTTTTACAAGCTAAAACCCAGCGTCTTACGACATCGCGTATTTAAACAATACCCTTCAGAAGCTAAAAACCAACGTCTCACGACAATGCATTTTAAACAATACCCTTCAGAAGCTAAAACCCAACGTCTCACGACATCGCGTATTTAAACAATACCCTTCAGAAGCAAAAACCCAACGTCTCATGACATCGAGTATTTAAACAATGCCCCATCTTTTAACAATGCCCTTAAGAAGGTAAAACCCACTGTTATTCTGCGCTGGACATAGGGAAGAGGTGAAATATAGCGGAACCCTCTAGCGGCGGTCTCGGGAACAACCCAAGATGGCGTTGAAAAACATTGATTTTCATGTGAAAAATGGTGATTTTCGGAGTGTTATATCTCATGAAATAATGGCACTGGAGCAATGAAAGTCAAGTCATAATAAATCTCCATCCTTTCTCTGCTTAACACAGTGAGAATGAAAGTGCTAATGAACACCGTTTTTGCAGGATAAAATTTTGAAGTTCGTGACCCTTAAGCTCACATCTACCGGTATGTGAAAGAGAAGAGCTATACAAATATGAAGAGAATAGCTGATAAGAGGTTGGAGTGGAGAAGGGTATCCAAACAATCTTAGACCTGATGAACCATGATGATGATGAAAAGTATTTGTATGATCAGCAGAGCAACCAAAGGAAATAAAAAGGATTTTTTTAAATATTCCAGTACTAAAATACTGAGTTCATGAAGCCAAAAAGGTTCTCACAAAATGTGGGATGATAACACTTTTTGATTGGTTTTCTACATAGCAAAATATATATCCAGTCATATATTTGATATTGACATACCTTTGACAGAGAGAAATAAAGTTATCTCTGTAAAACTTATGGCCAAAAAGACTGAGCTAAACTTTTGCCTCAAGGTCCGAAATGGAGTGGTAATCTTTATAATGTCAGGATATCTCACAAAGTAAAAGTTAGTCAAATAATCAAATTGTTGTTGTGGTTACTAAGGGATATAAAAAACAACTAAGGTCATCAAATTACTAAGGCAGACACATTTAGCTACAAAAGTAAATTAATTGTACAAATTCAAACAACAAAATAATAGGTAATAAAAAATTAATTAGAAAAATTTCAACCTCTAACAATATAGCATTTATTGGTGAATTAGTCAGTACATAAATATCACTTAACACACTTACTTATCACTGAGGACCACTCCACTAAAGTTGTCAGCAATAAACTTCACAGACGCTTCCAAGAGCTGTGAAGTTATGCCAAATACAGGCTCTGCCCAGCGAACATTTGGCAATGTGGCCAACAGTTTATCACAACACATGACAGTATCCAGAATATTCTCCACACTCTGAAAAATGATTAAAATCATACATGATGGCCAAACATTAAAATTGTGCAGTAAACCTAAGGGCTAAAGTCTATTTATTACAATGAAACCTGTCTCTATCTCAGGTACATCATTGTGGCATCTGTATGAACCCTTTTCAGTAAAACCAGTTACTCTGAAACTGCTACTGGATGAAATAACAGTACATATAGCCCCTTTATCCCCAAAAGATACATATATTCCAAGATCTTTCATGGTGAACTGAAACAGCAGACAATGGCATATGTACTGGCCTCTTTACATTAAATAATTCCTGTAAGATTACCTTCCAGTTATTTATATTAAGGTGATATCAAATCTACATCCTGTTCCTTTGAACTTATGCAAATTAAATGAAAAATTAAAAAAATAATTTTTAACAGCACATTGCAACCATGATTCCCAGCCTTTAACACTGGCAGCACCCTTCATTCTGAGATTACAATCTTAGGGCACCCTTCAAAGATTTCTTTATTTATCTGATTGGGCTTTCCACTCCATTACCATGGGTAATCAGTGCTTTACATTAATTAGTCCTTCAGATGGAAGAAAGGCTTCAATGACTTTGACCATCTGTCGGGCATGAGGATAACCAATTCATAATTCGGTCCTGCTATACAGTTTTTGTTTTCCTGCAATAATCTTACAGCATCCCGAGCTGTTTTCCCACCACCACACACCAGTTGTGAACCACTGCGTTAGAGCTTGCTTCTTTATCCTTGGCATTTCATTGTAATGAGATTTCCTTCACTTCTCTCCTGTTACCCTTATGGCCGGGACACAATCAACGTAAACGGCTGACGTGAGACGTTTACGTGAGACGGGAACTTTTTCTCTATTGGACACAATCAACGTATGCGACTCGCGAGTACAGAACAATGGGGAACATACACTATTTTTTATAACTCTTTGAATGTGAAGTTTATTACCTAAAATGTGCTTGGTGAAAATTTCACTGAAGAATTAAGTTTTGTTACAAAGATATTACACTTTGAAAATTATACCTTTTCGGCAGATTAAAAACATGATGTCACTGCACGGTATCACTATGGGTGTTGCTAATCTGTTTATGTGTGGAGGTAGCTGTTAAATGAATACTTGGCAAAAACGTATGATTTTAATGTACGTACGTTTTAATGAAATTAACGATTGTATTTTGATTTTTTAAAGTAGTAGGGATGGTAACGAGCAGATCGTTCATAAATTATATAACACCCTCACGGTGGCTTGCAGGGTATCGTGTACATGTAGATGTATTTCAGCTACGTTTATGCAATCGTTCGTTTTTTTAGAAGAACACCACCATAATGGAGTCAACCAAAGGAAATTGTCGGAATGTGCTTTTTTCAGTCATCGTTTCGTTCGAGAAGGGGCTAAAAACCTCTAAACAATATATTCGCTTCGCTGTCTTTTAAGCATAAATGTCTGTCTCCGTAGCAATATGGAACCTATACCGTGCAGTGACATCAGAAGGAATTTCAGGTCACGTGACTTTCGTCAATTTTCGGGAACATTTTACTAGCATTTAATAATCTTTGTGTTTGGCATAGAAAATTTTGGCTTATGTATTTAAATTGGTGAGAAAATTTCGCATCAAGTACATCATTAATCTTCAAGAAACAAATTTCATGCATATTCCCCATTGACTAACAAAATCTATCGCAAAGGAATTCCGTAGCAAATGTAAAAAGGAGCTAACAATTAATTTACAAGACAGTAGAGAAACTTACGTATTCCATGCTGTTGACAAAGTTACCAGATCGCTTCATTTTCTTATAATTCACAAAAATTAATTCGTGAAAATTGTGTGCAATCCTTCTGAACGAAATGTTCACTATCCTCAATGTCAACAATGGCAAAAAAGCTTTTTCATGTCATTAGTTACCATAAAAAATCTTACTGAAACACAATACAGAAAAACCTCCCGTTAACGAAATTCTCATCATCATTGGTGAACAATCCTAGGATTGGTTTGACGCAGCTTTCCACTCGATTCTTCTATCGGCCAACCTTTTCATTGTGACGTAATTCTTCTCTTTTACATTCTTCACAACCTGTTCCATGTATCTCATACGAGGCCTGCCTTTTCCAATCTTCCCGTTCACTTTTCCCCTAGGGACCCAAATTTTCCAGTGACTGTTAACAGGGAGTTCATAAATCGAAAGTCATTGTGGGTTGCATATCTCCATTTTTCTCAGGGACTTTTCTTGTCGTATCGAAGAAGCAGGAGTAATCGAACGAAAATACCCTTTTTTTATATGGTATTTGTTAAGTGACATCATAAATGTATGTTGTAGTTTCTTGTATTACTTACTGAAGAATTTCAATGCAAATAACTACCTAGTATAGAAGAGGAAAATAATTGGCCGTCAGGACAATGATGTTTTTACATGACGGTGCGTGGCTGTCTGGCACCGTGGTTTTTTTGGCAGGTGAAGTACAAATTGAATAGTTGTTTGTTTTACTTGCTGAGATCTTTTAAAAGTACATTTCATTCTTTCTATGACATCGCTTTTTCAAACACAGCTGCCATAACGAACTGTATATGATCTTTATGGATAATTTAATATTATACATTGTGAAACTACTATTTCATTACTTTTTATGATCAAAATTCACAATGAATGTTATTAGTAAAGATTGCTTGTGGGCGAAATGGTATTTTCATTGGGGAAATAGAAACCAAGGTTTCGCGATTGTCATTGTTCACCGTTGAAAATCCACTGAAAGTTATATGAAAAAAATTACAGTGCATTAACTCCGAAACTATTCATCTTTGTGATATTTAACATTTTCTGTACCATTTATATTCCCATCTCCATTGCCACAATGTTAATCACTGCTCTAGAAGAAGTTATTTTTTAACAAAATGTTACATTGCAATAACTATGGAATATGCGGATGGAGGAATAGGAGATGCGCGAGTGGCCTTCAGAGCATAGCGCTGCGATGCTGCGTGGGCGGTACATGATTACGCGCGGCCGCGCACTCAAAATTGACAATTTGTGGCTTAACGGCTAGAGATACGTACAAATGGAAGAAATTTTTGCCCTACAGGGCCGCAACTCGGCAAAATCTATGGAGAACCGCTATAAAAACATGACTTTTTCCATTTTCAGCCCCCCTCCCCATAAATGGCCACTGCGCGAGGATCTATGGTTAACCTAGAGGCCCCAAATTTTTCTGGCCTCTTTGACACCTTTTCCCAGAGGGCCAAGTTTCTCCGCGAAAAATCGATTTTTCCGATCCGCCCTAATGGTGGCACCATGCACACAGCATCGCTTTCTGACATGATATATCTAGCAGTTCGAGTATATCTTGTTCCTTTAAGGCTTCTAAAATTCCACAGGGAAAAATGATGCCTCGGTAGCTTAATTGATTGAAGCACCTGACCAGAAATCAGGTTACCCGGGTTCGAGTTCTGGTCAAGGTGAATGATTTTTTTCTCCTTGGAACTTCTGATGTTGTGCTACTTCAGCAGGCAATGTTTTTAAGGTTCTCATGGTCAGTTTGTGGTCCTTCAATTTGTTCCTTATGTTATCATAATGCTTCCCTGAAACTTTGAGCTGCGACCTACATCTTAAATTGGCATTTTCTTCCGTAGCATTCCGGTGAATTAGACTCAGGAGAGTCAAAAAATTCAAACAAGTTACTTAAAAAATCTTTTGATAGTTGCATTTGTTTTACTTTACACAAAAATTATTTGAAGAGAGAGTCAATGGTCCCATGCTTTAAACTATTCTTTCTCTAATGAAGAACAGCATTCCTGAAATGCTCTAATATCTTTCCTGTTACATTCTTCAGCAGAGAGCAAGAATTTCTCTGCCATGTCCAGTACTGGAATGACTTCTTGGGACTTGTGTTTCACAAATTCACTCTCTAGATCAGGGGTTCCCAAACTGGGGGGCATGCCACCCCAGGGGGTTGTGAAGACATGTCGGGGGGGCATGAGCGCGAGATCAGTTAAAAATAAAAATCTCTAAGTAAATAAAATCCATATGTTTCTTTAACTAATTTTATGGTGTAGATTTTTAAAATCAACCTTGATGTTTAGAAAACTTAACAATCCACTTGTGTAAAACTCTTTTATAGCAAAAATATATAGCTTTTTGTCAATTTTCTTCTCTTAACAGTATTTCTTTTTGTTGAAACTTATAATTTTGTATTTTGTGATCGTAAAAATACATGTTTTGTTTTCATTGTACGTAATACTTGTTTTTTTCACATGCCCACCAAATTTAGTGTGAAAGGGGGCGTGGAAGGTTTCCATTTTTTCCTGCTCTAGATCTTCATTGTCCTCTTCGGTCTCCATCCTCTTTTTCACTCGCCTCACTTTCAGCAGAGCACGTCCTACACCTTCGTTGACATTTACGAAGTCATCAAATGAAATGTCTCGAATGCTTAGCTTGCTCATCAGTTCCTCCCAATCTCCATCCCCTTGGCTTGCATTCACTTCACAATTAGATTCAGTTTCATAAAACCCTGTTTTCTTGCTAAGTAATGTCTTATTGTCACGGGCGAAATGGCATCCCAACAAAGACACATATGCTGCATAGCCTGGAGAATCTATTTGAGAAGAGTAGGGTTGCTGGTACCCCACACCCTTCCAAGTAAATACTGCAACAATAACGTCAGTACAGCCTCTATACATGGGATATGACTTCCTGGTCCAGCAGCTGTAGCCGACTTGTGCAGTTAGGCGGAAAGAAAGCCACCGTCACATTTCTTACATTTATAGCCTCCGATTTGTGGGCCGAGCAGTGGTCAACAAACAACAGAATTTTTCTATTTTCCATTCAGGCTTCAACCTCAACAACCCATTCTCGAAATATCTCAGAGGTCATCCAAGAATTTCTATGTTCGTAGGGACATGGTAATTGTACAGTTTTTAAAAAATGAGTTTTGTTGGATTTTCCAATTACAAGCGGAGGTAATTTCACTGAACCATCGCTGTTGGCACAAAATAGCACAATAAATCTCTATTGTAGAATAATCCTGCTTCAACTGCATTAAAAATGTCTTCCGGTTCATATTTCCCGATCAACTTTGGCAACATTTGCCAAAAATTTTTCTCAAAATCGGGATCTGCTGATGCCTCAACCCCAAAAAGTTTTGTGATGACCAAGTTCCACCTTCTTTATTCTACTATTAGTTCAATGAATCACAATTTAAGCATGCAGAGACACTAGAAACAATTTTTTCCTGTGACACTCTTACATGTACAAGAGCCAATTAAGCATTCTTTTAAGTCACCTTTGTAAACTCTTAAGTTGTCAATTGAAGCAGAGCATATGATATTTAGCTCAACATATTGATGTCCGGCTTCTACACAGCATATCCATTTCCCATATGTCTACTTAAAAATATTGTGCATTACATTTTTTCGATCACTGACGTTCCGTGGTCAGCAAACGCAATACGTTCAACCTCCCACAGCAACGCTAATCCAATCTTTGTGACTACAATATTTGCAGCGAACCTATAAAAAAGCCACAGTATGTCTTGGCAAAAATGAAAGAAAACAATAATAATGACTTGTGTACTGGTTCAAGGCTTATTTACTCATGTCATGAAAATTTGCAAAAAAATGATCATGTTAATAAATAAAATTCCATGAAAGACACGCACCCAACTTTTAACGGACGTTTAGGAAAACAAGAAACACAGGTTTCAAGAGTCAAAACCAGCTCATGTACTTTTGAAAATAAATGGCTTTCGACGAGAAATAATTCGTGCAAGTGTCGTCAACAAGTGCTCATGGGACTACTGGCTCTCCACCTCATCGGGAGGTTCTCGTTGTATGGGAGTTCGTAGTAAGGAAGTCAAAATGCGTGCTTTTTAATGGCATCTTGGCGGGACCAACTCCATTTGCTCATTAATCGGAGTTACTCATTGTAAGGGAGTTCGCTAATGGGAGGTTTTACTGTAACTTCAAATAACTATTCATTCATTGCTTCCCTCATTAGAAAAAAGTCAGGGAATTTTTTATGCTAAAATAAAAGAAAGAAATAAGTTTTACAATATTTGAGACTAAAATTTATTTCAGAAGAGGCATGCATCCACTTGCATCTTCAATAACTCCCCACAGGTGGCTCCTTATAGCCAACTTCTTAGGACAGTTTTCATTTGTTTTCCGTGTATGTGAAACATGAGAGATGGGAGATGACCATCTCTCACGTACACGTCTCACAAAATGCACTGATTGTGTCCGTTTCCATTCTCCCACCCGTGCGCCATCTCTTCACGTTTTACGCTACATGTTTCACGGTACACGTTTCACGTCACCATTCACGTTGAACGTGGCCCGGCCTTTACCCATCCCTTAACAAGCAAGAGAAAGCTCGAGTCTATATTGCTTTTCTCAGACCTAAAACACTAGCTAACCAAAATGATAGGAGATCAAGTTGTCATCACGTAAGCCATCTCAACTTGTGGCCCCACTCTCATCACCTTTCTCTTTTCGAAGCCCCAATCAGATATTCCTTCATAAAATGCAACACACTCCACAGCTGTTGGTTAGGTTCTTAATTCCCTCCAACACCAATGGGGAACATGCAATACTTTTATATCTCTTTAAATGTTAATTCATCAGCAAAAATGTGCTCGGCAAAAATTTCACTGAAGAATTAAGTTGCGTTACAATGATATTACTCTCTAAAAGTTGTACCTATTCGGAAGCTTAAAAAGATGATATCATCCCACAACGTCACGGCATGGTATCACTATGGACATCTCTTGTATGTGGAGAGAGCTGTTTGATGAATTCTTGGCAAAAACGTATGTATTTATCTCATTTGTTTAATGCAATAAATGAACGTATTGTGGTTTTTTATTTAAGTAGTACGTATCATAAAGAGCATATCGTCCATAAATAGTAAAATATCTGTACAGTGCCCTGTTTGTTGTCACTCCTAGAATCTCTGTTATGACAAAGCAATTGCTGTTTTTAAGTTTGCCACCAAAAGACAGTCAACCAAAGACAAATTGTCGGATTGTGCTTTTTTAGGTCCCTTTTCAGTCATGGTTCCGATCAAAAAACGGCTCAAAACATAAAAACAAATACATATTCGCTTCATTTTCTAGTAAAATAAACATCTTATTCTGCAGCAATATAGAACGTATACCGTGTAGTGACGTCAGAAGGTGTTTCAGGTCACATGACTTACGGCTATTTTCAGTAACGTTTTCATAATATTTAATAATCTTTGTATTTGGAATAGAAAATTTTGGCTTACATATTTAAATTAATGAGAAAATATTGCATCAAGTACATCATTAATACACAAGAAATAAATTTCATGCATATTTCCCCATTCTCTTCAATTAGCTCAAGTGGACTCTAAGACTGCTGCTCCAAACTCAAATGGCAAGGAAGGCAGAAGGGAGATTAAGTTGCTCGGCAATGCCCTTCAACACATTCCACTCACTTCAAAAATCATTTAGAGAATATCTCTCATATCGCAAGGAGAGAAAAATTCCCTCTGGCCCTTTCCTCCTTATCTTTTAAATGAAAATGAGATACGATTTCAGGAAAATCAAAACCCATTTAAATAACCTTCGTTCGAGTTCCATACACATTATTAATTATTGATAAGCAAAACATGTTCCCTACTGCCAACCCTTTTATGAAAAGGATGGAGGGACAGAGGAGGAAAGCCTTGGCTACTGTGCAGCACAAGAATAAGTGAACATTCTCATGACTAAGCATTATGACTGAATAATAATTACTACTTCATTTTTGTATTTCTCATTATGCATAAACTACATAGCAAGGAGTTAAGAATACATTGAACATGAAATATATGAAGTTTGTTTTTTGCTAAGGAAAATGAGTTCATTAAGGGCAAAAGAGAATAGACTTAGGTAGAGCTTTCACCATTATCCATGGTTTCAATTTACAGTGGATGGTCTCAGAACTATATCTCTAATGGATGTGGGGATTCTATAGCAGAGTTTCCATTTTGTATATGATGAAAATTCAACTTACCATATGAACCACATGCTGATGGTAGCATTTGTCAATCAGTTCACGTGGCAATGCAGCAAATGCTTTGGAAGGCCAAATTCGGATGAAGTACTTGGTGATCCATTTCAAACTCTTTCGATAAATTTCATCCAATCCATAGGCAGCGGCCAGAGGTAAACACTCCAGAACACCGACAGCACATACTGCACATGGCTGTAAGCAGAAGACATCCATTAATCAAATATCCTCTTAAAAAGCCCATGACAACTAAGGGCCAAAACACACTCTGTATCCATGTCGGCAACAAGCCAGTCTGGCAATCCAAAGGACAATTATACAGCTAGGAATTCATTCAGTTTTGATTTTTTATTCATCTGAATGAAAAAATTTACTCCTCATCTACACACTACACATGTAATTTTACACCATTGGTTCATCAACAGCTCCCAGTCCTTCATTCACGAATTCTGACCATGAAATTTATAAAGTTTTGAAGTTTTTCTTGACATTTATACATTTGCCACATCATTAATTTCTTAAATGAATTCACAATAATAGTGCAAATTGAAAGGTATCCATAATGGTAACGTAAGAGATTCTACAGGTTAATTAAAAACAAATGGAAAAGAGAAATACAGCAAGGATGGTAATTGAAAATATGGCATACAAGTACCAAGAAAACTGATCTGGAAGTAATGATTCACCCAATCATCAATAAGCTGACAGCTGTACTCCAATGGCTTCATTTTTAGAGCGCTGGGTGTGCAACATGCACCGAATCTCTTAGAGGGAATTCAAGTAAATTAGCTAAAAAACATTTGGGCTGATTGGAAGCTTATCCAAAAATTTATACATCAGTACTTACAGTTTTAAGAGCTATACTATACGAAAAAGTTACCTACTTCTGGCACGAAAATAGTCAATTTAATCATTTCGGGGGACATGGTGAGACCCGTGGTGTAGTGGGGCACGTTATAACCGGATTTTACACTATCTTATTTTATGGTCATGGTCATGGAAATCGTTACAGCCTAGCCTGTCATGATTTCCATGACCGACAATCTGATCTAGCGAGTTCGTAAATAATTTAAGTAATAATTTAATAAAGACCAAGCTCAAGTTTGAAATCCTGTTATGTTATAATATTTGAAATGTATCCATGTGAATATAGGCCAGGCATATAAAAAGATACCAAGTTAAAACATGAGGTGAGGCCATTATGCTTAGGTATTGGATGATATATATATTATCAACAATCTTAGGTATATGATATATATATTCAAAAACATTTTTAAATTTTATTGGTGAAAGTAGGGGTGTATTCATAATTCGATGGAGGCCTATCATCTCATTATTATCAGGTCCTACTCTGAGAAAGACATATATACACATGAAATCACGAACTCTATAGACAACGCAAATCTCACACTTCAGTCAATTGTAAAATATGAGAGAGTTTTCTACCACTGAATGACAAGGAAACACAGATACAAATTCTTTTACCCCATATGCATAGTGAAATTAATGACTAATGCACACACTGTTATTTGGATATTATGCACTCACTTCAAATTACTAGAGATGTGTGAATGCTACCCATGAATACTCTGAATAACAGCAAGTATACACTATATCTTCTAAAAGAGGCACCAATTCTAATTTAGTAATATGTAGGTATATTATGAATTCATTTCTACATTTATTTACGAAAATAAAATTTTTTTGTCACCATAGACAAACTTTTCCTAGTTTTATGAGAAAAAAGCATTTTCGTAATTTCAAATACAGTGACCAATCATCATGTACTTGGTATTCTGTTAGCTGCCGTCATATTAAATTGAAATTTCAGTTAAATAAGGCCAATGGTGTCCTTAACAATTAGAAGAAAACCTATTTTATTTATTTAAAAATTTACAAAAGTTGTTACGGAATGTGTAAGACCCTACTATGAAACTGGTGACTTGACAATCTTGAGTGGGACAATTTCATCTGAAAGGTTATCAGCAAGAAGAGTATAGAGAAGTAGGGAAATAACAATTACGAGCATTACAAAACTGAATTCTAATTAGTCTCTCTAAGGAAGATGTAGCTTCTCAAACTCAAGAGTCTCGATGTACTATAGTGACAGTAGATCCTTACCAAATTGTGTGTCAGTTACGAACAAAATGTTTACCTTGTCATAGTGATACCTTATAGTTTATTCTATCAAATATATTAATAATGCCAAGTTTAATCTTTCCTGTAAATTTTTAATTTATTTGAACTTTGACTCTAGTTTGAGGTTAGATTCAAAACTGAACAGAATCTGAAGGTATAATATCATCTTCCGCTTATTAATGCTCATAAAAGAATGTATTCAACAGTCCATAATGGGGTTTACTCGGAACCAAAATCACAATTTTGTGCATGAAATTGTTAGATGGAAACGAAAAAAGAAATTTAGTGAAAAAATTAATCTTCTAACTACAACCATTCACTCATAAAAAAAATTAAAATAAGCAAAAGGTGACGCCCACCGAAAAAGCTGCTATGATAACACTGACATCATTTTCCTCCCGTCCTTGACTGCTCTTATGGGAAGGGAAGGGAGTGGAGGGGGGTTCTCGGAAGGTCTGCTCACACAGATGCTGTCGTAACTACTCCGATTGGCAGAGCCAGCTGTGTCCCCCCCTTTGCGATAAGGCAAAGTAGCTTCGTGGGCTCAGTTGTGATTGGACGAAGTCGATATACATCAGAGGTTGCACCACACTCACTTTTCCGAAAGGGTTACAAACATCAGTTTTTTGCCGCCTATAACTCTAGAAATAATTGACGGATCAAAAAATGGAAAAATACGGGTCTTTTTATTTTTACAAACTCTATCATATTAGGCAATAAAAAAAATGGTAAACGACCCCATTGATAGCACCTAGTTATGTTAGTATACAAGTGCAATTTGAAAACCATAAATAATTTTTAAATTGAATCAAATTATAGCTTTAAACAAAAAAAATAAGTGTTCAACATAAACGTCCGTGTTTGATAGGTGAGGATAGAGATCACCCTGTACAAAGCCATTGGTGTGCAAAATTCACACATTCAGGGTAGGGGGGCATTTCCTTTCCCTCGGTCACCTGTGATTTCCTACAGTGTTCTGACAGGCAGAAAATTGAATCACAATGATATTAGGAGGGGGTTTCCCGAAAGGTTTCAGACCGGGATAAGAACCCGGGACTCTTCAAGTCAGTAGCTCAGCACTCTACCCATTAGGCCTCCATGATCCCCAGCTTTTACGTAACACTCAACAAATCAATAAATTAGCATAATAAAATTTAACACATTAATTGCAATTCTATCATTCAAATACTCGAGCTATTATTAATACTCAAATTGAGAATTTAAAAATTATTACACTTTGTTAAGTCCACTATAAATGTTTATTACAATGACATGGGTTTCATTCACTTTGTGACACCTTCAGTGACATCACCTGAAGATGTCACGAGTGAATGAAACCCAGGACGTAATAATAAACATTTATAGTGGACCATTACAAAGTGTAATAATTTTTTTAATTCCCGATTTCAGCATGAAGAAGTTCCACATAGTAAAGCCTGAAGTCATTACAAATATTAACATTCAAATTCGACAACTGAAGTCAAAAAATCTCCTATTCATCCTATCAAAAATTTACAGATCACAAGATCACCACAAAAATATTTATTAATATGCACTCTAAGAAACTTACCTTATGAAAGAAGTGACAATATTTCACTTTTAAAGTGTACATAATAACTTCCTTTAAGCCTTCCAAGCCAAGCATGTCAGCCAATGTGGCCAGCTCCACAATACTGATCGAGTCAGGAATGTTACTTGTTCCACTGTATATGTGACAGAGGGCAAAATGCACAGCACTATAGGAGAACCTGCAAACCAATTATATCAAATGAGCAAGAGCACAGAGAAAAAAAAGCACCTGAAAAATAAAAATTATAATTTCAATAAACATTTTATTGAAATGGGAGGAAATCCATTTAATTTCGTTAAATCCTCCAGTTAGCAGTGGATCACACAGCCATTAAGGGTAATCATTGGACACCTTTCAAGGGAAATCAAGAGGTAGGATGATATGCATAAATGAAAGTTGGCATTATCATCATCAGGAAGCTTTCGAAGGCATTTGATAGCTGGAGAATTTAGGAGGGTAAGCATAAATACTGGACTCAGAGAACCTTGACCTTGACATTGCACCCACCAATGTAATACCAAATCATGTCTAAAATGAGTGATAACTAGAATAGTTTGCAGACTTTTGAGATGTAGTTTGGATGGAGAAGTAAATCAGAGTGAATACTGTAATGGGGAAGGGGAAGAATGATTAAGTGTTGAGCATTGTGGAGGAAGAAAAAAGTTGTTGGCAGGGATGATAAGGAGGCAGAGTTGGTGGATGGAACTGGTAATAGGGTAGTTTCCTATTATTTTTTTATTGTCTTGATCGAAAGTTTATAACCTCTGGAGTACGTGTTTTAAGCCGTTCGATTTTTAAATGACGTTAAGTATTTTTCCTCATTAATTAAAAAGTGAAAAAAATCAATGGCGCGAAAACGCGACGGCAAACTGTTGCATGCCGGTTAATCCTACGTTTGACGTCAAACTATTTCCTCTACCTGCCACCAGGTGGTGCTGCGGATGCTTCCAAAGAGACGCTGCACTCCGTTAAAGCTTATGAACAAGAATTGGAGGCATTTTTATTCCGTTAATTAGTTATAATTTTGCTTTTATTTATTTATTTAACATTACTTATTCAGTTGATTCATTTAAAATCAGTTAGTATTCCTTTCCCAAGCATACCATGTAGTTCGCCCATCGCCGCACGACCTTCACGCCATGCTTCGTCGTAGCAGAAGACACAGTGAGCAGGACGTCCTTGAGCTTATAAAATGACTAATAATACCATGTTTAACTGAGAATACTTTTCCAACTTTGATAGTTTTTACAGGTTAATACTAATAAATATTCACTAGAGCTGAGAGGCCCTGAAATACAACGGTAAGTTCAGGAGACGAATTTTCCTATGCCTCGCAACATAAACTACCTACCTGTTACGTCAGCATGAAGGCAGCGCACCCCGCCATTTCAGAGCCTTTTCAAATGGCCTTAAAATTAACATTTAATTCTCTAGTAAACTGGGATTTCTCAATACAAACTTTTTGCGTAAATTAAATACATTTATGGCAGGGCACAAATCGCAATCAATGAAGTCTGTTTTCTTTGATGAAGGAAACTACCCTATTAAAGACAGTTTACTGGTACATACTGAGTCCTGTCATCAAAGGTAAAAGTATAGGTACACAATGATGTGACAAGAAAGAAAATATTTTGGAATGCATAAAGAAAATAGGGAAATATGCTAATATTCAGGAGACATTTAACAAATTTAGAAAACATAGAAAATGAATTTTTACCCAGACATTATGAAATGTTATTAAACATTAACTGAACTGGTAGACAATAACAGGAGATCATTTGTTTGACCATGATGCTGCATGAATTCAACAGTTTTACTACACGTTACCACAAAACAAAACTTATTGAAACTAGTTTTATCGCGTGAAAACAGCATTAAATCTTACATTACTTTTGATATTTGTTATTATAGGAAATTCAAATGGTAACTTATACACGATTGAAACTGAGATTGATTATAAAAGTTGTTGCTATTCTGTGACTAATGATTGTAATGCGGTGGCTAAATTGTGGCACAGACGTTTTGGTCATTTGGGCATGGGCATTTGGGATAAATATGTAATGACATTAACTACGATTTTCACATTGCACTCATTGTGCTGAACCAGTTTTTCCTCAAAGTTTGTAAAAACGAATTCCATTTGTTCCTGGGGACCAGGCCAAAAGTTCGTAATTTTGAAAAATTCGTATTTTTGAAACCGAATTTTCGAATTTTGCAATGTATTTACTATAGGCTTTTTGTCGGAACCGGCAGTTTTGTTTTGTATTATCGAGAGTCTACTGTATTTGCATTGCTCCATGTTCACAGCGAGAATTCATAAACTCAATAAGGAAACTTAACACGTTCAACGCTGACGGACGACGATCGTTGTCCGTGCTATCCGCTGACTGCGGACGACGATCGTCGTCCAAGCTCGTAATCTGTTCTCAAGGCCGTCGACGGAAGACGCCACCTCGTAGCTCTTCCTTTTTCATTGTCAGTCATTCGATAGCCCTCGGAGCGTGTGTAGTTGCCGTAGCCGGAGTTTCCCACACCGAGAATCGCCGTTACAACAATTTGTTTTTTACAATATAAGTTATGTTTTTTGGGCGTGTATTACAGTGAACTCTCGTTAGCACGTTTTTGAAGGGACCCGAAATTCTGAACGTACTAACCAGGAAAACGTGCTAAAGAGGTTTGACCTTCCAGAGAACGTTAAAGATGTAATAATGAGTTGCATAACGTTCAGGGGAATGCTACGTTCGTTTAGTTTATTCTGGTAGATAGCTGCCGTTCATTTATTGTAAAAAACGTTTCACTTCCACTTATTACGCCTTCCAAGAAAATACCTACTAGGTTGACGCGTTATCCATAGTAAATTATGACGATAATAACCAAACAGCACGTTTTGTATGTGATTCCCTTAAGTTCAGCATCATAGTTAGCGGAGCCGCCCGGCGATTTTTCTCGTACTTTCCACGTAATGAACATGTCTCAGGATAGATGAATCCGCAGCGCGAATGCCCCACACTGCACTCTTTCGCACTTCATGGTTTGCAAATCATGGACAAAAATAAAAGTCGATTATTATGATGAATGCAACGTAAATTATTATATTTTCATATTAACCATGATGAAACTTTTTATAAACAAATATTAAAATATATTGTGAGGATTGTCAAAATTCCTCAAAAAAATGAACAAAATGAGCACCTGGCCCAAAAAAATTCCACTTTCCAGAGCGTATATGGCTTTACTTGACCACTTGTAACAAAACAAAAATGGAACTTCCCATTTGTTCTCTACTTATATTTAGCACACAAAAACATACGTTAAAAGATGAAACAATAACTTATAGGGGCGAGAAGAATCTGTGTAAAGTGCTTTGTTTCTTAATACTGAGCCCCAATTCTTTGATAGTTGAATCAATTTTTACTAAAGCATTCAGAACACTTTCATCAACTTCGTGACTTGTAACGAACTGTCGCACTGTGTCCATCGCCTCGACGGCTTTAGCAAATGTTGGAGGCGATTTGGGCTCCACCTCGTCATTCTCATCTTCTTCTTCTTCATTTCGAAGTTCCTGCTCACAGACTTCGTCTATTGACATCAATCTACAGATTAAAATACATGACAATGAGATTCACCGTCTCATTCAATCAAATTTTGAAAGACTTCAGAGTATGAAAGTTAATTTTTGGAGTAGTTATTGTAAATTTAATTAATAATTCTCTCAATAAATGATCCTCAGTTTTTAAGTCTCACAAATTCAACCAACCAACCTGCAAACTTCGATGCCATCATCACAAGCAACGTACTCGTCGAAGGATATCCCCTCCCCTTCTCCGAACAGCTGATCCCAGCCTTCAACGGGCTGCTCGGGCTGCTCATCCGCTGTCTCAGCAGTCAACGACGCAGTACGGTCCTCATTTGTGGTGCGAAGAAATCCAGACGCACGGAAGCAATTTCTTATGTTCTCGGGTTTGACTAAGTCCCAGGCATACTTCACAAAATGCATCGCTTTTAGGATATTTACTTTTTGACCTGACACTTGAAGGTTGGTCAATCTCTCATTGACAAGTAGTTTCCTGTACTTATGCTTCATGCATCGTATGATACCTTGATCGAGGGGCTGCAAAACACTCGTGCAATTAGGAGGAAAAAACGCAACTTTAACATTTCTTAAAAATGCAGTGTCTATTGGGTGTGCTGTGCAGTTATCAATGAGCAACAAAACGTTACGATTTTGTCCACCCATCTTGGCATCCAGTGCTCGCAGGAACTTTTCAAAAATTGTTGTGGTCATCCAGGCATTAGAGTTGCATTCATACGTGCAAGGTAATGTCCGAACATGTTTGAAGCATCTGGGGCGTTTATATTTCCCGATTACTAATGGAATCAATTTTTCCGATCCACTTTCGTTGCAGCATAGGAGGACTGTCAGCCTCTCCTTACTCATTTTGCCTCCATGACACTTATCTCCTCTAAATGCCAAAGTTTTATCAGGCAGAAGATTGAAAAATAAGCCGGTCTCATCGGCATTAAAAACGTCATTCGGGCTGTAGTTTTTAATGATGCTTGGGAGGGTGACATCTTTCCATGTTTCTCGAACGTTAGTGTCCACGCTGGCTGCCTCGCCTCGAACGCACCTGTAAACTATGCCATGGCGTTTTTTAAATCCTTCAACCCATCCATTCGAAGCCTTAAAATCACTGATGCCCATTTTATCGGCTAAGTACGAGGCCTTTTCACGTAATATTACACCATCTAATGGCACATTGGATGAGCGCGCTTGTTTGAACCACTTAAGGAGGACATCCTCCAACTCACAAAATTTGCCACCTCGCACTCTTTTCCTGTACTTGCTCGTGCCTTCTTGCGATGTATTCTCAAGTTTTTTCCTATTTTTCACAATAGAGTTTAATGTTGACGGTGGAATCTTCATTTTGGCTGCTATTTCGACACGCTTCATATGTGGATTTTCGTCCACTTCTCGGAGGAGTTTGAGCTTTTCGATTGTCGATATTTGTCGTTTCAACACACGCTTCTCCATGACTAATTCTTATCACTTGTCACACTTTAATTACTTGTCACACTGTTAATTTCTCGAAGTGTTTTCACAGTTTGGCTGCCCAGCGAACATTTATAAAACAAACGAACATCGCAATAAAATCGTCTGCTTGTGGGTGCCAAACGCTGAATGGCCAATTCAAATGTTTGTGAATGCTGCATTTTTACTTCTTCATAAACAATTTTTAACCATAATGTATTAAACAAATTTTATTGTAAACAATAACGATCTTTTTTAATGCGAGAATCAAACCTCTTGAATGATATTCATCGTCATGTTAACCTATAGGGCGGTTATTTTGCCGGAACGAATTTGGTTTGGTCCTCCTACGAACGTGCTAAAGAGGTAACCAAAACGTGCTAACCAGGATTATTTACATGCACTGCGACCCGGACCTGAGGAAATGAACGTGCTAACGAGGAAAACGTGCTATCAAGGAACGTACTAACGAGAGTTCACTGTAGCTCTATATTTTCAGTTTTTGTGAGTTTTTCCCATTACTTTTATGAAAAACAATATTCGTTTCCATCTCAAATACTTCGTACATACTTATGTAATTTTTTCAATTGATCGAATCACACTCCTCCCCCACCCCTCCCCCCCTCCACCGCACCCCGAATTTCATTGAATACTATAACATCTGGTTTATTTTTTTCAAAATGTTTTCTTATTTTAATATAATATATTAAACATCCTCTCACATGTATGTCACACTAATGGATGTATTATAGTAATATAAAACTTAGTTCACGAGTATATGAATTGTCTTTTTTTTATTTTGTCCATTATCAAGCCTCATTTTTACAAATGCACTGTTGATATTTTTCGGTGTATTTTCGTTAGTTACTTATATATTTAGCTTCAAAAAAGCTTTCACATATATTTATTCCCGATTTTATAATTTGCTTCTGCATTGAAAATATAACAATCCTAGACTATTTGCAAATATCCAGAATATACTTTGTTAAGAATTCCCAATTGATCAAATATCTGCTTTTTTCTAGTTTTTCACATAGTTCCTTTAAAAGACATGATATTTATCAACGTATACGATATAAATCTAATTGATGTTACCATTCATTTAGCAAATAAATTGCTGTTTTTTGTGGATTTTTGTTTTCTAATATTTTTTATCTCTCATTTAGGGACAAGAGAAAGATATCTCAGAATTGTCAAGTCTTAGGTTACGTTTTTCTCTACTGGAAGTAGGTAAGTAATTTTACCGATTTTCCTAGGGTTTCAATATTATTCCTCTGGTATGCACATAAATATGCCGTACTGCCGAGACAAAATTCACATTTTAAACATTTTTTCTTTCAGAATGGTTTCACTCAACGAGGTGGCTAAAACAGAGAAGTATGGAAAGGGAAGGCATTACCAGGAAAAGGGAGTGCTCATCGAACCATCCAGATTACGATTTCTTATTTACACTTGGTCTTCCGATTCTGATGTAGGCAGGCCGGACATGTCAAAAATGCTGTATGGAAATTAATGGAAGGACAGCTGGGCACTGTACAGTCTCTTTTTATGGATAATTACTACAAAAGTGTTGACTTGACCCACCACTTGCTTGAGCGAAGGACCTATTTTACCAGAACTCTAAGAGCTACCTGGAAGGGGAATCTACTTCACCTCATAGCGAAAAAACTGAAACGAGGGAAGGTAGTGGACGTATTCAGCACCGATGGAGTCAGCGTTATGAAGTGGAAGGATAATCGGGAGATTGTGATGATCAGCTCCGAATTCGAGGGTAACTTCGTCGATGTCCGTCATCGGCGAGGGGTTGGCGTCTCTTCCAAACCGGAGGCCATTGCTCGACACAATGAGTCAATGAGTGGCATTGATCACTTTCATCAAATGATGCCATATCACCCCATTGAGCTAAGACTCTAAAATGGTATAAGAAGCTTGCTATCCGCATACTTCACCTCGTTTTGGTTAATAGTTATTTCCTCTACTGTAAAACCCAGCCCAAAACATCTCTCTACGACTTACGCCTCTCCATGATTAGAACCCTCCTCGGTCAGTCCTACTCAGAATCAATTCCTCATTTCTCCTCCTGCCTGCCCTTTGGAAATATTTCGTAAAGAATTATTGCGAAGGATTCGGCGGTCCGTAAACTGGAAGCTGCGAGATCGTGGATTTCAGAAGGAATTGATGAAGGCCGTGAACTACATGAACATTTATAAGAATGGTTTATAAAAATTTTGTAAACAACAATATAAGTAACAATATGAAATAAGGAAGTCCGCACATATATCGAAACGGACTATCGGGGAGGGTATGCAACCACACACAACACCCGAGTGGTGCTATCGGGTGGAGGCGGACGACGATCGTCGTCCAAAATAAAAATTAATTTTTTACGCGTAATTTTTATTTTACGGTATTTTTGTTGATTGACTTATTATTCTTAGTGGTATTACATTACGAAACTTAAAAAAAAATTTCAGCCACCGGCAAAACCGTAAAAAATAGTGCCGCGTTGAACATGTTAATAGGTAAGTATCCTTGTGCATAAATACAAATTATTACACTAAGGCATTTCTTAAGTCATTCACTAAAAAACTTTTACTAATTCATATCCTGGGGTAGTCTCTGATTACATCTGAAACAATGGTCTCTTTTAAAGTTTCACCAGTATAATGACACTGCAATCACTTACCCTTGTAAGGATATGACGTTTCCAGCACTTTCCACCCAACCACCGCTCAGCATGGCAGCAAAGTATTGGCATCGAGACGACAGTATACACTTGTGTGCTCGTACACTATGTCCTTCCACCTCCACTGTCACATCTGTATTAACCTCATCCAAGAACATGCGCAAAAGGTCCTGACCAAGGCGAGAACAAGGAGCTGACCGGCTGCCTCCCAAGGATGATGACATGTCCGTTTCTTCAGTGCTGCCCTCTGAAATGCATTGGATTCCACAATTACACTGAAGTCAGACAGAAGTACCAAATAGTAACATATTCAAAAGACAGAGCAGGATATGAGATCTGCATTACTTCATGATAGTTTTGTCAATCATAGGTCTCACGTTGAGTGATGGCCTGACAGACATTTGCAGCTGATTCACATGCTAAATTTATACTAATTCTTAGATGGTTTTTCCCACACAACTCAAGATTGACACTTTTCAACTTAAGTTTGCAATTTTGGTCAAAATTTATCCCAAGTGAAATGATCACCAATCGTTAAAGTAATCATTTTGAAGGAGACAAGCACACTATCAAAATTTACTGTTTTATCTTTATGTGGAAGATTCTGCAGGACTTTAGGGAAAGTATATGACATAAGTAATAATAATTAAATAATTCACATTTAAATAATCAAATAGAGCATTTAACTCCTTTACATTCTCCCTAAAACATGCTCAGCTTTTTTTTATTCCTACTTCATGGAATCTCCCATGTCTGGCAAACACATGCATTTTATGAAAGAATTCTTTCCAAGAAGAAATGTGAATCTGAATAAGTATTGCTGTGAGAGTGATAATCCCAAGACAGCACTTTCCAGCAAGACTTTGATGAGTTGAAGAATGAGACTGAACGAATGCAACCGAAGACTGAATGGGTCAAACTGGATTGATATCCAATACAACTCATCTCTACCGCAATGAAAGAAAAAGACCAGAAAATGTTATGGTTTAAAAAGTGTATGCACTGAAAACTACCAATTGTAAGAATGTGTAAAAGAAACCCTAAAATAATCAAAAATCATTCAAGAACTGAATAATCTTTAAGAATCTACCAGTGATATGTACCCATATTTGGAATGTTAAGCTCAATGTTATACATCTCAAGCTAATCCAAAATCCACTTGCAAAACCCCCAACTCATAGGTTAAAAACTGAATCAAATGTTTTCATTACAAGTTTGCACTATACCTTTTTCACCTGTGTATACTTTGATCTTGTGTATCATCCCATCCCTCATTTGCAGACAAAAAAATTTGATAATTTACATCTCTTGTATAGTTTGACCCCAAATCCCAAGATAGTAGATTTTTTGTTTAGGAATCAGGGTTTGAACACAAGGTCTTGTTAAATGTTTCTAATTGTTATAACAACACTATATTAACCTTTTTACCAGCAGGTCAATTTATTGGCCCCCTATGTAATGGGGAACTTGCATGGGTCGACGATTGCTATAAAAACTATTTTGAGCAGGTAAAACTGAAATATTAGCTCGCAAAAATACCTAAATTTTCTCCATTCGTCGTTAGAAGAAATAAAAAATTGACTTAAAAAATCAAGCAAAATTTCTCTGAGCCGACCACTGCGCGAAGACACCCGAGCTCCGCCGAGGCCAGGTGTGACGTCATCTGTGCCTAATTTGCCGTCCGAGTCGGGAAATACATCAACGCATGCTGTAAACCTTGTTTTGGTGGAGGATTTAGTCGCTCATCGTCACTTGTTCATGTGCTGTTATTCTTGGGTAAGTTTTCCTATTCTTCTTGTGCCACGATTATTACTTGGGATATTAAAAATGTACTTTCGGGATGATAAAATACAGACTTTTTACCTCTAATATTTCAGGTTTCAGAAAAATGGATGATTATGTTGCCGCTCGTTCGGATAACATTCCTGAAATTGATGCCATGACTCTGATTCTCTGATTCTTGTCCTAAGTAGTGGCGAAATGTGTGTTAATATTCACAGTATGTGTTTCGTAGTGTATCTACAAGCGCGTCTTGTTTACATTCTTAGCCGAAGGTCTATGAGTGTGATTGTTTAGTATGAACGCTATTTTTGCCTCTGGATACCACCTTTGGCATTTGTTAATACAATAGGCAGTAAGAGAGCATCTACGATTAAGTGAATATATTAATGAAAAGTGGCATCGTCAGTATTTGCGGAAATTGTGGCGCACTAGAGATTGCCCTCGTTATTTATTGTTTACGGAGATGGATTTAGAGTTTGCGCAAATGTATTATTCGTTAGCATATTATGAGGTGGGGGACAAGAATAGAGTAGAACTGTGTTGAACTCCATTGTTCCTAAGGCAGGGGCTTCTGACCCTGTTGAAACCATCCTGAAATCTGTGTAGATCTCTCTTGAAATACCGTCTTCAACTGGCTTGTTTTCAGAATGCGTTGGAACTGCCTTGATCATTGGTTGAAACTCACTTGATCTAACTTGTTTATGTCTGTTGGTTGGTTGGTTGTAACATAGAAATCATCAATGTGCAAATGGTGTACATAACGATATTACTTATAATGTGTTAAGAGGCACAAGGCTAATGTTTCTATAGGTGTTTCCATTATTTAAGACTGAAGAAGCTCCAGTATGCTTTAGGTATCAATCAATTTTCTGCATCTAACCAGCGTACTTAGTAATACATATTAGACAAGGATCATCAGCCCACCTTGGTCACAAGAGAAACTCGGGAAGTACTCATCAAGCGAAACTTTTACTTAGTAAGCGAAATGTGGGTGTTTTTCATAATTACATGTGTTACTTAACACATCACATCACATTTCAATCTCTTAAACAAATTCCAAGGCAATATTTTCAGTGATGAAGTTAAAAATATTTTACGAACCCCAGCTTACTATGGCAGACTGGACCATATTCATAAAATTAGAGAAATTGATTGCCGAACTGATAGATTCAAAATGTCCTTTTTCCCTCGAACAATTAGAGATACGAATAACGGTAAATATGTCCTATCAGAGAGTAGCAATGAATAGCATTGGTAGCTGCATGTTGGTATGAGTACTTAAAGCTAACCCTACTAACAGAATGTTTTTGCATGTTTGCTTAGCAATTTGTATCTTTTTTTTAAATAGTGTTGTTCTGACTACTATATTAATACTATTCCTTTTTTATGCATGATATGTAGTGCATGTTTGGTGAGAAATCACCCCCTGCCACACACCCTCGTGGTGGCTTGCAGGGTATTATGTAGATGTAGATAGATCACATAGTAGACTTTAATCCTTTGAAATTAGACTGAATTCCGGTTATCTTGGAAAAGAGATAAAAAATGATAAGGGATTACGGGATCATCATGTACAGGTAAGTCAAATCGATATCAAGCATAACAATAAAATTTGCTAAAATTATTCATCCTTCTAAAATGCACCTCATTTACCTATATTTAGATAGTGAAGAAGCTCCTCTGAGATGCCAACACATGATCCTCGGTGCTGACGATGGATATGCATGCCTGTCCCTGTACTAAATGCATACGCACTTGAGCATAATAATTCTCTCATTCAAGATAATTCGTTATTTGCATTTTTCTACTCTCATTTCATAAATGTACCTCAAAATATCAAAAATTTTATTTCATTATTAATCGAAAATCAACTGACAGCATTTCGAAAGAGAGCAACACAGATTTCAGGATGGTTTCAACTGGGTCAGAAGCCCCTGCCTTAGGAACAACGGAGTTCAACATATTTCTAGGCAGTTTCAAGTCTTTTTTATGTGTTTCATCAGTTTCAACAGATGTTCAAGAGACTTACAACACAAATCCTCTAACATGGGAGCGGTCACGATAGCGAATTTACTTCGCTAGTTTAGGTTAATACGATTCAGAAATGTGGGTTACTCAAAAATTTGCAAGCAAATTTTAAGTCTTTCCCACAAGACTGAACTTGCCGGCTCAGAGAAAATTCCACCAATCCGGGCGCCAACTCGCGCGTTAAAAAGTCATTTTAACAATATCAAGTAAATCCGTAGTATATTTAACAACATATCCCTACTTAGTTGGACGGCTTATCATTTTATTTGAGTAGATTTCAATACTTGCGTTGAAATGATCTTCACAGATGAATCCCACTGTTTTCTTCGAAATATCCCCCGGATTTCTGCGAATGGCTCTTAGCCACAGGCTTCTCCTTCTTGCGTTTGTAGGCAACCTAATAAATAGTTTATTAGGCACCTTGGTTGAGGTATTTTTACAGCCAGGTGTTAAATAATACGTACACCTCGAACTCATATCGCTGGCTAATTACAATGCTAGGGAGTTGGGTCGATGTATGGAGCGGGCACTGCAAAAGTAAGATGAACTTTCGAGATTTAAACTATCTTACCTACATATTACTCATTATTGACGTGAAATATCAACTCTATACCATTAAGTGATTACCTACTCAATTAAAAATCAGTGGTGGGCTCATTTGTGGGTTGAATATGCTCGCTTGAATCACCCGTGTTGGTGCGCTGTTAGCCCAGCTGCTTTGGGCGATTGTTCGGCACTGTTGACGTCATCGGGGATTCTTTCGCAGTGGCTTGGGGGGGAGGGAGTTTTCGGCGCGCTTTAAAATGTCGCTATATTTAGCATTCAATATCTCGCGAAGGAAAACTCAGATTTACATGCAGTTTTCTTTGTTGAATCGAGAAAATAATTTTCTGTCCGCCTGTTAAATAAAAAAAATTCATGCAAGTTCCCCATTGTTTATTTCGTTCATATCAGGGATAGTACAAATGATTTCATCATCGTTCTAAACCTCAAATATATTATAGCATTGAGATAAATTCATGCTTCATAAATCAATTTTTAGTACATAATAAAATGTAAAATCAGTAGTCATACAAACTTCATTTAAGTATCATCAGTAGTTTTCCCACTGTCTACCTACAAGGAGTGGCAGTCCGAAGGTTAATAAAGAATGAATGAATAGCTAGAAATTGCTGCAATGCTTTGTGATCAATATGTGGCATACCACCTTCAAAATGACTAATTTTTACTCCAAAATAAAATTATCATTAAATAGAATAAAGGCCATGTATTCATTTAACAATATGTGTACCACAATATATTGCATACTGTTAGTTCCACAAATATTTAGAGAAAATTCCAAGTTCACAAATAGTAATAATACTTAGTAAATACTACTTATACATGATTTGACCCTGTATTTTCCACTGCATTGTTCTACACATAAGTATAAAAACAAACTATACATCGTTATAGATGGTAAACATTTTTATAAATGGATTTCTTAGGCCAAAAAAGTGGAAAAAATTGTGCAAAGAAAACTTACCCAAAGCTGACCGATCCACGCTGCTCTGCATACTACTGAGTGCAGAAGCAGACTCAGAGGGGGCCTGTTCCTCCACCCCATCACGATGTATTGGCGCAGGGCTGCCTCCACTGGCGCTTCCGTTCTTTCCCGGTGATTCACTCCGACCCCTGCGGTTTCGACCCGTCCCCTTGTTCAAGCCAATGGGATACAGCAGCCTTCCCCGGCTGGACCCACTCCCACACATGCCTCCTTGCCTGGCTTTGCTCTCGATCCACGACATTTCCTCCACTGGACGCACCCTCCTGGACCCACTCGAAGAACTCATCACATCCTCCGCCCCAAGAGATTCTAAACTCTCAACCATGGTCGTGTCCACATCCACAGTCGAAGTGCTCTTATCAAGATCTGACAGTTTCACAAATTGCTTCTTGGCCTCCTCCTCTATGGCTTCCTTTGAGTCCAGCCTGTGGCTTTTTGGTATCTCGCCCACACAAGCACCAGCATCCTCTTTTGGCGCTGGAGCATCTGGCAGCTGACCATGACTGTGAGAGCCCTGTGCTTCCATTTTTTTCCCGCCCCCCCCATCACTCATCATGGGTTCGCTCAATGACTCATCCTCTTCCTTACATGAGCCAACAGACACGTCATGCGTTACATCAACCTCAGCTGATGGCCTACTACTTGAACTCTCTTCGCGGTCCTCCTCAACAGTTTCACACCGAGATGAGCCTTCATGTGGCAGGCCCGCATTCTCTGGACTGGACCCGACAAACGCACCCCTGTCCCTCGAACCAGACGTCCTCGCTTTGAATTCACCCGTGGAAGAGCCCGAGTCCAGACCACCTTCCACCAAGGACAGGCTGCTGCCGGCAACAGAAGTTGACACTTGCCCAGCAGACATGGAAGATATGCTGGCCGACTGTGAAGCGTGATCGCTGTCTTCCCCACTTGCACTTTCCAGCAAATGCGGGACACTGCTTCCTGAACTGCTCCTCCCGACCACTGAGAGGCTTTGCGTCCTCTTGTGTCGTCTGTTGGGAGGCGTGGAGCATGACATGATTCCTTCCAAAATGTTCGGAGCCTCTTGGTTCCATGAGTGTCTCTTTGAAGGAGGAGTGCTGGTTAGGTGACCATCTTTCAAATGAAATGGCTTTCGCATGACTGGTGGAGTTGGATCAGCTTCAATAAACATGAAAAAGCCCTTCTGCTCAGCTCTCTGCTGTTGACCACTAGTCTGCTGCACAGGAATTTCTGCTTTTGAGGTGTCTACCATTTTGGTCTCTCTTTCCGGCTCTGGTTTTGCTTTTGGAGGTTGACTTGCATCAATGTACATGAAAACTGACCCACTTCTGCAGCTATCAGATGTTTTCGGTACCTCAGAATCGGTTGTTTTTGAAGGACAGGTCTTATTGACATTTTCTACACTTCCTGAGATGACTCTGTTGTGAGAAGCAACACCTTGCCATGATGAGCTCATACCAGATAGATCCTTTGGCCTTTTTGGGTCTTTACCCTTTGATCCACCAGATTTGCACGAGTCACCAATATCAATGAACATGGAGAATAGAGGCTTCTTCTTTTCTACCACTGGAACTTCTGTATCACCCTCCGCTGGACCTTCAGCATTTTTATCAATCCTATCCAATGTAGTGTCTTTCATTTCAATGGAGTTTACATTACCAGAACTGGAGGGCGAAACTTCGCCAACAGGCTGCTCACTGAATTCCACAGCTCTCAAGCCCCTGTTTCCGATGTTGAATGGCATACCCTCACTCCTCCTTCTTCGATGCCTTTTCCGTGCTTCTGGAGTTGAGGGCGACCACGAGGAAGCCAGTGACGAAGGGCCAGTGCTGGAAGAATCCCCTTTGATGCAATCACTCATGTCAACCACCCAGGCTGAAAGAGGTGGAGGTGTTCCATCCCAGCGTCGTGGACATCGAGGGCTTCCGTTTGGATTTTCCTTCTTAACTTCTTCCACTGGTGGCACACCACCTGAAACAATTGGAGCAGCTTCCGAACGACGGCGTGTCAATGGACTGTCAGTAGGTCTTGCAGGAGTCATCTGAACGAAATCAGCAGCAGACGCTCCTCCAGAGACTATCGGTGTTGACTCTGTTCGTTTCTGCCACTTTACATTTTCAACAGCAACTTGATTGGTAGAATCTTCATTCTTTGGCACTCCAGCAACAGATGAACAATGCCCATCAACATGATTTATAGTCCCACAAACAGCCTTGCTCTGATTGATGTCATCCTTACGTTCCTTTTCCAAATATTCATCTGTCTGTTTTTCCACGATTGGACCAGTTTCCTCCTCCTCTTCACCTGTTTCCATGGAAACTACAGTGTTTGGGGCTGAAATGCGATTTATCATGACAGCATCCCGAACGAAGGTTTCCATAGGGCCATCATTATTGAGCGAGTCTGGTGACTGTATGTCTTCTTCTTTCGAAGGTTTAAAGCGCTGGGAAAACCTCTGAAGTGGTGAAACCAAATCAATGTCACTTTGCAGTCGTTGCTGGTCACCGAAGAACTTATGAATGCTATCCACAGTGGCTGAATTCATGGTAATGCCTGGTGAGCTCTGGTTGTGACTTTTTGAACGCTGCAGTGTGTTGGGAGGAGTTGGGATAGCTGACATACTCAAATTGTGCACCAGCATAGGGGGAAGAGATTGAGTCAGTGGCACTGCAGAAGCACAAAATTGGTTGCTATGGTTCTGCATCACGCCAATCTTCTCGACTCCAATGAAATTGTTTGGGGTGCAACGCTGCTCCATTTTGCTGATAGAATCAGCAGATGACTGCCTCTGGATACCTTGGAAGAGCATGCTACCCTGACGCCGCTCATGTTCCTGCCTGAACCAATTCACCCTCTCTTCTCCTGGCTCCAGCTCGAATGTATCCCCCCTAATCAACTCCCCAACACGCTGCGGCACCACTCCTTTCTCACTCTTTACCCCATCAGTCTGAACTTCATTCCTCTGCCTTTTATCATGCTCAGAAAATGTAGACATGACGACTGCAGTTTCATTTATTTTTTCTCTGGCTAATTTTTGTGGTGGTTCTTGCTGAATGACTTGCTCTGCAGAGGTGCTGTGCTCACTCATGTTGGCTGAATAGCAATCATTTGGAAAATTTGAGCTCACTGCCACCTTCATGGCACCCGTTGAAAATTTAGCTGAGGAGTTCTCTGTATCTTGGTGCACATCGGTATTGACATTCTTCTCATTAAGTAAGCCTGCATCATGAAGATGAGGCTCAGTGTTTCGGATTACATGTTTTTCAGGTTTAGCAACATCCATTGCTGCAACAGTAGCTCCGCCTCCAGCAGAATGAAGACTTGCCACTGGTTTGCTGTCAGCACTGACATTGGTGGTAAACCCATTGACCAAATTTCCATTATCTCTCATTCCACTTTTTCTTGAATCATGCAATTCAACTTCTTCTTGACTAGTGTGAGGCAGACCGAGGGTTTGGTCCTCACCTATAAGGCCAGTGCCTCTTTCTTGTTGGATGATTTCCTGTGCATTAAGCGTGGAACTGGATGGTTCCCCCTCCAAAACAGGTACATGCAAGGGCTCACCTTTATCACATGGCACTGGGCTGTTTGCAGAAGCAGCTGCAAGACTAACGCTCACCTCTTCAGACAATAGGTTATTAATTTCACCAGCATCATTGCTTGTTCCTCCATCTTCATCCAACACTTCACCAGACTTGACTAATTTATCATTTTCCTGCTCCTGTGGGCACAAATCATGATCTTCCAGAGCATTGGAAGGAGGAGGCACTTCATGAACATCCACTCTGTGCGTGGAACTCAGAGGGGAAACAAACTCACTCTCATCCAGCAATGTGGCAGCATCAATGAAAAAATGCTGCGTTCCCTTTGATGATTTGTCTTCGCAGATTTCAGCGCCAGTGCATCCAGCATCTGATATGTCCTTGATATTTGAATGTGCCCCTTGAATATGTGCTTCAGTCTCATGAATATCATCATCCACCACATTGTGCTGTACAGAGTCACAATCCACTCTGTTGAGAACATCATCTCCTGTCGCCCCCAAGGCAACGTCAACATTAACAGCCAAATTTATGTTGCCCTCTTTCGAAGGCTGAGGAGAAGTAGAGGATGGACATAACTCTTCATTAGCTGTGACAACACTCCCTAATTGCTCTGCTGCAGTCAGAATATCACTTGAATTGCCGGTCTCTCCAAGTCTTGAAACAGAAACATTTCCTTCTTTTGCTGATGAAACATTCACCATTTCACCAGAAAAATCATTTATCCCATTGCCAATCTTCATATTTTCACATTTAGCATAATTCACTTGAGTGGAAATGGTGGCCTCTGAGTATCCAGCTCCCACCCCAACAGTCTGATACACTTCAATCGATTTTGTCATTGTATCGGAGAAGGATATTTGACCTTTCATTTTACTGGATTCTTCCAAGGAGGCAAGGCCATCTTTTGAAATAGGAATGCTTTCACAATGAACCTCAGTTTCATCATATTCCATCATCCCGACATCGTCAGTGTCAGAAACAGCACCAGATGAAACAGAAACAGAGGAAGATTTCAACTTAGACAGCACTGCTGCTTCCGTGTCATCCTCTCCGATAGCGACACTACAACACTCTGCTCCAGGCAGCATACCTGGAACCTCTGCATTCCCCTCCGAGGTCACGGATACATAGGAAGGTGACAACAACTGAGGAACTGAAGGATCTCTGGGCAAGAGAGGGCTTGACACTGAGTGGAGGCAGTGCCAAGAGGATGAAGTGGTGGCATCACTGGGAGTTGGATCTCCAGCAGTCATGCCCCCTCCTGGTGGGGGATTGCCCCCAGAGCCACTCGTCCCAGTGTCCAAACCAGAATCTTGCTGGCTGCTACTAATTCCACCCTCCATGTCGGGACTACAAGGGCTACAGGCACTACACAGGAAATCCTCCTCGTCCTCTTCCGCTTCTTCACAAGAATAAGGAGATGACTTCAATGGGATCGACCTATCTACATCCTCATGGTAATCAATTAAGCCATCCATTTCAGCCTCTGTTCCATATTGGTTGTTTTCCAATGGTCCAGGTTTTGAGATGGCCGAATTCTGAACCAATGGAATTGACTTTTTGAAGTCTCTCCTGCAGGACTGGGTTAAGATGAATGACAAAGACCTTTCCGGCTCGGCAACGGGACCACTACAATTACTCAATGAAGAAGATGATTCTGGATCTTTTTCTCTATCTTTACTAAGAGCTGAATTCACAACTTTTGGTTGCTTTCTCACAGGCAATCTAGACACGCCAATATCTCGGCTCCGAGAGGTTGGATTGCTTCCTGCACCTCTTGCCTGTGTTTCTCTGGACTGCCTTAGGTTTCGGATGAAGGAATCATTAGACTTGGAACGATCACGAACAGGAATGCCCAACCGACTTGATCCCCTGCCAGCAGAAGTGAATCGCCCACCTGCACTCCCTCTCCCCCTATCGGTTTTCCCACCTTCTTTCGAGAGGATACTCTGGAAAGACTTCAACAGCTCATCCTGCTCAGCAAGCTCCTTTTCCAATGCCTCCCCAACAGGATTTCCAAATGCTGGGGAAAACCCCTTTCCCTTGAGGTCTAAATGACGTGGCCGCTCTTCACGGCAAACATCATCTACAGGAACAATTGAATAATAGGATGCTTGCGCATCACGGTCACTTATTTGTCTCTTCTTGGATATAGGCGAGGAAAATATCAGATCCTCTTCACAACCACAATCGGAGACTGTGGCTCCTTTGTAATCCTTTGATACACTTTCCAAGGGTAAAATATAATCAGTGGAATGAATTAGTTGATCAGGGTACTCAACGTGCTTGCCAATATTTTTATCGATGAGACCAAACTGCTCAATGATTTCACTAGGAGAGGTTTTTGGTGTGACATACACATCTGATTCAGGACTCAATATAGACTCATTTCGGCTGCCTCCAAATTGTCCCGGGAATTGTTTTGTGTTCAATATACTTTCCAGGTACAGCAAAAGGGATCTCTCTTCCTCTTCAATGGAATTTTTCACATATATATCCCTGCAATGAAAAATAAAAACACCAATTAAGAGAAATTAAGCCATGAGAAAAGGGCTACCATTATGCAGAGAATGTGTCTTCACTTAAGAGAACAAAGCTCGCATTATCTTTTGGTAAGCTGAAATAAAAGCTAGACTTTGGCTTTCATGTGGTGTTTGTTACTTAGAACTGAACCAAGATGTAGAATTTCATAATTTGCAGGCATTATGACGACTAAAAGAAATTAAAGCACAAATATAAATATGAGCCAAAAGATTAATCACAATTTGCCTCACTAGCACATACTGGTAAGGTATTTTACTGTTTAGGAGAAAATGACGGCTCAATTATTGAACATTTTCAGCAATTTAAATTATCAACCAGACAATTAACTCAGGCCAAATACTAGATAAAAGCCGGTTAGTAAATTTTCAGCTTTAAAAATGTAAGAGCCCACTCTAAGAAGAAACCCAATGCATCCAAAGATCTTAACATACAGTCAATTCAAGGAGTTATGAGCTTATCAAGCTAATGTGGCCATTTAAAATAAATGAAAAAAGCTTTAAGATTAGCAACATGCTGTGCTTAGGTCCCCAATCTGACAGGACTTTACACACAATAGAAGCATAAATAATGGTCTTGTACAAATGCACACATTTCATCGGTCACCAGTACTTACACCTTCACCAAGGATAGCAGAAAGTGCACTTTCATTCTTCCAATATATACAGACAAGTTTTAAATGCACATGGAATCTTGGAAGTAAAAATTTCAGGGTCGTAAGCTTCAGTATTTTCATCATATTAACATCATATATATATATATTAAACAGATAAGAAAAAATTAGCAGAGAAAATGTAGTCCAGGTATTAAAAAAATTACTGAATTTCAAATTTCTTAACCCAAAATAAGTAACTTTTTATTCAGATGCAATTGAAAAAAAAATAAGGTAAGCACAACACCTGAACAAAGAACTGAGTAAATACTTTCTGGAAAAAGATGAAGCCACTATAAAGGTTTTCAAGATTAATAAGCTACATCATGTTTATGTGACAGGCATTTCTGAAAAATACGAATGAATAGTTTAAAATATCTTGAGAAAAAAGTTATCTTAAGTCCATTAGCCTCATTCCTGCCCTTTCATTAACACAGATCTGCCAAAATTAAAAAAAAATATAATATAAAAATACTACAAATCCCTTTAATGAAATAAAATTTTAAGTGCAATGGAATAAATGTTTCCAAATTTTATACTATTCCAAATACAGAAATACAATATAGTCTTGCCACTCATCAACTAAATCCTTAAAATGCTTATCAAAAGCATAATCAAATCCTAATATACAGTAGAGCCCCACTAATTCGGGTTTCTGGATAAATCGGGGCGGGCCAAAAATAAAATAAAAAAATTTTACTCACTAAAATTGTACAAGTTAAACACTTCTAAGAGTCAATTTTGTTTGTTTTACATATTTTGTGTTTTGAAGCGATGTTTTGAAGTATGTAATCTTATATTTTCTTACGTTTTTAGTGCATCTTGTATATCCTTATATGCTTGAGAACCATGAATGACCTTCAAAAATGATTTAGGGTCGTTCCTAAGGCAATAAAACCACTTTTAAATGTTTAATTTGGGTTTTTAGTTAATTCGGGCATTAGCCAGACACAATTAGCCCGAATTAGAGGGGTTCTACTGTATTTTCAAAATACACAAGGCCAAAAAATAGTTTCCTTTATGCTAACGTAGAGTTGAAACATAATAGAATAGTAAATAAACAAACACAGAGCCAAAATATGATAAATATGGTGGGACAGAAAAATTGGAACGTGGAATTTGAGACACTTTTTGTTATGATTCATATCCTAAACATTCAAAAACTTATACCATTCTAATATAACTAATAATAAACGTAACGAGTGTTTTCATCTTCTGGTAAAAAAGATACATACCTGTAACACTTATTGAACTATGTAACAGAAAAAGGAGCAAAGAGAGAGAAAAGTATTCAAGCCGTGTGCATGTATCATTACTACAAAAATGTTGGGGAGTTATAAATACTGAGTACACTCACGAAAAATGTCAAGTAATTCATTAAATCAAATATGAACAAGTACAAAATATTTCAAGTTAACCAATAGTAACAGGAAGCTTACAAATTAAACTATTTTATGAAAGGTTGGGTGAAATGTGAGAGGTCCTAGAAGCCTAGGAATGGAATGAACCAACCACAGTGGACGAGATCTCAGTTGAAAGCCCAAATAGTATTAATTCTCTTTTTCTCACCTAGATCTTCTTCAAAGAAAAGTAATATTAAAGTGCTGCATCATCAAGTTTCAACTTACAGAGACTACATCTCTATTCTCACACCAATTTCCCCTAAGTCACTCGTTATTACACAGGTAGTCTACCAAAAAAGTTACAAGCACAAAACACCTTAAATAATATCACAAAAATGCATCGCTTAGCAAATGGGAAGATGATCGCGTTTCACAGACTACTTTCAATAAGGGGACAAGTAATCTTCATGGGATCTCAAGCTCGCTTTCTCCTTTAAAGACCCGTGACATTTTAGGTATGAATAAATATACTGTGTTACTTGGAGCTAAAATGAGCCACTAAATCTCACTCAAATAATCACTATACATTAGCATGCTCACAATACAACGAGAGGGATTATTTTCAAGGGTATAGTAGGCAGACAAAATTTACATGAAGTGAAAGGGGGCAACATGTAAGATATCATGTTAGATTTAAAGTTTAGCCAAATTAATGAAACCGACCATCACAGACGAAAAAACCATGTGCAACCGAAAAAGTCAAATTTACAGTCCTTTCCTCTAGGTTCTTTAAGCAGACCAAAACTGCAATTCATCTCCAACTGACAAAAGTGGTCTATTAATCAAGTGAACTTTTTCCAGCTATCCAATTAACTTCAGTCTTTCCCAGAGTTCCCTTTATTCCATATCCATATCATCACCACCTGAAAGCTGGAGTCTTGTGATGTTTACTGCTGAGAGTTTATTACATACAATTTAGCATACCTGTTAATCTCATGCAGCATTCCTGAATCTCTTTCATCACCTACTCCTCTGTGACTTCCAGCTTCTATAAATCAACGTTTCTTATTCAAATAACTGGGGAAAAGTCTGTTTTGATCATTCAAAGAGGAAAATGTTTAAGGGTCTACATTCATATATCAGTCCATTTGATGGTCGCATTTATGTCTTTAAATGTTGCTGCAGAAAAGAAGGGGAGTTATTTTTCTGATTCTAGGTGTTCCCCCACACATTACTAATGAAAAGTAGTCCAATGTCAAAAATTCATGTTTCAAGGTCAAGAGTGTCAAGCAAAGTTTAAAAGAGAATGGATGAATTTTCCCCTCAGTGTTAACATAACTGCTAATGTACAATCCACAGAATATAAAAGACAGTAAAATTTGCATTTTCTATCACATGATACTACTATAGAGGTAAAATAATTAGACCATAATAAAAAAAATTGCCATAAAACTCACCCAAAAAATTCTAATAACCATAATTGTAATTGTCACAATAATAACTCCATTTCATTCCCACCAACAGTTAATCCAGCCAAGAATTGCAACCATACTCAATTATTTAAGTCACATGTCTTTGTCTGGCAAAACGGAAATAAAGACCTTATATCCCCCACAAATTTAATACATGACTTAAGTCTGTTATCAAACTTATCACTGCCTATGTACACTCATTCCTCTTATTTAAACCATAATACTATTACTATTCAACATCCCATCTCAAGATATTCACAGCACTAAAAATCAATACATTTTCCTGATCTTCAAGGACCATACCTATCTATTCTTATTTGTTTTTAACAAAAACTGGCAAGGAAGAGCTCTTATTTCCAATGGATATAGAAGCCACAAATTTCATACCATACAACACCATACCATATATACATGATAGAGAGTTAAGTCCTTTAAGATAGATAATTCAACTCCAGAAAAACTATTTAATGATAACAGAGCAGTTAAACACTATAGAGGTTTTATCTTATCATTCTTGGGCAAATTGAAACTAGCTGCCCACCAGATTATCCAAGAGTATGAAGACACTTATGATCAAGCAAAAGACCCTTGTTGTGCCCTGCAGTGGATGACAGCGGAGACCACTCTGCTTTGGGTCCTGGGGAAGTTAGTCACGTGAAAAGAGAGACCTTTTTTCCTACATGTCACAATATTTGTTTATTTCCTTATGTTCAAGCCCTTCCACTTCTACTCCCATGTCATGATGAGTGTCAGTTGTCTTCACCTTTTCATCTGATATCTCCTACTTGGTCACGTCTTGGTCTCACCACTCCTCTATATACCGCACTTTCACTTGCGGTCACTCTGACTTTTCCTCCTCCTTCTGCCCTCCACCTTTTAAAGTCTGGGGAGTTTGGGGAAGGAAAGGAGGGTTTTAGAGAACTTTCAGCCTACCTCTCCACGTGCCCAAAGTAAAGGGAAAAAGCAATCGGGAGGAGGGAGAAGGGGATTGAGGGGATGCTGGGTGAAAGAGGAGGAGGGAAGAGACGCTACGTGAGACTAAGCAGACCTCTGCCCTGTCACACGATCCCTACTCAGCTCTCATGACCCTGCAGGAGATAGTGTAAGAGGAGGGAAGAATCTTCGGGAAAATTTGGAGCACACTGCCTTCTAACACGGTTCTTGCTCAGCCCGCGTGCTTCAGAAAAAGTAAGTGACTTGGATTTTCAATGCAATAACATATGTATTAACATATTTTCCCCATTTTCTACACCCTTCATACTTCAGAGGCACACGTGGTAAAACATATACAAAAAATTCCTGCAAAACACCAATGAGGCAATCTCTAGTTAAAGAGGTTTTTCATTAGTAGCACAGCACCTTAAAAGCAACTTATAGATTCCTCTCCCAAAAATTCTTCCTCGAGAAATGAACCATAGAGTCCTATTCCCTCCATTCATTCTGGGTTCTGCACCTGTAAGAATCATCTCTTAAGAGGTGATATGCAATGTCATAAATAGCCAGCAATCCTGAGATTGGTTTGATGCAAATCTCTACTGAATACTCCAGCCAGCTAATCTCTTCATATTAATGTATTTATTCTCTTTCCCATCTTTCATCACTTATTCTATATTGTAACCCACATATCCTCCCCCCAGGAGGTTATGTGGGTTACCGGGGTGCATCGCAACGGTCAACTGTTTCGTGTTCGCGACTGATCGGTGCTACTTACTCGAACCACAGCGAAAGTATAAAAGAGCTTGCACAGGAAGGCTCGGCCTCTCTCAGTTCTCAGGGTCTCAGTTCCTCTTTGCGTGCGACTGTCCATGCTCTTCTCTCCGGTATTTGAAGCAGATGGTGCAGTGACATTAGTGGGTGCGTTCCTCTTGTTTGTCCCCTTCAGTTTTTTGGTGTTGAGTTACCCGTGATGGTGATATGAGACGAGTGAGTACTTTTTTTTGCCTATCCCTTGCAGTGGAACAAGCGAATACTTTCTGTTGGTGTTTCCTAATGTCAGTTTGCTACGTTAAAAGTGAATGTTTTTCCTTGACATCCCGTAATGCCAGTTTGCTATGCTTAGTGAATATTCTTTCCTTGATGTCTCATTAAGGCCAATTTGCTTTGTTAGATTAAATAATTTTAATGCTGTCTATGCCAGTTTTCCTTGTTAAATTGTGTGCACACAGTAATACGTTAATTTGTGTACTAAACCCCAATGAGTAATGAAAATGATCGCTTGCATTTCCTTCAGTACGTGCACACCTCCAAAGCGTCGGGAACCCAAATTTTTATGGAATCTCTTCCCATTCCTTCTGTATCACCAGATGAAGTTAGCTACCGTGGGGAAGTTACAATATATCACATATGAGGTCTTTATTTGCTATTCCTTCCTTCCACTTGTCCTTGGACAATTGTCTTCATCAGGCCATCATGTCTCATGATGTGGCCGATTAAGTTTTCTTTATTTTCACAAGACTTCTCTTTCCTCCCACTCATCATGGGACTTCCTTGTTACTTACTATGTCGATCCATTTAATCTTCATCATCCTTCTGTAGCACCACATTTCGGATGCTTCCACCCTTTTCTTCTCCTCTGCCATCATCGCCCATTATTCACTGCCGTAAAGAAACATACTCCAGATGTATGTTCTGTGGAAAGGTTTCTTTGCACTTTTATTTCCAGCAGTAAGCAGATTCTTCTTTTGGTAGAATGTCCTCTTTCCCTGGGCTATTCTAATGGCTATTTCTTTCTCCCTTCACCCATCATTGGTTCCTCAGAATCCCAGGTGACAGAACTCTTTTAACGTCCTCAAGTTTTTGTTATACAGGGTGCATCAACATAATTTTTTATATGGATATAACCAAACAAAAAAAGGAAGTTATGTTGCCACACCCTGTATTAGTTTAACATTGGTTCTGGCCTATTCTCTCCTGGTTCATATCAATATCTTAGTCTTCTTCTAATTGATCATCAGCTGATATCTGGCCATTGTCCTTTCCATGGTTTAAGAATAGTATTCATATCACTCTGTCTCTGCTAAAAGTGCTATGTCATCAACGAATCGCAGCATGCTAATTTCTTCTCCGTGGATATTCACACCTGAAGAATTTTATTTGATTTAATTTACAGCTCTCTCTATTTAAACATTGAAAATTATGGGAGACAGTTCATAGCCTTCTCACTCCTTTTTTAATTCTAGCTTTTTAACAGCTGGTTTCAAATTTAATTGGAGCAACTTGGTTTTTATACAAAACTGGATGATTCTTCAGTCATTGTAGGGCACTCAGATTCCTTTCAGAATTCCAATTCACATTCCCAAAAGCCTCCTCTAAATTCACAAAACAATGATGGTTGATTTCTCCTTCTCCATGTGCAGCCCAAGGGCCAATATTGCTTCTCTCGTACCCTTACTTTTCCTGAATTTAAATTGATCTTCATCCAGGAACTCCTGGCTGATCCTTGTCAATATCTTCAGTGCACGTGTACTCCGGTTTACAGTCCTAAAATGTTTACAGTTCTCCATTCTCTTCTTTTTGGGAATAGGAATGATGATGTTTGTCTCAAAGTCCCTGGGTATCTCTCCTGTTGAGTCCATGTTACAGATAGTTTTGTAAAGAAGGGTTAACATCTTCTCTCCGGCAATATTTAATTATTTCTGAAGGAATATCATCAATTCTAAAAGTCTTATTCATTCGAAGGTCCCTTACTGCAGTGTCCGTTTCCAAACTTTACTACTAAAGATGCTACCATATTATCCTTTTCGACTTTGCTTTCCTCTTCAATCACTTTCATGCAGAGATTATTTCCATTGTATAAATTGTCTGGTTATTCTTCTCATCTCTTCACTTTGTCTTCATTTTCAAACAAAAGTTCTCCATTCTTGTTCCTTGTGGCATTGCATCTTGTGGTCCATTTCTTGAAGTTCTTCCTCACTATCCTATGGGAAGCTTCCATCTTTCCAAGTACAAGGTTTTTTTGTACATCTTTACATAGATTCTTCGTCCATATTTCTCTAGCTTTCCCGGCTTGGAGACTTATTTCGCTCCTTATTCCTCAGTAGCAAACTTGCCCTTCTTCAGGTTTTATACTCTTGTACATGCATTCATCTTTCTTCAATCAGGTCTAAGACTTCCTATGTGACCCATGGTTTTTTCTTGGCAACTTTTCTTCTTCCAAGAACTTCTTTTCTAGCTTCCTGTATTCCACATTTAATGTTTTCTCAATGCTCGTCCACTGATTTCTCAGTCATATCCTCTCATATGTTGTTTCCCACTGCTTTTTGAAATACCAGCTGATGTTGAGTCTCCTTCAAACTTTCTACTTTCCATAGGTTCTTAACAATTTTCTTCAATTTCTTGAATTTTAGGTGGTATCTCATTATCACTAAATCATGGTCATTGTTGATGTCTGCTTCAGAGTAGCTTTTGCAGTCCTGCACCTGGTTACTAAATCTCTGCTACACTAAAATATAATTTTTTTGCAATCTTCTTCTCTCTCCTGGCATTTTACACGTATTTCTTCTCCTGTCGTGATTACAAAACAATGTGTTGGCAACCACTAACCATGTTGTGAGCAGAATTAGGGTAGTCTTTCTCCTCTTTTGTTTCAGTTTACCAATCCATATTTTCCAGTTATTCTTCCATCTTGACCTTCACTGACAACATCATTCCAATCTCCTAAAATAATTATTTCATAAGACTTTTGATCCAACTAATTATTTTAGGAGATTGGGTATGCAATTTGTGCTCATTTTATAGTCTATAAAAAAAAAAAGTAAATAATAGAACATAGGATGGTGACAATGACTTTCATGTTACATGATAAATGGGATGAGATGAGACTTGATAAAGCTGATGAAATTTAAATATACATTATACCAACGATAGTAAGAGGAATGCTAAAGGACGCTTTGAAAAAGCACTTCCACCAGAAGAACAAACATTGGGACAAGTTCAGATAAACAATTTCAGGATGGTATGTAGTGATGGCTCCGAGGTAAGCTTTTCTTTCAAATTAAAAAAAAAAAGTGGCAAAGGAATTTTTTCACAAACATTTCAATACTAATACTTAGAAATGTAACTCACCAGATCCAAAATTTCTATGAAGGAAGTCTATTGAAGTTAGGTAAGGGGACTCATAGAAAAAAAAACTATCAGACCTATAAGATTCCTAAAGGAAATCTATAGGGCTTATAAGATTCCTATAGGAATCCCACAGAAATTCTTCCCGGACAATGAGGATCTAAACTGGTATTAGAACTCTTGACTTTTCTATAATACCCCTATAGGTCCCATAAGAATCCTATTAGACCTATAGAACATTTTTGATAAGGCAACTAAAGAAACTTTACCCTAAGTTACACCAACTGTATTCCCTAATTAATACATATGTCTCCCAAAACTTTACCTAGAAATGAAAAAGCATTAACCTGCATGAAAGCAGAAACAACTGATACAAGAACATCATCCCAAGTAGCAAAAAAACATAGAAAAATGATTTTAAAATATTTTAAAATATTTTGAAATCATTTTAAAATCAAAAAGTCATAAGATAGCAAAATTCATGAGTTTTCCATAATTTTAAAATATTTTTAAAATAATTTTAAAATAATGTAGTAAGTACTGCTCTTTTAATGTTCTGTATCATTCTTTCATTTTGTTGAAAACATGTATAGGAATTCTAACTGAGACATTTAAATGCATAAAAAGGTGTTGCAAGCATTTTACATTTAAATATATTTTGATATCATTTCAAAATTATTTCAATACAATTTTGAAATTATTTCAAAATATTTTAAAATTATTTCAAAATATTTTAAAATTATTTCAAAATATTTTAAAATTATGATGAAATTATTTTAAAATAATATTGAAATAATGTTAATTTCTATTAGGCCAGGAGGATCGGTGTGAGTGAAAGTACACCTGAAGTGTGGTTTTAAACGCGATTCTTGATCTGGGAAAGCGATTGAAGATGAGTCCACGGATGGTTTTTTTCAGACCCTCGTAGCCGGTATCGGACTTAGATTTTTCCGGCGAGCGTACCACTGATTTCTGTAAGGCCAGGAGGATCGGTGTGAGTGGAAGTACACCTGAAGTGTGGTTTTAAATGCGATTCTCGATCTGGGAAAGCGATTGAACATGAGTCCACGGATGGTTTTTTTCAGACCCTCGTAGCCGGTATCGGACTTAGATTTTTCCGGCAAGCGTACCACTGATTTCTCTAAGACCAGGAGGATCGGTGTGAGTGAAAGTACACCTGTTCACCTCCTAGATAATCATTAGAAAAATGCAGTACGGACTGACAATTCAATTCCAATAAAACTTAAAACCATTGCTATGTTAACAATATTAATATGGGAAATAAAATTCTAGGATCAAAAATTGCATATCTTTAAACAATGTTTTAACACTTGTATTTTAATTTTCATTAATAAAACTCAAGATCCGATGATCAAACACAGTAAAGTTTAGGTATTTTTTTAAAATATAGATTTATCATCGACTACAAATCACAACTTTGGTGCACACCAACAACTTTAACCGGAATATTCATTTTATAGTTCGCGGTTTTTGGAAAGGTGTCGACATGGAGGAAAGTATCGACTATATCAACAATCGCAATGCAAGGTCGATTTCTACATTCAAAATGGCAGCGATGGCAGTAATGTGCAAAGCAGGGAGTGTGTAAATATAGTATCCCTGGTGCAAAGATTATAATACACAGGTAATGTGCGTCAGCATGTTCGTGAATGTGTTCATGTAAAGTCAGCACGGAGACGAGCAATAGGAATGAAAGTGATCTCGAAACGCATCGTTTTTATGAAGTTCGTTACCATAGAAGCTTATTTCAAAATTGGAATTACGATTAAGGTACGGCGAGTTAATTTTTCTTTCACAAAGCGAGTCTGCCGAAGAAAGTTCATAAATCTGTCCATGACATAAGAATTGACCACGTTTATTTATTTTTCAGGCGCAACATTTTGGGACATAAGGAATGAACTAATGAGGGTTCAGCTCATCATTCAACGATTCAAATCTGTGATAAACGTGAAAATGTTATGGGTATTTGTGTCTTCCTCAGTGCAGTGATGACTTTCGATGACATTTTAAATAACTATCTCTTGAAAAAAACCTACTTTTCATTTAGAGTGGAACATTGTTCTTTTAAAACACTTGGTTACTGAATACCAGGATAAACCTTTTAAAATGTAGTGTTGTGCAGGAAGCAAGGTCGATCATAACTCTTGATTCTCATGCCGTGTGGTGTGGCATTGGCTTATGTAGCGTAGTCTATTAGAGATAGTACTGCTAATGTGGATTCTTATTTTTTTATGTCCTACTTAGGCAAGTGAATTATTGAAATTTGAAGTAGTGCCAATAAATGTATAAATATCCAGCTGTTTTTTGTTTAAAAGTATGCATGGTACGTTCAAGTTGTTCCTGAAAGTTATTATTAGGACGATCATAGGTAGTAGCCGTCACTTAATGGAAGTCCGTTTTGTAATATCAAATTAAAGACTGCAAATCTGCTGTCTTTACTTCAACCGGTTTCTCGGCATGATACTATTGTGTACTATACTATAGAGTGGGCTAAATGTAGTCTGAACTTCTGAGGAGTGTTAATGTAGCAGAAGTAGAATCGATAGGGTTAGGAATGAGTGGGTCATGAAAGAATGTGGGTTCGATACTGCTCCAGTAATAGACAAATGAGATGGTTGTGCTTTGTTGATTTCGCCATGTTAAGATAATGGACGATTGTCGAATGATGAGACAGTAATATAAGTGTTAAATGAATGGTGTGTGAGGTAGGGGTGGACCGAGAAAGTGGTGGTTGAAGGGGAGGAATGAATTATAGGAGGCTTAAGAAGTGGAGAGTGTGTATGAAGCAATGTATATAGGGGTAAATAGAGGCAAACACTTAAGGTTTGATAGGCTAAGTCTGAATGGAGGAAGCTGTTGAAGTAGAGCATGGTATACAAGCATATCATTATAAGTGATACTTTTCGACTATGCTTACGCCGTAAGGGAATGGCATATATACGTATATTGTATAAAAGATTTGGAAAAAAATATAATAAATTATTTTAAAATGATTTCTTCACAAGTTTAAAATATTTTAAAGTATATTTCAAAATATTTTATACTTATGAAGAAATCGTTTTAAAATAATTTTAACATATTTTAAACTTATGAAGAAATCATTTTAAAATAATTTTAAAATATTTTAAACACCAAAAAAATAAAGTGAACATTATTTTAAAATAATTTTAAAATGATTTTAAAATATTTTTCAACATATTTTAAAATAATTTATTCATAAGATTTTGCTACTTGGGATGAAGATATACACATAGTCTTAATGTTTAAATGCATTAACATTATGTTTAGGAAAGCATCTATAATAACACCAGTAAGTCAGCTGAAAAGCAAACAGCTTTTAGCAGAATATAAGCATCAAGGTCATGCCTTGAATTTTAACTGGCAAAAATCATAGAGTAGGGATCAGAGTTTAAAGATCAGATCATACCTTATAAAGCTTTCTAAATAGTCCACAGAAGCCTTCTCTAAAGCAGCAGAGGAATAACGACTACTCGGAGATGAAGGTTCTTGGATGGCACAGAGATGAGAGAAGAACTTGGGTGCTCTAACTTTCAAGATACTGTGGTGTGCCCGTATTGTCTTGCAATTGACAATGACCTCCAAGTCCCAATAGAGAGATTTTGCATATAGTCTGTTAAGATAAAGAGACTTCGTAACAATTCAAGTTGAAAAAAAACAGCCATGAAAGCAACGGAAGCAGCATGATAAGCAAAAGGCAGACATAAGAAAAATTAACTCATGCAAGAGAACCAAATAAGGGAAAATTAAAGTTTTCTAGAGTTAATTGAGAATAAACTTACCAATAACACAAGAGTATCTATCACAGTCAACCATTTTACAGTTATGAAAACTGTATTTCCATAATTTGCTTTCATCTTGCCCCAAGGTAATTAAATAAACCCCTGAAATACATTGTAAAAATGACAATTCTACAAAATATGCAAATTATAACAACAAAAATTCATAGCGGATAGTTGCGAATGAGTAACTCAAAAAGGTGTCATTACAATCATGCACATATTTGAAAAACTACATCACAAATAAAAGCATTTTCATATTACGTGTATAACTAAAAGAAATTGTGTTAATTAATCTACTACAGCATTACATAAAACCTAAACAAAGTATTCTTAAATAATTGAAAATTTCGGTGCTTCGTTAATTAACTTACGCAATCAATAACACACTATGAAATAATACGTAAAATTTACAGGAACTTGAAAGAATTTTTCAGATAGCACAATTCAAGAAAATTAAGTCCTTTCAGATTTCTTTACAAGTACAATGACTTCTCAATGTAACATCCAAATGTGAATTGAAATACTTATAAACCAAGCACAGTCATTAACATAAAGTGACTTATTTTTTCAGCAAAACAATGAAACATAACATGAAGAATCACCATTGCTTGGCTCTATCAAAACACCTTTAAAACTATGGCGCCTAAACACTCAAGATGACGTACACACCTTCCAATGTCTTCTTGAAATTGTGCCTCGAGTTTATCTCGCAGTTTTCTCCACTCTTTGTCACATTTTTTATGAAATGATATCGTGAGAGATGTGGCCGAGGCTGTCTTCGATAGAGCCTCTCCTGCCATGAGGCATGACCACAACAGTTCCCAGAAGCCACTCCCACTTTACCTGTCACACCGCCACATAACGTTATTCATCGGTGGCCCCTGCTGAATATGTTGTATGCTTTAAATTAAAACACATATAAAGCAAATGTAGCCAAAAGAATAGATTTTCTGGCGTACGAAGTCACTAAGTTAAAACATGCAATTCATTCGAACCATGGACTAGAGTCGGCATTTTAAAAAACAAACAACTAGGATATGACTGGAAAATCTTATAAAAATATGTAGGATTACGATTTGGCACTTGCGGCAAGCCAGACTGCCAAGTTCAACAAACAGCATTTTTGAGACAATGACGGCAATAACGACGCCTAATGTGCATCTATCACAATAAAACTGTGCGACTTAACATTCTTTGTATGAACACACAAAGCAAAGATTTATAATATTCTCAAATACATGTTTTTAATTACCGTAATGAAGCAAAGGGGCAAAAACATCTCACACCAGCGGGGAAAATAAATTAGTCGTCTGCTGAAACCACCACAACCATTGCCAATACCGATACCCCTGCCTCCACTGCGCATACAATACGTGCATGTACTCCTGAGTCAAAACAATTCTCCAAATAATATCATTTCTCTTGAATTTACCTGCCGTGAATCTGACCTATTGATTTAAATCGCAGTCATTAAAAATCAGGAAAATAAATTCTAGTTCTATGGCCCGCATTACTTGCCTGTAACCGAAATAACCTATACATCCGCAAATAAATTTCCCTTGGAAACTATTGACGCCAATGTTATTTTTTTGCATTTCAGATTGTGAGCCCGCTTTCCCTTAAATTTGCTGATATGCACACTTTCTAACGTTCACGCTCCTCTGTTCCTGACCCATAGACTTTGGAATTGCCTGAGAGAAGCGATTACATCTTTTTCTGCCCGTTGAAGATGCTGTCATTGCGATATAAATCAGCTGGCTTACTGCTGCAAGTGTATGGGGAAAATACCACGGCTGTCCATGTCAGTGCGCTTTCATGCCTTACATCACGCACGCACGAAATATATTTGTAACCTCAAGGGTGATCATTTAATGAAGTACAATTAAGCTGGACAGTGATGTGTCGCTATTATATCTTATGATCAGGCAGGTGTTAAATGAGTCGCACGTAACAATACCGACGGAAATCATATTTACCTTGTTCACCTCCCTCTATGATGTACAACAATGTACTTTACCTGTCTAGTAATTTGAGGACTCAGTGGAAATATTTCCAAATTTGCGATTCGGTAGTTGATCTTGTGCTGGACATGATGGAGTTCATTTTTCATTAAATCCCAATGCAGATTTAATGACAAACTCTTATCATGTCAAATAATTGGCTGGTAAATTTTACTTCAGAGGATTTAAATTAAGTAGAAAATAGCCAGTTTCACAACTGGGTGTCTGCCCTTTGGACAATTCAGGGCGCGCCCTAGGGGAGCAGGTAGAATTCTAATTTGACTCCTTATAAGGGCCCAAAAAAACCAGCTTGTTGCAAATTGGTACCAGTAAGGCATATCCGGAGATGACCAAGGGTTGTTCTTTAGAGAGATTTTATTTTCTTGCCTGGCATTGATTTGAAGTCTAGCCACTTGAGACAATCAAATCTCGGCAACTAAATATATTTAGCTAGAGCTCATTTAAGAACATGAGCCTTGTTCGAGGACTAGAAAAGCATCCACAGGGGGAGGGACTGTAATCATCAAATTGAGGATCAATTCCTCCACCTTGACTAACCGACACAGCTGGTGGCCACTAGCGGTGAGGGCCTATGGTAGTGGCAAAATAAGGTCTTTACTGTAGGTAAGGACTTTACCATGCAAGGATTTTGTGCACTAACACTCTTGTCGGAGCACAAAATCCTTGCATGTTAACTTTGATAAAAATACTGCGAGAAACTTTTAAAAAACGACAAAATAATTGGAAATTTAATTTTTAAGAATAATTTACAGAACACAAAACAATGAAACTTGAAACAAGAAATTGAGAAAGGTAATCTGTTTCAGATTTTAAGCTAGGTGAGATGGAGGGACGGCATACATAACTAAATCGATTGCTACCACTTGAGTTGTCCATGTGTGTAGATTACAATGCGTAGCTGTAGCTTGCTATAAAGCAAAGAGTATGAAAGTTGTTGCAGAGTATCATGAGTACCTACCTACTGAAAAATAGAATAGAGGATAAATTTGTCAGCCAATCAAGTGCATAGTCAAGAGTCCATGGCATGAAGTATCAGTCATAAGTAATCAATATAGCCATACCAATTAATGAAAGGAGGAGGCAATGGTGTTAGGTAGCAGCTCATTAGGTTGGAAAATTTATGTGGAAAGAATAGTGAAGGGAGACAGAAATTTGGTAATCAGGAAAGGGAGAGATGGATGTGAGACGGGGTATTAAAAGTTTTCTGTAAGCAAGGACTGAGGGAATGACAAGGTTGTGTTTAAACTGTGCACAACATTTAGCAAATTAAGCCTTGTTCATTGGTATCAGTAAATATGTAGGTAAGTTAAGCAACAAACACTCAATTACATTTTTGTTTTTCCCTCCCAGAAATCTCAAACTCGAATCACGAAAATGTTAACAATTTTTTGAAAAATGTTTTTGCCAGCCGAACATTTTACCTTGATGTTTGAAAGGTTAAACATATATTTAATGCATATTTCTGCTTTATTTAAATTTTATCATGCATAATTGTCATTGCTTGAAATTATTTAACTCTTCAGCTTAACATATGTCAAACTTTCTGTCATTTAACATCCCCATCTTTTCCCTCCCATTTCTGTGTTGTTTTATTTTTCATTCTGCCATAGATTTTCTCATTTCATGCCCTCAATTTACATCTTCATTCAAATTACTTGGCATCTTTGAATTTCCTCCAACAACTACCTATCCTCTTCTTCATTACTCTGAGTACCTACTTCTAAATAACCATGGCTTTCTTTTTCCACCTCAATTCTCAAGTTTGTTTCACAATCATATAATGCTGAGCATCTTTGCACAACATTTAGCAAATTAAGCCTTGTTCATTGGGATCAGTAAATATGTAGGTAAGTTAAGCAACAAACCAAGCAAGTAAGACCACAGAAAAAGGGAATTGCGATGGTTACATATAGGAGGGAATATGGGAAGAAGAGATTTGTTACCAGTAGAAGCAGTTCAAATGAGAAATGGAGGTGTTGTATAAACAGAAAAGGCCAAGGGTAGAATAGGTATTGAGCTCTTGTATAGCTATTGAGTAGGGAAGATGTGAAATGAAATGCAGAACACTTGGAAATAAACAATGGATTAAATACTAGATTCCAGGCATGAATTTCAATTTCTTTAGTGGCAGCTTCCTTGTTAGGCAATGTTGCTTGGACAACATACTTGAGATAGAGCGGGTTTTGACTACCATACCATGAAAGTATTCTCAAGGAATACACTCCAGATATGTATAGAGGCCAAACTGTTGTAATCTTCGCCCTTCAAACTATTCAATGTAAAAGTCGGCTGTTGGGAAATGATGAGAGAAAATTTATTGCCTTACCAATTATTTTTTCCAAAAAGATTCCCCTGAGAACTATATTGCATATATTTACAGGCAAAAATTGTGGATGGTAAAATATGATACCTCTATGTATTATCATGCAATCTTTTTTAGGTGCACTAGATTTTTGTGTTGCAGAAAAGACCAAAACTGAGTTTAAAAAAAATAAAATCTGGGACATATTATTGACCTCTGAGGACCCCAGCAGAATCTAGAATGAGGCCCTCAAGGCCCATGTTTCTTGCAACCAGGAAGCAAGACAGACCTTCCCTTGCATATTTTGGCAATATTGCCATTTACATAATGAGTACAAGTATCTATCACTTTTCAAACTCTGCCAGGTTACAATCATATTTACATTTTCTCTTTCGTGAGGCCCCCAGCTCTCCCGAGGCCCCCAGCAGCCGCCGGGTACGCCATATGGTAAATACTGAGACAGTAGAACTTTTATAGAAAAAAATCATTCGTTTTGACTGAACAAAACTGAAAAAATGTTGAAATAGTTTTGTGTACCAAAAACTCTCAATGATCTTGTGCCAGCCAATCATCTCTTTCATAGCACCTGTCTCCCCTTACTAGACCAGTCTAGCCCATTTAACTTGACCTTCATCCTACTGCTTATCATGCTGGGTATGATATTTCTCATATTTTCCCCTCAGCGTTTCCCAAGCCTTATTACATGTACTTTGTTCTTCTGTTCCAACCCCCACCTCAATTCTCTCTTCCCCTCACCAAATATTATAAACATATAAATTAGGCTTCCCAGATTTACTTGGAAAAAAACCTTGGCATATTATACACATGTAGCAAAAGGAGAAAATCTGAAAAAATTTACTTTTTTAAAAATAAGTACTTAGCAGAACTGTAATTTTGTGAAATAATTACATGGGATACAAAAGTATGAGTTGGTACTCACAAAATACAAAATTTATCCGGATATTTCTCATTACAGAGATGAATAAAAAGTTGAAGATGCTTGTCTTTCGGGATTCCCTCCGCGTTGGTCCATGGTTGCTCGGACAACAGTTTCGCCGGCGTTGCAGTCGGCTTCCTCAGGTCAGTGAAGTGATTTCAAGCCCCTGTGTAAGTACCGATATCCCGAGTAAAGCCGTCCCATAAGTCCCGGAATTTTGCCAACGAAATTATGAAATAATAAAAACAGGGGCGAAACTGTTGTCCGAGCAACCATGGACCAACGCGGAGGGAATCCCGAAAGACAAGCATCTTCAAGTAAGACAACCCGTGGAAGCCTACACAAGGATGAATAAAAAGTATTCATTACCAACTTACATTTTTGACCGTGCCAACAGACAATTTCTTTTTTATTATTTCATAATTTCGTTGGCAAAATTCCGGGACTTATGGGACGGCTTTACTCGGGATATCGGTACTTACACAGGGGCTTGAAAAGGGCCCGGCACCTAAGGCCCGTTTCACACGATACTTGATCCAGCACAAGGTCTAGTATACTCGCTAGTATGCTAGCTTTCCAGTGTCGTGTGAACAGAAATAGTATACTGGCTGGAAAGCATGCTAGCTAGTATACTCGCTGAGCTACTGGATTTCGTACTTGATGCGGTACTAGATTTCTAGTAGGACCTAGTAGCCCAGTAGCCATCGACCAATCAAGTCACGGAAAAGGGCCCGGCATCTACGATAAAGACCCGTATTTTTTGCGGACAGGAGGGGTTAGTGACTAGAATTTCGATAAAAGAGCATATGTGTGAAAATGTGTGTCAGAAAGTACCCGCTTCGACTATAAGGGCCCGGGGCAAATTCTGGGGGGGCCTTGGGCCCCTCCTGCCCCCCACTTCCTACGCCGCTGTACTTAAATCGTGAATCCGGGTATGTACCGGCCAAACCGGGATGTCTGGGAAGGCTAATATAATTAAGCCACTTGCAAGACTTGAAATTTATCTATTAAAATGTCGCTTTGGCGTTACAACGCTATGCTGACAATAAAAACGTTTTTTTACGAGAATGTTTGTTTTTTTCTTATATTCCACCACGGTAACCATGGACGCGATCACGGATACTTCTCTCGCGTTGATGCTATCGTTATTTATAGTGCCATCCCGTGTAGCCGCAAACTGCTCCAAGTAACATTCCTGACGATCCTTCACACCAATTACGAGTAGTTATTCTGGGGAGGTAACCAACAGCTTAGCTCATCCGCGCTTTTGGAGTAGATATCTACGAACAGAGGAAGAAATTTCTCACGAGGGGGAGGCTGGATGTAAAGAAAATCGGCGTCTGCTCTTAATGAAAAGCCTCCATAGGATCCGCGGTTTAACGTCCTATCCGACGGACGGGGAACTGAACTTGAAATGTTCTCCCCACAATGGGGAAGTCTATCCACGAAAAATTTCTGCCGCTGCCGGGATTCGAATTCAAAACCTCGGGGTGAGAGCCAGCACTCCAGCCACGACTCCACCCTAATACCACCAATTACAATTAGCCATTTTAAGCATCAGGAAAGTTAGCCATAAGAATGGCTATCACGCTCTCGCTCTCCGAAGCGCAAATCGAACGCACGCTTTATGAAGGTCCGTGATAGGGTCCCAGGTTATAAACCCGCCGGCTTGGTAACCCGAAAATCGTGAGTTCGAACCCCGCGACAGGTATGGATGTTCGCGCCTATCTTAAGGCTGATTTACACCACGTTTGCCACTGTACATCTGATGAGTGGAGAGATATCCTTAGTAATTACCAGTAGTTGATTTTTCTAAGGGGTTGTCGGTGAAAACATGGAAAACTTAACAAATTCATAAACGAGTGTGTGGAAAATAACCCGTATTCTATTTCCACGCATTCTTCCGAGTGATAATAAAGATTTGAGACCGCTTACAGTTGTGGAATTCATGAATTCGTGGAAATCGGCCTTTTGGTTTAATATTGATCAGTTGGTGCGATTTAAACTCTGCAGGTGTGAGAATGTGTCTTCAAATCGTAATCAAACACTACCTACTCCATTATCCAGAGTGTCCAGAATCCAGTTAGTAGCAGTTACTTCTAGTATGCGTATTCCAAAACCTACAGGTTGAAATACCAAAGGTTTAATCAATTGGTGTTACTATGAATTACCTTCGAAAACTCCACGCTTAGGTGAAGTAGGTACCTGCCCGGGACATATGAGATCTAGCAAAAAATCGACAATGATCTGTTTGGAGGATATTGGTCAATACAATGATACTTTTCTCCCTTTCCATTCCAAATATATACGAGAGCATCTTTGGAGTTAGGCCGGAATGTAGATTTTTTTAAAATATACCGCAAACCTAGGCAAGATTCTACAAGTGCCTTTAGGCCTGGCTACACGATACATTTAACCCGTACGTGTTATTGTGTAAATGCATGAACGCGAGAATGAACGCGAAAATGCACCCTGTAACCACATCAAAATGTACAAATGAATGAATGCGTGAACAGAAAATAGAACCTGTTCTATTTGGTTCATGCATTCGCACAAGTTGCGCTGAAACCATTCACGCAAATGTACATGAACCCGTACGTGTTAATGTATCGTGTAGCCAGGCCTTTAGAGATGGCAATATTTCGAATTGAAATTATTATCAAACCATGCGTGTTGTACCTATCCGCCAAGAAATCCACGCGTTGCTCTTATCCTTTTAAAGGAAGAGAATCACAATCTCGTCACCTTGGACTCAGGGACTTGTGGTAATCACCGGGAATGAATTGGCAGATTCAAGCGTGAAGGAGGATGAATAAATGATGACGCTGGAGCCCTTCGAATACCTGCACAAGGCAATGAGAAACGTTTTCCATTAGTGGAGTTGAAGTTTGCATTAACAATAAACTACGCAGTGTTAGAGTGATACTAGTTCCTACCCAAGGAATCCGTTTGGAGTCCGAATTCAGTCGCGTACGGACGTACTACTGTCTCTGAAACTTAAGCCAGGACATGTCATCTTCTGAGAGGGCAGTCGCGTCCATCAAGGGTCCCTAAGACTTCGGCAGGACATGTTCTGATAGGGAAGACGCGTAAATCACCCCGAGGTGGTCTTTTCTCTTTTGACCGAGTCTCACATAGGCGGTGATTTGAAGAGGAAGGAGTGGGTCAAGGGTGGAGAAAGGAGTGAGTCACTATGCACGATCCTCAACTGAGTGACTTCCTCTCGACGACTGATACTCACGGATGTGGGACATGCTGACGTTACTGCCGGCCGGAGCGTGCCATATGCGGTCATCCGTAGGCATTTGAGTACCCGAATGAATGCATGGATATCTGACATATGCACGAGTACCAGATTGAGCACAAATATACCTTGATCACCATAGGAGTAGCCGAATGAATACAAAGGCAGCTATATTTGAGAACTTCGGCAAATACTCGAATTTTTCGACGCAATGCGTTGTTTTATGCGATGCTATTTTCACTACGCAGCCCTCTATGCATCAGACTGCATATTGAAAAGCCTGGAATTAAAATGGCCATACAAACGGCACATAAACCTAAGTATTCCGTTCATCAAATACAAGGCTTCTGGAGTGAATATTAGGGAGAAAAATTTAGCATGCTGCGGTTCACCGATGACATAACGGTCATGAAAGAGACGGAAGAGGAAGGTTCTAGTTGACACCGATGAGACTTTAACCAAACATGACTTAAAGGTCAGTGAAAAGAAAATTTAGGCAGCTGTATACAGCAGACGAGAAGAGGCGGTGATCAATGGTAATCTACGAATAAAAAAATCTTGGATAATGGGTGAATGGGTATTTCTATCTGGGAAGATGGATAGCTAGCGGTGGACATAGCAGGAAGGAAATAGTGCCTAGATGAAGAGGGGATTTTACCGGCAGAAGAACTACTCACAGCAGGAAATGTAAGCTTACAAGTTAGGAAACATTTCATTAGAAACTTCTATATGGCAGAAAGGCGTGGACGAAACAGCCAAAGAAAATTCATGACTGGAAGCTTTATAAATTTGGAGTTAAAAAAGAATGACGAAGATAAAATTAATGGAACAAACAGCAGACGGAGAAGTCCTGAGAAGAATGAGAGAAAAGATGAGAACACTGCCAAGTAGAGGCATCAGCATAATTGGACATTTCTTGAGAATGACGGTCTAATGCACTCAGTCGCAGGGGTAAAAGTGAATGGAAGAGGAGGGTAGTGTATGAAAAATATGGAGTATGTTGTAAACGATGGAAAAGAGGAGTAATAATGCGCATTTGAAGAGGTAAAGCAATAAAAAAATCGAGTGGAGAGTTGGCTCGAACCAATCTTAGAGTTGATTACTATACTATCACCATAGTGATGATGATGATGATGACTCAGTCCGTAGGATGTGGCTTAAAGCAGTGGATTCTTAGGTGCTTTGCGTTAAGAGTAGGCTAATACTGACGCAGGGAGTTTCCTATACCCTTCCTCCATTGCCTGAAAAATTGCTCTATCTATCCAATCACCCACGTATCCTAAAAAGGCGTGAATAACATCACAAGTCGGTCGCTCCCTGCCCCGAAATAACCACTATACAACTTGAATATATTCTTCTGCATCTATCATCAGTATGTCAATGCTACGATTGGTTAACCGTAACTGTCGATTCTTGCGTATCTCAAGCAAGTTATTTCATTTGTCCTTTTGATCTTCCTCACCGGCTTTCCCTTCAATTTTACCCTCCAATACGTTATTCTTCTGTACAATATAGTACACGAATAAATGTGTCAGATATAGGTATTTTGCCGGACATAATTTAGCGCAAAATCGGTACTCTTGAGAAGAATGCAATGTAATGCAGCTGCGATTGACCACTCAATTTGAGCAAATGCATATAAATTCGCTACGTGAAAGCCGTTCCAAAACTAAGATGCACTTCATTAGAATGCACGAGAGCACGCAGTCTGACGGATGCCCGTCTTGAAATAAATTTAAACACACGAGAGGAGGAACCTATGCCAAAATGCATTTCGAAAATGTATTTTAAACGAATTTGCACGGCATGGCGAGCGCTCTATCGATGAATATCAAGTGATTTTATTCGGACGCTGGGCGGTTAAAATATTTCGGCGCGATCGACCGCTCTCTCTAGTTCCTGTGTCATTAACCCAACTTCCCCTTTCCATTCGTGAGGGGCTAGCCTCTCCCAACGCCCGCGGACGGCGCAGAGGAAGCACAGTCGGCACATCGACGACCGTGCAGGCACGAGGAAGGACGGCGACCTCTACATGGCCTCGAGTCGGGGATGTCAACAGTTAATATCACCGTAATACATCGTCATTATGTCGAGCAGGCGATGCTCCGAGAATCGTTCCGGTACTTGCCATACCAGTCGAGTACTGCATAGACATAACTGGTAACCAACCTTTTACGTTGACGGAACCCTTCAGACTGAGGTTACGGTCTTGGGGCACCCTTCTTAGACTATATTATTTGTCCAATTGAGGTTCCCTCTGTACAGTACCAGAGATAATCGAAAATAATGGGGGCGTTTACTCGGAACCGAAATCGCTATTTTGTACACGATATTGTTAAATGGAAACGAAAAATGAACTTTAGTGAAAAAATTAATCTTCAAACCAGAGCCGTTCGCGCATAAATCAAAAATGAAAAAAGGTGAAACCCGCCGAACAAGCTGCTTTGAGGATTACTACGTCATCAACCTCCCATCCTTGACTGATTTTAGGGGAAGGGAAGGGAGTGGAGGGGGGTGGGGGGGTTCGGAAGGTCTGCTCGCACAGATCTTGTCGCAACCACTTCCATTGGCAGAGTCAGCCGTGTGTCCCCCATTGTGATAAGTCGAAGGAGCTTCGCGGTCTCAGTTGCGATTGGACGAAGTGGATGACGTACTAGTCCTTTGCACGCCCACTTTTCCGAAAGGGTTAAAAACATCAGTTTTCCTCCGCTTATAACTCGAGAACTAATAGACGCATCGAAGAAAGGAAAAATACATCGTTTTATTTTACAAACACTATCAGATTCGGCAGTAAAAATATGGTACGAAAAATGAATTTCCGTGAAAAAAATTAATCTTTTAACCGGATCCATTAAGTTATAAATCAAAAATTACAATGCGTAAAAGGTGATGCCCACCGAACGAGCTGCGTTAAGGACTTCTACGTCATCCACCTTCCCTCCTTGACAGTTTTGGGGAAGAACGGGAGGGGAGTGGAGGTCTGCCTGAACAGATCCGGTCGCACCCTGCAAATAACTCAAAATAACTGAACAGCGACGTATTTTCGTATACATTTTGGCGTGACTAAAAGTATGCTTACGTTTATTTACTTATTCACATATTACGATATAGTATAATATACAATTCCTTTCGAAATACACCGCATGAAGTTAAACAACCACTAGCTCCGCAGTCTCAGTTGCAATTGGAGGAAGGAATGACGTCAGAGTCTTTCGCACGCCCACTTTTTCGAAAGGGTTAAAATCATCAGTTTTTCGCCGCTTGTAACTCGTGAACTAAAGGACGGATCGAAGAACGGAAAAAATGGGTCTTTTTATTTTAAAAACTATATTAGATTCGGCAGGGGGTCGTGGTGGCCTAGTGGGTAGAGCACTGAGTTACTGTACGGAGGGTCTCGGGTTCAAATCCCAAACAAGAGCCTTTCTGGATAAAATCCTCGCGATTCGATTTTCTGCGTGTCAGAGCTTCGTAAGAAATCGCAGGTTGTTCAGGGAAAGGAACTGGCCCCCCTACCCTGAATGTGTGAATTTCACACGCCATTGGCTTAGTACGGGGTGAGCTCTCACCTATCAAAATCAACCTTCGGGTTGAATCACTGAGGGAGTGAGTGATTAGATTCGGCAGTCAAATATTACGCAAACAAACCCATTATATGATTGTTAGTACTTTGCGTGAAATCGCAGGTGACTCAGGGAAAGGAACAGGACCCCCTACCATGAATGTGTGAAGTTCACCCGTCAATGGCTTTAATAAGTGGTGAGCTCTATCCTCACATATCAAGCCAACCTTCGGGTTGAACATTTGCGTGAATGTGCTATTAATGGTGACCGAACGGTGACGTCATATGCGCAGACAAGAATGGGCGGGTGGTAAAGGGAGGATTTTTTCGAAACGGATGAAGGTTGGAGAGAAACCCGGCGTCAGCTTTGGCCTGATATTTACAAAAGGCACTCACGGTTTAAGGTCTTAACCTTCGGACGGAGCTGCGGTGCACTGTAAAGTGCTTTTCACACTGCACTTAAAGAGGGACCTGTTACCCACTGAAAATCCATGGCACAGCCCAGTCCTTTCCTCAGGATTTACCAAGATGTAGGTATTAAGGTTCGATTAAGATCTCGGTGTAGGAATTAAGTACCCTTGATGCTAAGATATCTGGATACTAATATGCTTAGAAAATTAAAGGGATAAAATTAACGGAATTTGAAAACGTAGCTGAATGATGACTTTTAGAGTGAGTTAATATTACACCACTTTTCTCGAGGTCAATGAATCAATTTTATCCAAATGATTTCCCAAGAGGTAACTTCTCGAAATCACCTTGGAAAATACCTATGATATTGGGCTAATTCTCTTGATTTAATAAGGACAAGGCAACGAGAATTTTGCGAAATCTGGGAGAACATTGGACGAACGAGAGATCTGGAATTTACATATGCCTGATAAAGTGAGGGGTACTCTTTGAGGGGATCCGCATCAGTGGTCACTGCTTGTAACATTGTCACCGTTACTACTTTATTTAATCTCATGGTTTGTCGAATGCTGACTGGTTTACAAATTGCATTCTGTACTGTGAGGAGCAATCACTTTCTCAAGGTTCACTTGGTGGCATTACATCAAGGGAGGAAGAAAAGGCAACTTTTACCGATACCACTAGATTTATTTAAAAACTCGAATGACTCCGAATTTGAAAAAGAATCCCGTACCATCAAGCAGATTGCAACCAATGACGGCTACCCACCCACACGTATAGACGAACTGATTCGCAACAAAAGGAGAATATTAACAGTAGTCAGTTTGCACAAAAAAACAGAACCTCCGGTTAAAAAGTGGTGTCGATTACGTACTTTGGGGAGATTTCCTCTCGAGTGGCGAAACTTTTACCAAGTGACCGTTTTAAAGTGGCATTCAAAACCCCATTTGGTGTGGAGAACCTTTATCGAACTGTCAGAATTGACCCTCATAAGAAAAGTGGCGTATACTTAATGGAATGCAATGATTGTGGTGGACGGTATTTTGGACAGACGTGCAGAAATTTTATAACGAGACAAAAGGAGCACACAAGGGATTTTCAAAATTTTAATTTCAACGGAAGCAACTTCGCCAAACATCTTTTAACCCACGGACATAAAAGTGATGTTACAATAAACCTCTCAATTTTACTAATGATAAACGAAAGCTAAATGCTTTAGAACAGCTGGAGATTTTTAAAAAACAATTCAACGGTGATAAATTCCTTGTTAATGAATGTATGTTCCCGGCCTCTTCCCCATCCTCAAAGCTTTAACCCCCCTCCCTCTTTGTCCTCTTAGCCCACTCTCTCGCGTTCACCTCCTGTGTTTCTTTCCCCCCGCCTCTCCCACACCCCCCTCACCCCACATTTTCCTTTATGTAAGGCTTGTGCTTCCCTCACAATTTACCTGAAGATGACGTGAAACCACATCGAAACCCGGGTCAAGTTTTTAAATAACTCTAGTGGCATCAGTAAAAGTTGCCTTTTCTTCCTCGCATTCTGTACAGTTTTTCTTGGGTGACCTTACCACAGAAAATAAATCAATTTATAATTATATATCATAGTATAGGTAGTATTAATTAGTTACAGAGAGCTGCCAATTATTACGTTGCTAATTTCAACAATGATTTATAAGATTCATTGTGAGAGCGCGGGGAAGGGCTTAATATAGGAATTAAAAGGGGGGTACATAAATAAAGTCGATGAGATTTACTGATGACCAAGCTCCAGTCATACATATGCTTACAGATGAAACAATCCGTTACAAAACCGGCGTGAAAGAAACAGATGGAATACAATTCATGATAAATAACTAACGCGTAAAAGTTTTAAAGACAAAATTACACAAAATTAGGAAGTAATAGCTTTAACCGTTTACAGTCCAATGTTCCCATTAGGTACCAGATAAAAAAAATCATTAAAATTATATTGCACATCTGTAATTTCTTTTATGCCTTTTCTTGTGTAGACATGTATTCAAGTAATTTTACATATCAAACGCTTGATTTCCGTATGAATAGGTCATTAATTGAGTATTTTTGGAAATTGACTAATTTCAAACGTCTGTAGTGAACACTGGATTTGTTTAATACTTTTTTCTAGAATGACTATTATGGTATAAATGCTCATTTTTACAATACCATAACTTCTCTTACATTGTTATATTGTTTTTTGTGGTGATTAGATTGTATCATTTTTGATTTATAACAAAATTTAGTTGTGTTTCCTTTTGGGAACATTGGACTGTAGTCACATCTTAGCCTGCGATTATTGGTAGACTCCAATTGCGCTTCTCCAACCTCTGGTGGTTTCATGTTGTACCTTTTCACCTCAGCCGTGGTTATTGCGAAACTTTGCTGGTGCTGTTGCCTATTCATATCTAAACTCTCAATTTGTGACTGTTTGAAACTCTCTACTACATCGCAGTTTGTGTTAGTAAGCATTCGATAGGAGTGAGTTGTCACAGGTTTTCTTATGCTAAACGTTTGACTGAGGTTAGCTTTCAACGCTCTGTTCCGTCAGGTTACGTCTCATGCGTTCTCCTCAGTTTAGTCATTCAGCAAGTCCGGATTGTATTCACATTCTTTGAGTTTCGAATTTCAGTTTTTGGGAGTTCCTAAAAATATGCGCTAAGCATTTTCTTACGATAGAAGAAGTAGTCAAGTGTTTGGACGTGATTAGTGATGATGAACTGTTAGAATGCGAATTTTTCCAGCTTCCTCCTAGTGAAGACCACCATTTGACAGATGAATATGACGTTGATGAAGAAATGAAGTGAAAAAAGGATAACTTGGAGAAATAACCCCTGCTGATATGTGTGGGAAAATCAGCCTCATTTAACCCCATAGAGATGACGATTGGATTAGAGATAAAGACCGACTGCCTTGAGAAAAAGGGTTTTCGCAGCTAAACACTGCTGAGGGAAAAAGTGAGCATATTTTGTTTTTAGCATCATTGCACGGTTATGTACTTTATAATATAGTATAACAGGTGTTTATCTGTGGAAGGAAACTACAGAAAGGGGTATCGCATCAGAATGTTAAAAAAAGATTGATCACAAGCCTCTAGTATGGATCGTGGCAATGAAAGAGATCAAAATTTGGACTTAGAAATCAGTGAAAATAGATGAAAATAGACTTTAAGAACTGGTTGCGAAGAAGAATATAAAAGATAAGATTGGTGTAGAGGAGAGGGAATTAGGAAGTGCTGTCATTGTAGTGGGGAGAGGAATGGAGCGGGTAATAAAATACGAGAGTATGATTACTGTAAAGGAAATGGGGGAAGGAATAAAATTAGGTGAGGTTAGAGAGAAGAATGGGCAGTTAGATGGAAAGCATTGGGAGCTTAAGGAAATTATTATGTGACGGATATTATTATCCTGCAACATGAAAATGATAAGATGGATTTTATATCAATTAAATATATCTCCATCGATATGGAACACTGAAAGAAATGACTAGTTTTCAAAAACAGTCCCTATGAGCCACCGAAAACACTTGACCTATACTGTGGAAAATTTGTTGCTATGCCAATTAGTACATATGCCGCATGATTTCGAAAAAAAATCGCCCATCAGAGAATGTTGAAGTCGATGTTACGGTATCTAGCCCCAGTACATTTACGAAGGGAGCTAAATGAAAATGCAGTATATTCTGACCCTGATGTTGACTGAGATAAGGAGAAATATTGACCTTTTAGCCTAAGGAATCCAGCCTACTGGTGATTTAATAGGAGAGATTATTGCCCTCTTCTTCATTAAGTCAGAAGGGAAATTGAGCGAAGGAGGCCCTTACCCTTAGCTCCATGAGGTTACATGCATACTAATTTGAGGCACCAGAAAATCAAGGATTTAAGGTTTAAGTAGGGGATGCCGGAGGGGACCACCCCCGAGTTTGAACCAGGGACCCTGCGATCGGAAGAGTAAGGCATCTGTGATCGTAAGACACATTAACTCACCCTGCCGCTCCAAGAATGAGTTCAAAGGTTAACTAACCCGTGTGAATCTGATGAAGGTGATAGGTTTGCGAGTTACATAGTTTAAGGCCGCTTTACACGATACAATTTTTTATACAATTTCTTGTACAAACGCTTGTAGAAACTGAACGAAATTGTATGTTTGTCTGAATGGAATTAGAACAGGTTCTATTTCCCGTCCAGTCATTCAGACTATCGCACAAGCGTTCGTACAATTTGCCGCTTAACACGGTACAATTTCCTCATACAAGAATTTGTACGAGAAATTGTACAAAAAATTGTATCGTGTAAAGCGGCCTTAAGATACATAATACGGAAAATGATTTAATCTAAGCTACGAGAAATACGATGAAAGAGTGAGGGCATTGGTAAAGAATAATCTCAAGAAAACTAAAAGCATTTCAATTTTTCAGAACTGGTAAGGCAAAATTCATCATAAAAGCTGGAAGACGTCATTTAATAGAGTTTATGTTCTTAATAACGGAGGCTAATGGTAGCCAAGACCTATTTAAATATTAAGGATAGGAGGGTACGACGAAAAGAATTGGATATATGGGGAGATGAGGGAAGGTGGCATACGAGGCATCTGCTTTAGCCCACTCATAAGAAAATACGCCGAATGGTCCACCGTTATGCGTACCATCCAACGGATGGAGTAATGATATGAAGTTCTCTCCAAAACACATTCAAGAAATAACCGGTATGGAACAGAAAATTCTACGGGTTCCGGGATTAGAACAAGGGCCCTCGGGATGGGAGACCCAATATTGTAGTCACCGCACCAACACGACCCCCTAACTTAAAGAAGATTAGTGCAAGAAAACTTAAATTTGTATATTTCTCACTTTTATTGAGAAACCCTACCGGTTTCGACACTCCCGTGTCATTGTCAAGGGTGTTCTGATATTTACATGGTGGCGAGTCCTTATATATACTCCAAATGAGGGAGAAACTGCAGGAGTGGTTGGGGAATTTTAGATGGTATGGTCAAGAGGGATAAGTAATTTGTTGAAGGTCAGGATGACGGGGAAATGCTTTTTAAAGGCGGGACGGCAACATGATACAATGGGGATATACTGAACGGTACAACTTAATTTAACAATTTTGGTCCCAAAGCATTGGAAGCAGATACAATCTCAAAATTCATGAACATTTAAAATCTCTACTCTAAAATCAGACATGTGACTAAAACCAGATTAATGAGAAGCAAAGTCTGACTTGTTGTCACCATGAATAAAAGAATTAAAATGTTCCTTTGTCCTCATGTTAAAATTCTACCGGTCTGACCTATATAAAAACAACTGCAGTCCTGAGTATCACATCTAAACACATGCACTCCACTTTTGTGTAAAGAATTAAAAACATCTTCAGATAAGTAAATTTCCTATTGTCATTCTGGAATACAAAGGAGAAATCAAATTTACATTGCGAAATATTCTATTAATACTGTTGGACATAAGAATTGCTTATGAACTGCACCTTCGTCCATTTCTTGTCTGGGGGAACAATTTGAGAAAGGCTCCTGGATGATGAGGTGGTCACCCTTCTTCGTTTCCTTTTGAGAAGCTTGTTTTTTAGAGTAGAGATTTTAAATGTTAGGTCATAAATACGTCCCTGCCCCTGTGCATGTTTACGATCACGTTCTTTACTTGGTAGTTCTGAAGTAATAACTATATTTCATTTCACTACTAATATTCAGTTACTGTTACCCGTAATTTACTATATTTAGTATATTTTGCACTCGTGTTTGGAATTTTGCTGATTGGGCTGAAAACTGTAGTTGAATTGTCATCACGAAAATAGAATGTTAATAATTATTGTTTTAGTGAATAATAATCTAAATATCATTTTATGATGATGAAAAGAAATATTAATGACATCTCCCAGGAGAAAACCCTACGTATGCCACTGTTAGTTGTACATGACTCATATATCTAACACGTTTACATGTAGTAAGAGTAGTAATAGTTGTTGTTGCATGTTGGATGATCTTCACCCCCTACCACACACCCTCGCGGTGGCTCACAGGGCGTTGCATACATGTAGATGAAGTGAATGGGTAGAATGGCAAAGGAACGTCTCGTATGAGATGTATGTTGAGCAAGTAGGTAAGGACGTGAAAGAGAAGATCGTTGTGCAAATGTGAAGAGGTTAGCTGGTGGGAGAATGTTGTGGAGAGCTGCGTCTAACCAATATTAGAACTGCTGACCAATGATAATATTTTACTCTCTTCTATGATACAGTCGTCCCGCCAAGTAAAGAACGATATAATCATACTGCAGAGAGAGAGACAGGGAGGAAGAAGGGACTGACCAAAAGTCTGATATGAGACATGGCACGGGATAGCTCCGAAACCTGGAGCATAGGGAAAGAGGGCGAAAAGCGTTAAAGAGGCGTTTGAGACGCGAACCTTGAGGAATACCTATGAAGTACTACGATATGGGGTGAGGAGGACAAGCGAATTGCTTGGAACAATAAGGGAGTAGAGGAAGTTACCGAAGAATGCAATGGAAATGGAGACTGCCTCGACGAAGCAAGTACTCAGAAGCAATAAGATACTGAAATACCGTCGGATGGGGAAGAATGCTACGAGAGCGGAGAGAAGGCATCGGAGTATTTACCCATTTTGAATTGGGTAGAAAGAAGGATAGGGGAAAAGCAAGGCACACATCCTGAATGGGCTTCAGATGCTCCAACACCCAAGTTCAAATTCTACCCTCTAATTAAGATTTATAATAAAAAAATGACAAAATTACCATGCCAGAGTTGAAATTCGAACTCGCTACCTTTGGATTTTCGGGCCGGAGTGTTATCGACCTGGCAACCGCGGCCGGCAGGGCAACAGACTATAATAATCACGAAATAAACATTATATGAGTACTTCAAAGTACTGTTAGGGAATTGGGTTAGCGCGGAGGCAAACATACATGCTTCCCCATTCTAAGGCTCTGGTTTCGAGTACCCAAAAGGTCCACCTTTTCCGAAATATCCACTTCCCTTTTGCACCACAAATGACCAAAGCCTTCGATCGTCTTCTCTAATAACAACAACAAGGATAAGAATGACCAGTGTTGATCATAAAATTCATAGGTTTATCGAAATCTCAAACTTAGCTTGTGATTCTCCTTTGAAGAAAATGAACAGTGCGTTGATACTCAGCAAAATATTTGAAAAATTTCAACCTCGTGACCCTCGATTCAAACACTCGTCAAATGAAAACAGAGAAATAGACTAAAAATGTACCTCACAAACATTCGACCATGAAATCCTCCATTCTATAGTTAACATTTACTTTTTAGCACCAAAAGACCAACACCAGTACGGAGTGAAATATTATACATGCATTTGATTCATTGTAATAATTTTGGCCGTTGTGGACAATTAAATTTTATAGTAATCCAACTGCGAGTTGACAAATCATGAGTAAGTGGCAATATTTTTTCCGAGATCCTAGGCACTAACTATATAGTTGGTAAATGGTAGCTTACCACTCCCACACGCTTCCTTGAGGTTTGAGCCAGGGTACGTGGGAACACCCAAAACGGTAGCACTGGCCCTACACGCGCTGGTTCTCTCTAGACATACGCCTCCCCAGACACGTAGCCAGAAATTTGCTTCGGGGGAGGGGGGCTAAGTATAGTATAGCGTAACTTGAGACAAATCAGCTTTGCCCGTTTGGTGCCGACATGTTTAAATCTCTTCCTTTAATTCACAGTGCTTGGTATTTACTTTCACTGTGCCCATTCCTATCTCTTCTCACTGGTCGTGTTCACTTCTTACCTTGTTATGGAGCAGTCAGAGCAGTTAATTTGACCGTCCCCAGAACTGAAGTTCAACGCATACATACATATCAGATTGAAAATACAATTATTAACCACACACATGCATCAAACTAGTGATCACGTTTCAAGACACTTAACACTCGTATTATGCGCGGTGTAATCCGGATTATTATGCCCAATTGAAATCAGAACAACAAAATTACTGGGAAAATACAGTGAGAGGAAGGTGTAGTGTAACACTCCTGCTTGTCCTTTAACGACCTTTACCCTAATAATCATCCCATTACGCACCCTGAAAAGTAATGAGAGGGTAGGTATACCTCCTATGTCTACATTTCCGCCGCCTGTCTATAGGCGTACGCAACCACTCCTTTACAGTTCGTGAAATGTAAACAGCAAGTAGATTGCAGCTAACTATTCTTCATGACATGTACTGCCATCCATAAACACCCTGTCTAACCAGTATAAAGAAGCTTATTTTCGTGAGGGATCGTATGCTTCCATTTGTTAGCCAGGATTGGAAATAAACTGTATGCATTTCGACCTATGCTTTGAAAGAAAATTCAAATGCATAGGAAGAGGCAATAATAATGGGAACTGGAATTTGGTGAAGCTATTAGCAATCGTTTAAGTGTTCCACTTCACAGGACGGATAGTTGAGCATTAAACTTACTTTTCTGCATCCTGGACATATAGCTCTGAATTCGTCGGAATATCTGACACCCGAGAGTCCCTTGATCTTCGAAATGTTGCCTATGAATGAACGAATATTTGTGGCAGTGGTAGGTAGACCTGGGTTTTAGGTGCTCCAACGGTAAAGGTTATAACGCACCGTCTAACCTAAGATATTAAACCTTAGGCAAACACAACAACAATGTCCTTAGTGGGTTACGATCTCGCAACACTCGGGTTGCCTGCCCAAAGCGTTACCGACCTGTCAACAGCGGACGAAACAAATATTGGTTACAGCACAAAGAAAACCTGCGCATTATAGACTCACACAGAAAATGCTCGTTGTCCACGTAAAGATAAGCGCTTGAGAAGGGCACCACACTAATTCTAAGAGAAGGTAAAAACGTGCTTTCGAAGCCTCTTTACTTACCTCTGACTATCGTTAGCAGATCGCTTCTCGTTGTTTTCCTCTCCAGTCAAGTTCGAGCGTCTCATGCCGAGGGAATCTTGCAAGGAATGAATGCTTCGCCCGTCATACAGCAGACGGCGCTGCGTTCGACCGCATAAAAGTTTTCTCGGCGAAGTAAAATGCAGCGATGGACTTCAATTTCGATTGGGGAATTCGATTGGACGGGCATAAGAGGCGGGGATGCGAGTATTAACGTGGAAGTCAGTCGAAACTGCGATAGCTTTAAAAGTAGGTACTTCACGCCAAATTTACATTTGAAGCCCAATGATACAACGTTGTCTCATTAAAATGTCGGCTCAAATGCCCGAGAAACATATTACCAGGTAAAGGGGGTCAAGCTGCTGTTAGTGGCCGAGTGGGGGAGTGCTGGCCTCCGAGGGCCCGGGTTCGTACCTCAGCTGAGGAAAATATTTTTTACATACTTAGTATTTAGCCATACTTTGCGACAATCGCTTAATGGAGAGAACATTTTTCATTCATCATAAGAGTACCTACTGGACAAATGTGACGATCACGTACTACGAGAAATTAGCTACTTTTCCCTTGTAAGACCTCATTTGGAATACCTATGCTGATAGTACCTATATTGGATCCGTACGAAATAGTCCGAAATAATGAACTTGAACGAGTGCAGCAATGATGGCCAAAATTTGTGAAGGGACGGTATGACTACTATATTAGGGTGATCAGTTTAGGATAGTATATTATTTAAATCCGTTTTTTCTGCATGACACGCAATGCATGTTTGGTGTGAGATTACCCCCTGCCACACACCTTTATGGTGGCCTATTACCATTATTATTATACCAATTTGCACCGAATAAATTGCTTTGTACAGAATAGAGAATTTTATACAAGTTATCAAAAGCTACCTAAAACTTCCAACCCAGCTGTGATCTCTTTACCTAATTTGTTAGCAATTATTACAAGGCGGGTCAGCTTTACATAACGAAAAAATCAAACTATCTCACGATCCATGGAAAAACAATAAAAATATTCCTTTCACTTTCATGTGTATTTTTACGATCCAAAGTTTGGGATAGACTTAAAAAAATATTACATGCAGTGTGGGTTGCGTGAGACTCCCTGGTTGAAATAACTTTTTCTTCTTGGGTGAGGGGGCATATATGTACTTGGTGAGGTTGCTGGACCCCTTTGTGCCGTTTGTTCATTGTTGGCTACAGTGCCAACACCAGATTTCTCTACATCCATCCTCTGCTTTCTGCAAAACTCCTTCCTTACCCAAAATACCCACTTATCCTAAAAACTGCAAATCACACACAGATGTCATTCGCCTGGCCCAAATGACAGCACTTTTTGGATGTTTACTAGAACCTAAGTCATTTTGTGTTCATCATAATAATATTTCACTCTTGATGGATTATCTACAGAGGGTGGTGTGCTATAAAGGCATTTGAAAAATTTAGGAAAGGAGAAATGAGCAATTCAGGAGCAACAATGAGAAAATTTCCAGGTGGAGATCAATGGTCCCCTCAAATTAAAACTTATTATATTTGCCACGAATTACTTCTTTCAGAGATCATATTCCATCAACACTTCATCCCGATGATAAGAAATTATGGATAGCCTTTTGGCATAAATGTTTCCTTTGCCATTTCCTTTTTCAGCCTTAATTGAAAACAAACTATATTTAACACTCGGAGTACCGACCTTGGGTCTCTGGAGACCAGAGAAACACAAAATTTATTGTAAAAAAAATTCCATTTTTATTTTTATGCCAAATTAAGAAATTCATTTCTGGAATATGAAAATTTTTACATTATTATCTATATAGATTATTGTCCTCAATCAATATATACTAATTTCTTACTTGGTTAGTAAATATTGCTTCTATCTAGGGTTTTTGCAGCGTTCTGATTACATAGGTAGGCTTCCGGGAGTTTTCCAAGTTGTCATTTGACATACTTCACCAGTGGCGTTGGAAGTGGGGGTAGGTAGGTAGACCTGGGGCAGGAGGGGTCCAAGGCCCCACCCCCCAGAATTTGCCCCGGGCCCTCATAGTCGAAGCGGGTACTTTCTGACACACATTCTCACACCTTAATATGCTCTTTTATCGAAATTCTAGTCTCTAACCCCTCCTACCCACAAAAACTGTGGGCCCTTTTTTTTAGATGCTGGACACTTTTCTTAGGAGCCAGGCCCTTTTCAAGGTGCCCCCTCCCCAATGGAAATAGTTCTGACACCCCTGTGTTTCACCCACAATACTGCAGGCACCCTCAGGCCAGGCTGACAGGCCTGGTGAAACATTGCCATCAACAATGACAACGTGGAAGACTCCCGGAAGCCTACCTTTGTCAGTAAATATTGTCACTAGAAATTGGTTTTAAAAGTCTGGGTCATATTGGACCCAGGTGCATACTCCCTATGAAGCCAGTGAGGTCCATACTTGGAGTGTTAGTAAGAGTTCTGAAAGTTTTGGTGAAATACATTCCACACAATGAGTTATAAAACATGCCATTGATTGTTTCCCAATATTTCTCATCAGGTTGTTATTTAGTCCACTTCTGCTTCTAAAGATGGTTTGTTTGATAGTTACCGTTATACTGTGAGACAATATCGCAGGGCCAAGTAGCATCCAGCTGCTTTGGATACAGTCATCAAGGAGGGATATGGGATACAATTCAATCTATGCCACAATACTCTTCAAGAAGAGAGTAAAAGCTTGAAAAATATTGCACAACTATTTTTATTGATTTTTTTTGCCTCTTTTGTCACATTTTTACCACATTTGTTTTACCAGTACAAGGGGTAGTCTCCTGGCTATAAAACACATATAGGTAGTACAAATGAATTGTGAGTGAAGATAGCATTGTTGTGTGCATCACTCTCAGAATGGAATGACCCTTTTTTGTCAATTAGCATTCTTGTGAATGCAGTGGTCCCCAATAGAATATACTTTATCAATGATGTATCTGAAAAAAAAATATAGCAACTGGTATAAAGTTAATAAATGAGTGAGTAAATTAGTCCCTTGCTTATTTTGAATTAGGAAATTTTTACGGCCCCTTTTCAATGAAAATCATTTGTTTATAATGATATTTCAAAGGAATATATCATTTATTTTCAACTTTTTATTTACTACATTACATGATAACCATGTAATAGTGAATCTTTTGATTCTTTTACAACAATTTCATACAATATTCATAATTTTATATAGTTATATTTATTTATCTTTTACAGAATAACATAACAAACTCCTATATCATTAATATTACAAAACATATATAAGTCTGTCTCCTAGTTTTGTCTGCAATACAAACAACACGTTTTCTCATGCCATATCACTATTAACAAAATATTAAAGGCTTAGAAGAAAAATTTTAACATAATTTAATGCAGATTCAATATTATATTTTAAAAAATTGAGATGCCTTATCAGCATTGTAATCATTTCATTTTTACCCTCGTAACATTTTACTTTGAAAATTTTAACATGTATTGTAAGTTTTAATTTTAATTGGTATTATCTAATAAACTTCTGAGGCATTCAAAAATTTAATCACATTCATTTTAATGACAAAAAGATGGATTTAACGTTTTTCGTGATAGAATTAGATTAAGTATAGTGTGTTTTACAATCTTTTTAAAAGGGGATCTTATTGCTAGAATGCAAAATCCCCAATCAATCAAAAGTATTATTTATATCAGCTGCATATATAATTACCACTGCAAGATTCACTTTGTACCTTTTTGTTTCAAATCGCTTATAAGAACTTGTGAATGAGGTTTCTTGAGGTTTTATGCTTAATACATGTTAACATGTGAAATACAAGGGCACCTATCAAAACTAAAGACCAATAACATTTGATCTGTTGCTGTTAAATAAAAATAATATTATAAACAGCTCTAAACTTAGATTACAATGATGATATAGGGTCTTAGCCAGGAATTGGGAATGTTTCTTCACTCAGTAATATTCATGATCTCATGCAAATTGATAATTCATGATAACATAATCATAAAATTAAGGAAATAAAACAAGTTATACACACTTACATACACAAAAAGCACATAGGTACAGAGACATTGTCAACTATTTTTTTGCAAAGGAAGACACATTTTCACAGGCTTATTCATTGGACAGTAGCCTGTGTGGACAATAAAAATCAATATTCCGAGCTGAAATATGCATGTAAAAATTTTAAAAGTGATAACCACTTTCATAACATATGTATAATTGATATATAACTCAACAAAGAGCAATAAGACACCAATCAAAGCATTCAAAAGAATAAAAATCCCTATTCTACTAAATATCATTGGATTGATAAGCAAAAATTTGCTCAAACAACAAAAAACAAAATACCAAGTCATGTATTCCATTATGAAACAGCATTTGGCTTTTTCGTTTACCCTGTTTATCATTTTAGACCTCCCAAATGGAGGAAACTGTCTTTAACTATTCCTTAATTAAGTTTTGCTTTAAATCATTACATTTTATCAATGGAGTGAGTTTAACTGCATACATTGATCAGTTTTGAAAATAATTTATCTTTAAATAATGGGAGGGATAACCTCAGGAGAGAGAGCTGGGTTTGCCGGTGGTGTTTTTTGTGTTTGTGTGTGTTTGCATAGCGACAATGTGAGGCAAGATCCCTATAATAAATTGCATCTGAGTTAACATTTACACATCACAAATACCAAGCCTCACATTACATTCTTATCTAAAAAAACTTGGATGTGAGAGGGCAGGAACATTCTACTTTTCAAAAAGGTTTTTCTCCATGAAGGACTGCCTTGCCAAAGATCTAAACACCAGAAGTCATTTAACATTAAAGCATTTCAACCAATGTGCTTATGATTTGAGAAGTTTAACCATGGATTTTATCAATTTAATTGCTAAGTGCTTTGAATGGCACCATCTTTTTTTTAGAAAAGCATGCAAATAACTTTGCAGCAGTAGAAACGCATTATACAAAGTGAAAGGATGACTTTTAAAACTCTCAGAAAACTATTTTAGATATCACATTACAATTTTTTCATTTGAAAAGAGAGTAAAAAATCTTAAGTGTTACAAAAAATACTTGGTGGTAAAGTTAGACTGTAATGGAAAAACTAATCAACTAATTAAGATCACTATTCAGATCATTAACTTTGCTCATAAGTCAAAAGTAGGTAGTAAAATAGTTTTAAGTGCCCAAAAATAGTATGAATAACTTTAAATTTTAATTAAATAGGTGATGGTGCTTCTTAACTGCAATGATGAAAAATGCAAACATAATGGTAGGATTTTAAAAACAGTGAATTGAGGTTTTGGAAAATTATCCAATCCTTTTTATGAATAGTTGCAAAAAATTGGAAAGAGGTTGAAATTAAGACAAAATTCTAACACCTTGAAGAATATATTCAGCACAGATAGCTCTAAACTAATATCCACTTCTTAACATGCTCAAAAACATTTTCTACATGAGGGTACCGAGCACTTTCAAGTCACTTGAGTCAAACATTGGTGAGTTGGGCCACAGCAACATGTTTATCAATGACAGATGCAACAGATAGATATTTTCTTAAGTATTTTTCATTATATCTTTTGAATTTCTAATAAACAGATTCTTGCATAAGCTGTTTATCATTATGTACACACACATTAAATTCATCTAAGACATTATATAGTATATTTTGGAGGTAACATTTTTCATGCGTTCGGTGAACTACTTTTCACATAAAAAATGCATATTGCTTGCACAACAAAGTTTAACAAAATAACACTTGATCTTTCAGCCAAATTTAAAGATGGTAAATTAAATATCTGGTTGCTGTTTGGGCATCATTTTGACTCAGCCCATATATACCTCTCATGCAACATTTTGCAAGGAAGTGGCATCGAAAGAATGAAATGAAATTAAAAATGATGAAGCCAGATTATTTGGTTATTGTCTAATAACATAAGTACATTTTAATGGCCACGTTCACATTTGGCCGGTTACTTTTTCATTTTATCTGTGTTAACTGTGAACAGATTTTATTATTGATTTTATTTTGTCACCCATATGCTATAGAAAACAGTCTTCCTTTTTTATTACTTCAAATCTGATCAGAGTCTCTCTAGATGCATCTAATTTTGTGATTGCAGCTCAAAATAGGACCTCCCAAGCAAACTTGGAGGAGGCTTTTTGGAGTCTGTCTGCATTTATATGGATATTATCACTAAAATCTCCCAGAGGGGAGGATGATCAAAACAATGCCTTGAAGTGATGACTCTCATCTTCCCACTAGCCACCTGGAAATCTGTTTCTCTTAAAATTCCATCATTACTTTCAAACTGTTGGCTTCCCATGATCTCCTGTCTTTGTTTGCTTTACTGCCCAGATTGTCTTCTCACACAACGATGACTTATTCAGCTGCATAGTGGGTGCTTCAGGGTATTTTGGCTTGCAACTAGCCATATTTTGTTTTCCTGAAGACTTTTCCCACAAGTTTAACTAATTCTTTGAAGTCAGAATCATCACAAACTCTGAAAAAAAAGAATCAATATCAATTTAACCAATATATTTTTAAGATACACCAATCATTTAAAATCAGTGATGGCAATATTTCCTAATTTGTTAAACCTTTAGCATTTGAATAATGAATATATTAAAAGAGTTAGTTTTAGAGCATTTTAAATCTGAATTTTTACTGCCACTATTAACTATCCAGTAAACACAATGTGTTGCGAAAACGTCGCAGAAAGGTTGCATGAGGTTGCAGGATGCCACGTCATTTAGCAACGTTTCTGCAACGTCATAATTACGTCGCTGATGCACTTGTTTGGACAGAAAAATTTTGGACAGAAAAATTTAATTACAAAATATTTGAGCCAGAGGATACATATATTAAAATTCCATTCTTCCTCTTTATGAGACACTGATTGTATATGGGAGTGGAATATTCACTAGGTTGCATTAAGGTTGCGATATGTTGCAGGTTGCATTGCGAAGTCTTATTTGGACACAGTTTACCCCAAACATATATTCAAATATGGGGTTTTTATAGAGTTTTTTCATCTTCTGAAGCAAATTAGCTCTTTCCAGTGAAATATTTTTTTTCGGTCATGAGAAAATTTTTCGCACTTAGAAAAATTGCATATGAAATACCGAAAGGGTAGACGGCACGAGATCAATATACATATTCGACACATCGAACGCTATGCTATCCCGTCAATCCCATCTGTTTACTCTCTGTCTAGCGCTTGCCTTTTTCGGTGTGGTTTTGTGTTCTCTGGGAATCTCGTAGGATATTCTACAATTATTTGACCCCTACCTGTTTGGATATCGATTTTTGGAAGTCATATACTGTTTTATTGCCTCTCATTTGTTTTTGACTCGTCTCGTATGGATTGTGATTATTGGAAACTCTATTGGTACTCTCTCGTTAGCATTGACCCATGCCTGTCTGGAATAATGTATAAATATTTTTTCTGCAAAGGCATATCTCGGGTGTTATTTTAAAGGGTTGCATAAATGTTGCAAGTAAGTTGCAGGAGTTGCATAAGTGCTGCAAATAGGTTTCACCAGAGATTGCAGTTACGTGCCATTACGTTGCCATTACGTTGCAGGAACGTGGTAGAGAGGACTTATGGCTGCTTTTGCGACGTTGTCAATACGTTGCAGCAACTCCAATTTAGTTGCAGTGCAACGTTTCCACAACGTTTTCACAACATATTTGGTTTATAGGGTACTAATCTATTATTTATGAAATGTGACCATCAGTTTCCAAAACCTATTTTTTTGTGTGAAGGGTGGAAAATACAAATAGATAAATTAATTCTAAAAGTTGAATTTTAAAATGTAATCAAGAAATTGCCATAAAACTTTCATAGTTCCATATACCCTAATCCCTCCAAGTTGATTAGGTATGTAAAAATATTCTGGGGTATGAAATCCTCTTAATCCTGAGGGAAGTAACAATGTAATTCTACTGTTATTCTGCAAAATGATAGATTTTATAGCTTTTTCGATTTGCAGCTGTTGGTGGTATGAATTTAGAACAATGAGAAAGGGGAAGTGATATGCAAAACATTTAAATGAACCAGTCTATGGTGATCAAATACTGCTCTATCGGGATTTGGATCGATACCATTTTTACTAAGGATGGGTCGATTCCGATTCCCGATTCTCGATTCCACCGATTCTTAGCGGAATCGAAGAATCGAAGCCTTCAAAGTCGATTCTGAAGAAATAAAAACCAACGAAAACGGTATGTGATTTCAAATTTCCTGGGTGAACGTGAGCACGCGCTCACGCTCTCTAGTGGATCGTCCTGCAAACTTCAACGGAAGTCGTTTTTCCAGTGTTTCTTTTCTTTTGTCTTTTGTTGTCTGTGTTCCTATTCCACAGTGCACGAAGGCATGGTGAAATACGTCCTCACCGAATTTTGTGGAGATATTCAGTGGATTTATTTATACTGGTGGCAATTAACCTGTTAATTTTATTGTTATGTCTTCCCAAGTATGGAAATACTTTGCTATTGACGTTGGCAATGAAAATTACGCGAAATGTAATATTAGCAACAAACTTATTTCACGTGGAGGAAAGAATAAATCAACGACCAACCTCAACAAACACATTTCTGTGCAACACAATATCAAGTTCAATTTAAACAGTGCTATCCCCCAACAAAGTTCTCAACCTCCGACGTCACCCTTGAGTGTCACCGTTGATCCACCCATGAGCCCTACGACTAGCAATTCTCTTTCATCATCCATTGAGTTTCAGTGTAGTGAATCTTCCAATTTTCCATTTTCTTGGGAAAACCCATCTCCCAAAGCATATCCAAAATGTATACAGTTGGGTGATAAGCTGTGTCAACCGACACTGGGAGAATTTTGTGATAGAACAAGAAAATTCAAGTCAAATGATCCACGATCAGTGAAGATCAATAGATTGATCGTAGAAATGATCTGCTTAGACCTTCAACCATTTAGTATTGTTGAAAATGTGGGCTTTAAGAACCTTATGCACCACATCGAACCACGATACGTGATGCCCTCCAGAAAAATCCTTGGTAACAAGTACCTAACGGAAATGTACAGTGCTGTCATGACAATGGTAAGGGAAGACCTGGCCGAAGTCCAATACGTCGCAGTGACTACAGATATGTGGACTTCAATCAGTACGAATGACTACATGGCTCTGACTTGTCACTTCTTTAAAGAATCTGGAAATTCTCTGAAACTATATCACAGACGTTTAGAAGTTACTCCATTCCCGGAAGTTAGTCATACTGCACAGAACATTTTAAATTTCATTACAGAGACATTGAGTGGTTGGGGACTCGCAGAAAAAAATCGTTGCGGTGGTGAGAGATGGAGGCACAGACATCAAAGCTGCTTTGAAGAATTCCGAGTTCAAGGATATTAGTTGCACTGCACATTTGCTTCAAAATGTAGTAAAAGATGGCTTCCTAGATAATGCTAAAATCAGAAACATCATTACTAAATGCAAGAAGATAGTAGGCAGCTTTAAACATTCATCAAAGCTTTCGAAGTTGTTGAGGCGCAATCAAAAACAACTTGGTCTGCCTGAACACCGGCTAATACAGGATGAGCCAACGCGTTGGAACAGCACTCTGCACATGCTGAGAAGATTGGTCGAGCAGAAGAATGCCATAATTTTGATTTCAGGTTCACCTGATATAAAACTAAATGCTGAATTGAATGATGATGAATGGCGAGTCACTGAGGCTACTGTGCAACTTCTGGAAGTCTTTGATGCTGCAACCTTTCAATTAAGTAAATCCACATCAACTTCATCAGAGGTAAGCAACTGTACCGGTCTACTCAGGCAGCCAATGCATATTTTTTAGTCTCTCCTTACAATTTCCAACTCAGTTTATAAAAATATTTTGTTTCCCCACAAGTTAGGAGAAGTTCAATGTATTGTTTCTTCAAGTGACCATAGATGTTTAGTGTAGAATAAAAAATAAAATATAAAAAATGTTTCAGATGACAAAAATCTAATAAATTAACGTCATTGAATGTTTTAAAAATATTATTATTTATTTTGTTTGGCCAATATATTTATTAGCTCTTTTGCAATGTCCTAAACATAATTTTTTTTCTACAGATAATACCACTAGTGCAACTCATAAAGCACAATCTAGAAGCACCAGCACCCATGGGTTCAGGACTTCAAGGGCTGAAAAATGAACTTTTGTCATTGTTGAAAAGAAGATTTTCTGGAATTCAGAGTGATTCTACATTGGCACAAGCTACCTTTCTAGATCCAAGGTTCAAGCAGATACCATTTACAAATGAACAAAGTTTGCAGAATGTCAAATAGCTCATATTGTCAGTAATCAGTGAAGAACATTCTAAAGTAGAACTGGATTCTGTGGCCCAAACATCCACTGTGTGCACTAGTTTAGGAATTTGGTCACAGTATAAGAATCTTGTTACCTCTACAGAGAATACTCCCCAGGAAACATCAGGTGAGGAAGAACTGAATAAGTACATTAGTGAGAGTATATTGCACCAAGAAGCAAGCATGGAAGATATTGGGAGATACTGGCACAACAGCCGTTTTCTCAGACTGAAAAAAACTTGCTCTTAAGTATCTTTGCATACCCCCAGCTACAGTCTTCAGTGAAAGGCTTTTCAGCACTGCAGGGAATATTGTAGATGCCAAAAGAAATAGGTTGGATCCAGAGAGGGTCAAAATGATTTTGTTTTTGAATAAAAACTTGAACAATTGACTGCATGATCTGTGAATGTGGAAACATTTCTGCATTTGAATGTATTTTTATGTACATCATAATGAGTAATGTCCACATGATTTTTCTTTTGTTAAATTGAAAGATAATATGCTATAATGCCTATAGTTACTAAAACTTCCAAATATCAGTTACGTTTTTCCTCATTGTAGCGTTTATTCTTTAGTGCTTTGCTACATATTATGTTTTACTGCTATAATTTTTGAAGTGAAAAGGCTATATTACTATTTTAATGACTCGTATTTGTTTTGGATTCTATAGAATTCAGTTAATATGGAAATTCATTGTCATGTAATATGCATTCTTCACCATTTTTTTTAGAAGTAAAAAAATATTGTTTTAAGATTTGTGTTAATTATATTTGTTTTAAGATTTCAAAAAATATCCAAAACTTATAGCTCATTATATTTTATAGCTTGGCTATGTATAATTTGTTTCCTATTGAAAGATTTAAATGTTCAAACTTTGCAAAAGAGTACCATTTCAGAATCGAGAATCGAGAATCGAAAACACAGGAATCGGGATCGGGTTTGGAATCGACCCATCCTTAATTTTTACCTACGTCATATTTATCGATTCCACCTTTCATTATGTCCCAAAATATAATTGTTTTCTAGTTACATAATCAATGCCAATATAGAGATGCTGAAGAGATAGTGAAGCTGATGAATTTGTTCTCACAAAGAGAAAAGAAATGACTGATGTGACCACCACAACTGTGTACATTTAGGTACCCAAAACATCCTTTCTTCATTAGAATGCTAGAAATCATCTAGAATTTTCTAAGAGGTTAGTGTATGCTAATCATTAAGGCCTTAACTTATACACTATCATAATTGATCAGGATTCACATCAGAGCTGAAATAAATGTGTTAGTTCCAGGACTGACAAAAAAAACAGTAATGGTTAGCTGGTTTTATGAATATTTCAATCTTGCTCCGTCCAGCTAGTCATCCGTTAGTCTAATAAAATGAATTAATGTAAAAAAATTTTAATTTAACCAGAGCCTGCACAAGATTTTAGCCTTTCATCTATGGCTTTGCAGTTCAGTTGGGCTTCTAACATCAGCTTTGCTCTTTTTGCCTTCAATTCCCTAACTTCACATCCGATTCTCATATCATCTTTTCTTTTCTACTCCTTTTCCTTATCCCCTTTCAACCTCTTGACCTTGAGGGCCTCTTCGTAGTCTGAATGCACACTACATACCCTGTAGGTCATTTAATTATCTACAGTAATATTCTCAATACCACCTGATAGGTTGACTGCATCATATACCTGCTTCTTCATGACTAGTGACACATCCAATTGATTTCAACAACAATTTCTCGGTTAATTGAAAATCTGCACTAAAAAAATGCATTGCAGTGGCTGATTAGCAATATCATATGGATAAAAGCAACCAACAAATCAGAACAATTAGTACGGAACAGACTTTTTAGTACTGTGTCTACACGGGTCATGCTGTGGTCATAATCCTTCATACATTGCAAAACATTGGGATTCTCTATTAGACTTTTAAATTCAGCAACAATCTTGCCACAAGCTTCAGCTGAGATCCAATTATTCCTCTGGAACAAACTAAGGAAATACAATTATTAGCTGCATCTGTGGACTTGGCAATCACGTCAAGATCAGAAAAAGCAGTCCTCTTGCACAGTTTGTATTTTAAAAGGGATTTTTCTAAAAGCTTGGCAGTCATTGCCTTCACAAAAGCTGCACATTCTTCTTTAAATTTAAAAATGTCCTCCTTTGGCACACTGGTAATCTTATTCAATGCCTCTTTCATAGAAAAACTAAGAACAATGTCCTCAGTAGGAATAAGATTGTCTTCTTTGGATCAATCAAATATATATCTTATCTTTCAAACATTCCTTTTTAACAACTATTTCACACAAATCTCTAACTAGGGCAGTTAAATCGGAGTGTAGGAAAGGGGCCATGGAGTTATTTGTTTGGTAGGCCGTCAGAAAGGGTTCCACCGTACGGCCAACGTATGAAACGAATGCCAGTTTTGGACCTAACATTTTATCTTGGGCAGCTTTGGACACGTAACTGAAGCTGGCTGACTTAATTTTATTCTATATTACCCTTTTACACTTCCTCCACAGATTAAAAAAATATTTAGAAGTATTTGGCAGCCCTTACTGCATGTAGAAGTATTGTTTAGTCACCTAACAGCACAATATTTCTCAGGAAACTTAGATGACCCTGTCCATTGAGCATATTTAGCTCTGTGAGTGGGAATATCTTTAAAAACAATAAAAGTGGCTCTTAAGTAAATAACAATGCCCCAACCCAAAGCTTTCACCCCCTCTTTGAATGAGTTATGGATAACATGAAGTACAAAGGAACCCATTTCAAGTGACTTGGGTTGATCGGGATCACCTCAGAGATGCAGCTGAAGTTCCCTAAGAAATTAAAAATTTACTTTTGTCCCATCCATTCCTACCAGTAGTAGATGGTGTAAATGTTCAGGCCAAAATTTTTCACAAAATGCAACCACGAGATCAGTGGATCTACTTTGGCCCAAAAAAGAAGAATTTTACTACCTACCTAGTCACTGCTTCATCTTTGCTGCTCCAAAACTTAACAGCTACGTCCATTTGTTGCTTCTGGCAGCATTTATTCAAGCTTTCGTCAAACATAACCTCAAAATACTTGGCTTCCCTTACCTTCTGCTCAACTACATTGTGAAAGTAGTGTGCTAAATCATGAACGATAGCAGAGCTCATTTTAAAGCACCCTATCTCTATTCTAGCAGCAATAACGCTGAATGGGAACATTAGATGAAACAATTTAACAGCTTTCCCAACCAGCAATAATAGAGGAATGATTGAGCGTAATTTCAAATTTACTGACTCTGCATTGAATTTCCCCGATTTCTAGACTTTTCCCTGACTTTACTTATTTTACTGACCGGTAGCAACCCTAGTGGTATATACCATTAAATGGTATAAAAAGCTGAGAAGTGTACTTTAGACACATGTTTGCTGACGTTTATTGTCTTGAGGATGAGTGACGACTCGTCTCTCAAAATGTCTACAGATATGAATATTTTAGACCAGTTGGAACCTGTGTAGAATTTGCCGATAAAATTCACTGGAAACTTGTGATGTATTTCCAGCTACATGTGTTGTCCTGCATTGCAATAAGTGCGGTTGTTGAAGTAAACAATGGAAAAAACTTTATTGCTAACTAAAAATGTACACAAGGTGAGCTAAAGTTCATATGTACATAATGAACTATAAGCTTGCTTTTGGAACAGTGTTTGCACTCATTATTCTCATGAGGGCAGTGGACTTATTCCATTAATGTCTTTTATTTCATTTGAATTGTAATGATAGTTGAATAAATCTGAAATTTGCTTTTCAAAGAGCAACCAACTAGCAATGTCAAAAAACCTGCGGTAAGAGTGATATTTACATTTTTTCTTTAACTTTTCTCATTTCCATGCCAATACATAGGTATTCTCTCGTGAAAATAAAGTGTGCATTAAATTGTGCAAAATCTGCTCCAAAAGTGAACTCATATTTTTTGTACCAACTTTTTACCGACTTTTTGAACTTTTAGTTGTGGATGTCAACCCACTAAGGTTTTCTTTTTACTATGTATTTGCATCAAGAATCTCACTTATGATGATAGGTACATGATGTGAACAAAAGTATGATGATGACTGTTGAAGAAAATGCATACAGATATATATAAAAACAAGCTATGCGGAACTGCACAGAACATTCCTATTCCCAAGAAGAAGAGAGCTGAGAAATGCGAAAATTTTAGGACTATAAGCCTCATGACACATGCATCGAAGATACTGACAAGGATCATCTACAGAAGAATAGAACGAAAAGCAGAGGAGTTCCTGGATGAAGATCAATTCGGATTCAGGAAAAGTAAGGGTACAAGAGAAGCAATATTGGCCCTTAGGCTGCTTATAGAGAAGAGAATGGAGAAGAACAAACCGACCTTCATTGCATTTGTGGATTTGGAGAAGGCTTTTGACAACGTGGATTGGAATTCAATGCTTGATATTCTGAAAGGAATTGGAGTTTCCTACAATGTTCGAAGAATTATCCACAGTTTGTATAAAAACCAAGTAGCTGTGATTAAATCTGGACCCAGCTGTGAAGAGGCAAGAATAAGGGAAGGAGTGAGACAAGGCTGCGCACTGTCTCCCGTAATTTTTAATGTTTACATCGAGAGAGCCATAAATGAAGTCAAGGAGAAGTGTTCTGGAGTGAAAATCCACGGAGAAACAATCAGTATGCTACGATTCGCTGATGACATAGCTCTCATAGCAGAGACAGAGAAGGAGCTGAATAAGATGCTAACAACCATGGAAAGGACTATGGCCAGATATCAGCTGAAGATTAATAAGAAGAAGACTAAGATATTGGTGTGCAGCAAAAGAGAAGAGGCCAAAACCAACGTTAAACTAGGAAAACAGAAACTGGAAGAGGTGAAAGAGTTCTGTTACCTGGGAAGCAGAGTAACCAACGATGGACGAAGCAAGAAAGAAATAGTGAGTAGAATAGCCCAGGCAAAGAGGGCATTCTTTCAAAAGAAGAATCTACTTACAGCAGGAAATACAAACATAGAAGTAAGGAAACAGTTCATCAGAACATACATCTGGAGCATTTTTCTTTACGGCAGTGAATCATGGACGATGACATCAGCGGAGAAGAAAAGGGTAGAAGCATTTGAAATGTGGTGTTACAGAAGAATGCTGAAGATTAAATGGATCGACCGAGTGAATAACGAGGAAGTGCTAAGAAGAGTAGGAGAAAAGAGAAGTCTGCTGACAACTCTAAAAAGAAGAAGGGAAAACTTAATCGGTCATATCTTGAGACACGATGGCCTGATGAAGACTATCGTCGAGGGAAAAGTGAACGGGAAGATTGGAAAAGGCAGGCCTCGTATGAGATACATGGAACAGGTTGTGAAGAATGTAAAAGAGAGGAGCTACGTCAATATGAAGAGGTTGGCCGATAGAAGAATCGAGTGGAGGGCTGCGTCAAACCAATCCTAGGATTGTTGACCCTTGATGATGATGATTGAAGCACTTAATTTTAATATATAAATTATGTATTATTCACAATGTTGATGATATATTTCAATTTTTATGAGGATAAAAATATCATTCTTGTCATCTCTGATTTTAGGGAAATTTAATACTAAAAATATGTAATGTAGGTGGCCGATACATTGGCCCTTGGCAGTTTTCGCACAACCATAGAGGGCCGGTATATCGGCCTCCTGGCAGTAAAAGGGTTAAGGAATATTTTCTTATCTCTTGAAGTGTGTGGTTTTTGATGACTAAATTTAGTACCTATAGCTTTACAATTACAAAAATGTTTCTCTGTATATCCTGTACCAATGAATGCACATAATGATTACAATGAATGCATACCATGCTGCTCATTAACAAAATAACTTATTGTACACACCAATTGTTATCATTATTTTTCTACTAGCAAAGGTAATATGTAGTATGGATTGATTTATGATTTATTTGGTCCTGATGATGACAGATTATGAACTCTTGGTTATATTACGATCATAATATATGCATATCAATATATATTGCAATTAGGGATGTGCGAGTACTCGAAAATTCGAGTCGAGTCGAGTAGTTGGTACTCGACTCGAGCACTCGAGTATTTTTACGAAAGTCGAGTCGAGTCGAGTAGTTTTTGTCGATGGAGCCGCCAAGGCCAATACGTTCAGAAATCTGCCGACAGGAAGCGCTATCATCAAAATCGAGTAAATCTCTGGTTACACGGTAGATAACAGGTACGAACATGTACTTACGTACGTTCATTTACATTTGCGTGAATGCTTTCATGTACGTTTACGTGAACGGATTTATGTACGTTTGCGTGAACGAATGGATGAATCGGTGGTTACACGGTCCATGAAACCGCATATGTACCGTATTCCTCCGAATATAGCTAGCCCCCCCTTTTTGGCCGAAATAATCGCGGAAAAAGTCTGGGGTGGGGGACTATATTCGAGCTCAAAGCACCTAATGTCCGTTGTAAAATTCCATCCCCTGAGTTTGAAGGTTTAGATCACAAGAATGAGTCGTTCAATTTTAAAATAAAGTATATCGAACTAAATCTTGTTTATTTATACGTTTAATAATGTCAAAAATATATTTTTAGTTGGTTATATTAATTAATTTTTCGACTGAGACAGATAAAAACGCCGGATATTATTCAAGTTCCGGGAAGCAAGTTTGACGCCCACTTGAAGATACACATGAAAAGCCACTTCTCTTTTCTTCGCATAAGATATGGAACATATATTTATCTTAGACTAAACAAAGTTTAAAATAGATTACCCAGTTACTAATTACGCAACGAATAATATATAAAAATGCGCTATCTCAGCATGCGGTAGTCGGAAATTTAGTTCGTTTTGATGGTATTCTTCGTGTTTGAAAACTAAGAACGTGTAAAATGACTTAACAACTTGGGAGAATTAGATATGCTTTCAACGTGTATATATTTATTTCGGAAAGCGAGCTCCACACGACAGGACTTTTGGCCTGGAGAGATAAGCTGCTCGAGGTTGTCAAGTTGTAAGCTACCGTAGGTACCGCGCGCACCAAACACCACGTGAGAAAATTTCTCTAGTATGCACAGGAAAAATATCCTTGCCTATAATGCTTGAATAAAAGTTTATAAGTTGCAGTATTCACCAAAATAAAATCAGCGATAAGAGAGATAGCTTTTGTCCCCACATTTCTCGGCTTCTCGACGAAAGAAACAAATTGCATTTTAAATTATCTTCAACTCCGTCTCCAAAATCTTTGCGCGAGGAGGCATAATTACGGTATGCTTCCAAAGATACCGTCAGTTCTTTAAATGACACTGACTTGCATTCTTAAAGGCGATACTTTTTTTGCTATTGTCGAGTCGTCATGACTCATTCACAGCGATAGGCGATCTGCTTGCAGCAGACGATTCCACACGCGCGCCTTTCCAGGCATGCTCTGGACATTTGAGCGTGCTTTTATAGCTGAAAATAAATATATATCGATATCAAATAATCAACGAATTCTACTGAGATTTCATAAGTGGATTCATAATAATGACTCGAGAGCAAGAGAAAGATCCAAACGGTGATTTCCGGAACGGAAAGCGTGCGGGACGGAAAATAACGCAGTCTGACAAATTCATCAATAACAAAAATATTGATGAACGTAATAGTATGAAACTTCGTATAACTATTAACAAGGCCCTTAGCTACAATATGTGAAAAGGAAGTTTGATATCTCGATCTGTGTTGTTCTTACGATGCCCGAATTCGATGGATCCATCCGGTATTTTAAAAAAATTCGCTAAAAATCCGTTCTTAAACACGTACTTCAGTAAAATAAATTGTAAAAATATTTTAACACTACCAGTAAACGTAGAAATAAACAAGCTTTAATTTGATATACTTTATTTTAGAATCGATTTTGCCATCTTAGAGATATTGGTCTTCAAACTCACGGGTGAAGGAAATTTTGTAACGGATGGTAGGCATCCTATTATAAGGGCATTACGGATGATATAGGTATCGTATAAAACTTAAAAGTTTTACTATTCCATTTTTTTAGTTCCTATTTAGGATTATTAATTAAATCATTAATTTCAAGTTCCTAGTCATATCTTAAGGTAGATAATTATAAATATCTATAGATAATTATCTATAATAAATTTTTGTTCAAATATATTTCCTTAGAAATCGAAAACTTTAATCCACAGGACTCTATACAAAATTCATGTACCTGCTCACATTCATCCGTGAATGAAAATTCATTGTTCAAACATTATTAACTTGCATTAATGGATATTGGAAATAACCCGTGCTGATATTGGGTGTTCATGCATCGTGCAAATGGGGGTGATTGACACAGATCATTTTTATGATTCTAAGTTCTATCATGTTTAGGCAGAAATCACCGATTTTGAAGAGATGGTGCCATTAATTGGAAGAGGAAGAAAAGTATATATGTTAAAAAACTAACCATGTAATTAACGGCCAATCATAAATTTGAGGCGCGAGCTTATCAAATATTTACTGCACAAATAAGGCAAATTGTATGATATTCACTGTACTGTTGGACTAATCCCGGCATACACGACATCACTGAGAAAGCGTTTAGCTCTGAAAAGAAATACATAGGAATGTGAAATACAAGGAATGCTCTTCTAATTAGGGTTATGTGTTCCTTAAGAAAAAATATTTTGCTTCCTGGCTTACTTTCAAGTTAATAGGGCATGTCACTCATATAGGCCTCATATTATGCCTAAGTACACTCTAGGTACCGTACTGCAAGCTAATTTACACATTTTTGAGTAATCCTTGGAATGAAGGTAATTTTCTTATTTCGAGAGCTACCGGAAAATTTCCATTATGTCTTTTGGCCTGCGCTACGTGCCATATTAATTTGACTGTTTATAACTATGCATTAGGTAGGTAGACCTGCCATTTGATAGTCAGATTGCTGGCTAACTTTAATTGCGATGACTTAAGTAAGAACTGGGTCTCTTCACTCATGTACAATAATGTACAAACTCGACTCAACTCGATACTCGCGAGTACTTTACAACTCGACTCGAGGTCAAAAAGTGCTACTCGCACATCCCTAATTGCAATGAAACCATATTTACCTTCATAATTGACCATGCCATCTCCATCAAGGTCAGCCTCCTTTATCATGTCATCCACCTCTTCTTCCGAAAGTTTTTCACCTAGATTGGTCATGACATGGCGGAGTTCTGTTGATGAGATGAGTCCATCATTGTTCTTGTCAAATACCCTAAAAAGGAAAGAAAGCATACATGCTTTTGATTATGGGCACTTTTAGGTCAACAATAATAATTTTTCTGTCATATTTCTATTTCATGTTTACTGAAGAAGATGAGAACAATTTGAAACTGCAATCCAGGGAGACAAAATTTCTAATGGAAGGGGCAGTCCATAAGTTCCATAAAGTTATAGGGGGGTGCATGGGGCATTGTCACAATGCACTCTCCGGCTACAGGGAGGGGGGAGTCTAGCTTTCCCTTATGTTGGGAGAAAGATAAATAATAATAATTATTCAATATTCTAACAATAATGATGTGTAATACACATAATAAAAATTAAGTAAGTACATACATTGAGAAATAAATAACATAATGTATTAATAAATAATGCCTGTTTTATCTTCATGAAAAAGAGAATGGTTCATTATCACCATTATTACCAAATTTAGTATGGGGAGAAACGTGAGGGATGGGGAAGGGTCTTAGATGTTGTTATGAAGCATTTATAGGGAAGGGAGGGAGAAAAAATGGTAAAATTAGCATTGCACAATACATGGATGGCCCCTAAAAAATATGATAAATCAATTTGTAACTGAAATAATTTAAATGTTTCTATTGCTATTTAATCAAGCTGCCCTTCCCCTGATTGAAAAGTTGCACTACCTAAAGCGATATTTATACAAAATAGGTAGGTACTGATCTTTGTATTGGATTTCCTAATATTCATAGTACATTATTGATTTTAAACCTTCTAAAGGTGATTGCTGGCAGTTTCTTACAGTTCATTTACACGAATGAACAAGTAATAACTCATGCACTGTGCCATTTCTAGGATACATTTTTGTCTCACTCAAATCTATTTGAGGGTATATGAAACAAAATGAAATGAAATATTCTGGACCAATAAATCATGTTGGTCCCTATAGTTACCCAAGTTTATTCCCTGGGAAGTTGTGGTAAGTATGTCCCAGATAGATTTCGGAATCACCATGGGAATTCTGTGGGACTTCCTGAGCCTTCTCACAAAGTCAAAGAATTCCCAAGGATTTCCACAGGATACTGATTTGCTGATGGTTGGATTAAATTCTGGATATGTGCAACAATTTTCACATTGACGATTGCGCATTGCTTGTTTAGGGCTCCTTTCTTATGAGCCTCTCTCCTGATGACATTCCACAAAGTTGACCTTCACTCCTTTGAAGTCTCTCTCCTCTTGTGACAACCCAATGGAGTTGAAGTTGAGATGGATATGGTAAAGGATGAAGATGGACACTAACGGATTATTCTTTCCTCTTTCCTCAGACATTAAATTCCTCAAAAATATTCACATTGACCTTGGATTTACAACAGTAAAGTGCAAAAATGCTGGCATCATATACACCATTAACTCAATATTACTACGGGAAAAATCACATGTATCACCTTTAATAGCTATCATGATGGAAAATTTTGGCCATTTACTCAAAACACAAACACTATGGGTGGATTGCAAGAACGAGGTTTAAACCGCGGTTTAGACAGTGGCTAAGGAAAATGGCCGAAACCGCGGTTTTTGGCTTGCAAGAACGAGTTTTACATCAGATGTCGTCTAAACCGCGGTTCAAAAGCCGCCAATTTCTGAACCTCCTGCTGGGTAGGTTTAAGCCGCGGTCTGCGTTCGCGAGAGACACCAAACATGGCCGGCTGGCAGATTATTGACGTTCGCGAGGCTGAGGAAATAGAGGATATTAAAGATATTGAGGATGCTGACGTTCCACTAATAAGGATAAACAGATTAATTAGGGACGAACGAAGTGATCCATTTTTATCATACATTGATTCAGAGTTTGAACAGAGGTAAAGATTTAATAAAGAAGTAACTTATCAGCTATCGGGAGAAACGAACTATCATATTAGACTTTCGACGGACCGCTGGGGATTCCAAGTGCCACCAATTATTCTATTGCTTATGTTATTAAGGTCTTTCGCCACTGCAAGTTTTAAGGCTTTAGGGGATCAGATTGGTGTTCATGAATCAACGGCTTTTAGGTGCTTAAGGAATGTACGCAAAGCATGGTGCTCATTGGAGCCAAATATTACCAAATTCCCCTTAATTGCTGCAGAATTGCATGATGTGATAGCTGGATTTTCTCTCTTATCAGGGTGGGCATGAATTACATTTTAAATGTGAAGTGAAATCAAGAAAAAATAATGATAATTAGGTTGCGCTTATACAGTTGATTGATGATTAAAAATCGTGCTCCAAATTTAGTGAAATTACCCATTCTTAGCTCTTAACCTATGGGAAAAACCTCTAAATATTTTCGCTAGTGCTTTTCGGAAAATGTATGGAGTTAACACAGAACTAATCGATTTATTAGATACCTAATTTTATTAGGACCAACTTCCCTGACATTGATTCTCTAGACTACACGCACATTAAAATTTCCTGCCCAGACGTACGTCAATATAGAGGGATATTATTCAATCTGCATACAAATTAAAGGTTGAAAATAGGGTTATTTATTAATTTTTTTATCGTTTAATGTTCACTCGACATATACATAATCACAGGACGAACAATCAAAAAATATAACTAAAAAATAAGGAATAAACTGGTTACAGCTACAAAAATAATAACTTAACTGCCTTGATCATTAAGTCACTTCACAAACAAATTCTTCGCTTCTTTTAAAAAGATGTCTTTCCTTGTATAAAAGTCCAGTTCATTTAAATGCCTTATACTTTTGAGTTATTGGCATTATAATTTCCACAAATATCTTTCAATTCCTCTTTTTTCCTATTCAACGTGGTCACGTAATACGCCTTACTCTCTAGTATTACATACTCTGATATAATAGAGATTAGGAGCAGCTTCCCTTCCAGCAAAAAGTTTTCGTTTCGTCCACTGCACATTTTCACTAGATACTCACACACTTCCAAACTGAAAGTTTGCGGTGTTTATTTACGTTGCTAAGGAGCTTACAATTGCTTTTCGGAAAAAAAATGACAGAAGCCAGCATTGTCACATAATCAACAATGGCAGGCCGTGGTTTTCATAGACCGCGACGAAACCTTGTTTATGCAAGTGGAAGGATGATCACGTCCAGGCCGTGGTTTATGAAGACGCCGTCTAAATCACGGCTTGAACCTTGTCCCTGCAATCCACCCTATTAGTTAAACTAGCTTTAAAGTTGCAGTAATTGGCTTGGAATGATTATTTAAACATCTTCAGGAATAACCAGAGTTCGATACAGTGAGTGATTTTTCAGCTTTCAAGAGCTCTCATTATGTGTATAGAGCTTTTACTGTGCTATAAAATTTGCTGAAATGATTGTCACATTCCTGGGTACATAATTCGGACGATAAATTGAAATAAAGTAATGGTCAAACTCGATTATGGTAATGCATGGATACTTTTAGTATCACTTCCCCTAGATAGATGATAAGATGGATCAATGGTAGTAAACTCAAGACATAGGTTTATGTAAGTTTTGAGTACAAGCTCTTTTGATTGATCGCACAGAGTCAGATAATACAATTTACAATCGGGATTTAACTGAAAAATAGTATGACCATATAGCACCCATTCTTAAAGGCTTACCCAAGTGACAATAATGTTAAGGGCTATCTTTTTAATTTAAAAATTCTTTCACACACATACAGGTAATGAAAGTAAATGGCATTATTCTTGTGTCTTGTTTCATGAAAAAAATTAGAAAAAAGTTTAGATGATATGGTGGAGATTATTCAGAAGAGGAAATGGATATGTAGAATGCTGGAGGAAGAGAGATAGAGAGAGGGGAGGAAATGAATAGACCCTACTGAATAACAGAACAAGACAATAGGATTAAATACAGAAATGCAGAAAATACTTATTGAAGATTAGGATAGTGAGATAATACATAATGAGATAACTATTTGATAAGCAATGGTACCCTAGCATTGAGCTTAGTCTCCAAGTATATATGCATGTGTTCTGGCAACACACAGAAAGGAGAGAAAATGACCCGACCATTTTTTGGATGGATAATTAACAAAATTTCCCTACCACCATGCTCTTGCTGATTTTGGCCACTACTTCAAATGATTTGTTCAATCCTAAATTTGCATTATAGTATCAACATTTTACTCAGTTACCATTCCTAAAGTTTTTATGTGCTTTTGGCAACATTAAAGGTTGGAAAAACCATACTTAACCCATATGAAAATATTCTGGGCCATCTACATCTGCCCTTTGGCAGTTTGAATGGATGACCCTAAGCTCAGTCTTGTATAAGGTTGAACTTGGGAACATAAGGTAGCTACGTATTAGAATGCCAAAATCCTCAAACACATAAGGTAGTATTTTCAAGGCAGCATCACAGAGTAGCGGTCCAATACTATAATAAAGTTGCGCTTTTTGGAAGCTTTTGATGGCTTCATTTTTAATTTTAAGAAAACATTCCAGTGTGACAAAACTAAAAACACTCAAATCTTATGAATTATATTGTCACCATTAAGAAAGAACAGTTGAGAGCCATGTTGAGAATGAGCTATAAAATTTCCAATGCATGATATATAATTATATACATAACGTTTTGCATTCAAAATAGTTTGAGTTTATGAGATCAACTGTTTTTTGAAAATTATTAGGGGCCAAACTAGACAAGAGTAAAGCCCTGGTTACACGATACATTAACACGTACAAGTTAATGTCTAAATGAATGAATGAGAGAATGAACGCGAAAATGCACCGTGTAACCACACCAAAATGTACAAATGAATGAATGCGTGAACAGAAAATAGAACCTGTTCTATTTGGTTCATGCATTCGCACAAGTTGCGCTGAAACCATTCACGCAAATGTACATGAACCCGTACGTGTTAATGTATTGTGTAACCAGGCCTTAATACTTATAAGGGTTTGAAGTCTTTCCTATAAAAATTTGTGATGTTAACATTGTGACATGAACATACCCCCACTGACTCAATGCTCCACCCAAAGGTTGGTTTTGATAGGTGAGGGTAGAGCTTACTCCATACTAAGCCATGGAAGGGTGAAATTCACACATTCAGGGTAGGGGGGCCAGTACCTTTCTCTGGGCCACCAGACATTTCCTATGGTTCTGACAGTAATAAAATCACAATGCGAAGATTTTAGTTGTGGTTGTCCAGAGAGGCTTCACTGGGATTTGAACCCAGAATCCTCTGGTCTGCAGACCAGTGCTTTACCCACTAGGCCACCATGACCCACATGAACATAAACCCTGTACATTAATTACTGATTATTTTCTTGTTTTATATGCCATTATGCATTGTAAGGAGACCGAAATAACTCAAATGTAATAGGCCACTAAAATATATTTATTAATGTGACCATGTTCACCTCAAAAAGTATGTCCCACTGGATAACTTATTTGAAAATGGGAGACCACCATCATCTATGTACTCTGAAGGCTAACTCTGCTGACAAGTCTGTGTATTGCTAATCAAATACAAATTGACCAATGAAAATTATATTGTTAATAATGCAATATATATTTATTCAAATACAGTGGAAGCTCGGTATAACGAGTGCTCTCAATGACTGGGAAATAACTCGCTATAGTGAGCAGTCATTATATCCGAAGGTGATGTATTAAGCCTCTCAATTCCCACAGTAGTTCTTACTTTCCATTTTTCTTTCGTTACCATGCTATTAGAAACACGTAGAAGGGCGGTTTTTGTGAACAATTGCATATTTGTCATTTATTTTGCGAAATAAATATTCCGAATCAATAATTTATGCTTTGCTGAAGTATTCGAGTATTAATCAGTATGTCCATTGGTTAGGAAAGTTGCCGTAATGATTCGCAGAAATACAGCATTTTTCGGCGGTCGAAAATATTCTTGCGTAGTTACCTCTTCCAAGCCGTTCCTAAAATTCACATTCAGCTATCTCTCGAAAATTAGTTGCAGCGAGTATTTACATATTTACACAAGCAAATGCCATCGTGTGTCATATTAGTGATTCTATCTGGAGGATCTGCAGTGAATGGAGGTAACTACCATAAAATACTATTGCCGAGAATTATCGATGCATTCACTCAAAATTCCATGTATCCGTGAAGTTAGGAATCAAAAAATAAAAACTTGTTGAACGGGATAAATTTTAATTATTCGCATAACATCAGCCCTGGCAATATTTATGAAAACATTGAAAATAATGCAGAAATGCAGAAAATGTACCAGAAAACATAAGTACGTATTCCCATTACCTCTGCTAACAGTAAAAATAATTGAAACCACAATGAATCATGAAATTTTAAGGATATAAATAATTCTTTGGCAACGGAAAACTTTGGCGACTTCGTTGCAATGATAAAAATCATAACAAAACAAGCGTTGGACCTTTAGTATCACACATACACATGCTTCACATCAACAGCACAGTACTTTCAATTTCTATTCCAGGCTGAAAAATCATTCAAGCATCGTCTGCTTCAGTCTACTGGCAGTTGCCGAAAGCACAAACCCTTCACTTCACTAAATTTGCTGAAGTCGTCAGCGGAAGCATCACTGGCCCTGTAAACGGCATTAATTTTCCTAAGAGCTGCTGTGTTTTAGCTCTAGTCGGCACAGGCACTGTTTCTTCTTGCGAAAGAGAACTAATTTTGTTGTCACCTTCGTTTCTCACCGAGTTAATCAACTCCTCGTCCGTCAACTGCTCCCGCACTGGCAGACAAAGACAGGCGGGCTGAACTACACCCCTTACCCACACCACCGCTCTCTGCTATCGTGTGACTGACTATAAGATGATTTTCCGTTTGTCCCTCTTCCGCCCATTCTGCTCCTACGCCTCCGTTTGAAATTGGATTAATAAAAGAACAACTAAAAAGTGTGAGCATGCGCGCAAGGTACGCCAGGGCCGGCCATAAATCGTCAGTGCATGGACTTGATTGAACTTTAAACCATGCAGAGATGGAACAAATATTGTACTCTAAGTTGTAGTTGATGAATAATTCTAATAACCAAACCATATACCATGCGTTAATTCGTACTTTGCAGTGCATCACCCTCAACAAATATCTCTCGTAATACCAAGCATATACCATGGCAGAAGCTTCTTGGCCTCGCTATTTCCGTTTTATTTTACATGTTCATCATGGGCCTTTCAATGGTACATTGCCAATCACTCGTTATTGCGAGGTTATCGTTACATGCCGTACTCACTATATCGGGCTTCTACTGTATTACTTACGGTACCTACAGCGTTAAAGTAAAATTTGTAATCATGTTTTTCAGAGCATAAATTTCATGCTTTAATGTAATTATTATGACATTACATCATATACTGATGAGAAGGGATTTAATTATTTCAAAATTCCATCTATATTTCTTATTCACCCAACATTGCAAAATAATTTTAACCATGTAATAATTCTCCGATAGGTTTGAATTGTCATTACTTGCCAAGAAATGGAATTCTTTCATTGAGGGATCTTGGGTTGAACTAAGCAAGAGACATTAAAAAATCTTAAGATTTTGCTGAGAAATCAGGAGTGAAACTATACTTAACTCTGAACTAAAAACAGTATTTACATGACTTCTCATTAAATAAGAACATATTTCTTAATAAATAAACACAGAATTCTAAATATGAATTTGGAGATTCAAATAAGGTCAAGTGGAATCCAATTTAAATGCTACGAAAAAAACTGTAAGGAATATTCCACACCAGCTACATTACTAACAAAAAATTGCAAACAATCTATTCACTAAATCATTCTTAGAGCCAAGAGGTTCCTGCAGCACTCAAGTGACAGCTATTTAATTGATACAAAGAATTCACCTTAATCCCCTATTGAATGAAGATGATACCAGCTTCTTTTGATGAGGTGTGTTTTATAGTTAGCAAATCATACCTGAATGCCTCCCTGAGTTCATCCTCACTATCAGCCCCTTTCATTTTCCGTGACATCATCTGCAGGAACTCATTGAACTCTATGGTGCCATTCCCATCCTGGTCCACTTCATTCACCATGTCACGGAGCTCTGTCTCTGAAAATTCATAACATAACATGTTAAGTGAAAATGCAAATGTTTACAACTGAAATTATCCTGTACTTGAATCATAAAATTTTTCCCAATTTAAAGTTTAAAATAGATACCATCTCTGTATTTTTTAAAATCTCTTTTGAACATGATTGTGAATGGTAAATGATTAACTTCATGTTAGGCATGAGCAGAAGGTAGCATTTGAAAGATGGTGTAGATGGGCTCAAGGAAATTATAATAGTAGGTATGCATTTAAGATGACAAAGAGTAAAACATGTATTGTAGGTTTTTCATGTTTCTTCTTGAATCGACCGGTGCCCCTAAATGATAGTTTTGTATGCATTTCAGCATGCTTCTTCAAACTGTCTTTGGATCAGAAGGGACACCAGCCAATGTGGAAGAAAACCCAAAAACCTACAATGGAAAGTCTATTTGGAAGATTTCAATCTGAAAATAAAACATGTACTGTGATGAATGTGACCGAAAAATTTGATTGGTAACTTCATAAAACAAAAAATATTTTTTCATTCAAGGTAAACAATTGAGGTTTAATTGAAGAACTAATCACATTCATAAATATTAAAGGGAGAAACACAGCTCCATAAGGGTCTGAAAACTTACAAGAAGTATCTCCGAAACGGCAATTCGGATGTAGGCACGTGGATACTCTATTTACAGTTTTGTGGGTAATATATGCCTTCAACTACATAGTTGGTTAGTTCAACATATTGTTATTAACCCAAATGAAACAGAGGATAGGGAAAATTCATATCAATGATAGGAATGTTTTCATCACACCAAAAGTGCAAGTTGAGATTAAAGGTTTAAATGCCATGCAGGGTGAAATAAAAGACAGAAAATCGGATGTAAACTGCAGTGCTTGCTTACACATCTCAAATCTCCTGTCTTACCTGTGGGTCTTTGTCCCAAAGATCTCATCACAACTCCGAGTTCAGCCATTGTTATGGTTCCATCCTCATCCTTGTCAAACAGCATGAAAGCTTCTTTAAATTCTATAATACAATGCAGATTTCGTGCAAGCTCAAAAAAACTATTTCAAAGCTATTAGAAATACTTAACTCTTCTAGAATTATTATAACAATTATTATTGAAACATGAAATTGTTACAGATATTTGTTAATTATCTGAGAAAAAGTGTTTACTAAGATATAATTTTGACTAATAATGAGAACTACATAACAAAATTTCAACACATTTATCTACCGATCTGACTCTAATATGTATCTATCACTATGAATATAAACACTTATGAGAGATATTTTCAAGAGCTAATTAATCTAATAACATGAAAACTGTGCATGCAAGTAATTATCATATTATCAATTGCATATAGCATCCTGCCCATCATGTTAATCGTCCAGATGTCCATTTACAATGGACTTCTGGTGAGTTATCTTCTGCATTTTAATATAGGAAGACTTTGTTAGATCTCTATTTATTTCACTGGCTTACTCATATATGCAAAAGATATTTGAAAGCTTGCTTTGCAGATATGTCATATGGTGCATACCCAAGTATGGCTCATAATTCAATGATTATTAAATCAATCATTCTTGAAATTACTCTTGAGGCTTCGATGACATATGATGGATTTATATGTTTACTCTCAGAAATCTCAATTGCAATGGTTGTTTTTTAAACAACAGTTTCACCCCTCATCCTAGAGGCATATTGGGGTTAAATTGACAGCATGTTTGAATAGTACCTATACTGTACACTGTCATCAAAACAACCTATGAGATGTACATTCCTGAGAGTATATGAAGCCATTTGTGAATTTTCCCTGATGACAAAGTCATAAGCATTTGCAAATTACAGCCAAAAATTATGATAGTATTTTATTTCACTCAACACTTATTCATGAATTGCATTTAGAGGCAAGATGAAGATAGCAAGCAGGATTTTCATGGTAATATGCCTCATTTTGTAAAATGATATGAACAGAAATCACTTCTCATTTCTTGCTTGAAATAACCCCCATAAAAATGGGTTTAGTTTACGCATCTTAGATATATTTTTAGCACCAAAACTTTGAGGAAAAAGTATGAATAGAAAACAAGCCTTTGATCAATTTTTTATTCTCTAGAAAAATAAATTATATTATGCATATTTTATTTGCCTTTAAAATTCTCTCAGCTTGTATCAAACTTCAGTTGAAAATTACTATAGTGGGATACACAAAGAGAGACTTTGATGAAGATGGTCCTCCAACAGTTTAAGTGCCATTGCAGCCTGGGCTTATCGGAATAAATGACTGGAAACAATTTTATCCGCCCCCTCCCAATCAAGAATAAAAGGGGTTAAAATAATTTAGATAATACAGCTTTTAAAAACAAAGGTATTGGTCATTTTATAATGGCAGGGCAGGATTTTATGATTAAAAAAATGGGATTATGTACTTGTCCTCAAGAGCTAAGGTTGTCTTTACCTTGATGCCTCTTTTGAATGAAAAATCTATAGAGGAGAAGTTGAGTCTTACTTCACTTTGCAACTAAATGTATTATCATAATCACCAAAAAGCTATTTAAACATGACATTATTGATGCAAAATTCTAACATCTTCCTCAATATATTGATTATTTGATGAATGTAATTATAAAATAACATTTTGGTTTAAAATAAATTAGGCGAGGGCTGGTTTCTCAAGTAGGATAGTTGTGAAAAATAGGAGAGAACTAGCAAAGAGTTTGTTTCTGGCATAAAAATTTTATCCTATTTCCTTCACTGTAGTACATTAGAATCTGATTCATAGGACAAAACTAGGCACTGTATATTACACATTACACCACATATCAATTACATCCAATTTGAGCTCATTACCCCATTGAAGATGGTATCAATGGATTTTTAAATGACTGGTTTATTGATAGGTAGTTAAGAGAACCAAATAGAATTTGAAATCCCAGTCACTGTTGGCTGTTATTTGTACTTGTGCTGACCACATTTTATTTCTGTTTAATTCAGTATAAAAGTGTATATGAATTCAGAAGTGGAAGATGTAACTTCATCCAATCATAATAAATATTACATGACAGAAGACAACCATCTTAGGGGTACCTATTATGTATTTTGACTACATAAGTAATTCTATTCATAAAATACCATTTGGTAATTGAAGTTAACTCATGATCAGTATCCTCTAAACAATTCAAGGCAAGTCTCAATATTTTCTAAATAACCACTCAACTATTCTACATATTTTTCTTTTTATAAAAAAGAGAACTTTTGTATCTAAAAGTCTTAAAGCAGATGAAAGAACTACAAATACTTTTCTGTTTCACATATATTTCATACATACATTATTATTTCCACATAACTAGAACTAATAAGCTTTCCTAAAGGTTAATTGCAATGAAATTATAAACAAAAACATTAATAGTCCATTGAGTTGATTCATATCTGAAGCAAAGAAACATGTTTCCATGTTTATGTGAATGTCAAACAATATTCAAACCAAGAAAAATATTCTTACCTGCAACTTGATCTTCAGTCAGTCCATACTCAGACTGTGAATAAAGAGAAAAGAGAAATAAAATTAATTTAATTACTGAGGCAATGCTGTATTTGTCGAACAAATCTGTTAAAGAAACATAATCCAGGATTAATTTTTCTTAAATCATGAGAAGAGCACTACAAAAAATAGAGGCATGGAATGAGACCAGTTGATACTTGACATTTTATTCATTTAACCTCGAATATACGGGACACTGATGTCCACTTCTCCCCTGGAGGAGGTGATGCAATTGAAAATATGAACAGTGAAATATGCAAGTGAGCTGCTTATTAATTATTTAGTCCAGCACCGCATTAATGTACCCACTTAAATGGCATAAGAATTAGTTATATTTTTCGGAACAAAATAATCATGGATGGATAAGGAATCTGATATTTCAGGATACTGATTAATTACTGACTTTAGGACTAATATTCATCCTTAGGAAGACTCTTCTTCAAAATTCCAGGCTCAACTTTATCTCTTATTATAAATGTAGTATTCTCATAAAGATGGATTGGTGGCCCATGAGAGAAGAAAACTGGTCTACTAACAAGAAGTCCCAAATTCGAACCCAAGAAAGGTCTTTTTGGACATCCCGAATCATAGCGAATCCCAAGCTTAGAGATTTTTGAAGCATCATATGTTTCTAGAAACCCACGGAGAGTGCTTGAACTTTCCTCACCACTCTGGCGTGTTAATTCTGTATGCTGTTGAGGTTTTTTGGGAAGGAGAGAAAACAGCAATGCGCGAAGCAAAAAGGAAATAGAAAGTAGAATAACCCAGGCAAGAGGGCAGATCACCAAAAGAAGAAACTGTTTAAGAGCTGGGAACACAAGTCTGGAGGTACGGAAACTCTTCATTAGAACTTACATTTGGAGTAGGTATATTTCTTTAGGGGAGTGAGACATGGGCAAAGACAGCAGCAGAAAAGCCAAGACTGAAAGCATAGAAAATGTGGTGTTATAGAAGAGTAATGAAGCTAAAATGGATAGATTGATTAACTAACGAAGAATTGGGAGATTGAGTAACTAAGAAGAGTGGGAGAAAAAAGATGTCTTCTGAGAATCATAAAACGCAACCAGGGCAACCTAATTGGCCATATCTTAAGGCATCATGGTCTGATGAATACAATCCTCAATGGAAAAGTGAATGGGAATAATGAGAAAGGAGGCATCAAATGAAATATATGGAACCAATAGTGAAGGATTTCAAAGAAAACATTTGTGTAAATATGAAGAGATTAGCCAATAGGTGTACAGAATAGAGAGATGCAACAAACCAATCTCTGGATCAATGACTGTTGTTGATGATGAGATTGGTACTTGGGGAGCCATGAAGTACGTAATCTCACCTGAGTATGCTTTACTTTGTGGAAAAATCTCACCTCTACAAGACTGATCTTTGGGTTGAACAGTGTTGTTTATCCGAGTAAGGTAGGCATTATGGATAATTAACTTTCTGAGTACCAGGGAGCTCAACTGCTCTCCTCCAAACTCTTATGAAAAGTACCACATACTTTTCCTGCAGTGCCTCTATTGTTTGCTAGTAGTTCACTGATTTTTGACGGGTGGCATTTATATGCAGAGAACTTCAGATACTGAGCATCTGTAGCTACAAAAGTGACCACTGACATTTACTTGCCTATGCATTTTACTGCAATACATGTTACACAATTTACTTTCCTTAACTACTGCAAAATCAGCAAAAAAGATCCGGCACACTTAGCCAAGTTCTAAGGATATTGGTTGGAACTCAATGGGTTAAAGTACTTTTCTTATTGTAAAGTTTCTTTATAATCGTAATTTATAGTAATTGCTGAAGCTTTACCCTATATTAATGCATGAAAAAACAATAAACATTACACATCAGCACAAACGTTGGCTACTTTATAACTTAAGATGCACGTAACCCCAAAAATCAGTTATTAAGTCAATAAACATTACAGTTTATCCTTATTTTTGGCAAAGGTATTGAGACATCATCACCAACATTTCTTTCCTCTTTGGTGTTGACATAAGTGATGACATGTGAAAGCATTAGCATGATTTAAGAGTAATTAGTTAAAAATGGGAATTAGTCCATTACTCAGGACAACGACTTTCTTTATAATCAATGCTAGTAACCCTTCATTCACCCGATGTTAAGTTCATATTCTTATGACATTTCTGAAGGAGAACAGAAAATTCATGAGGGAGTTTCAAACCTACACAAGTATCCTAAAATTAGCTACTGTTGTCAGGTCAGTAACATCCTAGCCTGGCTACTGGAAGGTCACGGGTTCAAATCCTACCTGGTTTATGGGTGTTTGTCTTAGGAATAAGAACGTAAGTTAGATGGTATGATGTAACCCTAGCAATTGGAGAACATAAAACTGAAATGTACTGCTAGATACTAACAAACATCCAAATATTCTCTGTGTAGTCCACTTTAGTAACAACATGCATGACCATGACCACTGTATTTCTCATGACCAATCAGAACAGTACTTTGATTGATAACTGGATGATTAACATTAGGCAAGAATTAATATAGATACGTAGTAGTTAGCGAACCATTTCATCAATATCTTTTAAATTTGGGGAAAATTATGCTGAAGCCGATTACGTTTTGTCTCTCTAAAAAGCAGGTCATCACATGTTGTCTACAACTGAATGGAAAACAAGTACCTTTACATATTTAAGAAAAAGTACTGCCCAATGAAAGAAAAGAATGAGAAATCTACAGATCACTTGAATTCAAAGCACAATAACAGAGACAAATATTTCACTTGCATCCTAGATGACGAAGAAAAGAATATGTGGCCCAATAAAATATAGGTACCAAAAAAGAATGCAAAGTGTCTCATAATAGCATGCAAAACTAGGATGAGATCCCTAATGAAACATAAGCACTCATAGCTTTCCGAAATGCATAGAAAAAAAATATAGAATTAGTTTCCAGCATTAAAGTAATTACCTAGCCAGAAACTGAGGTAGCTGTTAGAACAGTTGTGACAAAAGTAGGGGAAGAATGCAGAATGGTAGAAGCAATGGATTGCTTACGCCTATTTTTCAAATATTCACAGCCAAAACACAAATGGAGGAATCCAACAGCATGCAAAAACAAGAAATAAAAAAAATGATTCTATTCCTTTTCCACTATTGGCGAATGAAATGTCACCTGCACAAGGTTAATGTAATGAATATTACGCTGATTAAAACTTGGTTGTAATTCTTGGCAAATATTTTGTGCCCAATTGCTGCAGAAACACCTTTCCTTTGAGCTAAGTGGGGCTACTTGACCTTCAATTCTTCAAAGGATTCTTCCTCTCACATTTACGATTTACCTACACGAGAATCCCCGAAGTCGGAAATGCAGTCTTCCACTCTCCTCTGAGATATCTTGATTCTCTTGCGCTACGAAAATTTTTCTTTCCTACGCCACTGTTGACACATTTTTGCGATATATCCTCTTGAGTTTCCCTCCGCTTCTGCCATATTGAGCGCTAGACAGTGCCCATGAACATGGATATGCATGTTCGTGACAGTGCCCATGCAGAAAGTGAACAAATGATGCATCATGCCGGTGACCTTTTATGTTAGTCCTTAATATCCACTCGAGTTATGCCTCACGCACCGGTTTGATGAACTGAATAAATATGTAGTACAAATATACCTACAAACGGAAATTGAAGTAAAATTCAGCACTAAAGAAACAATTTTTCAAAAGCAATAAATATGATATAGATCGAAAGCGCTAGTCAAAATATTAGATTGATCGATATTATATCATAAATCGATTTCATGGAATATTTAAGAGTCGGAAGAGGGAAACATGAAGAATGACAAATGGTAAATATATCAATGGTACTCTCGTTAACGTAACTATATTCAGGGCGGAAAGCGAAAGTAAACTTCATAGATTTCTTTCGCAGTTCAAAAACGAGGCCCAAGAAATAGGGCCGCTGATAAGTATAATAAAAAAATGGATTCACGGATAACTCTCGATTCTCACTGAGATACAAATTTGATGTAGACAAAACAGCCATCGAGGAAATGAAGACATTTAATTGAATGTACGGGAATTAGACTGGTGTTGTGTCTAGAGTGCTTGCCTCCCACCCAGAGGGCTCGGGTTCGAATCCCGGCGATGGCAGATATTTTTCATCGGTATACCAGTTCCTTCTTGAATGCTAAGTGGAGAGCACTTTGAACTAAGTGCTCCATACGTCGGATGGGACGTTAAATCGTGAACCCAATGGTAGGTTAATGACGTCAGGTTTCTTTCCCTCCTCTGTTCCATGAAAAATTCCTGCTTCAACTCTCTGCTTGCTTACCTATCCTAAATGACGCCATTAACATTTCGGTCGCCTCCTCCGAGTGACTGCTGCTTAAATACTCAAGCGTATAAGAATGCTAAGTAATGTAATCTCCTCACTTCAGAAGTTGATTTTTATCTGGGAAACTATACAGCTAACAGAAATTCGCCTGTTTAACACGTGTCAAAGTACTTTGAGTAGGTGTAAGAAATAACGAACAAGGGCCATAAAAGAAAAAGTCTATGAATCGATAGCAAGATCCTTTACTATGTCATATTGGTCAGAAACGGTATGGCGAAACATGAAAGAAAATACACTGGACGGACATTCCGTAAGTGGATGTATTGCAGAAAATCAGAGGTATAGACCCTATAGAAGATTGAGAATGGAGAGAAAATAAGATATAAGAAAGTGTAAGTTCCCCAAAAAATAAGGAAATGGAGCATATTCGAAGACGTAAGGAACGAGAAAATAATACCAAAGATTTGTTGGGCAGCCTAAGGAAGGAGAGGTTGTGAGTGACAAAAAGAAAAGACTCAAAACTAAAAATGAAGATGGAAGGAGAAGAAACTAGAGTTATGGAAATTTGAAACGGACGCTACATATTATTGAGTTACCTAGATCGTCCCTTAAAAATAAGACATGGCACAAGTTTACCCTGCCAGTTAAGAATTTTTCAATCTTCCCCCGTCCTGCGTATACCCTTGTCCTTCCCTGAGCGGTTTCCAGGAGTCAGGGGTGGACAAAGAAAGCTCCTAGCTAGTATCTTAGGGCATGAGTATTTAGGGGGAACCAGCCCGGGATACTAACTTGGGACCTTTAAGCCTCGAAAACAAAATTTTATTTCTGAAAATTCATTTTTTTCGGCCTGTCAATCGAATACCTGAATGAAATTGTAATGTTGTATGAGAGTTCAGTCGGTAAACGCTGGATTCGCTACCCAAAGGTTGGGGGTTCGAATTCCATCTCGGCAAGCCATGTTTTCTATTAATTATTAGAGCTTCTTATAGACAATGAAAGTAATGTATTTGTAATTCATCCCTCACGGCACTTCTCCATTCATGAGCATACTCTCCACTTAGTGCCTCCTCTACACTCAACGGTTCCTCTATACTGTCATGTTAGCTGAAAAATTGCAACAATGGCAAGTTTTTAATTCATGCACCCTTGCACTTCTGCGCAAAATGACCTCTGCGTTCTCAACATTAGGGTCAGTCTCAACAGTGTTGGTTACATCCATAATTATAGGCAATGAGCGGTATGTAACTTTAACCGTCGGAGCGCCCCCCCACCCAACTACGCTTCTGCTTAATGGGGAAATTGACCAAATAGGCAGATAAAAAGACGATTAGGATTCCTTCCAAATCACAATTTATGACTGTCATCCTTCAAGGTTGGAAATCCTTGGAATCGACCTGAACAACTTCGTCTTCTCTGGAGTTACACACTAGGATTATGATAAAACTATCGTCAACATATTCGTAAATTGTTTTGTAGGGTTTCGTCTAACCAGATATAACAGTGGAATGAAGGGGTACGAGGGATAATTGTAAAACAGGATGAATACAACCACCAGTTGCATTCAAATGGATTTCAAAACAGAGACAATTATCATAAAATAACATCCCACCTTTGAAGCTGCAGTAAATAACCTGTTTGACACCAGGGACTCGGTGTATATGAAGATATAAACGGAGATTCATATGGCAATGTTGAATTTTTCAACATAACAATTCTTTTAAACATCATGGAGCGATAGCATTATTTAAAGCACACTTAAAAAATAAATTAAACCTGCATATTTTTTCTCTTCGGTGACTCTCCATTCGAGCTATGATAAAATTATAACTAAAAATGAGATTAATGCTGTAGATACTAATGTCACATCTCTCATCGTATGGGAACGGAAAAGAGCAATCTCGTGTCTTAGAAAAACAATAAAATCTAATATTTTGGTAAAATTATGAAACATCTTTATGAGGATATGCGTTTTATTCATATTCAAATTTATGAGAGGCTACATAGGTGTTTTTAATGACGAAATGCTCCTTCTTCATTCAAATTCAATTGTTAGATAATCCCATGAGGAGAAAATTGCAGTACTTAGGATCAGCATTCATCATTCAGAAAAGCTCAGTCATTAGCATTACATTTTTTGTGTTTTTTGAACTCGATTACGCTCCATAAAAATCTAGGCATCTGTAATTCAAGTGATTGCACACTCTTCAACCCTAGTTGCCACCATTTCATTAAACTTTTGTCTCTCTGGAACTTCAACTCAAATATTACATAACTCTTTTATCCCACAAAATATTTATAGCCTTTAAATCCTCTAAAAAAAACTCTGGGTACTCATGTAAAAAAATAACATAGGCGATGACATTTTGATTTCCTTGCTGAAGTGCTGATTTTCGAAAGACTGGACGATATTACCTAAAGAATACCTTAGTTCATTTCCCCAGAACTGTTGTCCAGAACAGGAAAATGCCCATATGAACTATATATGACTTAAGGTAGGGTACGAAACAGTTATTTTTGTAATTTTGGAGCACCCGAAAAGAAGTGAAGGAATCACTAAAATTCCCAAGGTCAGTTGACAAGGGCAATGGTTGGCGGTTATTTTGAGGGAATCGGGTAGATGTAGTTGCTAGAATAAAGGCTTCCCACTCCAATGTCCGGGGCTCAAATCTCGACGCTGACAGTTTTTTCCAGCAGAATCCTGATCTCTTCTTCACTAACGGGTGGAGAATTTTTAAAGTGCAATAAATTGTCCATCAGATGAGACTATAAACTGAGAACCCATGAGTGCCTACAGAGAATAGTCCCACAAGACGACTGGTTTCTTCCTCTCAACGCTTTAAGCGCTTCCAAAACTCAACTTCTGAGTGACGAAAACCAACTAAGCTACAGGTTACCTCCTTTGATGGCAAAAAATCGGTTTCATTTACGTAGACAACCAGTCATCCTTAAAAAAAACTACTGTAATTCACAAAAGGGAACATTCGTCTGTAAGGTATCCACATTGTCGAGAGCGTCATCATGTCGATGCTCTCAACAATGAAGAAATTCTGACGTCACATCCCGGAGAACTTTCTATTTTAGCGCGCAAACAATCGTATTTTACCGAGCGTCTATTGTCTCCTACACGGTGTTGAAGAAGTTACGGAAATTCGAGTCCTTACGCAATAGGGAGTGCTTTACTCACGGAATGTTGTCGAATTTCGTCACGGGAGGTCAGCCTCCGGTAGCGATTGTACTCGGAGCCGTAGATTTCATCTATGCTGGTCGCCGAATCAGCTTCCGCCATTTTTAGACGAGGAGAAGGGAGGACACGAGGTCACGGGGTCGCTTTTGGAGTCACCACTGGAGATAAAGTAATCCTAGACGATCTCCGTGAGCACTAAATGATGGAAAAACCTCTCGGTCTCTTCAACTACCTTCAGTCACGAGCACACGTCAGCACAAGAACTTCAACAACTCTGTGATTCCGTCGTGAAGAGAGTTAGATATATGTGAGAAGGCGTCAAATACGTCAGCTCCGTAGTCCGACGTTTCGCCCGCAGGCCAGGAGCCTTCCGCTATCCAACCGGAGGAGACCGGGAGGAGGAAAACGACGGTTGGCCTCGTCCTCAAGCACCGCTGAGCGGCACACTGTAGCGAGCATGACGCTTCCCGCTACAACTCGCGACTTGAGCGTCCTTTGTTTTCCAAGTCCTGGCTCTCTCTGAGTTCACCACGGCTTATCGTTTTTTTTTATTCATTCCTCCACCCCCCACTCCTTATCCAGCGCCGACTCCTCCTTCCCCGTTCAAACAGTCCCAAACTTGCGTCCAGGGTGAGCTCTCTCTCTACTGGACTGGATCCAGGAATCTTTCGCGGGCAAAGGAGGAGAGGGAACCCCCTTAGGATCCACCTCATTCCCTTCTTTTCCCGCTCCCCGTCCAGATCAGTCCAGCCTCCCTAACTCCCACTCAATCCTCCTCTCCCCCTACCCCACTTCTTCCTCTGCTCTTAAAAACCCAACCCTTTCCTTCTTCTCATCTTTGCCAGCGGGAAAATATGGCCCGTCACATCTGTTCGTCGCTTCGGATATAGGGGCTGGACCGAAATCGTCCGCCGTGCTTAATCGTTTGACGATATGGCTCCTTACGTTTATGCGCGTAGACTCGTTAACCTAAGGCATTTTTTTTCACACTCTCGTCTGAGACAGATAGAAATGTCCTGCTACAAATTGATGAACTGATGCCACGGCGAATGACTTGTTTGTAGCGTTCGAAACAGTCGTCCAATTTCAAGGTTGTTAATGTTTTTGGTAGGGGAGTTGATAAAAAAAATAAAAAGGTCTATTCCGCAAGGATGAGGACAGGTGGGTATTTGGAAAGAGACAGGAAGTTTAAGGAGGGCAGCAAAGTTGGATTGAACCCTGCGATGGAATTAGTCTGCGAAAGGCGCCCATGGAGGGTGTGTTTTGAAACCGTCGGGATTATTTCGAATAGGTGACCAAGGGCAAACCCGAATGGTTTGCAAATTTTAGTGTGCCTGAATCGCTCGTTACAATATTGTCAATTGTTTTCTCTTGAGTTTTTCCCATCTGTCTCGACTATATAACCCCCAGATGAGATAAAACGCAAGTGTACACAATGAATGAGGTTGTTATCAGCGGTTTTAATGCATCACATTTTTTAATCATTCTTGTTTATACCACGTGACTCCTTGGTTACCTATTCGAGATAACCCTGACTGTTTAAAAAAACACAGGAATACACAGCATCTCATCCTATGGTATTGAACAAGAAGCTCTCCAAACTGTATCCATGAGATAATTTGAATGAAATTTCTAACGGAACTCAAACCCCGTCTCCGAGGGTGGATATTTCTTTCTCTGACTACAAACTCAATCTTCTCCTTCATCATCTCATTCTTTTCCAATTGAAATGGGGTCAGAGGATTTTATATTTAGTTTTCTCTACCCAGGGTTTCCTCTCCTCAGTATTATTTCTCTATCAAATTTCTTCGTCTTTTCATCATCCACCACAGCTATGGTCTTCCTATTCTTCGCTTTCCTGTCACATCAATATCGCAAATACTCTTCCCCAAGTACTCCTAAACTCCATGATATCAATATGGTTTGTACAAAACGCAAAGCTTTTGCTGCAAGATAGTCCTTCAAACCTGAATTGCCAGTAGTATAACCCATACTTAAACCTTCGATGCACGAATTTGTGATTAACTCCAAAGTACGTTGAGTTGCAGAATTAATGTATGAAGAAATGAGTAATCTGGTGTGGGTAGAAGCCAACTTTCGTACACAGTTTAACATCCCATCCGATGGACAGAGTATTGATCTCAAGTAGTGACCGATATGCCTCTGAAGTATCTTTTCCAAAGCCAGAATTAGACCCTGAGTCATCGGAATGGGAAGATAGTACTCTCAATCCCCCAATACCATCCCTCCTTCTCCAAAATCACGGGTCAAGTTCGTTACGAATGGTGTTCAAAACAGTCAAACTTGTTTTTTCGTTTTCATTTAAGGATATTACATTACGGATAGGGGATGAATGCTAAGGAAAAAGTTATAAATATTGCAGAAGAGGAAAGGAAGTTAGTCGAGGAATGCAAAGAAAATTAACTTAAGTTCTGAGATGCAACGAAACACTGAAGAAGGTTATGGATATGAGAGTTTTTGCTAAGCGCGGAAGAGGAAGGATAAGGAGTTCTAGACAGCGTGAAAGTAGGCGGAAGTATGAACATTTAAAAAGGGATTCAACGTAGGAAACTTGGGCTAGTTAGTAAAGACAAGAGATTTCGTGCATGGGTGTTGAATAGCAAGCAGGAACAATCCAACAACTTACCAATGTTGGCAGAATGCTTATGAATGAGCCAACATGAGAGTAAATGCATTTGATTTTAGTATTTACATAACACAGTAATATTTGAACATAAGGTGGTTTACAGTGTCATTAAATGTAACATGGTTACGGAAAATATCGATGTGCTGTATTTAGGAGGCAATTTCTCAAAGCCGCAAGTCACTTCACGAATCTTACGATTAGCGCATGCACTCAGCAGGCACCGAAAGATTACAACAATTATAATTCTCGTCACTATGGAGAACAAATAAATATTTGTACTAGCTCTTTTTGAAAATGCATTAAAGGTAAGGCGAAAAATACTGTGGATAAATGCATGCCGGAACTATTCGCCATCTGTTAATAACCACAAATACTGCATATCACTAGGAATATCGGACTACATTCTGCCTGACAAAAAGAGTGATCCACAAGCGTGTTCTTGTGAAAACCTAGGGAACAGATTTGTTTATCACCAATCTCATTTGTATCGGCTTATCTTGTTTCAAAGATCTTAATAAACAATGAGTTATACACAAGCTAGCAAGTAAACCTTATGGATCGAGTTCAAAAGAATTAAATGGGAGTATCATACCGATAACATGGCCCTAGAACTAAAAGTTACCAGTATCTCTTAGGAGAACTACGTAAATGATGACCTTGGAAGATCTTAAAATGATCAACCAACTATAATTGCTTGATACAATTGAGTAATCACTAGCGATACCTCATAATATTTCCTGAATAGTTAAAATTCACATGGGTGGCATCTGCCACTAGCTGAAGTACCTACCTAATTATAAATAATTGCAAAAATAATTGTCCTAAAATTGCCATCATAATGTAAAGGAGGAGAATTGCGAAAGCTGGATACCTCTGTATTTTTTCATATCGAACACAGGAGCACTTGCGGAAAAAGCGCCTGAAGTTTATGTGATACGTTATACAGAAAATGATGCGGACAGGATGCTTTACAGGGGAAACAGATCACGAGATTCCTACTGCGGATTGGCATCCTATCAACGTGTCTTTACTCGTCCAAAATGAACTTAAGACGCTCTTAGAAATAACGAATTACTCTTAAAGACAAAATTAAGTGGGTTATGTGTCCCGGAGTTGCTGTGTTTTGAATCTTGATCTGTGCAGAAACCTTGAGAGCCTAGATAAGGTGCTTTCATGACGTGTTTTTGGAAAAAGAGCTAGTAAGGTAACTAGTTGGAGAGGCCCTACGAGGAGGAGTTGAATATTTTAGAGGGAAGAGAAGGGAGTGGAAATTATAGCAATGAAGGAAGAGAGAAAGTGAAACTGAAAGTTAAGGGCCTTTTTGAAGGCTGCGATACAGGGGAAAATGTAGTTAAACGGGAGTGGTTTACAGCTTAGGTCGATTGCGTTATCTTAATAGGTGGAAAGGTTAGGTAGAAGCAATAGCGAACGAAGTAAGGATGGAGAGAATCCCATCACCAAGGAGTCTAGGGTTTAACGTCCCACATTACGGACGGATCACTGAACCCTGAAGGTCCTCCACTCTCCACCTAAGCAGGGATCGGTATGACACTGAAAAATCTCTTCTATTACCGAGGTTCGAACTCAGGTAATCAAAGTGAGTGGCCAGAATTGTAGAAATCACAGAAAAAACTTTAACTCAAGGGATGAATGTTGTTCTATAAAATGATATAGAAAAGAAAGAAATTAAGATGTTGGATGCATGAGGTATGTTATGAGAGTAATCACGAAGATCCTGGCCTGTTTTCTCCTTCCAATATAGCAAAGTCATTGACAACAAGCCGTAGGAGGTAGCGACTGAATACTGGTCCAAGTCCCACTCAAAGCATTGGCAGCGTTAGCCAATTGATCTGTTGCAAAGGACGGCGATAGGTATTTGTCTCGTTTCCAAGGAGAGCATAAACAAGGACACATGTGACATCTGCTGCCAGCGAAGAGGTTCAGAGACTTAAGGACTGTATATCTCTACATCCTCAAAGAACGACTCGATTGAGAAAAGAAAATTTTCTCAAGAAAGATATAAATAAATGATATAAGATTCGTTTTCATCAAGTTAAAAATAAAAGGGAATGTTACACGTAACTGTGTCCGGCGAGACGTAGTGGAATGATATCATGATAAACAACAAGATATGGCACTTATTCCACAGGTTTTATTAAGGTACAACGCGTTTCAGCGGTTAAGCCATCATAACCGCTGAAACGCGTTGTACCTTAATAAAACCTGTGGAATAAGTGCCATATCTTGTTGTTTATCGGGAATGTTACATTTACTACCAAAACGTAAATGATCGAAGAAATCTTGGGGAATGCGGAAATCATTATTCCTCAAAATTTACCCTAAAATATATTTATTTATCAAATGGCTTCTAATTAAAGTGCATAGCATTTCTAGCGGATTTACTGAATTTTAGAGCGGATTATTCTTGTTTTTGAAATGCATTTAAATGAAACTATTGGTTGGAAATATTTGCACAATGAGGCTTAATATTCTTATTCTTCCACAGTATTCATTTAACTCGATTTTTATACTTCAGTAAGACAAATAAAAGTCACCGACAAAACAATGATATCCCATTTTCAGTTTTTAAATGAAAAAATGAATGGCATTTTCCACTAAATATCTGCAAACGACAAAAACATTAAACGTAGAAGCTTGAAATAACGGCGAATTGAAACTTAAGGGCAGGCAAATTTGATACCTCCATCTGCATAGGTAGTTAGTTTCTGAGCGATTATTTTTCTCCCACATCAACTGAGAAAAAAAGAGTACATATTTGAAGAGAGAGACGGCTGAAAAGTGGAATTTGGCAATTTTACAAATCTCTCTCTTAGGTATTGGCAATGCTAAGTTATTTAATGACACTTTTTAAACTGTTAAAAGAGTGAAAGTTAGTGGGTCCAAATGGATTTTAGAAAAGTACCATATGCACGTATTCAGTGAGGTCTCGACGTTGTCGGGCCACTGAAATGACGACATTTTGATGTCACATCCTCGGCAATTTCCGATTATGGCGAGGCAAACAATTAGATTTGTTGCGAGTTGACGTCACAATTTAGGCATTATCGAGGTTCGACAAATCCAATTATTTTTCATTCCAAAAGCGGGATTCCTTACAGAAAGATAACTGATTCTATATTAATGGTGTAGACCAAATATATATTTTTTAAAGGATTTACAGCGTGCTTTGGATTTCGCGAAGAACGACAGCAAAATTTTAATGATATAATATTGGGATTAACTGATATGGCGAGAGAAAATGATATGTTTAAGGCGAAAGTAGATTAATCCTTGGAGATTAAAAAATATGTTTCAGTCAGAAGAACTAATTCGTATCTCCGCGACTCAGAATCACATTTGTGTAAGTTTCTCCCTAGTGAGTGAGCATCTACATCTAAATCTACACAATACCGTTAAAACCACCATAAAGGTGTGTGGCAGATGGTGAATTCACACCAAACATACGTTACATATCATGCGTAAAAAGGATCTCTGTCGTCAGCGGGGAAATAGCTCGCCGGTCAGTTTCGGTCCGGAAAATTTCCCTCCCGGGAATCCTACGAGAGACGAATGCAATCGAACATTTTACTGGCACGACGAGAAGTGACAGACTACGGTGGTGGTGAATTCTTACGGAAATAAGATTGTGGTCGAGCAGATGGAGCTGAAACTTATTTGAACCAGTGGAAATACTAGCGCAAACGAATCTAGAGGGAAAGGAAACTTAAAGGACAGAAGGGATTTTGGCTACGAAAAGAAGACAAAATAAATGAAATGAAACGAAGCGTGGGAGGAGGCAAAGGAGTGGTGGAAAAACAAACGAAGAGCGTAAACGCGAAAAAAACAAAAGAGCACGTAAAAGTTGACGTCTGACGAAAGAATCGACGTTCGGGACGAGTGCTGTTTCCAAACGTTTATACATCAATTTGCTGCAACTGTTCTTGAGTGGAAAATAAAGAAATGAAACTTAATTCCCTGATAGCATGTCATTTTCTTTCAGAAGAGTAAAAAAAAATCACAGAAATTTTACAGATAATTCAAAGGATGAATAAATATATTTTTGGCGATCACTTTCCCCAACGCGAGACATCAAATGCAGTATGGTTTGTAACTAAAAGAAGCATTTATAAAGCTGAAATCTAAAAAAGAATACGATAATATCGAAAAAAACGGAATTTTTAATTAGTTTCAATAATTAATCTACTGATATTGTGTCCCTTTTTAATGAATTTCTTGTAATGAAGAACTGCACATTATGCTCAGAAAAAAGGTTTTTTTATCCTTCTGTCTTATCCTCTTTTTGCTTCCGCCTTTTTGCTTTAATGAACATGCAATTTCCTTGATATTAACAAGAAGATAACAGCAAACAATGCAATACTCCATAGGGGATGGAATAGGGGAAAGAAGAATTTGATGAGAAATGGCAGGAAGGGACTATCCCATTACAAAATTTGAATGAATAAAACAAGCAAATAGTTCGTGAATTTGGGAGACGGTGTAAATTAATATAACGACGACTGAACTACTCTAAAAATGGCATGGTTACAATAATTTTTAGATCTTTTACTGTAAATTAAGTAAAATTTGTCAAAAAAAACTTCGAAACGCAATTTTTTTTGGGTAGATGTGAGCTTAAGGGTCACGAACTTTGAATATTTATCCTGCAAAAACGGTGATCATTACCGCTTTCATTCCAACTGTGTTATGTAGAAGAAGGATGTAGATTTATTATTACGTGACTTACATTGCTCCAGTGCCATTATTTCATGAGATATAACAATCCGAAAATCACCATTTTTCATCTCAAAATCGATGTTTTTCAACGCCATCTTGGGTTGTTCCCGAGACCACCGCTAGATGGGTTCCTCAATATTTCACCTATTCCCTATATCCTGCGGACTCCTGCGTTATGGCGCGATATTGGAATGTGTCATTGTTGATTTGTTGCCTCTGTTTTAGCGCGATATACATTTTGGCGCGATCTGCGTTCGCGATTTTGGAATGTGTGTCATTGTTGAGTTGTTGACAGTGTCATTGTCGCTCTGATGCCTCTGAACCGTACGGACGCAATGGCTTGCCGTTCATGTTCTTTCGGAGTGCTTTCCGCTAGCTCTGCCATCAATTCCCCCGATTCTGCTACCCTTTTTTGAGTGTTGACGAGTGTGATTTTACCCCAAAGTGTGGTTTACGTGTTGGGTTTGGTCGGGAGGGGGGAGGCATTCTTTAAAATACCCTTTTTTGAGTGTTGACGAGTGTGATTTTACCCCAAAGTGTGGTTTACGTGTTGGGTTTGGCCGGGAGGGGGGGGGGGCATTCTTTAAAACACCCATTTTTGAGTGTTGACGAGTGTGATTTTACCCAAAAGTGTGGTTTACGTGTTGGGTTTGGTCGAGAGGGGGGGGGGGGGGATTCTTTGAAATACCCTTTTTTGAGTGTTGACGAGTGTGATTTTACCCAAAAGTGTGGTTTTTGGAGTGCATGACGAAGTGTTATCATACTAGCGAGATTCCGGCGTTCCCCGGTCGGGGGGAGGAGGTGTTGTCGGTGAGAACGTGTCTTTACTGCAGAAACTCCACTCAACATTCGCAACGCCATCTGTTGCAGACGCGGGGATTTTCCAATATGGCGGCGCTGCGAACACTCACCTCATGGGTTTGAAATGCTGTAAAATCGTGAGTTTTTCGATTTCTCAAATTATTTTTTAGCGACCGTATATTGCCATATTAGTAGATTGTGTTCTGAAAATTTCATCGAAAAACGGCGATTTTTAGGGGTGAAAAAAAAATTTTAAAGTTCGTGACCCTTAAGCTCACATTTACCCCTTCTTCCTAATAAAGTAGCTTATGAGTGAACGGATTGGTTTCACGCAAGGAAATTAGAATTTAATGGAGGAGGTAATGCAGCTGATTTATGAAGCGAGCGGCCACCTTGGTAGGCACGGACATAGGGGCTTGCTATTCACGATACCTGCTCCAACGGATGAAGTTTCTCAGTTGTTTTGCTCGAGGCATAATTTGGAGCAATAATATAAATTATGGAATGTACTTTCAAATTTCGCCAAAGAAAAAAGTGCGCAAACACGCAAACAAGCACCAAATAAACAATTTAAATAATTTTAATTTAAAATAGTTTTTTCGTATCAAAGAGATTAAAAAAATTAAATTCCTCTATCACTTTGCACTTTACTTACCCTCTGGATAACTTTCCACTATCAATATTCACTTCATAGGTATCAAACATCATACAATATGGCCTCTACTCTAACAATCTCTTATTTACTTGATCACTATGAGAAACCAAAAGAAAATTGAAAAACAAAAAGGAAATATACTAGCTAATAAATGAATATACGAAAAGGAAATACCTACATAAAAGTGAAAGGAAATACATAAAAGTGAAAGGAAATACATAAAAGTGAAAGGGAATACATAAAAGAGATTTCCGTTTATCAATTAGACATGCATCAGTTTTAGCAATAAAATTGACTCGTAGAGGAATCAATGCGTCTGTTAAATAGCCTTTAGTCCGTTTGACAAGGTCCAATTTAATGGTCAATCCATCAGAAATAGGATTTCGACGCGCTTGACCGATTTGCCCCCAAATCCCATTCTCACAATCTCTAAAGCCGAGTTTACACGATGCATTTACCCGCGCAAGTACGTGGCTGGACAGATGCGTGAATAGATGTCTGGACAGATGCGCGTTCTCGCACTTGAGGAGTGTTTACACGATGCTTGCGTTCGCGCAATTGTTCAACCATTTTCTAGATACGCATTACGCGATTTCTTTTGTTTTACTAGCATCAAGCGCCACTTCTACGAAACAGACAACATCATGCCTGAACTTCAGTTATTGTTGTTGACTTTGTTGTTGACGACTACAAATTGCTTGCACACATTCACCAAAATAGAACAGGGGCTATTTTCTGTGCACGCATTCACGCATTTGCGCAATTTTGAGTGTTTACACGGTGCAATTTTGATGGTGAATGTGTTCACGCATCTACCCGCGCGTGTAAATGCATCGTGTAAACTCGGCTATAGACAATTTCTGAGCCATTATTGCGATGTAGAGAAAGTTCTATTTTCCGCTTGATAATCACCAATCAGAGCCGTTGCCGTATCCTAGTGACCAAACCAACTACACAAGAGATGGGTCGGGTAGCATATTTCTAGAATTTGAATATTTAAATCATGATTCGAACATCTCGAATACTAGAATTGCAATTCATACGCAGAATTTAATTCTGCAAATTAATTTGATGCCTGCCCAAGTAAAAAGCTACAATTTGATTAAATTAAAAAGATAAATTCTGGTTTTAAAATGTGAAATATATAATAAAATATTTTTTCTACCAATTATGAACCTTTGAATACATTAACTTTTATGAGTCTTGTAACTTCTATAACTCCCCACAAGTGGCACCGTATCGAAAAACCCCGGGACAATTTGTATTGGTTTTCCGTTTACGTGAAACGTAATAGATGGGAGATCTCCCACGTACACGGACTCACGTTACGCGGTTGGTGGTGGTCCATTTCCGTTCTCCCACCCATGCACCATCTATTCACGTCTTACAGCAAACGTTTCACGTCACCCGCTTGCGTTCATTGTGTCCCGGCCGCTAATGGTCGTAGCGTTTTTGAGGATTTCAATCACTGAGGGAATAGGGTGGGATGGAAAGTAAGCAAAAGAAAGTGGGAGGTCACGTGGGAGGGAGAGAGAGAAAGGAGGTTTAATTTCGCCGTCTCTCATTGCGTGGGTGAAACATGAGCTTCGCTCTGGACCGATTGATGTCTTTTCCGGTGTCTGGGCGCTGCGCACATCACTTTGTTTTTGCGTCCGTACGTACAGACGGCGTTAGTGTGCGGAGAGGATTGCGGAGAAGGGGAGGTGTGTTCACAAAAGCCTTGACGGATGAAGGTCCCTAGGGCAACAACAGCCATCTTCCTTTTTTTTCTCCCTCTCTTCTCTCATCCAACCTTGGTGTTTGGTTTGGGGCTATTGAGAAAGGGATTGTTTGTGTGTGAGTGTGTGGATGTGCAGCGTAACGGTGGGAAGAGGACAGAAAATGGTGGTCCGGAAGCATGCGAGCCGCGATCGAAAAAGGAAAAATAAAACAAGAGCGTAAAGAGGGCGCCATAGTCGGAAATTTCGCGTCCATCGTCTTTGAACAGCCACGATAAGAATTCCCATGCAGTTGAAAACAGCCTCGGTAGATGGCACTGCGTCTCGGCGACCTATTTCACGTCAAATCTTTTGTTGATGAAGAAACCTCACAGTAGTCCTATGTGGTGGATAATAGACGGTAAACCATTAACCTAATAGGATAACGTGATGTTAAAAAAAACATGTGGGCTGTGGGACAGACCCGATAAACTATATTGTTTTAAACGCCTTAACTCATTTGTTTATTGCAAAATTGCTGTAAGAATTTGAGGAAATACCAAAATAATCAAAATTACTTGGTTCAATTCAGGTTTCTACGATTGACGTATTAGGACATCGCTCCTTTCCTGGTTCCCCACTCCGTGGAAAACTGCCAACGTTAAGTATCATGATTCCCAAACATTGTAGATCCTCAACCAGGATTCTTCCTGTCGTTCCCTCCATCGGCACTCTGTTCGAGCAAATGGGGGCGTTTACTCGGAACCAAAATTGCAATTTTGTACACGAAATCGTTAGATGGAAACAAAAAATGAATTTTAGTGAAAAAATTAACCTTCTAACCCTAGCCATTCACTCATAAATCAAAAATAAAAATAAGCAAAAGGTGACGCCCACCGAAAAAGCTGCTTTGATACCATTGACGTCATTTTTCTCTCGTCCTTGACTACTTTTAGGGGAGGGGAAGGGAGAGGAGGGGGGTTCTCGGAAGGTCTGCTCGCACAGATCCTGTCTCATTCGCTCCCATTCGTAGGTTCAGCTGTGTCTCCCCAATTGCGATAAGGCGAAGCTGCTTCGCGGGCTCAGTTGTGATTGTATGAAGTCGTTATACGTCAGAGGTTGCACCACGCCCACTTTACAAAAAGGGTTAAAAACATCAGTTTTTCGCCGCTTATAACTCGATAAATAATTGACGGATCAAAAAATGGAAAAATACGGGTCTTTCCATTTTACAAACTCTATCAGACTCGGGAATTTAAAAAAAATATGGTAAACGACCCCATTCTCCTTCGTCGCCATTGGCAGAACCAGCGATCCCGGAGTAAAGACATGGGCTTCCGAAAAATATCTCCACTACCCATCAGCTGCTTAACAACATTGTCAACGGCATTAGCAAGTGATTTAAGTAGCTGGATGGTCCGAAAATCCGCATTTCTGGTCGCAGAAAATGCACTTGATCACGCCTGTGACGGAGGACTCAGTTTTGAAGTGCATTACCTTCCTTTTTCCATTTAACCTCCTTAAAGTAATTCTGTTCCTTCCTTTCCTATGGAACCGTCTTCGTCTGTATTTAACCAAGCTTCCACTGCTCTTATCCACTCAGGTGTACCTCAGGGTGCAATTCTGTCTCCGCTTCTCTACAATACATAGTTTTGTCTGCAGAAGGACTGGCACGCCGTTTCGCCTGAACTTGCTTACAAACGGCACTAAATGGATTTCTCTGTGTCCAAAAGAATTACACCCAACGAAAAATTACATATAGCTGGGATACCTAAGAAATACTTGTGTAGGTGACATTATTGATCGACTCCTAAGATTTGCAAACCACCGTTCGGAAGTGATAAACAAAATAACTAAAGGACAAACACGGCTAGGATAAAAGTTTGACAAAAATCTACCTTCTGATTAACCTAATTCCCCATCGAAACTCAAAGCTAGAATCCTATTGATGAGAGGGGTCATAAAACCAAATCATGAAGTAAACAGCGTCTGTATGGGCTTTCCAAATGTTGGCCAACTTCTTGTAGCAATACAGCTTCTTCAACAGAAAAATAAGGGAGACAGTCAGAGCTCCCTGGTTCGTCACAAATTCAGTTATCCAATAGGACCTCTGCATTCACCAACCGAAAGTGCATTCAAAACTTCTTCCTCAACACACTACGAAAATGCTTATCTCATCGTTAGTTTTCCCAGTTATTGATTACTGTTGTCTTGTGTAGAACGATCTAATTGACGAAGATAACACCACACTCTACCGGGCTTTAAATTCATGCATCAGGTTTATTTTTAATCGCAGAGATGTCGACTTGACCCCCTACTACAACGAACTTCGATGGCTCAATGTTAAGACCCGAAGGAAATACTTCCTCGGGTGCTCCCTGTACTCCTTGTTCAAAGAAAAATCCCCCGAATATCTTTTCGACATGTTTACTGCCAATGAGATGTTAGAGATGTGATCCTGAATTTCGATATTTTCCTGGTCATCGCTCAACGAAATTCCAAAATTCTTTTATAGTGACTGCGTGTCATCTCTGGAACACCTTGCCCAAAAACATAAAAAAACTATTCTTCCGTTGCTAGCTTTAAGATGAACTATTATGACATGTTACTTTTTGACCACTAAGTGAGGTATTTATTCTTTGTAGATCAAGAAATGTACCTACGTGGATGTATTTTTATATGTCGTTTTAAGTACACCGCATTTGTCTTTTTTTTCTTTTTTTTTACTTGCCAATTGTTTTTATTTATATTTAAACTTGTGAAAACCTGTTAATTGATTACAGTGTTTGTTCTCTTTTTTGTTGCTCGTACAAGTATGTACATTGTTTCTTGTCCTTAAGGGGCAATGCCCCGGGACGATTAATAAAACATTCATTCATTCAACCTCTTCCTATTATCCTCAACCGTGAATCTACACTGTAAAAAGTTGATCTGATTTTCAGTGCGATCTGAATTTAAGCGCTGTCTGGTTTAAGGCAGGAACACGGATGCAAGGTGCGGAAGAGGCAGGAACATGGATGGTTGGTACAGGAGCAGTTAAGCAGGAAGCAGAGGGAGCAGGATTCTGGATGGTCTGATTTTCAGTCCTTCACCTGCCTTATTTTTAGACAAGATATTACTGCTGAAATTCAACATACCCTGTCTTAAAATTGTTGCATCTGAAATTCAGATCGCTTTTGTACCTTAAAATCAGATCTACTTTTTACAGTGTAAATCACTTTTCAACTCCTTGCCTTTCCATAGTAAACTTATATTACGCAATATCAGCACCCAAACACAGCCATTTTACTTTCCCTTCTTCCTTCATTGACAATCACCCCCGGATAAACTTTTGCTTTCGCTCATTACATTCTGCTTAATTGCATACAGCACTTCACATGATTCCAAAGCTCTGGCACTAGCCTTCGAATGGGAACGGAGCATAATAATTTGTGGAATTTAAGCGTCATTACGTTTTAGGTTGTCAGTACTATATTTAGGAATTAATTAATCAACAATTGTTGACTTTGCATATTAATGGTTACATTAACTTTAGAAGCGATAGGAAATGCTCCGTTTTGTAAAATTAGCCATGTAAGGGAAACCAGAAAGAAGTTCGCTAATGAAATAGAGCAATCTTAAGGATTAAACTTGATATCCCAGCTTTTCATACTCTTCTCATCTTATTTAAACGTTCTTCGAATTCGGCATAACTTAGAAAGGCATTCAATCGACTTAGGCGTAACCACTTGCATTATATTTATCTATAAACTAGCATTATCCCACATGAATGAATCCCACATGACTTTATCCCACAGAGATATCTGGAATCTTGCTGGTAAATTATTTAGTCATGCATATTATCTTACAGTCCACTAAGGTCGGGTCCGAATGCAACAATGGGGAACATGCACTATTTTTTATAACTCTTTGAATGTGAAGTTTATTAGCTAAAATGTGCTCGGCGAAAATTTTGCTGAAGAATTAAGTTGCATTACAAAGATATTACTCTTTGAAAATTGAACTTTTTCGGCAGCTTAAAAACACGACGTCATCGCACGACGTCACGGCACGGTATCACTAAGGGCGTTGTTTATCTGTTTATGCGTGGAGGTAAGTTGTTAAATGAACACTTGGCGATAACGTATGTGTTTATCTCACTTGTTTATTGCAATAAACGATTGTATTTCGATTTTTTATTTACGTAGAATGGATGGTAACGAGCAAATCGTCCATTAATTATATAATGCATTTTTAGTGCCCAAGAATTTCTACTAGGCCTAAGCAATCGCTGGTTTTTTCAAGAAGAACGCCGCCATAAGGGAAACAACGAAAGGAAATTGTCGATATGTGCTTTTTTTAAGTATTTTTTCAGTCATCGTTTCCTTCGAGAAACGGCTAAAAACCTCAAAACAATATATTCACTTCGTTTTCTTTAAAATATAAATGTCTATCTCCGTAGCAATCTGGAACCTATACCGTGCAGTGACGTCAGAAGGCGTTTCAGGTCACGTGACATTCGTCGATTTTCGGGAACATTTTAATATCATCAAGCTTAACTGGGGAGAGCATTTGGAGACCAAGGCAAAGAAAGCTTGTGCCTCTTTATGGATGTGCAGGAGGACCCTTGTTAAAACATGGGGACTTCAACCAAAAGCCACTAGTGATCTTTGTGGTGGACGTAGAAAAATGTTGCTTATATATATAAATTGGTGAGAAAATTTCGCATCAAGCACATCATTAATCTTCGAGAAACATTTTTCATGCATATTCCCCATTAGGGTGCAACAATGCTCCCTTCAAAGGGAGGTAGCCATGTTGAAGTGCGCCAGAATTAGTGAGAGGCACGAAGAAATAGCTGTCGGGTTAATCTACCCATATACATCATCTACATCTACCTTTTACCCTGAAAACCACCGCGAGGGTGTGTGGCAGGGGGTGAAGATCACCAAGCATGCACTATAAACATTCTATTGCTACCATCGTCAAAGGAAGCTAGTGTCAAGCCCAAATGCATTAGGCATTTGGACTCCTGTTTTCATGTTCCATTCCCTTTCGAAGGTACCTAAAATTCACGATGGCAAAAAACTTAGTGTTAACAACCACCAGGGGGGCGATTCCGTAATGTCGGAAAAAATTGGATTCATATGGAGAGCTGTGGCTCACCGGGGAGAACGATTCGCGGCCCGTCGTTCACCACCGGTGACATTAAAGGATTAATCATAAGAAAGAAATAAATGCGGTCGCGCTTTCTATTCCACGCGAAAAAAACATATACTATATCGCAGCTATGACAGCCATTCTACCGCGATCGCAGCGCCTGCTCGCCAGCAAACGTCTAGTGACATATTATGAACGAAATGATCCCTAAAATGATGCGACTCTGTCGCCGTGACCCGGAATGACCGTCGCGCCGAGGTAGCAAAGATTGTACTACGAACTATGACGTTTACTCCTTGTATGTGTGTAGTTGTGACGTTGAAATCTCGAATTCGACACAATAGAATCGACCCCCCCCCCTATAACTCTGCTCTGGTCGACAACTGTCTCATTGGGATGAATTACGACTTCCGTGGTCCATAGTGATAAATTTGGTCAAATTTATGTCTTATGTTAATGTTATATTTTTAGAATTTGCATTCTAAAATATGATTTGTGGGGAGGGAATAATGATAGTGATTTCTACAATGAAATTCAATACGGCGTCGCAACAATTTCGTTGAACACCCGTTGCTACCTTCGCTCCGGGGCAACAATGAATGACCAAGCTTTGCAGTGAAACTGACGCATAACGAATTAGGACACATTTAGGGCTTTGCCCACAGGAAGCAAGCATTTTTTAAAGCATTTAAATCCGCGAATTCCGAAACGGCCCTCTTTGATTTCGAACATTCTACAACATGGCCGCCTGCCGTCGGAGGAACTTTAATCTCCCGTTTGATCCCTGTGTCACGACACGCTGGACTGTCCTGCTAAGCGCTATTCATTTCGGAGAGAATGCCCTTTTGATTTTTTACCTCACTGGAAAACTGGGTCAAGACCCCTTAAAGAGTTTCCCCATTCTTCATGAAGCAGGAAAAATGGTCCATTTCCTTCAGTCGAGAAGAGGACTTTTCTTTTTGGACTTATGTGGTAGGAAAGGAATAAGAGCAAGCAATGGTGAGACTTGGACCGGGAGACTGAAAGATTTATTCCAAAGACGTCGAAAGAGCTCTGAAAAGGGGTTTGGCTCCGCGTAACGTAAGTCGTGCCTAAGTATGGCCTCATTTGGCTCTGATCGGCGTGTGAGAACTACATTAAACTAAAATGTAAATACAACTTCACAGTAAAATCACTTGAAATTAACATAGTCCTAGTTTTATTCAGTATTCAATGATTAGTTTACAATGATAGAGGAATTTCCTTTGCGTCAATGAAATACTCAGGCTTTCGAACGATAGGGAAAGGAATTACTACCCTCGTTAAATGCCATTTAAACATTCTCCAAGTGCACAACAATAAATTCAAATTCAACCGTTGAGTATTAAATGAATATATTAAAGCGTTTAATTGCCTTTTGAATGCACTATATGAAGAAGTGAGTGAATGTAGATTAAAAAAACAACAGGAATCACGATTTCAAAACAGCAAACCGGAAGCGGAATTGCTATTGCCATGGTGACCATTCTTCACGTAAATTAAGTGCGTGGCTGAGGGTAAACAAAACTACTGATTCATTAGCGGTGCCTATGTGTTTATAAGGATTTAATAATAAGGATGGAATTATAACATAGCAATGTATTGTTAAATAACTGTTCAATGGATAACAATAATTTATAGATAATAATCTTTGTGATCCAATAAAATGCTGTATATAAAAGCTCTAAAAGAGAGTAGTAAATATTTTGGATGTATGTTCTAAAACAACCAGAAATATTTGAGAAAGGGAATGGAATTTGTCCACTTCTAACAGAATGCAATGGTAGTATAGTATTGAACTTGTGATTAATGGGAAAATGTCGTTTGAATACTAAGGTTCCTATCGTAAGATTTCGGGTTTCAATTTTTCATCGCTCGATATGACAAACACCAGCACATTTATTCGACCAGATGACCGAAGCCACATAGAGTTCTACACGAGGGTTCAAAACATATAATTAGTAATACCTAAATACCGCATACTTACGTAACGATCAACAAGTTTATTAATACTTAGCGCAATCAGCGTCAACAGAAAAGCTACTACCACCACATCAGTCATTGCATAACGTTTGAAAAATTAATTTAAATGCCACGTGGATTTCCTTCACAGGATAGACGTTAGCAGTTGTTACGTAACGACGGACAAGTATATTAATACCCATTAATGCCCAGATCTTTTTTCTTTTCGAAAATACTTTTTAAGTGATTTTCTTTTATTAACAACCAGCCTAACTAATTGGAAAAATAATTTAAAAATTCTAATAACATTATTTAAATAAATATGGGGTGGGTCGTTAACGACCCATTGGGCACAACCCCCATGACTATGTATGTCCATATTATCGAGAGTTTTTTTCGAGCATTTTATGTTACGTAACTTCAATATATGTTTTAACTTACAATTTTACCTATTAATATAGTTGAATTAATTACATATGCAATTAAATTAACTTTTTTCAACGAATTATTTTTTTAAATAATAATACATGACCTATAACAATGGGAATAACTCCGATATATTAGAGAAATGATTTTATTCATGAACATTTTTGTCAAAATAATATCATTCTAAATTAAACAAGTAATAATTAAAAGGAATTGATATTTGTTAAATTTTTCCTGAAAGAACACTATTATTTCTTTTGACAAATAAAATAATTGGCAAGAGATTGAAAAAATCCATTGCTAGAATTCAAAAAATAACTTTCTTGAAGATACAAAACAACAGGATTATGACACATTTGTAAGGACATGAAATTGTGTACATATAAACCCTGAAAATATAATGCAAAAAAGAAATAAAGAATGAAACTGCATGGTTTTTATCCATATATATAACTAATCTCACGAGTCATATAATAAAGCACAATTATGAGTTTAACTATCATCAAAGGCGTAGATATAGTGAAAACACAAAAAATTCTGACTTTCAATAGGAAAATTATGTATAAAATTAACAGCTTCCACTTGAAAAATACCTTTAAAAATCGGCATTAAAACATTTGAAGTCACGTGTGATAGTCAGAAAAGCATGTATTATGAAGCGGTACCCCGCATCTTTGGCATGCCATGACAGTTTTACTGCGGCAAACTGCACATCGGCGCCTAGGTTGCCCTGTAATAATCAAATAGCCACCGTGATGTAACCGGGCTGGCTTCCCTGCTTTCTCCACAGAACTTGTTGGACCCGGAAGTTTAGGCTCAGTACCATATTTTTGAAGAATGGTCTGGATTACTTGCCTCCTAAATGATAAGGCATCGAAAACTCTATCATGGCTTGTACTCAGAATCCATGCATTGATCATTGCCATGTCCAACAGCCAAAATAAAATAGGGCCATACCATTTCTTCCCTCTTATTGCACTTCTATACTCAGCTATAAACCTACCTAGGAGGTCCACACCCCCATGTTTTGGTTGTACTGATCAATTAAATGTGGTTGTGATACGCTAACTTTAGCTTTTTTGGTACTGAATATCTAGAGACTTGACGAATCGGGTGAATACCGTGAGCATTAGACATAACATTCACGAGGTTATTATCCTTCCATGCAACTGCAACTATATTTTCCACTTTATTGATTCGTGCCTCAAATTTTCCCCTCTCACATTATTCCATATCTTTTTTACCAGGCAAGGGGCAGTGATCCATTATATTTGATCAGACAGTACCTGTTCCCAATATGCCGCGAATTGCTAATGCTGACAAAAGCTTTGAACTGGTAAAAAAAAGTTGTCAAAATAGAAAAAGAAATTAACCTATGGAAAATTTTCCTTGAGAACACCTGCTTTCTTTAGGACAACGGACTCACTAAGCCTTACATTAGGTACATTACAGGATGTCCCCAGCCTGTTTTCCCTGGTATAAATCTACGTCAAGGCAGTACCCCTGACGATCGGCGGCTACCCGAACTTAAAAACCGAAACGTATTGGTTTTCCCCTCATGCATTGTTTGCACCCATGCCTTCCGAAATAATGAATCATGGACTCATAAACTGATACAAGTCTATCATCTGGAGGGATTGAAATGAAAGATTCATTCAACTTATTTAGAAAAGGTCTCACTTTAGCCATTATGTCGCCTAGCGTTACTACATCATTTCTGCATACCTGTAGAAATCTTAGAATCTTCTCCAATCGGTTTCTCCTAATTGAATTCACAACTAACGAATTCCGGACATCATCTGCACCCTCCCAATGCATGCGTCAGCGCGGAAGTGGGACATATCCAGTCAATTATAATACACCAATGAAACAGTATATCTCCTCAAAAGTTATTTGAAAATTCAGAAAATTCTTCGACTACTCGACTGCTTTTCCAAAAACTACATAGAATGTTCGGAATGTCTGGAGGAACGAACCATAACCTAATACCATACTTTACGAGCAGAGAAAACTCAGAAGCTGTTCTAAAATGTTTCAAATACGATATGCAGAGGAGTTGAGTTTCTTTTCCTGCAGTATCACAATTTTTAATTTCATAACACTTGTCTCATTACAAGTATATGGTTTCATTCAGACATAATGTAGGTGATTCCTAGAAAATAATATTAAAATACATTTCTCACAAGTCTATAATATGATACAATGACCAAATACTCTATAAACGTTCTGAATAGGGCATTAAAACCAAAACGTCAGCATGTGAAATAGAGCCAGGCTCGGAAAACATGGTCTTCGGTGTTGTGCCCAATGGGTCGTTAGCGACCCACGCAAGTTTAAACATCAATATTTTCGTCCCCCCTATAGTTATGTGAAGAAAAACTGATCATTTACTGTCTTTGAACTTATACTAGATAATAATGACCTTTGAGGAAAAATATTTCATGGTTAACAACATTTTAAAATTAATTGTTCAAGAAGAGGCACGGTTGCATTACAATGTGGATTTTTATAAAACACTGTAAATTTTGTTATGCACTTATATTTGCAAATTTGCTGAATAACACAAGCTTAAGGTTTAAACAAACTAATAAAAATATTTTAAGATTAAATCCAAAAATATTTTAGGAGTTATAATTTTTTTTCGAAGTGGGTCGCTAACGACCCATTGGGCATTAATGGGTTAATACTATGAGCGATCAGTGTCGCCAGAATATAACCACATCATTCATTGCATACCGTTCGAAAAGTTACTTTAAATTCCCCGTGAGTTTCGTTCACTGTATCTATTTCTGATCGTTACGTAACGATCGACAAGTTTAATAATTCTAAGAGCAAATAGCATTGTCATAATATTTAATATCACCACACCAGTCGTTGCATAAAGTCACTTTAAATGCTCAGAGAAATCAGCGTTGGCAGAATAGCTAACACCACCACATCAGTCGTTACATAACGATCAATAAGTTCCGTAATGAGTGCTTTGACGGGGAAAGAGAGGTGGCACGATGACGCGTGTTTTATTTTCTCACCGAGATCGTCTCTTGTCTCTCTCCAAGGCGACGTCCTCGCCCAACACCTCCCCCTGCTTCCCTCTGGCCATTTCCTCCAAGATTTCACTCGCGTTTGCTTCCTCACGCGCCACTGTTTGTTCCTTTGTGATGTGTGTGTTTAAAGGGCCTGAGAGAGGGAAAGAGGCCCATATCGCGTCAAGGCGGGCGGCCATGTTGCTTCATGCGACTAGCGTATGGTCCTGGTTCATCCTCCCTCCCCGTGAGTGGTGTCGCGGAGGGATATTTGCACTCCTTCCTCCAGGATGATGGAGTGAGGCATTCCTTGGCCCTTGTCCGGGTGACGCTCATGTTTCCGTCTCCTCACAACGATGGACACTGCGCGTAATGGGTGTCCGACGTCACGTGCCTCGATGGGTAACCATGTTTGAGGGTTGCCATCACTACGACCCCCAGAGGATGAGTTTAGAGGCCTTTATAGCGAATGTTAAGGTGCGTTTACACGTAGCAGTTGACTGCTACGACAGTCAACTGCTAACAACTATTACGCTCCACTCGCATGTGTAAATAACAACTGCGACGCGAGTTCAGGTCGATACTGGACACATGTCGAGCACTATCGATCCTAGTTCGAGCTATTAGCAAGGAATGGGAACAAAAGATAACCGTAAATGGACTTTATTTCTTGAAGAATTTCATGAAAATTTAAGCATCAATAACTATTGAAGTAAAAGGCTTTTTATTTGTTGTGGCAACGCCTAAATAGCGGCTTTAAGCCCCATAGCAGCTAACGCAGACGCATCATAGCAGTAGCGATATAGATACATCGCGCATCTCGCGACTGTCGTAGCAGTCAACTGCTATGTGTAAACGCTGCATTAGAGGTGTTGACAGTTTGCGGCGCTAGTCGAAGTCGCTTGTTGAGCGATGCATCATTGTTCGCACTAGATCGTTTTGCACATTCGATACATCAATACATACCTATATTTCGATATATAGAATCAATTTAGTAATTCAATCTCGCAGTCGGGGAATCGGGGAAATCGGGTATCGGGGAAAAAAGAACGAGGTACCATAATTGGTGTGCAAGGTTACGCAATAACTTTCTGTGAAAATATTTCAATGCATCGATTGCGATATCTAGTGATCATTTCAGTACGTATTTGCTTAAGGTCAAGGATATTGGGTGCTTTCGATTTAGCCGGATCGCCGTCTATCGCCGGCTGCCGGTGACTCTCTCCTCTGAAGAGAGCCGAACAGATGAAAAGTTATTGGCGTAATATGACGTCACGTTAACCAATGTAACAACAAGGTATCAACAATATTTTGTTGTAAACACGCAGACACAGGAAAGGTATTCTACGGCATTCATCAATCAGAACCCCAAAAATACTGTTGTGGAATTCCACTAACATACGAAAATAATTACTCAAATTAATAACAGTACCATTTACCGAGCGAAATTGGTGAATTGGTTGGCTGATTCGAACTTTACCGAACGATTCCCTTCGTTGCTACTTTCTTATTTACCTTCCAATTCACTAAACTGACTGCGCAAGCGCGAAATGCCGGTGCCAGCTGTGTTTCATTTCATTTGCATCCTGGCGATCGACTGCTTCTGCGTTCGATAATCGGCTATCGCCATGCCTAAATGAAAAACACCCATTAACGAGCGTATGATCGTTTGCTCTCTTCGATTCTTCGGTACAACGATAGAAATATCGATTGCTTACAAAATATATTAATCGCTAGGTCTCCCATGCCAAGCAAAACAATGTTTATTCGGAGCCTCATGTTTCTTACGAGGGGATGACACGCTTCGTTTCTTCAATAAATAAATAAATATCGATTACGACATGCTAGATTTGTATGAATCAAGATCACGTAATCTTGTGTCGATGATTGACAAGCATTGAAACATCTTTTGCGCGCGGAGGGGACATGTATGTCCTCGCTGATGCATTGATTGCGTTATCCTGCGTTTATATAAAAACTATTTAATTATCAAAAACAGTCGTTTCCCAGGGATTAATCACAAAGGTAAGTATCGAGTCCTTGCGATAATGAGATGATTGCCCATATATTTATTTAATACCGTAGTAACATGAAATTTCGCGATGGAAATCAACGAGTGAAGGAAGTCCGTTAGTCTCAAAAAACAACGACCTCCATCGTTTTCCAAAAAAATCAATATTTCGATTGCGAGGAGTCATCGCAGCATTGGAGAGGTCAGCGGACGTCTTGGTATGATGGACATACGGACTGAATACTTACGATAGGTACTCTTACGGATGAAATTGTTTATAAGTATACGCAGTAAAACTTAGAGACGTAGGATGACTCATTGAATGCATTGTTAAAACTCGTTTTTGCACGTTTCATTGTTATGTGGCCTAATCATTCCCCACCACCCCCATTCTGGCTCCATTGTCACTCGTAGACTAGCATGCCAATAAACTCTAGCCACCTTGATTTTAATCCGAAGTTTCTCGTGTTTCTTTGGTAAATTAGACGTTGGCCACGAGTGAAAGAGTTCTGATACCTGTTCTGTTAGAGCCGTCAACGAAATCAAAGAAAAGAGTTCTGGAGTGACTATCCACATAGAAAAAATAAGCATGCTGCGATTCACTGATGACATAGCACTCATAGCAGAGACAGAGAGGGATCTGAATAAGATTCTAATAACCATTGAAAGGACAATAGCCAGATATCAGCTGGATGTCAATGAGAAGAATGCTGAGATAATGGCGTGCAGCAAGAGGGAAGAGGCCAAAACCAATCGTTAAACTAGGAAAAGAAAAACTGGAAGAGGTGAAACAGTTCTGTTACCTTGGAAGCCGAGTAACCAGCGATGGACGAAGTAAGAAAGAAATAGTCAGCAGAATAGCCCAGGCGAAGAGGGCATTCTATCAAAAGAGAAATCTATACTTATCGCTGGAAATGCAAGCGTAGAAGTAAGGAAACAATTCATGAGAGCCTACATCTGGAGCATGTTTATTTATGGCAGCGAAGCATGGATAATGACAGCAGCGGAAAAGAAAAGGGTGAAGCATTGGAAATGTGGTGCTACGGAAGAATGATGAAGATTAAATGGATCGACCGAGTCAGTAACGAGGAGGTCCTAAGAAGAGCGGGAGAAAATAGAAGTCTTCTGAATACCATAAGAAGAAGACGGGACAACTTAATCGGCCACATCATGAGACATGATGGCCTGATGAAGAAAATAGTTGAAGGACAAGTGAACGGGAATAATGTCAAAGGAAGGCCTCGTGTGAGACATATGGAACAAATGATGAAAGATGTGAAAGAATAGAAATACGTTAATATGAAGAGATTAGCCGAGTACTCAGTGGAGAGCTGCGTCAAACCAATCTGGGGATTGATGACTGATTATTATGATTATAACGAAACAAAATTGTTTTTTAACTAGTCAATAATGTGTGGTTGATGCAGAAAAAAATTCGTGCGGGGTGTTAATCCCTTTAAAAATTTTATCCGATTCGCAACAAATGCCCGTTACAAAATCTTACGATGTTTGTTAATTCTTAAATGTCTTAGTGTGTTTGTTAATTCAAGTTAAATTATGGTATAAATGCTTGTGGTGGAACATACTTTATTTCGAAAAAATCTATAAAATCAAAGGTCGAAGCATTGACATGGTGGAAGGTTGTCATCATATCTATAAATGAATTCACTCAGTCACTTCCACTGGACCTGAAGATGGTGTAACTGCCGAAACCGGTCGTTTGCAAAATAATTTTGCGCAAGTGACAAAGTGAATTCATTTATAGATATCGTCAAACCCACTCTGCTTTTGCAAGAAAGGATTATCAGAGTCATGCTATAAAAGAATAGTTGCAAACCATCCTTCCCATTATTCAAAAACCTAAGGTTTCTCCCACTGAGACACTTATACATTTATAAAGTGCTGGGGCTTTTCTTTTTAGGATTGGAAACCAAATCCCCGTTGCTAGCATAGATAACTCATGGATCCTACGAAGATAATCGTTACCCTTACCCAAGCCAAAAATGACCTTTAGTTTTTTGAATATTTTTATATATGTTGGGCCAAAAATATTTAATATATTAGTTACCTCCTGTATGTAAAAAGGCATTAAATTAACTTTATTTTCTGAAGGTGTCAAATATTGGCTATTTTCTTATGTTGATGTGGAAGACATATTTTTTTGAGTTGGACAACTAAATTATTGGTTTGCCTAGTCTTTTGAGCCGATGAATGAAAATGTATTTGACGGTAATCCGAAAACAAGTTTTTACCTTCGAGGTTTAGTAGAACTCATTTATTCTTCTTGTACTCGATTTGGGAATAAATAAAATCTTAACCTATAAAAAAATCTTGATTGAAAAATCTTAATCTAAAAAAACACCCTCTGCCACACATTCTTGTGCTCTTTTTCCACCTGTGAAATTGAAATATATTTTTATTGATGGAATTAACCTGGATTTCGTTGTACAAACCGTATGCTCCGAGTAAGATAGGCGCAAATATCGCTTGGTCTATAAAGAGATGACACAATCCTTACGGTCGAGAGGGCGGACATCCCACAAGGGTGGAACATGAATGGAGATGTGCGTATTTAGACTTGGCAAAGGGGACCTGTGGCATCGCAAGGGCGAGTCTTTGGCTCGCTATACGCTCTCCTAAACTCCAAGCAAACACACGCAGGGTTTTCCCTAAACGCTATCAAAAACGCGTGTTAGTTGCCACTTGGACGTCAAGACGGTCGTGTCTGCAAGGAGTCGTCCGCGATTGATGTAAGCACTCGAGAGCCTGGCTGCCTTTCAAGAACATGAGGTTGTCCATGGAGGGGGGAAAGCTGAATCTTTTACCTAGTATATCACTCGTCGTCTAGGCACAGAAGTCTATTTAGTCATCGGAGAAATATTCAACACTGACTGGTACTACTATACTCTAGAAACATCGATGTTCAGCCACCTACGTCTAATCTAACGTAAATATACTGTCTTCAATGTATTTTCCCCACTTTTCCAACATTTCCCAACAATTAAATACAAATTTTCATCGCCAACATTACCACAGAATCAAAATTACTCCAACTATGAGTAAAAATATCCTATCGATACTTCCCTCAATAACGCTAGAAATAATTCAAACTTTCAGAACGGTATGTGAATACATAATATCTGCACCCGTATCAGTATTTTTAAGCTTCCTTATTTCTGTTGCTGTGTTAACATTTAATATAAAGCCATGGTAAGTTGATATTCGAGTTTAACATAAAATAAACCATTTTCTGAGACAGAGGACTTCGCCAACTCTTTTCCGAAAATGAAATTGAATTTTCACCGCTAGTGAGAAATGTGGATATTTAAATTAAGTTTATAGCGTTGATAGTTTGCTGAGCAGGTTATTGATTCTGTTGTTGATGGTTACGGTATGTTTATTTATGTACTGTAAACGTTGTTTTGATTGCTGAGTTAGAAGCCACACAGTTCACACGTGAATTAAACGAAAGTGCGCTGCTAATTACTTAACCTGATATAATTCTGCCACAACTCTTACATTTAAAGATCATAACAATGGATATTTCGAACTCCGTCATATGTTAGTGCTGATAAATAACCTCTATATTCGTTCGACACTCAACATCGATGATTTATATTTTTAGATGCTATTTTCATGAGTATTGGATTCCAAAGCGCTTAATATTTTTTGCTTCTTCTCCAAATGTTGTTTTAAACTGATAATCTTCTCTTCACTTAAGAGTGGCCAGGAAACAAACGACCAAATGGGCTGAGTTTGAAACCGTCGAGATTATATCGAATATGTTACCAAGGAGTCACGTGGTACAAACACGAAAGGTTTGCAAATTTAGGCGTGTTTGAATAGCTCATTACAGTCATATTCATTGTTTTCAATTGAGTTTATCTCATTCGAGAGCTTTATGCTCAAAACGGACGAGAAAAACTCAAGTAAAAATCAGTGATTCAGATTATTACGAGAAATCCAAACACAACAAATTTTCGAACCATTCTTGTTCATACCACGTGACTTCTTGGTTATCTATTAGAGTTAATCCTAACGGTTTCAAACACAGCCCCCTCGCAAGAGAGGAAATAGCTCATTACATTGAAAAATGAAGCTTCTAAAAATTAATGAAATATTATTGGAAAAAATAACGTTTTTTTAAGCAGTTCACGAATACATTAGCCATCAGGAATGAGTCAGGATTCATTCGCCATCGAGTATACCGAAAAAATCTCGGTGGTTAAAACTAACCTTCATTATAGTGAAGGAATTCCACCTTGTTCTCTGAAACTGTAAACTTTATAAATTGTTAATTTTCCACACCATTCCTCCAATTTTAAAGGCCTAAACGAGTTTTCAACCCCATTAAGCCCTTTTCCTTTGCCATTATCAGATAACAGATCAGATCAATTAGATGTTAAGGTTAAAAGTAGAGTCACAGAATTTGGAACAATTAAGATATTTTGGTAGTATATCGGAGGAAAAGGGATTATAAGTGTAGAGACGTAAAGAAAAGTGAAGTGTCATTGTCACTTAAGACTTGAAGACGCCAGGAGGATGGCTGGAGACACGGTTTTCGCCAAAAGACACCATAACGAGGACAAAAGACATTATTAGCGGATGAATAGTATGGGCTGAAGACATTGTCATGGTGCGACAATGAGGCAATCATGACGTCACAAACCCCGCAAGAGACTCGTTTTCGTCAAGCAAGCAAATAAAAATTTTCCGAGGCTTCAGAATCATCCAGGTTCCAGAATTCCGGATTCTTGTCCGGACAAAGACCCCAGAGCGATCGATATAAGAGGCCCGTCACGTTAATCTTAAGATTGATGGGTGCAGACGAAATGGCTATTTTGCTCGAGTATAATCCGATTACAGAGGAGGAAGTGTCTCCATAATGCGGAAAATAGGATTCATCTGTTCGGGACTGATGCATCAAGATAGATAGACGTGAGAGGGACGCAGATGGACGGATTCAAATGTTACGCGATCCATCAACGTGAAATACGTTTCATCAGCCTTAAAGATTTTAACGATAACCCTCATACTCTCCTAAACCGTGAGGCTGACATGGAGTACCTACTCCCATTAAACTTTCTCTTTAAGTACCACCATTTTCGGTCAAACTTTTTGCCTTAAGTTTTTCTCTTACGTTTTCTCCTTGAGAAGTAACTGGGGAGCTAAGGAGCGTGTGATAACGAGAAAGTCAATGTATTTTTCCCGAAAGCTATTTATTTCTTCATCGTCCGTAGCGTGGGATAATCAGCGATTGACATTCTTGTCACTTGTTTTAGCGTTATCACAGTAATGATTGTTGCGCATGTCATTTATTATAATTGAATCTCCTGATGGGTGAAGTTTGCATAAAATTATAAAACAAGCGTAGCAATCTAGCAATAAAAACACAACTCTTCTTTGAACTACTTCGTTTGTTGCTAGTCCTGTCCAATTCAATTTCACATTCCTACTGTAAAACCATATTTGAAATGGATGATACGATTATAATCTAAAATAGCACTTAGGAAAACTACGGTGAAATCAAAGTATACGCACAAATAATTAGTCGAGATAAACATTCATTGGATAGCTCTACCCCCTGACGGGTGACGAACGTTGGTATAGTGCCAAGCTCCCGATTTAAATATTTCTGCCTTGTCGGTTCTTCACGCGTCAAACTCATTCCACGCAGAGAAATGAGTTTGTTTCGCTGACGAGACGGTTGATTTTTGACTGGCGGTTTGGAGATTCAACATTTCAACAATGGGACGGTTGCTTAGCGACAGTAACGCAGTGACGGCGTCGGATTCCATCCTTCCGCCTCTCCATTGTTTCGCTTCGTTCCTCCCCATCGGCTCCTTCTTCGTTTCTTTTCCCAACGAGAAATCTGCCAGCTCGTTTATCTTCAACTCTGTTTACTGCCCTAAGACTCAATCGTGTCTTTGACTCCCCCCCAATTCCTTCTTCTGCAGCCTTTTCACATCCGGGCGGAGATCTTTAGACAGAGCAGGAGGACCTAAGGATTCATCCAGACGGATTGAAAAAAAAGATATTCGCGAAAAGGAATATCTAATTTAATTTTGCAATATCTCCATAAATTATCTTTTACAAATATCTATAATCATTCTCTCGCTACGGATGGACAAGGGCTAAACAGCCAGTCAGCCAAAGGCTAGCGAAAATTACTAGATTCGGAACAAAGACAGTGCGAAGGATAAAGAATGAAGATGAACCACAAGAAAACTAAAATAATGAGGTTTTAGAGAAAAATATGGGCCAGATTGTTAACTTTAAAAGTAGGAGGTCAGGAGATAGAGAATTTGGAACAATTAGGCTACCTTGGTAATATGTTGGAGGAGAAAGAGAATTTGCATTGCATTCGGAAGGAGATTTGCGTTGGTAAAAGAAGCTTTTACTCTAAGACTAGGAATAATTACAGAGTCATAGGATTTGAACGCATGCTGGTAAAAATTCTAATATTGAGCGTGGCACTATATGGGACAGAAACATGGACTTTAAGGAAAGAAGACGAAATTAGACTAAGAGCTTTTGTGATACAGGTATGGAGAAGGCTCGAGTAAGTAAGGTTGGTAGTACGGATGACCATCGATGAAGTGCTGGAGTTCGTAAAAGAGGAAAGGAAGTTGATTGAGTAAATTAGGAGAAGGTAGAAGCTATATAGCGATAGAAGATATATAGCGATAATGGCCTTGGCTCCATTAATGGTGTACCTGGGGTACACCATTAATGGAGCCAAGAGAGGTTAGGAAGATCCCCATAGGGAACCTGTTGGCTTTCAGCAAGGCAAATTGGCCTCTATGGGTGATTCACCAGAAGTCTGGTTGGCACAGTGGCCCAAAAGGTCAAAGTGACTGAGGTGACCCCTTGAGAGGAACTCCACCGAAAATACAATCTATATCTAGATTGGTGATAGATCCTCAGCCCTATTTATATCCAACTTATTCCATGGATTTATATATTAATGATTTTCAAGGTTCCGTCATTTACGTACCTCTCAGTAGATTTGCAAGACTTTTGCATGCATAAGTAGGGATGGAAATGAAGTCCGCGTTCAATTTATTTGAACTGGATCAATGTTGATCAACTACCGGGATATACATTACTCATGGCTTGGTAACATACAGGGTGCATTCCGAAAGTAATGCAATTGAATTTCCCGCGCAGCTCCTATTGGTCGGAGTGGGATCGGATCACTTTGAGTAGGTGGCGGGGACGCTAAGCTTTGCCGCAAAACCAATCTTAGTGCTCTCCAAGCTGTGGAAGCGGCAGGACATCAGTTATTGTAAACCTCTGCACGCCGACCGTGTCACGGAAAAAATGGATTCGACGATCGAGCAACGTTACGCGATTAAGTTTTGTGCTAAACTGAAAAAATCTCTTGAGGAGACTAAAAAAATAATTTATGAGGCTTACGGGGACTCTATTCCTCTACTCTGTCCTACTCACAATTTTTGAGATGGTTAAAGTGGCACACAAACTCTGGGTGGCACACCAACCAGTCCCCCAAGCACAAAAAGGCAAGAATGAGCAAGTCAAAAGTGAAAACAATGCTCATTGTCTTTTTCGACTGCAAAAGAGTGGTCCATAAGGAGTTTGTTCCTCAAGGACAGACATTTAATGCTGCCTATTACGTGGATGTGTTCGGAAGGCTCCGAAAAAGGGTCGTCAGGGCGAGAAAAGACATCTCCACTACCTGGCAACTCCCATCACGACAACGCTCCTTGCCACAACGCACTACGAGTCCGCGAGTTCCTGGCCAAACATAAGTTGCCAATGCTGCCCCACTCCCCCATAGTCCTGATGTCACCCCAGCAGACTTCTTTTTGTTCCTTTGGATTAAATCAGCCCTGAAATGAACCCGTTTTTCGTCCATAGAAGAAATCCAATCAGCCGTGACGAAGACCTTGCGAGAGGTCACCAAAGACGCCTTCCAGGGCGCGTACGGGTCATGGCAGAGTTGTTGGAAAAAATGTGTTGAGGGCCGAGGACAGTACTTTGAAGAATTTTAAGTGTTTGCGCAAATCTGTTCAATAAATTATTTTAAAAAATATTAATTGCATTACTTTCGGAACGCACCCTGTATATCTCCCAGACAACATATGGCAGATTTTGGATGAGATTGATGGCACACATAACCATGGTCTACGCTCTCAAAAAGCACGGTTATTGTGCCCAACTCTATAATACTTTTTCACGAAGTAGGTCGGTGCCCAAAACGATATAGATGCAGAAGAGATATATTTCTGCTATAAATTAATCGGCAAGAGTTATTGAAGGGTTCAGAAGAAAGAAAAAAATCAGTTATTGGTCTGCCTCTCTGTCTGGTCTGTCCGTATAGAGAGGCAGACCAATTGATTGCTAGGGACTGATAGAATATAGGCTGCATAATTCAATCAAGAACAAAAAAGACAAGCTTAATGCTGCGATAAAGTAAAATCTACTGTAGTCCACTCCTTAAAGGAATGAGGAAGATTTTTATACGCAGTGTTCCTCATTATATCCTCTTTATGTTGTGTTCCCTACAAGCCATATACTCTCAAAAGGCGCCCCCAGGGTTCAAAATCTTAAAGTACTATTCGACAGGCGAAGTATTGAACTCGAAGTGTTCTCCATACAGCAAGAAACCCAGTCAGCAAAGGTTTGTGCTGGCACATGTGCTAAGGTTGTGCTGCCGAGCATATGCTGTAAATTTCTTATAATGAAGGATGTTATCGACCACTTTATTCACTTTATTTATGTAGAATTGGATAAGTTGTCTGGAGTTGTTTGGACGATCAAACAACTCCAGACAACTTATCCAATTCTATATGCTGTAAAAACATTCTCAGCATGTGCTAATATTGTGCTGCAGAGCATGTGCTGAGAATGTACTTAAGTAAGGCTGGATATACCAAGGAAAATTAATCTCCGCATCAACCGAGGTTCAAACTAGGGTCCTCAAAATGAGAAGCCAATGCTTAAGCCACAACAAGACCCCGGTTCCCATATTGTAGCATATCTTCGCAGAATGAACCAGAGGGTTCCTCTCTGCTAAGATGTCGCCACTCGAAGTCAAGACGGCATTATAATTAGTATCCTTGGCAACGCATTTCTGTATCATACTCATCCCAGCTTTTCAAGACACCTAACCTCCCCCCACCCCCCTCTGTCCATGAAACACTACTTTAATAATAACCGCGAATACTTCCCAGCATCCATTTATTATCACCCTATATTTAAAGCGCAGGAAAGGTGGGGTAGGGGGGGGGGGAGTACGATAAGGGAAGGGGGGTATTCGAAGGTGTCTGCGTAACGAGCTGGCGCAGTAGGGGAATTCGAATAGCTAAATTGAAAGCTTAGCGGAAGCTCTTAAATAAAGAACTCCTACGACTCTACGATAGCGAATCTTTTTACATATACATATAACCTGTCCCTTTATCGTCAGCATACTACGGTGGTTATCACAATAGGCCAGAGAAGTCTGAAACCACGTGACGAAACTATGTCTGAGCTCGCAAAAATAAAAAGCGACGAACGCAATGCGAAATATTAAATTTTTTAACATTATTCTAAAGAAGTGTGGTCAATAATATCCCCCCAGGAGAATTACTCGATACTTTAATGAATTCAGGTCCCATTTCCTTCTGTTTTATTTCCATAAAACATAGTGAAAAAATAATGTTCGCTGACGAATACGATTGGAAAGCCCACAACTGATTGGCATTAAGAAAATGAATCACTTCGAAGGGAAATTGAAGTATATTAATGATTTATTTAGCTACTTAAGCCTTATCAATCAAGAAGTTTCATCGAATTAGATGCATTTTCAATCATCTGTAGAATCATGTGAGGGCCATAAGAAAATACGACCAATAATTGAGAATATAAAAAAATTAAATATGTATTAATTGGGTTTATCAATAACTTATATGCAGAGAAAGAGAAGCAAAGAGTTTTCATTCACCACAGATCTAAGGAAGGGAATATCACGTGCCCTAAGATTTACGAATATTTTTCGTCTTTTTCATTAGCAACATCCTCATTTATTGAACAAAAGAACAGAGAAATAAATAAACAAACAAACAAATAAATAAATTAATAATTTGTACACAAAATTCCAATATATGATCAAAATAAAAGGACCAAATTTTATTAACCCATGCGTTCCTCATATTTATACGATCAGAGCAAAGATCAGAATGAAGCATATAATCGTGGAGTATTGCGAGAGGGCACAGTAGGATTCAAGATGATGATTCAGCGCAATGGCTCTCATCCAAGAATGCGGAGGAGAGGTACGAAGAGCCAGCCAGCTTCGGCTCTTTCTTTTGGCACAAAGTCCGTAATGGAATTCCTTCGACGACGCCCATTCGTCGAATGTCTGAGTTAATGTACAAACGGATACCGCAGCGTAAACACGGTAGATATTGAAAGCGTAGAGATACAGGGGCTAAAAGTTATATATCTTTCACCAATTGAATGATAAAAATCAGTAATTATATTCAATATTAAACGAGTTAATTAAAAAAATTAACGAACAAAATACCTCAAAATATCTCTTGATAAACTTGCCACTACCTTGTGGGGGGATTTTAAAAAGCAGATGTCTTCCTGAATGGAAGGCCCAAAAATCTGGGGGATCAAAAGAAAACCACGGATAAAAACAACATGCACGAGAAAAACTTAAAACGTCACAGGATCACATGATGTAAACGAAATAGACGGGTTGAAGGACAAAGCCGGCAGACATGTCATTGCTGGAGACACAATAACTGATCTTTTTATTGCAATGGGGAGCTTGCATTATTTTTTAAATCTCTTTTAACCCTTTTCCTGCTGTGAACGTACCTAGTACGATCGCACGGTAGGCTGCTGTGAACGTACTTTTTGGTTCTCACTGTAGCACTTTCACTTTTTCGCCGCATGTGATGAGTAGGTTTCCAGAGTGTGTGCCGCCGTGAAAGGGCGAGAAGTTTATTTTGCTGAAATGTTCTTGGCCTTACCTTTGGCTTATATGTTTAAATTTGTGTGAAAATTTCGTATCAAATACATCATCAATACACGATAAAAAAGTGTTGTGCATATTTCCGATTGTGCTGCAAGTATCTGAGTATATTTGATGCTCTCCCGGCGAATCGATGCTATGAAGTCTATTCGGGTCCTTCGCCGGGTCAGGTCCTACATTTCTGCCACCATTTGGATTTTTTCTGGACAAATGCACGTAGGGGAGACCGAAAGAACGATCGCGACCAGGATGAAAGAGCATGGGAGACACCTCAGGCTCCGCCAAACGGAGAAATCCGCTGTCGCCGTGCACGGCATCACGCTGGACCATAACATTCAATGGGACAATGTAAAAAATCCTATGCCGGGAGCAGAAATTCTGGGAGAGACTGTCAAGAGAATCGATAGAGATCCGACTTGTGGAGAAGACGTTCAACAGAGACACAGGCTATTCTCTTAGCAACGCCTGGAAACCCGCATTGAACAAACTTCTGGTGGCCGGAAAAAGGCGGGAAGACCACAGCCAATCAGAGAACATTTGACGCCCCATACCATGGGTATATATACAGGCCAATCTTCAAGTCTCGACATCAGCCCTGAGGATGGAGTACGACTCGGTCTCCGAAACGTTGGTAGAAATACAGGACCTGACCCAGTGGAAGACCCGAATAGACTTCTAAGCTGTAATCGTTTCTAATGACAACAAATCATTTTACAGCAGTTGCTAATATATAGATTTCACTGCTGACGTTAACCTTAACCTGTGGCACAGAATGGCTCCGTTCAGCAAAAATAGCCATGAATGGGATACAGTAGAATCTCGATTCTCCGTGGTAATGACTGATGCACGTATAATCGAGAAACACGGATAATCCGATATTTGGTTATTTCCGGATTCATATCTCTACGGTAGGTACGCCGCCAAAATAAATAAACTTCCTAAGAAAATAACATGACCAGCCAATGAAAAGATCCTCGCTGTACAGAATAGAATTTAATGACGAAAAAGAATCCAGTAGAGCTGTCCCGGCCGCAATGAAATGGTAGCAATTCTCTCGTGGCGGCACGTAGCCTGGCGTAAGACATCTGACCAGTCGGTAGGGCCGTAGTGAAAGTCACCATTGGAGAAAAACAGCAAAAGTTTACTTACTTTTGAGACCACAGCCAATACAAGATTGCAAGAACGTGGAAAGACCGTGGAAAGGAAGTAGATATGTTGTCGATGCATGGGTATTCCGTAGCCTGGATAACGGATACCTAATCGGGAGTTTACTGTACTAGAGCAAAACACTCAGCTAAGAAATAGAGTGACCATGCGGATTAAAACAATAAAAAGAGAGGTTAATGGTAGTTTAGCGGGGCCGTCGTTCAGGTAGCTAGTGGGACGGAGGTCAGGACCGAGGGTCCACCCTCGGTCTCCTCGAAAATCGACCCTCGCCCATCCCGAGAGCTCAGCCGAGGTAGACCTTTCCCAGCGGGTGGGGTACTCGGGGAAATTGACCACAGGACATGGTTTATCGAAGTTATAAACTTTGGAACGTATCAACAATTTATCTTCTTCATTGTATCGTTCATTCCAAGACGTCGAAAACCGTTTTTTGATTGCTGCTCTACGATGAAAATTAAGGATTTTCCTATTTTTCGCGTAAAAAGCGGATGGGATATGGCAACGTTGCTACCGGAGAGGGCGAGTTTGGAAAAAGAGAGCGGGAAAAGACAGCCCGTGCGAGTCTTATTCTGGGATCTCAATGTTCGATGCTCCATGTCTCTGATCCATAGAGTTCCTCGCTCCTTTCTTTTTGTTGATTCTCATATTAATTTCCTAAATTACTAGGTCCGTAATATTCCAAGATGTTTACAGGTCCACTTGCCTTTCTGTTAGAACTGCGATAGCCATCTGCGAACCGGAGGCATGTTTATTTCTTCAACATTAACCTTGATTACCTTTATACCAATTTCTTCTGCTTCTCGTTTTGATTCTTTTAGTTATATATTATATTAAATGATAATGGCGAGAGGCTCTATCTTTGTCTAACTCCTCATTTGTTTTGGCTTCTATTTTCCTTCCATCATTCATTCGTACTGTTGTGACCTGATTCTTGCGGAGGCGAGTATTTATTTGTCGTTTTAGTCCATCTCAACTGCTTTCAGTATCTTGAACATCTTATTCCATTCCATGTTGTGAAATGGCTAGTTGATGGCGGCTTTTACATGAGTCACGGGAAAGATGGGGAATTTCAGAAGTAATTATTCAGTGATGACAAATTATTGGCAATTAGTTTTCCTAAGATGGCTAATGGAGGTTACTATCAACGACCAGAGAAGTTGCTAAATGGTGAAATATATATTTGGTGATACTAAACTGCCGTAGTATAAAAATAAAGTAGTTTAATGCTACCATATCATTAAAGGCACCGATGCGGATGTAATTATAGGGACAGAAAGTTGGTTATCAAACGAAATCGCAGATAATGAATATTTTCCAAAATCATTTACCATTTATAGGTTATCCGAGAGGTTTCCTCCAATCTTTCCTTCCATTCTTCGGCTGATTATTTTAGTAAGTGTTTTCGATGCACGTGACAAGAAAGCTACGTTCCTCTTAGTGACTCCTATATGTTCTTCTTTATTGCAGCTAAGGATTACTACACCAATAAATGTGAGTTCTAATCTGAGAGTATGTTAAAGAGCGTATGGTGTTCACTTCGACAGCCTAAAACCAAAAGATTCTTTATATGTGTATATTATAGACTGCCTGATAGCGACGGCAGTTCAGTCTCAGGCCTGGAGAGCAAGAGCAGTAAACTCAATTCGCGCGGAAATGATCGAAACATAATAATAGGTGGAGATTTCATACTTCCGTCCATAGACTGGGACACGAATAGGTTTATCACCGGAGTAAAAGACAAGGAGCTCTGCGAGTCACTATTGTGTACCTTCACAACACACTCAATGCATCAATTGGTAACAGCATCCACCAGAGGAAATAATACCTTCTATTTATTGGCGGCAAATGTACCAGAACATGTTGTAAAAGTAGTAGCCGAGAAAAGCATTTGAGGCCATAAAGTAGTCACGGCTCAATTTTCTCTGAGAGCTAACAATCTCACGAGCCGAAAGGAAACATTTATTTGCTCGGTATCAGGGGCGTCGGAACTATTGTCCCTGGGAGGGGCCAACCTTGAAAAGGGCCCGGCTCCTATGAAAAGGGCCCGCATTTTTTTGCGGATAGGAGGGGGTAGAGATTAGAATTCCGCTAAAAGTGCATATGAAGGTGGTAGAATATACGTCAGAAGGGAATAGGCAAGCTGGATACAAGTGAAATTTATTTTTTATTGATGAAGACTCATTTCTCAAGGGCACGGGGCAAATTCTGGGGGAGGGGGGGGGCGATTGCCCCTTCTTCCCCCCACTTCCGACGCCGCTGCTGGGTAAGGCTTATTATGGTGGTATGAAACAGGAACTGCTCAACTCATTAAATAAATTTCAAGAAGTCAGCATTAACCAAGATTATGGGTGGTTTTGGTTTACTTTCCTAGATATTACACACTCATCAATTAATATATACATTCAGAGTACATTGTAAAGTGATGAATGGTAAAAGAACACTGTTATTTCTCACTAGTAGGACCGCAATTCGAGTATGCTGCTAGTATATGGGATCGCGTACAGACAAAGTCAGGTAGGTTTGTAAAAATATGTTTAGATAAATTCAGCATTGTCTCCAAGTTATTAGAGGAACTGGGATAGGAATCGCTATCTAGCAGTAGGTTGATGAAAAGGCTGATCCTCATGCGTAAGTTTGACACAGATAACTTCTCCTAAGACGTCAATAACATATTAATAATTGGAAAAATACATGCCTATGTATGGGATATTTGCCCGGCTTGGACAACTTTCCACTAAGTTTCAATAGGCATTCCAGTTCTAATTATAGTTTTCATCGCATAAAACATTAACTGGAAATCCCATTAATAATCATGCAGAATGTGTCTTCTGCATTATTTCGCCCTTTCCCTTTGCAGGTTACAATCAAAATTGTGGCTTTCATCATATAAGACAGGATTTTCCGTCGCGGGCACCCGCGTTCAATTGTCATACGAGGTAGGGTATTGTAATAGCACATTCGAAACTGACTTCACTTCGACAGCAGTGCTCTTCGGTTACTGAAGTAATCAGACCTAAAAATCAACATTTTAGGCTCACATTTTTTCTTCAATTAAGAAATGCTAAAATTTACGGCAATTTAGTACTTTTTTCGAGCAGAATAAGAATCTTCTAAGTTTAAGCCTCTAAATGGTGAATTTTTAATTACAACATTTAGGCATTGCAATGAGTAAAAATCGGAACCCTCTCTCCGAAAAAAACTGATATCCCAATTGAATTCAACGCAGAAATATTTTCGAACATGGGATTAAAAAAATATCAACGTATCGGGATATAACTACTTCAAAACCTATTTATGGACGTTATAAATGACCATGCAAAGTTAGGTTGTGAAAGATTCATCCAGTTACATTGCATAACGGATATATCTTGTTGATTATTATTACTTATTTATTAGATTGGGTAGTGTTTCCTTATTAATGCATGCCCCCTGCCACACCCCCTTGAGGAGATTTTTAAAGGCATCATGTATGTACATTTGCAAAAGCTCACTCCTGTCCATAGATGTTCCTTTGGACTTGGCGATTTTGTTCCTAGTCAGCTACGAATATCTATATGCATGACCCTTACGTTTACATCTACATCTACACGATACCCTGCAAGCCACCGCGAGGGTGTGTGGCAGGGGGTGAAGATCACCAAGCATGCACTACTAACATGCAAACTAGCAACTATATTGTCTCATGCAACTTGATTGTTAGTATCTACAGTATTTAAGGGGTAATACATGCATCATGCACTACAGAATACTCCAAAATATTTCCCCTACCTATCCCTTTCCGCTTCCGTTTAAAACCAAGCAAAGCAAATATTGGGAGTTTTTAGAATGGGAGTGGACGCGACCCTCGTGGCCTGGAGATGAGAACAAAGGTACGAAGAAACCATGCACTTCTTTTCGGCATACGCGTTCAATAGCGTGGTCGCCCCGCGACGAACTTTCACTTTCCCCCCAATCCTCCCCCAACGGTCTCCTGCTGTGTCCTGGAGTCCCTTCAGTTCGTCACTCGTTCTATTTGGATTTGGCGTCCAAGCTCAAGCACATGTCTAGCAAGGTTGGCATTGAGAGAAGCATTTGTAGATTTAAATACGAGGACATGAACAGGAGTTACTGAAGTCGTTTAATAAAGTTAAGAAAGTTATTTTAAGCCAAAATAGTAAAGTTTTGTAGCATACCCGCTCAGCAGTTAATAAATACGTACCTAATAAAATAAAATGGGGAAACGCAGAACCTAGATAGTATATACTAAGCATAAGTGTGGAAGTCATTGAAATGACAAAGGCAGAGTCAATCTGGATTGAAAAGTTCTCTAACCAATCCATCCATTGACGAGGGAAAGAGATTATTCAAAATTATAAACTAAACTCCATAGCAATTAAAGCATATCGTAGGGCGTTATTTGTATTCAAGAGCATTTCCAGTGGAAATTTGAGGCTCCCCATGTGACTTTGATTGTGTCCGACATGATACCATATATGACAACCCTCTGCTCTCGCCCACTTAATAATTCTTTTACCCAACATACGTCTTTATTTATACCAAAACTCTCTAACTTCAAGATTAATTTATCATGAGGAACTTTATCGAATGCCTTTTTAAAATCTAAAAATATCGCATCAACTTCAGTACTGTTTTCGACGTAGATTAATATATATGGTGTACAAATAAAGCTAATTGTGTCTCGCAAGATCAAACTTTCCGGAACCCATGTTGGCTGATTATGAGTAATTCCTGACTTTCCAAATGCCCCATGATCGAACTGACTACAATGTGCTCAAATATCTTACAAGAGATTGACGTGAGTGAAATGGGTCTGTAGTTACTAGGTTCTTTACTAGGTTACTAGGTAGCGAATTTAGTTTACTGCTCTTGCTCTCCAGGCCTGATACTGAACTGCCGTCGCTATCAGGTGGTCTATAATATACACATATAAAGAATCTTTTGGCTTTGGACTAGTAATTTAGGAAATTAATATGAGAATCGACAAAAAGAAAGGAGCGAGGAACTCTATGGATCAGAGACATGGAGCATCGAACATTGAGATCCCAGAATAAGACTCGCACGGGCTGTCTTTTCCCGCTCTCTTTTTCCAAACTCGCCCTCTCAGGTAGCAACGTTGCCACATCCCATCCGCTTTTTACGCGAAAAATAGGAAAATCCTTAATTTTCATCGTAGAGCATCGATCAAAAAACGTTTTTCGACGTCTTGGAATGAACGATACAATGAAGAAGATAAATTTTTGATACGTTCCAAAGTTTATAACTTCGATAAACCATGTCCTGTGGTCAATTTCCCCGAGTACCCCACCCGCTGGGAAAGGTCTACCTCGGCTGAGCTCTCGGGATGGGCGAGGGTCGATTTTCGAGGAGACCGAGGGTGAACCCTCGGTCCTGACCTCCGTCCCACTACCTACCTGAACGACGGCCCCGCTAAACTACCATTAACCAAAAGAGACGTTTCAGGCGTTATATGGTGGAATAACATAATTAAATAAGTTTGGCAATTTTCCACAAAAAATCTTTACTTCGACCGGTTTCGATGTGATACATCATCATCAGGTGAACAAATCTCAACAAAGTCCAGTATATATACGAATGAGGGGAGGGGCCGGGGGGGGGGGGAGGAGTGAGGAAAGAGGAGGGGAAGGGGGGGCCTAAACCAAGGGTGACAACGGAAAAAGGGGGTATAGGAGGGAGAACTGGTGCTAGGGGTGGGAGTTGGAAAAACCACACAGGAACTGGAAAACCCTGGCCGTTTGAAGAGCACCAATGCAGAACATACACCTTCAAGTTCAAGAGAGGCCATATGTGGGGGGGGGGGGGGAAAGGAGAAGGGCGTCGACCTGTGGGATGAGAGGCAGCCTTCTTTCGGCCTTGCCAGAGGAAGACACAGTGGCAAAGTGGAGGGGGGGATTAACACAGTAGGTCGCTCCTGGTCTTCGGGCCCACAGGTAAGAAGGTGGCGGTGAAACCACTGGCCTCTGGCCGCTAAGGGGGTATCCCGCGGCGATGCTACGAGCGCCAGGTCCGTGGAAGGGGCTGAGACGCTCGGGGAGAGTGTCCACATTGGCGTGGTGGAGGAAGGGGGGGCCACGGGGGTGGGGGGGCGGCACTTGGTAGCACAATGAAAACTCACGTGGGCCAGGGAAAAACCAGTGAGTAGGGGTGAGGGAGCCCTTGTCTAAAACCCTCACAGTGGATAAGTGATTGAGAGGAGTGGGGAGGGGGATGAGTAGAATTGCACATCGTTGAGGAGATTCCTATCCCTATGTTGAATAATCTCGACCTGCTCCATGGCATCTAACTTCTTGCCCTTGTCTAAGGTGTGGAGCACTTTATAATCAAAATTGCATGTGTGTTGGGATTCTACCTGATGATGATGTATCACATCGAAACCGGTCGAAGTAAAGATTTTTTGTGGAAAATTGCCAAACTTATTTAATTAATAATAATAAAAGAAACGTTTCTAAGGCTGTTAGAATAAGGAAGAAGGAATTTCTCAAAGGGAGGGGCTTTCTGTTTCCGTATTCCCCCTCTTCTTCCTTTATTGGCACGAGTTTTCCCCACTCCCCCTTTACCTACGCACCTAGGATTTTACTGAACAGAACGTGCCACCTTATTGACTGTAGAGATAAAATACGAGCTAAAGTTCAAGGTGCTTAAGATTTCTGCTCCTAGAAAAACGAATTTCTGAGAAAAAAGGCAATTTTTCCACTGAAAATTGCACTGACATGGCCATGTTCCGGTATTTATGGCTCCGTCATTTTTCTTTATGTATAAACGAGAAATATATCAAGTAATGATAAAACAATGAGTTTTAAAACGGTATATAATTTAGTACGGTACGTGTTCAACGCGTGGAGCACCTCTTTTTTTTAACGAATACGATCTTTCGCTGACATTAACCGACCACGCCTATTATCTGAACGCCCATTGTCCGGAATTGTTCGATAAGGAAAAACAAAACTTTCAAAACTTCACGAATTTCAGCTCTGGAGGATGAAGCAAAGAAAAAAAAGAACATCAAAAAGACGCCGAATATCGCTCTTTTGTTTGACTTGGCCCTCAGCCATCCATTCTTCCCTTTTCGGTCGGCAAGAGTGGGAGAGCGGTTTATAAACGGTGACGTCACGGAAAAAAACTTAGCAGCCAGGTACTCTTCTGGGAACCACCGATCAATCTTCAAAGGAATTGACGACGATGGAGGAAGAAATTCGCATGAGGGAGATGAAGAGAAGAAAGGTCTGTGAGACAGGAGGGATTAGCAAATATGAGCTGATCGTAAGATGGAGAACGAATCGACGAGTCAGGGATGATGACATAATTGACTTAACCTTTATTGACTAAGTCTGTACCTATATGGGTCGACTGTATATAATTATAAGTACTTATTCGGGGTGTTAATCAATAGCTGAGGTAATTTGAACCATTTTTTACGGGAGGATTATAGGGCAGAGGTAATAATTTTTCAGGAAACAGAGTAAGAAAGAAGAGAAACTCGGTGTCGAAATTAGCCATCGCATAACAAAAAGTGCCACGCACAATTGCATTTTTTGTTCAAAATCCTACACCTCTGGCTCTAATACAGATAAATGTATTATGAACAATCTTGCGGGAATTCAAGATTCAGGAGATTTATAGCACTTTCAAAATCTAGTGACAATGGCCTTTAATTTGGAACCTTGCGATATTTCGTGGCCTTATTTTAAGTCGATTTCCCTCGGAGAGATGGCTATTTGAAATTATGTTGCTGGCGTACTCTAATAGTTAATTACTATACTATGGCTAGCGAATATTCCGTAGGTTTCTATTCTGTGGCCCTGCTGAGACAAAAAAGGAATCATTCAATTTCATGGATTGAAATCGATGAAAAAGACGAGTCGATTATCATTGTTTGTGTCACAGACAACCAATCTCGTATCCAATGTAAACAATTGCCTGATGACATTGCCGCATCAATCAAAATAGCATTGTGGTAGTGCCTTCGGATCGCTTATCGTTAAGTTCATATTTTCATATGGTCAATATTATTAGATACGCGCGGCGGGACACCTTAAGGTGCATTAGCAGTTGACTGCTATGACAGTCAACTGCTAACAACTATTACGCTCCACTCGTATGTGTAAATAGCAACTGCGATACGAGTTCAGGTCGATGCTGGACACATGTCGAACAATATCGATCCTAGTTCGAGCTATTAGCAAAGTTGAAGCCCGTCTACTTTCCAGCGGAAATGTATCTAACACAATCGCAACAATCGCCAACGGAAAGCAATACGCGACGTCTGATGCCGGGAATTTGGATATTATAATAAAGATATGCATCCCAAAAGGGGAGATTCTACTCTTTAAAGAATGGGAACGAAAGATAATCGTCGATGGAATTTATTGCTTGAAGAATTTCATGAAAATTTAAGCATCAATCACTATTGAAATAAAAATATTTTTCTTTGTTATGACAACGCCTAAATAGCGGCTTTAAGCTGCATAGAAGTTGGTGCAGACTCATAAAACAGTATCGATATAGATATATCGTGCATCTCGCGACTGTCATAGCAGTCAACTGCTACGTGTAAACGATGATTTACGCAGAGAGCGTAATGGGGGTCGATTCTGTCAAGTCGTATTCGAGATTTTAACGTCACAACTATACCTATACATATATGGAATAAACGTCATATTTCGTAGTACAATTCATACTTTCTTGATGGCACCACTGTCTTCCCAAGTGAAGGCGACGGAGTCGGATCATTTTGAGGATCATGTCGTTCATAATCGTTCGCTACACATTTGCTGGCGAGTTTGAGTTGCGATCGCGGCGGACGACAGTCGTAGCTGCATCAGTAGCAGACGACGACGTGATGATCTCTTTGGCGCGGAATACGAGGTGAGAACGCATGTAATTATAGCTAATGATTAATCCTTTCATTTCTCCGGCGGTGAAGGATAGGTCGCGAATCGTTCTCACCGGTGAACCACAGCTCTCGATATGGGCCGAATTTCTTTGGAAATTACAGAATCCCCCCAAAGAATCGTTCCGAATACCCGGAATGGAATGACTTGGAGCGTGCCAAAGCGGTTGGTGCACGGAGCGGTTCGCAACCTAGATAGAGGTGCGAGTGTCGCAAATGAGTGAAATACTATTCCATGGAAAACTGTGAAATATGTACACAGAATATTAGAATTAGCTACGTGAGGTATCTCTATTTTTAAGATGATTTCTTGCATCATGTCTTCATTGGTGCACAAGAGATCTACATTCCTTTTAACTGCTACAAATATTCAATACGGGGGATGTCCTTGATTTTATTAATGGTATACCATACCAGATGTTGTTTGTTTGAGAGATGTTGGTGGGTTGCTGGGGGAGTGAAGCGGGGGATTGTTGAGTTGTTGATTGGTGGTTGATATTTCGCGGAGATGAAGAATAAAGGAGAGTCTGAGAAGTAGCGTTTTCTTTATTGATATGAGTATTCTCACATAATATTTGTCCGACGTTAAGGCGCGTTTAAGCGTAGCAGTTGACTGCTATGATAGTCAACTGCTTACAACTGTTAAGCCCGACTCGCATGTGTAAATAGCAACTGCGATGCGAGTTCAGGTCGATACTGGGCACATGTCGAACACTATCGATCCTAGTTCGAGCTATTAGCAAAGTTGAAGCCCGTCTACTTTCCAGCGGAAATGTATTCAACACAATCGCAACAATCGCCTACGGAAAGAAATACACGACTTCTGATACCGGGAATTTGGATATAATAACAAGGATATCCCTCCCCAAAGAGGAGATTCTGCTCTTTAAAGAATGGGAACAAAAGATAATCGTCATTGGAATTTATTGCTTGAAGAATTTCATGAAAATTTAAGCATCAATCACTATTGAGATAAAATACTTTTTATTTGTTATGACAACGCCTAAATAGCGGCTTTAAGCAGCACATAAGTTGGTGCAGACATATCATAGCAGTAGCGATATAGATATATCGCGCATCTCGTGACTGTCAGAGCAGTCAACTGCTACGTGTAAACGCTGCTTTACAGTGTTAACGTTCACGGAAATTTTGACTGTGGCCTAATTGATTGTTGCATCATCGAAACGTCATAGTACTGCTAAAAAATATACGCTCTGCCAGTCTGTCACACCTCCCAAAGTGCCACGCAGGGTACAACAAGATGTGTATAAATGATATAACATTAATGAAACTTTCCGATATAACATTGATGTAAACGATTTATCTGCCTCCCAACATGAGATTTCTACAAAACGTTGGTGCAAAATCCCATTCATTGGTAAGGTTTATCATTGTATAACTAATTACATCCAGAAAGACTAACTCAGAATATCCTTTTATATCCCCTATACCCTATGTAAGCTTATTTTTAATTCCAAGTGCAAATATGATGTCTCAGACAGAAATGGTGTATACATGCTTCAATGTAATAACTGTGATACCTTTGGCATTGGTCAAACTGGACGAGCGATTCACACCTGTGTGAAAGAACACAAAAGCTGTTTAAGAAAAGGGGATTATAGCTACCAATTTGCCAAACACCTCATTGAAGTAGACCACACCAGTGACTTCATCCCCAAAGTGCTCCACACCCAGTGCAAAGGCCACAAGTTGAACTCCCTCGAACAGTTGGAGATAACGTCTGCTACAAAAAACAACGTGCATTTGATAAACGAATATATGCTCCCTTCCAACTCTCCCTTCCTGACCCTACCTTTTTCTCTCCTACCCAACTTGACCCATCTCCTTAACCCTCCCCCCTCCTCCGGCCAATTCACAACTAGTTACTGCCCTCTCCCCTCCCGTTCCCCCCCATTTCCCATTGTTGTCCCAACCTACGAATCACGTGAACACCTTTGCAGGTATATAAGGAGCTCGCTGACTCTTCACGCTTACCTTAAAGATGATTGGTATGCAATCGAAGCCTAGGTCGGTGTCACAATAAATTTTGTGGAACCTCAAAAAGTGGTTTTTTCCATTTGCTAGTAACGAAACTTTCACTCAAGATAAATTGCACCAGTAGTTTCTCGCGGAAAAGGATCAAGAGCTAAGGTTATTTTTGTCGTTTGCGATACTTGGATAGATACGCCAGAGAACTAGAAAGTGTGCAGCTAGGTTCGTTGAAAGGTGTTACGATAGGTTGAGTAGCGTTTCAGAATTAATAAAATAATCAGAGTGGGAATCATCATCAGAGCGTAGGTTAAAGTACAGATTAAATCTATTAGAGAAATTTCAATCGGATAGCTTTACTGAAGATGTTAGGCACATATTAAAAACACCAGCGTATTATGCTAGATTCGACCAGATGAATAAGATTAGAGAGATAGATTGTCGTACTGATAGATTCAAAATGGCATTTTTCCCCCGTACTATAAGAGAACAGAATAGGCAGCATAGCAAAGGGATAGGTAGGGGAAATATTTTAGGGTAGTCTGTAGTGCATGATGCATGTATTAACCCCTTAAATACTATAGATACTAACAATCTAGTTGCATGAGACCCTATAGTTGCTTGTTTGCATGTCAGTAGTGCATGCTAGGCGATCTTCACCCCCAGCCACACATCCTCGCGGTGGCTTGCAGGGTATAGTGTAGATGTAGATGTAGATACGCAGAGGTAGGCATTTTTAAGAAATGGAGGAAGGATGAGCAAAACCCGGCGTCGGCATTAACCTACCCTTAACAAGACGTTCTGTAACGTTTGATATTGTTTGATTTCAGTTTTTGGGACTTGTTCTTATTATTTTTTGTTATGTTGTTGCTACTTAGAAGGTGTACTTGTTTAATGGATAGTTGAATTGCTTTGTTTGGCTGGTTGGTAGGGAGCTTGTTGGCGGGAAAAGGAAGATTGTTCGAGGACTGGTAAGAGAAAACGGTAGAACTACTGAAGTTTGGTTCGGCCAGCCGTGCTTGTTCGTTCCCGTGGATTGTGGAATTGTCGGAAAGTGGACCAGCGTTCCAGCGCTAAACTGTCACAAATTTAATTCAACTCTTAATATTTTGAGATTCAAGGCAGCAATAAAAATGGCAACAAAGTTTGCAGAAGGTAAACACCGGAAACAAGTGACTCTTAGAAGATATCCTATTGGCTACAGACGATTACCGGGCTTTTGGAAAATAGACTCGTTGTTGTTTTTCGTAACCGGATCCCGTAACAGAGAACCGGTTGGTACCAATTAGTCGAAAATGAAATCGAAAACGGCATCTATACAGCAATACTGGCTTTCCAATAGTTGCATGAGACTACAATTTAGTTGCTTGTTTGCTTGTCAGCAGTGCATTTTTTGTTCACAGGAGGTTAATAAAAGGTCAATTAACTTATTTCTTGCACTTTTAAATGTTTTTATGCTCAAACATTTGCAGTCTGCTTTTAAAAAGCAATGCACAAAATTAAGGAAGTACTAAATCCCAAATAAATGTAAAAAAGCGATAATTCACCCGGATCGGACTATTAGAGAGAAATTAAAAGAAGTAAACATTCGGGGGATTTTGAATTGTCGTTGCAGAGGATAATGGGGAAGATAGGGCGGACTGAAGTAAAGAAGAAAATTTGTGATTTGAAGAGGATAAACGAAGATGAAAGACAACTGAAGACGATAGGGAATGGGAAAAAGCTTGAATCAGATCTCACAAAGGAATTGCTTTGATAAAAAGGTTCAAGAATGGGAAAACAGATTGAGAAGAATGGAAAAAAGACGGTTTGGATTGTTGACAGACGCCTGGAAGAGGCGAGGTTATCAACGGCTACAAAATGAGATGCCATGGGCCCGAGAAAATGAGGGGGCTGAATCACAAAAGGAGAAGAATTGTTAGGAGATGAATGCTAACGTGACGTTTTTCTTAATTTTGATGGAAATACTGATTGCAATCCACTCTTTCGAAGAGCCTTATTCTTCCAGGAAGTGCGAAATTTTGAGACTTGAACTCTGGATATATTCATGCGTTTGAATTGGCTAATATAATGAGAACTAGAATGTCTGTACGCAGTAATTACACCTGTGGTTCCGGGAAAAGCACAAGTAAAATGTTTTGATTTGTTCCAAAAATTCTTTTCTTATTAAATCCTCACAAGGAAAGAAATTCGGCTAACTTTTTGAAGAGGCCTTCAAATTAACATTTGCACAAATGCTGAGTCAGTAATAGTCAACAATTTTACTGCAAGGTGATCTGAGCTTCAACTGCGGAGGAAAACTTAACAATATAAGTACTGCAAAAGTCGAGTACAGCTGGCGTTTTGCATACGTTTTAAAATTTTCACACTGCACTTATAAATTGTGTTATGAAGAAAAATAATGACAAGAACTACAATTAGATTGCAGGAAAATTGTTCTACAGTTTAAGGCAGATTTCATGGACCATTAATTCTATATTTCTCCCCTAATTCTATATTTCATAATTATTTTCCCTCACGCTAACCTCCTTTCTTTTGTTCAGTATCTTGCTTCTTCTACCGATTCAATAAGCCTTTTCTCTTCCTAACTGTTCATATATTTTCTCTAGTATTTTTTCCTCCAAAATGGCTTCCATTTCACTATTGATTTTAATTAATTGAGCCATCTAATTCTCCTCATGAAGTTTCTCAACTTTTCTGACCACATCCAGTACCTTGTCCTTGGTCTTCCTTAAAATCCATCGTCCATTTTTCAAAATTCCCCATGTTAGCATAGAAAATGCCTTCAATGTTGTCTCTAGTGACATACATACATGAATTATAGTGTTCACCTGCATTATAGTCATGCAACGTTATATCACGAGAAGTACCCCAAACAAGCCAGGCAAAATTTAGTGCCTGGATAGTATACATTGGGAGGGGGGTATTTTACTTTTATTATACTCTTGGCACTAGGTAATTGTTAAGAAATTACCGCAAAAGTTATTAATAACTCAATATGATGCACAAGTCTCAACCTTATTATTCACAATAAAATGTCTTCACAAAATAAACAAATCTCAATCATCTCAAAATCAACAATCCAGCCTCAGTTATTGACAATTTATTTACCCACAACCTATTTCTAGGTTGCTTAAGTAAATATGAGATCGTGATCGAATCAGTCGAGATTATTTCGGTACGTAACTAAGGACTCACTCGTATGTTTTTAGATTGCGTTCTGGATTATTTCGTACCGGAATCTATCTCGAACGATTCAAGCACACCCCCAAAGGTCCAGAATAACATTTAAAATGAAATTAAAATGATTAAAATAAATTTTAGAATTCAATGGAGAGTGTTTTAATAACTTTTAAAATATAACGAAGAATATTATTTTCAAAACTGTAATAAGGTTGCAACAACATATACGCCTACATATGCAATGCATCAGTTTTGTCCATGTCCATTTGATACAACCGAAGTCATGTTGGCAAAGCATTATAATAAACACCATCAATTCGTGGTGTGTTGTAATACTTGTAAGTTGACCTCAACATAGAAATATCCAACCATCTCCATCCTATGATAATGCTGTGACCCATTACCATTTGGTATGCACTCATCATCAGAGGAAAAGTTCAACCCTAGGATTTGATTTTTGGCCCAGAAAATCATTTCTTCAGGCGATTTCCATCACGCATGCCTTACGTAAAGGCCATATAAAATCTAACTGCATTCATCAGTTTAAAATTTATACAATCAAAGTAAAACTTATATAACTATACGAAACGCCATAAGAAGAATGAAGGAACACTGAAGTGTATAATTATTACGCAGACCTTATATAAAGAGACGTAATCGCAGACTATGAATTCTGTCGATTATCTAATTTCGATATCCAATCAATAATGTTTTCAATTAAAATTCATTGCTGAAATTGTATTGATCGTTTATACCTTATCAAATGTTGCTCATACATATTATTTATGTATATATGTAATGTATCTAATGTTATTTTTTGGCGAGAAGTTAATCTAGGAATGTGAAGGAACAACTTAGAAACAAGGAATAAAATAATTTTTAAACCTCGAAAAACCGAATTTTTATTCCTAATTTAACCTAAGTTAACTTCTCACATGAAAATAGGGAATCAACTTGGACTTTATCTTGGTTATTTTCCAAAAAAAACTGTCTCTATTGTCCAGTTCCAGAATTTTCACGGAGATGACACAGTATAAAAATTAGCACAAATATATATATACATACATACATTGTATTACAATCCTAGGATTAGTGAACTGCAGCCCTCCATTTCTCCCTATCCCACGCCAGTTCCTTCATTTTCCTATGGTTCTTCTTCCCCGTATCCTTCTTGGATATACGGTACTTTTAAAAAAAGTACCGTACTCTTTACGAATCTTATGACATATCACAAAATAACCGTAAAAAGGTGATAATTTGCTTGTAATCAATGCCGCGGAAGCATACCCGTTTCGTTTTTATAGTTGCTATGGAGAGAAGGAGTAGAAAGATAAGTTAGCGTAGTACTATAAAAAAATGAAGTCATTTTCAGTCCCATTTCGAAAGTGCCCTCGCACCTTATCTCGTTCATCTTCGAAAATTTACTTTTTTTCGGAGCCATATCCTATCTAACATCCTCGTTATCCATAGAATTTTATCGTCTAGCCCGAGGGCATTTGTCGCACGGGCCGACACTTTCAAAAAGCTGTTAATGTGCTTGGGTAATCTCCGTTTCGGATCAACCCATCTCTCTCCGTCTTGGAAAATGCGAGGAGAACGTCTTACAAGACGTCCTTCTCCACCATCTCAGAAAAAAAATGATGACTTCCTTGCCGAATGGAAGGCATAATTCAAGCAAAATTTGCGCATTTACTCGGAGACATCCATCAACGCGTCTTCAAGAAGAACTTTATTTTTTTCACGAGGCGGGCGTGGTAATGTGCTCGAAGACGTTTTGCGAGTCATGAAAAAAAATCCAGTCCGCATCACAAATCGCTGTCACTTTTACTTTGTCACTCATATTTATTTTTTAAACTGAGTATTCATCACCGTCAACCGTTTAATGGTCTCTTTAGGACTATTATGTGAGTCGTGTTGTCAGGCGGTATGCAAAATTTTCTCACATTTTAACAGGCCATGGATGAAATTGCATGTTAATGGTTCCGTGGATGAAAGTAATTTAGGTTCAGTCGCTAGCGGATGAATGGCGATAGCAAATCATCAATTAGGAATTGTAAAAATGGAAGTTGATTTCTCAAATATTATAAGTTGCTTTGATTGCAAGGAGGTTAGAATGCTCAGAAGGCGGCGTCATCGCTGCTGATTTGAGATTCCAGAGGCTGTCTTTGTAGGTACGAACATACATTCTAAAACGCGGTAAAACTTAAGAGTTTGCGCATTTACGGCTTGATGTTGGGAGTCTGTGTTTGAAACTGTCGGAATTATCACGAACAGGTAATCGAGGAAACACGTGGTACAAACAAGAAAAGGCTCGCAAATTTGGTATGTTTGCATCGCTAATTAAAATGTCTCGGATTGCATTTACTTGAATTTTCCTCCCTACGGTTGTTGTCCCTATGTGTTCGAGGCAGATGAAATAAAAATCGTGTAAAACAATACAATGAAATTGTAATGTGCAATTCAAATAGATCAAATTTGCGAACCATACATGTTTATATTACGTGACTCCTTGGTTACCTATTCGAGATAATCCCGACTGTTGCAAACACAGCCCCCCTGGGCGTCAATTCTGGTTCTTTTTAGCGATTACTAAGTACACATAGCGACTCTATAAGTTACTGTCGCTAAAAATCCGATTCCGTTTACATTCTCGCTAACTTCACGTTAGGGTATCGGTCGCTAAGGCCCGATAGCGACTGATAAACTTTAAATTCATATTCCCGTTCGTTTTAGCAGTATCTAATTCGTAGCTAGCTCATAGCAGTCACTAATTTACGTATCGCTGATTGTAAATCCACTCGAACATATAACTAAGTTAACAAGTAGCTATAATATCATACTTAGGACATTTAATACAAAAAAACTTATACGATTTAAATATTCTTCTATGTTTTCTTATGCATAGAATTAAGTGTTTCATACTTGTTGATATTTTCACCAAAATTTTCTTAATCACTGACAACCCTTTTTTGAGTGCATAGATAAAAAGAAATCATCACTCACTAGAACCTTCTAAAATATCTCAAAGTGTTATCCTGAGCGTAGCAATTTCGAAACATTGCCGGGAGACCTTAGTGAGGTAATTATGATAGTTCGAGTAAGAATAAGCGGCAATATTTTGATGTTGGCGGACCAATCTGCAGACTTACGATGCATTGAGATGTTGGTGGTATGCAACAAAAGTTGTGAAAATGTGGCTTTCAGGGTATTAGGTAGGTGTAGTTGTAAAAACCCCACACTTCAGCTAAATCTGTTCAAACAAACTTTGAGACACCTCCTGCCACACACCCTTGCGGCGGCTTGAGGGTACTGTGCATATGTGTATGGAAAAAAATGGCAATAGAGAGTATAAGTGTTCCATACAAACCTACCCAGACTAATTGAACACGATTAGTGATATGAGAAAGCCACAAGATTCTTTCGTGCCGATAACGGCAATGCACCTTCCTGTATACACTACTCCCTCTCTTTCTCTCGCGTCTTCAGGTTTTCTCGGGGATCACGCGCAAATTCATGACTGAGATTAAAAAAGGTCTTTCACTCCTCAGATTATGCCTATTTCCGTCGCTTTTCGCTATGCTTTAAAATGCCATGTACGGTTTAGGCCGCCCCGCGAAACGCCCTTGACGGACTCTTTCGGAATAACTCGGGCGAAAAAGGCGCTGCCGTTAGCATTCAGGCACGCGCTCGGCAAAAGCGTTTTCTGGAGAGTGATTTACGTGGAATGAGGAAAGGAGATCTTATTTTTTTAAGTCCCGTACTCTCTTCCAGCACAAGAACTCGCAAGCTGAGGGAACATTTTTGGCGAACTTTCCTTTCCTACCTCTCTTACTTTCTGTGCTGTATTCTCGCTAGTCTTTTAAAAAAAATCCTTCCCACCAGGTATTTATGTTTATGAAACTACCAACTACCAGCTCCCCTTTCTCTCTCTACCCAGGATAACTACAGCAGGGGATCGGGTTGGTGTGGTGGCTGGAGTACTGGCCTCCCATCCCGAGGGCCCGGGTTCGATTCCTGGCAGTGACGGATTTTTCAGTGGAAAACCGGCCCCCACTTGAGTGCCTAGTGGAGGGCATTTCAAGTTCAGTACTCCGTCCGTCGGATGGGACGTTAAGCCGTGGTCCCCTGGGTGCCTTTCGTTAAGAGTAGGCTAATGCCGACGCCGGGTTTCTCTCCACCCTTCCTCCGTTCCCTGAAAACTCCTACCATTACCAAATTACCCACCTATCCTAAATGGCGCAAATAACCTCAGCTGTCGGTCACCTCCCCTGAATAACCAACCAATCAATAACTACAGCAGCAAACATCTACATAATTGAAGCAAGATATTCTCAACACGGCTAGAAACTTAAATTATTTACTACTGTGCATATTACAATGGGGATTTGCACTATTTTTTGTAACTCCTTAAATGTTAAGTTCATTAGCTAAAATGTACTTGGGGAAAATTTTTCTGGAGAATTAAGTTGTGTAAAAAAGGTATTATTCCTTATAAATTGTATGTTTTCGCCAGCATAAAAAAATTACATCATCGCATGATGTCATGGCACGGTATCACTTTGGGCGTTGTTTATCTCGTACGCGGGGGGGCAAGTTGTTTCATGAATAATTGGCAGAAACGTATGTTTTATGTATTTATCTCAGTCATTTAATGCATTAAACGTATGTATTTCGACAATTTATTCAAATAATATGGATCTTAACGAGCGAATCGTCCACGAATTGCATAATACCTGTAAAGTGCCCTGTTTGCTTTCACTCCAAGAATCTCTGCTGATTCTTTAAAGACGTTTAAGAAGAATGACAACGTAAGGATCTCAACCGAAGGCAAACTATCGAATTGCGCTTTTTTAAATCCCTTCTCAGCCATCGTTGCGATTAAGAAATGGCTAAAAAAAACTCAAAAAAATATATTCACTACGTTTTCTTCTACAATAATCGTCTGTATCCGCAGCAATATGGAACTTATACGATGCAGTGACGTCAGAAGTGTTTCAGGTCACGTGACTCTCGTCAAATTTATACCAATTGTTCAAAAGCATCAAATAATCTTTGTGGTTGGCACAGAAACTTTTGACCCATATAATTTGCGAGAAAATTTCGTATTAAGTACGTCATCAATATACGACAAAGAAATTTCATGCGTATTCCCCATTTTTGAATGCGAGACAACGAGAGATCCAGATAGAAAATGCTAAATTATGAATCGCCTAAATTATAAAAAAATAATTTTCAATTTTTTACCTGGAAAATGGAATGGAATGATGAAAATTATAATGTACTGGGTGGGGGTATACTCATATGTTATCCTATTTAGGTGACAATGAAGCCAGAATGGGGGTGGTTGGGAAGGATTAGTCCCTACCACCTAGGCACAAAACATTGCGCTTTAAATGGCCTCTTGTGGAAGGTGCATGTGTATTAAAATATACATAAGAAAGAATTATTACTCAATTTTCATCCTAACGGCGTTTGTTAATATTCCCAAGGCTCTGAGAAGGATGTATTCATGTATTTTACCCCAAAGGTAGTTATTTCCATTCCTCAACACTGATTCGAATTATCTAGTATAAATAATTTAACAATTTAAACTACATAAGTGGCGTTTTCTGGAAAATCTGCATATCTATTTAACGAATTTTAAAAATTAATTTCGTTATTCATCTTAACGCAAGTTTTGCCGCGCACAAAAAGCAACTTCATCCGTGAACATCTACATCTACATGTTACCCTGCAAGCCACCGCGAGGGTGTGTGGCAGGGGGTACCCTGCCAACATCGCGAGTAGTAAGTCCTTACGCTCGCACCAACCAAGATGGCCGCTCTGGTTTCTCTAATCAGCCATGATGATGGCTCCAGAACCTGCCTTCTAAGCTTCATGGATAGGATCATTGATTTACGAGCATATTACCCGCATCCAGCATGGCTTATGTGATACTGTACTCCAGGTGGGTTGAGTTTGAAACCGTCGGGATTATCTCGAATAGGTAACCATGGTGTTACGAGGTATAAACACGAATGGTTCACAAATTTGATGAATCAAAACCGCTGATTACAACCTCATTCAATGTTTAGACTTGTGTTTTTATCTCATCTGGGGGCTCTGTAGTGGTGACAGATGAGAAAAACTCAAATTTTAACAATTGATGATATTGTAACGAGAGATTCAGACACAATAAATTTGCAAACAATTCGTGTCATTACTAAGTGATTCCTTGGTTACCTATTCGAGATAAACCCGACGGTTTCAAACACTTGTCCCCAGAAGTGACCTAATTTTGATAATTTTCCATTATTATTTAGTTATCGAGAGGGAAGTTATCGAATAAAAACTCCTAACGAAATCATTAATTTCCAAGTGAGATTTATTGAGTAAATATACACTAATTACTGAAATTGACCATTTAATCTCATCCCTAGCTGTTGGAGGACAGGATGATAGATTTTATCTCTCTGTCCTGTTCTCTCACTCTAATTCCATCTATATGACCTAACCTACCATATTACCTATACCACGGTTCTTACGGCCCTCTAGGGCCGTATCACGCTATAGATTGCCGTTTTCGGTTACGATTCTCGTAAACTATTCCAATCACACTGACCGGTAATTTAACCGTCAGTGCAATCGCAGCCAATAGGATCTCGCCTCGCGGTCAGGTGCTGTTTCTCTTTACACTTTGTACCTGTGATGCCTCAAATACAGGATATCTAACGCAAACACAAGATAAAATTAATTAAGCACATTTAATCTCACTCCAATATTAATAATAAAAATAACATTTTGGTTACACTGCAAAATATCGGGCAGATGGCAGACCCTATAAAAATATTTTGGGTTCGCCATTGGTATAAGGCATCACTTTATGAATATATTTGATGGAAAATAAGTAAGAAAATCTTACTATTTTTCACACTATACGCATGTAAGTTATAACATCAACCATGGTTTCAATAGGTTCAAGTGTTTACGACCCATCTTGGTAATGACATCTACATCTACATAATGCCCTGCAAGCCACCACAAAGGTGTGTGGCAGGGGGTGATTTCTCACCAAACATGCACTGCATATCATGAATAAAAAAGGAATAGTATTAATTTACTAGTCAGAACTTCACTATTTAAAAAAGATAGAAATTGCAAAGCAAACATGCAAAAACAATCTGTTAGTAGGGTTAGCTTTAAGTACTCATACCAACATTTAGCTACCAATGCTATCCATTGCTACTCTCCGATTGGACATATTTACCGTTATTCGTATCTCTAATTGTACGAGGGAAAAGGACATTTTGATTATATCAGTTCGGCAAATCAATTTCTCTAATTTTATGATTATGGTCCAATCTGCCATAGTAAGTTGGAGTTCGCAAGATATTTTTATCATCATCACTGAAAATATTGTCTTGGAATTTATTTAAGAGATTAAGTCTAAATTTCAACCTGCGATCTGACAATGATTCCCATTTTAATTCATTTAATAGACTTGTTATGCTAATAAGGTTATCGTATCGTCCCTATACAAATCTTGCCGATCTTCGCTGCACACGTTCAAGTTCGTTATTTAGACCGATTTCGTAGGGATCCCATACACTGGCAGCATATTCCAAATGAGGTCTAACAAGGGAAAAGTAGCTGATATCTCGTACATGATCGTCACATTTACCCAGTACTCTTTTGATGAATCCCAGTTTACGATTAGCTTGACCCATTGTTTCACGAATGTTTTTACCCCAGGAAAGATCATTTGTCAGTATTATTAAAATTTGTGTGTTGAAACCATGGCTAGCTTAGAGTAGATCAGATTATTCTTGGGATGAGATGCACACCTTTTTTTGTCGCATAGCGCACACGCAATGTACTTGCCGTGTCAACGGGACCCACGTATCAAAACAAAACCATTTCCCCGCCCCCATCACAAAGGAAAGGACGACATTACTATCGTCGGCCGCAGAGTTAATTGGACGGATTGTAAGGACGCCCACTGGGATGGGGAGAGGGCGGGTGAGGGGAAGGGAAAGGGTAAGGAGATGGAGGGAGGTTTAAATAGTGCTGGAGCTGGAGGGCTGGTTTCTTACGAAAAGACCTCACACTGCAGTGTGGAGAATGGTGGGACCTTGTTTTTCTGGTCCTGCTCCCTTATGAGAACTCTCTTTCCCTCCACCCTGAAAACCAGACGGTGGACTGCAAAAACAATATTAAGCCCTCTGTGTTTCACTACTGACATGGCAAGATGATTTATTCGGGCTGCTACCCTTTCTGAACAATGGTTCAGATTAGGAAAGGGGAACCTTGCTATAAACCGGAAGTTTCCAGATTCGTTCTTAGGAAATATCATTACTCTGCATTGAGCAACACAAACAAAAAAGCCTTCAACTTAGTAAATTCAAAAGGTATTTTTTAAATTATATAGTTATTCATAAATCAATCTAGTTGTTGAAGACGGCCCTATATAATTAGTAATATAAGGTGCCACTTTGTGAATATTTTTTACTTGTTATGTTGAAAAATGAAGAAAATTTTATTATTTTCACTCTGTACGTATTTAAGTTATAGCATCGACCACGATTTTAACAGACATGTGCTGACAACACACATGTTAATAATTACACTTGTGCATTGAATGGTCGGTGTTTTTACCAAAATACAAAGAAAATAGTACACTTTTCTTATTCAGTCTTCAGTCTTCATCTTGAAGATATAGTTCACCTCCAGTAAAAAATCAAAGTATAGTTAACTACAGTAAAAAAGCCTCACAACGCGGCGTACAGATAAACATATTAGGGAGGAGGAGGTGTTCTTCTTTCCCTATTGGGTCACTGGTTTTCTAGAAATGGTGGGTCCATATAATACGTAACGCTAATACCTAACGGGAGGGATTGAATCAAATTTTTCGATGTACTATCTACAGATGTTGGAAGAAAGGTACGTCATTAATTCTTTGATCAAATGGCAATGATGCTATAAGTTAGAATTAATTAATTAAATGTAACCTTGATGATTAAATAAGGTATTTGTTAAGAATGCTTGCTTCATTGTTCACAGAAAAGGAGACAGTTCATTTGCAACGCTAGATAATTTAGGAGGATATCGAGAAATGTTACAGAGAATTATAGGACTGCCATATTTCCCGCAAAGAATATTTTCCGTCGTACATTTCGTATAAAAATATGGTTGATTATGCTGTCCGGTCTCCTTTTGGGTGTAATGGGGACGTTTACTCGGAGCCGCAGTTTTGTACGCAAAATCGTTAGATGGAAACGAAAAATGAATTTTAGTGAGAAAATTAATCTTCTAACCAGAGCTATTCACTCATAAATCAAACAATAAAATAAGCAAAAGTTGACCCCAACCGGAGAAGCTGCTTTGAGATCATTGACGTCATTTGCCTCCCGTTCTTGACTGCTTTTAGGGGAAGGAAAGTGAGTGGAGGGGGAATCTCGAAAGGTCTGCTCGCACTGATCCTGTGGCAGAGTCAGCTGTGTCCCCCCATTGCGAATAGGCGAAGTAGCTTCGCGGGCTCAGTTGTGATGGGACGAAGTGGATGACGTAAGACGTCGATGCGCGCCCACTTTGCCGAAACGGCTAAAAACATCCGTTTTTCGCCGCTTATAATTCGAGAACTAATTGACGGATCGAAAAACGGAAAAATACGTGTCTTTTTATTTTACCAACTCTATCAGAATCGGAAATTTAAAAAAATATGTTAAACGGCTCCATTCCTTCTTACCTACGCTCTTCATAGAGATTCTTCGTTAGCTACTAGATCAAACCATTTCATTGAACTCATAATTCTTCATTGACATAAACAGCCGAAAATGCTTCCACTTTCCTGCGGCTGTTATCGTACGTGTCTAACTACCGTGTTCTAAATATGAAAATGTAAGGCAACCATGAAAACGTACGCAAAATTTTTAAATCTAAATATTTTTAAATCTATTAATATTCAGGTGCTTAACTTAATTTAATCATCTTTTGTACCAAGAATTAATGCGCTACAGTCCAGCGTACGCATGATGAGTGATCTTTTATATTTTTATCTCAAAACATGATTAAAAATATTTATAAAATAAATGCAGAAATGATCTTCCAAGACCTTTTAGGTAGAAAAAAATCCGATCGAAAAATAGCATGTTTTAATTCCCAACACATGCCACCATATCAATAGAACATGAACTATGACGTAAGTGTTCTGACATATCGCCGGTGAATATGAAAGGGACCACGCTTGAAAAGGAAAATGGGTACAAAATTTTGCTTCAAATTTAGTTTCATGACGAGATGAACTAATAGGGAAATTTGTGCAACCAAATCACAGTTTTTTACTAGCACAAAAATATCCTTAATAGAAGTAGTGCTAGTGACTTCATCAGATAGTGACTTCTCTCTAGTTGATGAAGGCGGATGGTCACCGCCGAAACAGGTCTGCAAAACATGTGAGTGTCCTTTTTTCGTGTCTATGTTTTAATTTATTGTGTATTAGTGACTTATTCCTCGTTCGACGAGTGCCTGCACATTAGCTCCAATGAGCGTTTATTGACTGAGTTAAATATAATTTGGTCATGATTTTTGGAAGGAGAAAGTTCATTTGGCAAGGAAGACATGATTTTGCGCAACTCATTTTGTGTACTCATCGTCATCATCGGTCAGCAATTCTAAAATTGGTTTGACGCAGCCCTACACTTCTCTCGGTCAACCTCTTCATATTGATTTAATTCTTCTCTTTTACATCCTTCACAACCTGTTCCGTATATCCAGCGAGTACTGCCATTAGTAATAATAGGACACTTGCCCTGAAGAGGCGCCCTGCTATGGTCGCGAAAGCTAGAGCACTAACGAAACGCCACGCGTGCAGCCAAACCCGAAAAACATTTAAGGAACATTGCGCAAATATTTCAATTATAAAAAGCACCAACTCCGCAATTTACTGTGATTTCTATATACATGATATGAATACTTTCATAAAAATAAAAAAATTATGCACGAATTATGCAAACACATCTCCAGTTTCCGTTGCTTTTGGAAACGCTTACTGCTTTACTGCTTCAACTTGGGGACACCGAAACATTCCCTGACCCCTAAACCATTTGGGGTATCCTCGTTCCGCCTATTTCATGCCTCACCTCGTGACCTCCCTCTTCTCTGTGAGCCCGCATCGCCTAGGGTAATGAAGCTACGCGCGAGTCTCCTTTCCTTTCTTCCTTTATTATCTTTTGGAGGGCAGTTTTCGAAAACTTTTTCTGCGCAAGAGGGTGAGCGAGGGTAATTGGATTGCCTTCTCTCTCTCCTGCTTCCGTTTCCATTTTCATATTAACCAGTCCGAGACGGCGAACCTAGAGAAACTTTTAGCTCCGTTATGAGGTAAAAAAAAGTAGGCTAGGGTTCGTAAGATGTACCTTTTTTCTCTCCGGTAACTGGAGGGGAGTGAATGCAACTGATGAAGCGAAGGGATGAACGATCGATTAACGGGAATACGCCCTGAGATGCCCCATCAGTTATTTTGAGGAGGGGAAAAGGAGGGGTGGGGGGAGAATGAGGATGACCGACCATTTTTGCCTTCAACGATGGTATTCGGAAGAGGTAGAGCGTGAATATTATATGTAGTTGAATACCATGCATATACAATAATATCCTTATGAATAAGGACAAAATAAGCTTTTATACAGTTGAAAGTTTCAGGTAACACGGTGAAATTTTTTTATGATGATGATAAACGAAATACAGCAATTTCTCAGGAAAAAAATTCTTTTAGAAAATGGTATAAGCCAAACATGTAGTTAAAATAGTTTAAAACCTTAGTTTGTTACATTATGTTATTCAGGGAAGGCGACCGATAGCTGAGGTTATTTGCGCCATTTAGGATAGGTGGGTAACTGGGCAATGGTAGGAGTTATCAGGGAACGGAAGAAGGGTGGATAGAAACCCGGCATCGGCATTAGTCCTCTTAACGACAGGCACCAAGGGGACCTCGGCTTAACGTCCCATCCGACGGACGGAGTACTGAACCTAAAATGCCCTCCACTAGGCACTCAAGTAGGGACCGGTTTACCACCGAAAAAATCCATCACTACCGGGAATCAAACCCGGGTCCACGGGATAGGAGGCCAGTACTCTTGCAACCACACCAACCCGATCTCCTTAAATTCTTAGCAATAAAATTGTTTTTAGTAATAAAATTAACTCCCAGGGAAATTTAATAATTTTATACCTCCCTTAAAAAACCTTATGAAGGTTAGCTGACATAGCTGAGATGAAAGTCTGCCACGATTTTATCGTATTTATATTTTAATAAACAAGGTATCCGTAAGAGACCGTATAAAACAATGTTTTGTACGGAGTTGGTTTTACCTAATTCTTCCCAAACAACCCCATTCTGGCTTCATTGTCACCCATCGACTAGCATGCCTCCAGTAAATTCTAGCCTCCTTGTTTGCAACATCCCCTATCTTCGAGAAACGTGAACATACTGAATTTTATCATGTACCCATTTCTAATCTCTGAGTAATAGTGCATGCATTACAATTTAAGCGTTTACTGGAACATGTTCATTCTGTATTATATGCGCAAACTCTTTCTCATGAAAATGCCTTAATGAAAATGGCCTCTTGCATCAATAATTCAAAGCAGCTTGTAGGTTTATATATGCAAAATATCCCGACTGCGTAGGCATAAACTTCCTTCGTTGAGCTTGGTATTAAAAATTAAACTTTCTGTGGCGGGACAAAATCTAATGGGATTCAGAGCGAGGCTTAGACCAGCACATATTTTTTAAATTAAAAAATAAACTTAGTCAACCATAAAGGGCTACTCGTTTTAAGAAGTGGAAACAGGTGGGGAGGGAGGGGTTGATTTAATTAATATGCAAATTCTAATTGCCGGAAGAACCCTTGAAATCCTCGCGAATAAAAATTGCGTTTATATAAATTTAAATGCCACGATGCATGATAACTGACAGTACTGGGAGGTGTGCACGTGTGTTTAAAACCGTCGAGATTTTTTCGAATAGGTAACTAAAGAGTCACGTGGTACAAACACGAATAGTTCGCAAATTTGGTGCATTTGAATCGCTCATAACGATATCACTTTTTGTTTTCAGTTCAGTTATTCTCATCCAGAGGATTTATGCTCGAGAAGAATGAAATAACAAAGAGTCATATTGTAATGAGCGATTCAATCGAACCATATTTGCGGCCACCATTTTTGTTTATACCACGTGACTCCTTGGTTACCTAATGCAGGATATTTCGGCGGTTTAAAACACACTCACAAAACCTGGAGGGGTGTGTTTGCAACCGTCGGGATTATCTCGAATGGATAACTACGGAGTCACGTGGTACAAACACGAATGGTTTACAAATTGAGTGCATCTGAATCGCTCGTTACAATAAAATTAATTGTTTTCATCTGAATTTTCTCATCTGTCACGCCTATAGAGCCTTCAGATGAGACAATACTCAAGTTTATACATTAAATGAGGCAGTAACCAGCAGTTTTAACGCACCAAAATTGCGAATCATTCGTGTTGACCACACGTGACTACTTGGTTACCTTTTACAGAATATCTCGACGGTTTCAAACCGACCCTGGTGAAACTTTTACCCATCGTTGTGGGAGAAATGGGTGGGACAAACGCACTTTGAGAGAATTTCAAAACTGAGGTAGGTAACCCGAGCGTTTCCTCTCGGAGTTAGGGGTAATGAAGTCGAGGCATTAATTATTATATTCGCGGAAACTCTATACCATTACCTCCAGTCTCTGGTGACAGGGGGAGCCACTCGGAAAGGCGCAGCGACACGACAAGAGAGGAAGGCGGTGCACAATTTTGGTTTATTAATTACGGCTCCGCCCTCCGCAGGAAGAATTTTCTCGCTTTTAATCCGTATTTCCTTCCTCCCCCGAGAACGCATAATTCCTTCCTCTCCCTCCGAATTCAAGTGCGATGAAAGTTTGATTTTTTCATTTCCTGAGAAACCAAATAATTAGAGTTGAAGTGGGAAAAAAAAAGATTTACGGAACATGAACCACTAAGGCCGCATTCAATTAATGTAATTCAATCAAAATTTAATCGAGGGAGCGAATGCATTAAGTGCAAAAGCTCCGCTGTATTTTTTTTACATTAACCTGCAAAATTAAATCCAAAATTATCTTTAAAATCGTCGTAAATTTAAGTTATAGAAATCCTCTAAAGACTACCTCGTTAAAACTATTATTTTATTAATCCGAATTAATGAACAGTTTAGTATTATTTACATATAATAATACTCGTGTCCAGTGACTGCATATTTTAATACATTTTCCTTGGGGTTGAAGCATTATGTCTCTTAGTTCCAGTAAGTAGCGTTTAAACGTGTTACGTTTTTGAATTCCTGCATGAGAAGTATTGTCTGTAATTGACGATGCATACCTGGTGATAGTCCACCCCTGGCGTCACACCCTTGCAGTGGCTTGCAGAGTATCATGAAGATGTATCGTTTTTTTTTTACTTTTACATTTTTATTCAACTGTCACGCCATCAACATTAGTGGTTTAAAGAATTTACTGTAGCTAAAAGTACCTAAGACCGGATAACGAAGTGTAACACTTTAGTTTGGAAGGGTTATAACTCATAAATGTGGAACGGTGGAGAGAAACCTTGTGTCGACATCAACCTCCTCGATGCAAAAGACACTATAGAGCCCTTGAAAGACCTACTTCTACTGAACTTATTTCCATAACATAATCACCACAGAATTTTAAAAAATTAAGAAATAGACATTATGCTGGAAATTTGATACAAGTACTCAAAAACGTTTAGTGTCTTCACTCCGTCAACATTTAATTCACTGCATAAATAAATGTCCCACCATATATTATTTCTTTGCCATAGAGGCCAAATGGCGCTATATTTTGAATATTTTTTCTTCTATGAAGACCATTTTTTCCTTTAAAGCGATGAATATTCGTATATATAGTTATATTGTGTAGTATATAGTTATAACTACATATCTATATTTCGTATTTCGTTTATATAGATATGTAGTTATATATATCGTATTGCGTATATATAGCCGTTAGAGTTGGGCAAATACTCCCCGCGAATACTCATATACCTACTAGAAAGTCTTTTTGATATTCGAGATCTCGAATAGTAATGGTAATGACACTATTTTTTGGCACTTTGATGAATTTAATTACATGTGCGGAGATCGGATGGTGGAGATAAGAGTCTCTTGATGGTTTTTGCCGCGTGACGTAGAACAGTTTCAACAAATGGAATTCTGGCAAAACTGTTGCCTTTTCACCATAAATAACGCGAGGAAACCAGTCACTGCTAGTCACGACTAAAAATCAAAAAAAGTTCGCAAACATCATTGACGGTTGCCGCTTGATACGAGCTTCGCTTACTCCTTATAGAATCGGCGTAGTTATAGCCAATATTATATTTTTAAATTGTGAACTTCAGACTTGAATAAAAACGTGGATTGGAATTTAAGTGAAGAAGTAAGAATAAGGAAAGAAGTGAGACAAGGTTGCGTACTGTTTCCAGTAATTTTTAATGTTTACATCGAGAGAGCCATGAATGAAATCAAGAAGAAGTGTTCTGGAGTGAACATCCAAGGAGAAACAAGCAGTATGCTACGATTCGCTGATGACATAGCTCTCATAGCAGAGACAGACAAGGAGCTGAATAAGATGCTAACAACCATGGAAAGGACAATGGCCAGTTATCATCTGAAGATCAATAAGAAGAAAGCAAAGATATTGGTGTGCAGCAAGAGAGAGGAGACCAAAACCAACGTTATACTAGAAAAACAGAAACTAGAAGAGGTGAAATCTGTTACCTGGGAAGCAGCGTAACAAACGATAGACGAAGCAAGAAAGAAATAGTGAGTAGAATAGCCCAGGCGAAGAGGGCATTCTATCAAAAGAAGAATCTACTTACAGCTGGAAATACAAGTTTGGAAGTAAGGAAGCAATTCATGAGAACGTATATCTGGAGCATGTATCTTTACGACAGTGAGGCATGGACGATGACAGCAGTGGAGAAGAAAAGGGTAGAAGCATTTGAAATGTGGTGCTATCGAAGAATGATGAAGATAAAATGGATCGACCTAGTGACAAATGAAGAAGTCCTAAGAAGAGTGGGAGAAAAGAGAAGTCTGCTGAAAACTATAAAAAGAAGACGGGACAACTTAATCGGCCACATCTTCAGACACGATGGCCTGATGAAGACAATTGTCGAAGGAAAAGTGAACGGGAAGATTGGAAAAGGCAGGCCTCGTATGAGTTACATAGAACAGGTCATAAAGGACGTAAAAGAGAGGAACAACATTAATAAGAAGAGGTTGGCCGATCGAAGAATCGAGTGGAGGGCTGCGTCAAACCAATCCTAGGATTGTTGACGCTTGATGATTATGATGATGATGATGAGACTTGAATATAATTACTAATCCTTTTTATGCATGAAATGTAATCCATATTTGGTGTGCCTTCACCCCCTGCCACATAGGTACCTATTTGGTGGCTTGAAGGGTATTATGTAAATGAATATGAGGTTTCAAGTTGATTGTTGAGCTAAATAAACTGGTGAACTACCACAAATATGACCAGTGGACCAAAATATCTTAAGCACGTATCGAAAATGGCAAAAACAGAGATTTTCACCAACATGACGATACACGAGGTGTTAACAGATTGCGAAGCCGAAAACGAGCGAACTTCCGATTGATTGATGGGTATTGCAGACGATGTCATCAATGATTTTCCACTGAAAAAGGGAATAATTAAAAGCACTATCACATTTTTTGCGATTACCCTTGTCACTCCGTTGTCCTCTTGATTATCGCCGGCGATACGCCATGAATATTTTGAAGATCGACAACCTCACAATCAAAATTCGATGTTCGCTCTGTTCCAGGCGGGCAAAACCTCCATGAATTAATGCTGCAAAACCACTCGCATATGCAAATCAAGTCGAAAAACAAGCCGGGCTTTGGAAATGCAAAGCATCCGCGGACTCAAATGAAGGGTAGCGTGGTTCATAGGGGCGGAAAACCAAGTCGGGGAACGGTGGGCAAGGGAGGCGTACCACTCTCATCTCCTCGGAAGCGAAATTGGGACGAATTGAATCACGAATTCCATCAAACGAGCGGCCAAATTCTCCAATTAGGTCGCTAAATGCTCTCTTCGAACGGCCATCTTGAACGGCGTCCGAATTCGTCGTGCAACATTAATGGCTGGTGAGCGAATTCATCTATTGTTGCCACCAGCGAAGGGAGAGACGAGTGTATCCTTCCGCGAAGCCATGTTTGAACTGGTTCTGCAAGTTATCACAAACAGCCTGAGTCACTCATTCAACGGGAAAGAGGCGGACAATTAGAAATTATTTCGTCGGCCATTTTCAAGTTTTTAAACATGCTTGTGCCGTAAAATCTTATTATCTTCTCATAAAGCAACCAATTTAAGATACCTACTGGCAAAAACAGAACGAAAAACTTACAATGTACGATACAATATTTAGCCTATATTTCTATTGACTTACTTTCCGTTAAAAATATTAACATCAATCTGGAATAAGATTAGGGAGCCAATATTGTGTTTGTTTTTTCACATTTATTTTGTTCGTGGTTTTTTGGTTTGAAAGCTATCAACGGACTTGCTCAAAGTTCTGAATACCTATTAGCTCTTTAGTGCATCTTCCTAAAGTACTTTTCCATTTATACATAATGTAATATACTATACATGTGTAAATTATTTCTTAAATTTCATACAATTTCTTGCGCAATATTTTAATCAGCAAAGGGAAACTTTTATTATCCTTCTATATCTAGGGTACTATTTCTTATTACTCTTCTTTGCATACTGTTAAAGATTACTACTCTCCATTCAAACAACATTCCAAACGTAGCACCACACCGCAAATGGTTGCTCATAGTCCAAGAATGCAACTGAATGTTGTACTACCAGCTCTTTCTTCACCTGCTTGATATATTCAGTTTTAGCAGTGCATATCCCATTGCTTTACTTTTTCCAAATGACCATTCATGCATAATGATATATGCTCATTTCATATATCTCGTCCTCGGTGCGACGCTATCATAATTGGTTATTCTTTGCTTGAGCTAAAATTATCGTGTCCTCATTCAATAGATCTTCGTTCAGGGTCTTAATTACCATAAAAATACTGTCATTGGGAATTATGAGAATTCACCCCCTGCCACACACCTTATGGTGGCTTGCAGGGTATTACGTAGATGTAGATGACATAGGTACGTGTGCTAGCCGGCAGATGACAATAAAGCCAGAATGGGTATGGTGTAAGAAATACTCGACGATGTATTTATCACACTTTTTATTGAGTAAAACCCTACCGGTTTCGACGCTCTCGTGTCATTGTCAAGGGTACTCTTGATAGGAGAGTACCCTTGACAATGACACGAAAGTGTCGACACCGGTAGGATTTTACTCAGTAAAAAGTGTGATAAATACATCGTCAAGTTTTTCCTTACACCATGCCACTTTTTCAGAAAGTATCGCCTGATTCCATTCAATTTATAATGGGGATGGTTGGAAAGAATCATGCCCCATCTACACGTCACAAAGCGTTTGCGTTTTAAATGGACAGTATGGGAGACTGCGTGTTCATTAAAACACAAGTAACAAAGTCATGGTAACGAAATTTCATTTAAGAGAAAACTCTTAATCTCCCTAACACTATTTAAGGGAGTTTTGGATACATATGATTCCCCTGGGGATTATCTATTTCTCAAAATGTATTAGAATATCATCTGTTGAAACTACAGTATGGCGATTGTTCATGTGTTTGTGCACTTTCAACCGTTTATTTGACAAATTTTAAAAATATATTTAATTTTATATATCACTACCCTCAAGTTAAACAGCGTATTACGACAATCGTGAGTATTTCGAGAAACGACACGATATGTCCAGGCCTACCAAGATGGCCGATCTCTCTTCGCAAATATGTCACTCTGCCGCCTCAGGTACTTTCTAACGTCCTTTATACGAGCACAGATTATGGGGACTCCATTTTCGTTACTATTGTTGAGACTTCCGTTTTCGCGCCCTCGTAACGTCGAGTGGAACGGCGAACGCTGGCGCCCTCTGCTCCCTAGACAACAAGAGGCCAGCCAATCAGCGCTCAGAGGTGACAATGGCGTCCCTTCGTTGAAAATTCATGGCACTGCAAGCCACGAGCTGTAGTATTCCGCCCTAGACCGACAATGCCCCAGCAGTTCAGATTCGCTGGGCGAAGACTGTGAGGTAAGGAGAGAGAAAGAGCCGGATGCCTATTTCCTCTCAATTAGGATTGCATTTGGCCGGAAGGGCTACAAAAGAAACTCTAAAACGTACGTTAATCCTACTTGTGCAAAAGGGATAGGTTGATTTTCAGTCGCTACTCAACTAGAATAGAGAAAAATTAGTAGACCTCGAGTAAAAATGGTTTTATAACGACGAGGATTTTCTCACTCTAAATATACATGGTGGCCATATTTTTTTTATTGTTAAAAATCGATAGAAGAAATTTATGAGTAGGCGACGACATTGAAGTAAATGGTAGTTTCCACCTATACTGGGCCATTGTGGTCCTATCGGAAACATGGAGCATAATAAATAATATTATGCGAAGAATAAATATCGAAAATACAGTGATAACGTATCGATCACTCGATAGTGTCGTCCATATGGAGGTAAAGGTAATTTGCACACATTTTGGTATTTTGAACATAATTATCAAGCCTTGATGAATACATTAATTTAAGTATTCACTCAAGTAGACAAAAATATGCATAATTGTACTGGACAGATTTAGTTGAGTACTCCTTTTCCTCACCACTTTACTTACGAGGTTATATGCAAAAATGTCCCAGAAGATGGTTGATTAATAGAACATGTATTTCAACAAAATATACTGGGCTTATATTAATCATAGACTTTTCCAGTTCTGTTTCAATAGGAACAAAATTACAGTATCTATATCTAAATCTGCGCGATACCCTGCAAGCCACCGCGAGGGTGTGTGGCAAGGGGTGAAGATCACCAAAAAAAAGTATAAATAATCCGACAAATTATGTGGGAAAATTTTGTTCCATTAATCTCATTTTGAAGGATAAGGTGCTAAATTCGGTTATGGTAGCCATTATGGAAACACCACATTTCATGATTAAGGAACTGGTTTCAAAAGCGGCAGGAACCAGAAAGAAAAGACACCTCAAGATATTTGGGGATATATAATGGAAAATTTAGTCAATCATGCATAAAAATTAGGTCAACGTAGCATTTAAATGGAGAAAAATTCCTCTCATTCTGATTCTTCTCTTTCAGATTTGCATAAAAGGAACAAAATATCCTCGACCAGAACACACATTTAAATGATACGGATACAGATAATAGAAAATTCAAGATATTAGATGGGTAAGGGTAATACCATGTAAGTTGCGACAACATTACCTCAAAATCAAAAGTTTTGGAAACGGTTCTAAAGTTCCAGCAATGCTTGAAACATCAAAATCAGAAGTTGACCTTGACTTCAACTTGGCTATAACAAACACACGGAGGCCCCAAAATAAAATGAATATAAAATAGAAATATTCCGTCAGTTACGCGTAAACATCGAGTCAACATAAACTTTGTATTAAGGAGAGGTTTCCATATCTGATTCGGATTGCCCTGGAAGAGGCCAAATATCCCTGTTTTCCGATTTTACGCGGATGCTCATCATTATCAACATCATCATCAACCAACAAGTCTTCGATTTGATTGATGTAGCTTTCCACCCAATTCTTCTATCAGCTAACCTCTTCACACTATTATGTAATTATTCTCTTTCACATCCGTTAATACTTGCGCTCTATGCATCACTTACAGGCCTTCCTCTGCCATTTTTCCCATTCATCCTCAACGAATGTACTCACTAGACAATCAAATCTCAAGATATGACCGACTAAGTTTTCCCGTCTTCTTCTTTAAGTTTTCAGCAGACTTCTCTTTTCTCTCACTCTTCTTAGAACTCCGTTACTCAGTCCGTTGATCCATTTTATCTGCGTCATCATTCTTAAGCATCACATGCTTCAGACGTTCAATTCTCTGCTGCTTTTAGCTTACGTCACTGATGTTACCGCAGAGTACTTAGATCTAGAGATATTCTTTACAAGAAATATTCCATAAATGACCCATTGAAATTCTGTAAACGAAACCTCAGCGTAAATAAAAAAAAATTCTCAAGCTATTTGGATTGACAATGCTGTAACATACACATGTCTCTTGGTGACCCTGATATCTCCTTGGTTTTAAGGGAGGAGTTGGGAAGTCTCAGGGTCATATTCAGAATCTCAACTACTACTTATTCTTCGCTTCTACTGCTTATCTCCTGAAATCTCTACTCCAAGTTAAATCGGTGCGCATATTCACCCAGCAGAGTTGGTTTTACCACGCTGTATACCGCTTCGGACCATATAATGGAGAATCTGTATAACCTTTTGAACTCGTAATAAATATTTTACGATGTAAGCATTAAAGATGCTTAGCACCCTATAAAGCACCTTAGTGGGCGAGAGCAGAGCGTTGTCATAGATGGTTTCATTTCGGACACAATCAAAGTTACATCGGGAGTTCCCCAGGGTAGCGTAGTAGGTTCGCTTCTATTTTTTTATGCATAAACGATTTGGGTACCGTATTTAGTAGTAAGTTTAGACTTTTTGCAGAAGATGCTGTAGTGTATAGGGGTATATCAAAAGAAGAAGAGAGGAAATCGCTTAGTAACGATTTAGATGAAATTCAAGAGTGGTGCGACAAATGGCAGTTAGAAATTAACCTTAAAAAGTGTGTAGCTATCAATTTTTGGAGGAGGAATAATTCGATAGAGCGATCCTATAAAATTAATAACACAAATATCCAAAGCGTTGAAACCATAAGGTATTTAGGTGTAGCCATCACATCGTGGGGAAGATACATCCGGGAAATATGCGGCTGAGCGAAGAGAAAGCTAGGATTTATAAAAAGAGTACTTGGGAAATGTGAAGAGAAGTCAAAAGAGGGATGTTACCTTTCACTAGTTAGGCCCCACCTTGAGTATACAACCAGTGTATAGGATCCAAATGAATTATGTTTGATCAGAGAACTAGATAGTGTGCAGCGTAGAGCAGCTAGATTCGTTAAAAGATGTTACGATAGGTTGAGTAGTGTTTCAGAATTAATTCAAGAATTAGGGTGGGAGTCATTATCAGAGCGCAGGTTAAAGTACAGATTAAATCTATTAGAGAAATTTCAATCGGATAGCTTTACTAAAGATGTTAGGCACATATTAAAAACACCAGCGTATTATGCTAGATTCGACCAGATAAACAAGATTAGAGAGATAGATTGTCGTACTGATAGATTCAAAATGGCATTTTCCCCGTACTATAAGAGAACAGAATAGGCAGCATAGCAAAGGGATAGGCAGGGGAAATAATTTAGAGTAGTCTGTAGTGCATGATGCATGTATGAATCCCTTAAATAATATAAATACTAACAATCTAGTTGCATGAGACCCTATAGTTGCTTGTTTGCATGTCGGTATAGTGCATGCTTAATGATCTTCACCCCCTGCCACACACCCTCGCGGTGGCTTGCAGGGTATCGTGTAGATGATGATACTGTAGTTAAGATTCTGATATGCCCCAACCATACGTAGGATATCAACTCAGTTCTCAGCGTCACGCTGAGAAGTAATACCACCTTTGCAGGTAAAATATGTACACCAATTTGTCTCGTTGAAGGGACTTTAGGACGTAAGCAGTAGAAGCGACGCTGTTGTTGAGATACTAAATACGGCCCTCAAGGTCATATTCAGAATCTCAACTACAGTCTCGAGTCTACTGCTTGGGTCCTGAAATCTCTACCTCGAGTGTAATAGGTGCGCAGATTCACTCTGCAAAGTTGTTATTACTGTGTATATTTTTTAAATCAGGATTTAGGTCATTAGAGTAAATAAGTCAAAACTTTATGCCGACGTTTCGGATATTTATGTATCCATCTTCATGGCTTCATATTTTTGGTATTTCATAAAAACTTGAAGCCCTTAAGATGGATACAATAATATATGAAACGTCGGCATCAGGTATTGACTTTTTTATTTTAATGACTTACACCCCTGATCAAATAAATGTAAAATATATGAGAATAGGTATTATAACAAGAGGTCGAGAAAACAGATCATAAGAATTGTTGATATTACTTCTTAGTGATACGCTGCATACTGCTACGAACCATATCGAGGAGAATCTATATCCCCTTTTTATCACGTAGTTGGGATTTTATTACGTAAGCAGCTGAAATGAGACGGCAGTTATGATTATGAATATGTCCAGCCATACTCAGAATCTCAACTCCATTTTCAGCGTCTCGGATTAGAAATAATACTACATTTGTCGGTCGATACTGTACACCTGTTTGACTCGTTGTAGGGATTTTTAGCACGTAAGCATTAGAAGCCAGACTACAGTTGAGATTCTGAATAAGGCCCTCAAGAGTATTAGGGAAGGGACAACATTCCAGAGTACACATCTACATCTACACAATACCCTGCAAGCCACCTCGAGGGTGTGTGGTAGGGGGTGAAGATCACCAAGCATGCACTACCGTCATGCAAACAAGCAACTATAGGGACTCATGCAACTAGATTGTTAGTATCTATAGTATTTAAGGGATTAATACATGCATCATGCACTACAGAATGCTCTAAAATATTTTCCCTACCTATCCCTTTGCTATGCTGCCTATTCTGTTCTCTAATAGTACGGGGGAAAAATGCCATTTTGAATCTATCAGTACGACAATCTATCTCTCTGATCTTATTTACCTGGTCGAATCTAGCATAATACGCTGGTGTTTTTAATATGTGCCTAACATCTTCAGTAAAGCTATCCGATTGAAATTTCTCTAATAGATTTAATCTGTACTTTAACCTACGCTCTGATAATGATTCCCACTCTAATTATTTTATTAATTCTGAAACACTACTCAACCTATCGTATTACCTTTTAACGAGCCTAGCTGCTCTACGCTGCACACTGTCTAGTTTTCTGATCAAACCTAATTCATTCGGATCCCATACACAGGCTGTATACTCAAGGTGGAGCCTAACTAGTGAAAAGTAACATCGCTCTTTTCTCCTTTATCTCCCGCGGTCTTCTCATCACATTTTCCAAGTACTCTTTTTATAAATCCTAGCTTTCTCTTTGCTTGGCTACATATTTCCCGGATGTGTCTTCCCCACGATAAATCTTTAGCGATTGTTACACCTAAATATCTAACGGTTCCAACGCTTTCGATCTTCGTGTTATTAATTTTATAGGATCGCTCTATCAAATTATTCCTCCTCCAAAAATTGATAGCCACACAATTTTTTAGGTTAAGTGCTAACTGCCATTTGTCGCACCACTCTTGAATTTCATCTAAATCCTTGCTAAGCGATTTCCTGTCTTCTTCTATTGATATACCACTATACGCTATCGCATCGTCTGCAAAAAGTCTAAGTTTACTACTAACTACGGTACCCAAATCGTTTATATACCCGGAGGAAAAAAGGCCTAGAAAGCGTGTGTGAGGAAGAAAGAAATGGGGAGAAAGACAAGAAGTGAGCAGGTGGGAGGGTGACAGAATGGAAAGTCGTCTAAATGTGTAGCAAAGGGGGCGTGGCTCAAAAGTTGGCTCCTGCTGTCCGACCCTCACACCGCCGCGTTCCCCTTGGCTGCATTCCAGAGGAACGCGAACAAAAGACGTTGCTTTCTTTCATTTATATTCCTCCTCGAATATGCCGGTACGTGGGCGGTGCTGGAGAAGAAAACGGGAAGATTTTTTTTGTTTAAATTCTTTTTTTCGGGTCACGGAGGCTGCCCCAACGTACACCGAGCAAGTACCGACACTTTGCCCCAAGAGAAAAAGACAGCTTTGTACACACAAAGTTTTCTTTGTAGCTCTGAAATAAGCCAGCCGCACAACAAAAGTGGTGCTTACAAATACGGGAGTACGAAACCATGGCACTGATTTTGCCAAGTTTGCGTGGAACACTAACAGCACTGAATCAACTGAAATACTTCTTGAACTTTTTGAAAAAAAATTATCGCGTCCTGTGCACGTTATTCACGCTCTTGTCATGTAGTAAGAGAAGTGACAAAATATCCAGAAATATTTTTCTATTAAGAAATGTGGAAAAGTACAATAGAGTGAGCCAAATAGGTACATAATTCAATAAAATTAAAAACAAACCTATCTGTATCTTTCAACGCAAGTAAAGTAAGGAATTGTAGGAAACAGTGCATTTACTACCCTAAGAAAGGTAATCATGCACAAGAGAAGAGATTTCCTACAAAATCGGTCTAAGTAATGAACTTGAACGTGTGCAGCGAAGATCGGCAAGATTTGTAAAGGGACGATACGATAATTATATTAGCGTAACCAGTCTATTAAATGAATTGAAATGGGAATCATTGTCAGATCGCAGGTTGAAATTTAGACTTAATCTGTTCCACAAATTCCAAGGCAATATTTTCAGTGATGATGTTAAAAATATTTTACGAACCCCAACTTACTATGGCAGACTGGACCATAATCATAAAGTTAGAGAAATTGATTGCCGAACTGACAGATTCAAAATGTCCTTTTTCCCTCGCACAATAAGAGATACGAATAACGGTAAATATGTCCTATCGGAGAGTAGCAATGAATAGCATTGGTAGCTGCATGTTGGTATGAGTACTTAAAGCTAACCCTACTAACAGAATGTTTTTGCATGTTTTCTTTGCAATTTCTATCTTTTTTAAATAGTGTAGTTCTGACTACTATATTAATACTATTCCTTTTTTATGCATGATATGTAGTGCATGTTTGGTGAGCAATCACCCCCTGCCACACACTCTTGTGGTGGCTTGCAGGGTATTATGTAGATATAGATGTAGAAGAGAATGTTTAAATAAAATTTAGCATCGAGTTTTTTCTCAGATGACTCTTTCTTCGTCAACTTTTAATCCGCATAGATGTTTTTTTTCGCACAATTAAGATTACAGAATGAAATTGGTTGATAAAAGACTTTCCGGTCCGATTCTCAGGCCACGAAGCTACTCAACTCACCTTATTCTATAGTATACGCCAATCATGAATCAGAAATGAGGTGACAGGAGAGCATGCAAGGCTAAATCCGCGAACCCCTTTACACCTTTTATTTCGAGCAAGCTAATACCGAACTGAATTCTTCCTCCTTTTCTCCATTCGTAAAAAAGTACTTCTTCTAATTAATCTTCTTAAAGATTATTCCTAATTAATGAATTCAACTGTCGGCCATGTTACTGAACGCTAATAAATAGTTACCTAGCTGATATATTCTTGTGCATTACAAAAAATGATGATGATTATCCCATTCATATTTAATGCACATTTAGTTAGTTTTGGTGAGAGGAATACAATTTATTGTAAAATGCAATGAATATGCGATTAGACTAAAATATAATTCGGAAATAATAAGAAAGGAATGGTGAGGTATCGTTTTTGAATATGAAGCCGGATATACGAGTCATAAATCACCGTGGTAATTAACTAAGAATCGTCATAGAATTTAGCAACAGGATTGAGGGAAGGTAACATATTACAGCATTGCATGAAAATGCTAAAAACCAGAAAAGGGGCTATTTGTAGTCAATTCTAGTATCATCTCTCTTTCCTTCATTGCTGCTTATGCAACCACGGCAGGTTGGAAGACACAGGAAGCATGCTGAACACAAGATGAAAGTATTGTAAGACATAAGAATCAACGAAGTGCAAGCCATATTTACCAAAATGTTTTATGGCCGTCATAAATGCCGCAATCACTAGTATAACTCTTCTAATATTAACTATTGTGAGTGAATGAAATTTTAACCATAAACGTTACTTTCCACTTTCTGCACGAAACGGTTCTTGAAAATCGACGGATTCCGAATTGCTTTCATTGGATTTGTAACCTAAAATACATTTCAGAGCGGCTTATTCCTGATCGCCAGACTTTCAGACCACGAAAAAAAATCTTGTCCTAAAATACAGAAAAGGATGTTTGCTTCCGCAAGATGCTTCTTTCAAGTTGTGACTGCCGGACCAAGTGTGATCACTATCCCGCGTGAACCATAAACCTTTTTCTTCCTCCGGACATAAACTTTCGGTTTACCGCTATGGGGAGTGGCAAGAAGAATAAGATAAACAGAGGGGAGGATCCATCGCCTTTGGACTCGAGGGCAGCTGGACAAATACGTAAATCACAGCACACGCCACGAATACGTTAAGTCGAGCAAGATTATGAATGCTGGAAATAAAAAAAGCCGAAAGCAAAGGTTGGAAAAAACACGTATCATTCCCCATGATAAACCTTGGGGCTGTAACTTCAAAAACGGTAGCCATGAGTGCAGAGGGATAATATAGCCATTTGTCGACTTACGACCAATTCGATATACGACGCGTATTCGACATACGAATTTTAAAAAATTGAAAGAAAAATGCATAGCATAAGAAATTACACTGAAGGCATCATTCTGTATGTTCTTAGAATCGAAGAAAACAATTTCAAACACAAATAAAAGAGAATCAAATGTTTTAAACAAGAATTAATAAAACAAAACAAATGGCAAAAGAGAAAGGACATCATAGGTATCAGGAGCAATCTGTTCACCCTTAACTGGTTACCTCCTTTTCATGTACTGAATATGACTTTCGAAGAAACGATATGCTTTTTATTCGTTTTATTGTGTTGAAAAACATGAAACTCAAAAAATATCGTCGATCAGGACTATTTTAATCTTTTCAAATTTTATCGGTAGAAAAAATGACTAGAGAACTCAGCAATAACTGAATTGCTTCTAATTACTTTCGGTATCTTTTAGTCAAAAACGTCTCCACCAATAATTGAAATAACTTCTAAAAGAGGAGTGCTGAATCCGAAGGATGCTTCTTGATTCGAAGACTTTGATGAATAAATAACTACTAAAGAGCTGAAATAACTTGCGCCAAACTTGAAGAGTGGATAAATGGATAAATAATACGTTAACAACATAGAAACTGCAAAGAAGTTTTTATTGGGAACTCAAATTTATCATCTCATTCGAATATGACACAGGAAATAGCTGAAAAAATTAATTTATGAGAATTGCATGACCAAACCCATGGTCATGTAATCCTCATACCCTGACGGTAATGCGCAGATTTCATGGTCCAAAGATAACTTCTTAATCCTAGTTCTATGCATAGGTTGACGGCGCAATTTTAGCCTTGGCAATCTATTCTCCCAAAAACGTCGAGTTTCGCAAAAACTACCAGTATTTCCAGTGTGTTTATGCCTTCTCTGCAATACCTCACGTCATTTTTATTAATTCTTTTAAGTCATAGAGGACATAAATTAAAACTCTAGAGAGATGAAATGAATGAAGTCTGCGGCTGCCAAGAGAACCACACGCCGTATGTTCTGTGATCTCAGAGGTCTCTTGAAATTGTGCAATCCTTAAATAGTATCTTCAATCCACAGCTCGTCATTCAGTTCAAGTTGATGATGTGCACCTATTTCCATAGTTATAATACCCGTTCATCCATAAAATCATGAGAGAAAATTGTTATTACCTAGGAAATGTTACCAGATTTAGATGTTTTCTAATGACAGCTGAGAATAAAAGTTTGGAAATCAAGAAGAAACATTTCCCGAATATTATTCGAATCCTCCGCCGGGATTAATTCTTTATAGCTGCAGACGTTTCGGTAGAAGACTCGTGCGTAGAACGTCGACCGCCATGAAAGATTTAATGCGGTAGCGACCCTAATAACTTTCGCAAATTTCACATTCATTGGATGAGAATCAAAGAAAAAGTATTGGACCGAACATTTTTATCATGCTGCTTAATGAGAACAGCTACTGACAATAACGCGCCATGGGAAAATAACAACGAAGAATAGTCTATAGACTGGAAGCATTTCTAATAAGATACTTCATAGGAATGATGAAGATCAAATAGATATTAGGTGAGTAAAAAACTTTAGTCCTTTTCCACAATATATTTAAAATTATAAAATGGCAAGTGTACAAGTCGCAAAAAAGTGAGTGTACACCTGATGATGGCTTAGTAAGCCGAAACATGTGTTGTGCAAATTTTATAATTTTAAATATATCGTCGAAAAGTGCTAAAGTTTTTTACTCACCTAATATGTCTCACTTGCACTAAGGGATGCCTGAAACAGTGAACAGTATCAAATAGATAGCCTGTGTAAGAAACGGAGAAGCAGAATAATTAACTACAGGCGACGTAGGTGTAGGTGTAGATACAGGTGTACAGAAGAGCAGACGAAGAAAGGACATTATGGAAAACCTTACGGCAAAGAAGAACCAGATGGATTGGACATACCTTGAAGCACACTAAATTAGTTAGAAATATAATAGAAGGGAAGATTGAAGGGAAGGTCCCGCGAGGAAGACCAAGGAACAATTATATAGGGCAAATAAAGAAGGACGTGAAAGAGAAAACATACGAGGGCGTGAGGGAATTAACACTGCATAGGGTAGAATGAAGGGCTGCAGCAAACCAATCCTATGATTGGAATATTGATATAATGTCAGAGATGAAGTGTAGTGATTTGCTAATGTAGAGGCTTCGAGTCGAATAAGAAGCGCGATAAATTCTAATGATATTCTTGCCCAAAAAAAAACGAAACCACCATATCGTAAGCTCACCATTAACAGAATATTGAGATAATTGATGATCTCATGAAGATGGTGAAAGAGGGAAAATGAATAAAAAGAAAATCCAGATTAACGAAAAATGAGATTGGGATCAAACAGAAAGGGACTTAGGGAGAAGAATTTTGTCAAAGTGAAAGGTAAATTGCTAATCAGACCAGGACGAAAGACGATTGGGTAGGGATTTACGGAAAGGTTCCAAGGAGACTACAACTTTACATCCTATTTGACGGACCGAGTAGCTACTGAACTTGAATTTCCCTCCACACGGTTTTCATACGTGGATTCCAATGACATATCTGCCAGGTCTCGAACCCGGTTCCTCAGAATGGGCAGCCAGGTCTTTTGCTACCTCTTCTGAAAATATCTACCTGTGGTTTTCAAGTGCGTTCCCACACTTAAGAGGCACTTCAGACCGGAAGGAAATGTATAAGGATGGGGTGGGATGAAGGGAATGGTATAGTCGCTTCGGAGTTTCCTATAAATATCTGTGTATTCAAGTCTGTTTCCGCATTGATAGGTACTTCAGACCGGATGGAGAGCTACAAGGATGGAAATGGAAGAGAAAAAAGAAAAGATGGAGAGAAACCCGGCGTCGGGATTAGCCTTCTCTTAACGAAAAGGCGCCAAGGGGACCACGGCTTAACGTCCCATCCGAAGGACGGAGTACTGTACTCGAATGTTGTCCACAAAACAGGAGCCCCGGCCCGCCTGGTGAGAGGTCAGTATTCAAACTACTACACCAAACCGGCCCATATTAATACGAGGTTATCAGGTAAGAATGTGTCGATAATTCGAGTAAAAGAAGTCGAGGTGAAAACTGAGTCGAACCAATATTAGGATCGATGAGCAATGACCATGATCTACCGTTCCAACTTCCTTCCCTTTTCTCTCTCTCTCTCTCCTTCTTCTTCACCCAACATCCGTCTCTCTTCTTCCTTCCTGTCCGCCTCGCCCTTCAAATTACGATGTCCCCGTTTTTAAATTTAGAGTCCATCTCTCTCCCTCTCGCCCTGCCACCTACCGTCATCAGCTCCCAACTCCACTCTCGCACAATATCACTAGGTGCCGCCACCGTCGAACGGGAAGGAGAAAAAGGGAGAGGGTGGATGGAGGGGAGTGAAGAAAGAAGATTTGGAGGGGGCGAGGGAGAAGAAGTACTTCGGGCCAGGAGAGGAGGGAGAAATGGATGGAGAAGAGGGTCAGCAGAGAAGGAGGAGAAGGAAGGGAAAGCAAATGTACAAAAAAATTAGCAAATGGATGGCGCCAAGGGACACGCACATGAAAATAATGTGGCTTTTTCTTGGGTTTCCCGTATCATGTTAAAATGCTTGCCCTTTGAGCTTTTCAGCTTCTCATTTTCGGCCCTGGGTACCTTACGATTAAACAGATAAGTCTGCGTTAAAGCTTTGCCTTTGCTCGGATTTACTGTCACTTTTTTTCACCCAAAAAACTCCAAGAAATAGAGATACTGAGGTACACATAAAACTTGCATACCTTAAGTTAAAATAGGAGGTATTTCCTTTTTCTTTTGGAGGAGTTTGAATAAAACAGCGTTTAGGAGCAAAAACGTGGCAAATATGATTACATTCGTTTTAGGAAGCGTTTTACAAAAGGTAGGTGCTAGTGACTCAGGGAGGTAAAAGCATGAAGAAAGTATATAAGTAGCTCTTCTACTGAGGCCACCAACATTGAAAATTATTTACAAAAGGATGTAGGCATTTTTAAAAGGATTTAATTGGATGTAGGCATGGACTTTTCAGGGAACGAAGAAAGGGTGGAGAGAAACCCGGCGTCTATTTTAGAAAACTCTTAAAATAAGGCACCAAGGGGTACAAGGTTACGGAGTAATTAAGTTGAAGTTCTCTCCACACAGAACTTAAGGAGATTCCACCGTGATTCCGCGATTCAAAATCCCGTAAAAGAGCTATGTTATTTAATAAATAAATTCCGATCCAGAAAAACATCTATATAAAAAATCATCTATAGGGCGATAACGCATACACAATAATTGTATGAGTATGCTATTACATAGCGCGTTGCAGTTGCATTCTATTTTTTACAAGCTCTTTTAACTCACTTTGAATGCAAAACATGACAGACGTGTTGTTGCCACGTTCAATTTACAAAGTGAGAATACATGCTCGATCCTGCTAATACGTGTTCCAAAATAGGTTAAATATTTTCTTACTTAGTTTTTAACTATTCCCTTTTAAATACAACTCTTTGTTTTGAATTTTATCAATATTGATATTTTGAAAACTGTTTGGCAACATTGACGCTGCTACCATTTGAAAGCATTGGTATTAATTACACCATATCAATAACCAATGATATATTTAAATAACGTACATAAAAAATATAAGAAGGACCTTGGTAAGGTATATTCCTTAATTAAGTTAGTATATAGGCTTGTTAGCACGTTTCGACACATGTACCGTTGTCAGCGCCACTTTCATGTAACTACGGCTTTTCTGCTTTTTTTCGAGCAAACATTTATTAACATCAATTAAACAAGTGTGGTAAGGCGACCACTTTTCTACAATGCTAAATTATGCATAAAATTGTGCATCTTATATTAGTTTTTCGTCAAAACGACATTTCTCTTTACATTATTAATCTGCAAATTTTACTGCAAGAGCCATGTTCTGCTGAATAACCGCGTATAGAATAGCTGATTTTAAACGTCTTTTTTCTTCAAATATATTATTGAAAGGTCAAATTATTTTAATGCCAATAGATAGAAGGGCCAAAAAATGATGTTTCCTGAAATTTTCACAGAAATGACATCTACTTCATAATTCGGTGGAGTCACCTTCATTTGAAAGCGGTATAACAATGAAATACAGCTGCCACCGTTGGGATTAAATCCCGTGCCCTTATGTATAGGAAACCAGGGCCTCGATCATGGTTCCTCATAACGCGTGCGCTAGCGCTATAGTTATTTATTGATTAAACTTATCTAAGAGAGAACGTGATATCCATTCTTCATTTTTAGTACATCGCTTCAAATTGCTTATTACAATCAGTGGAGCGAATTTTATAGACGATTATTGTTAACCCTCCGCTACTCTAGGGGTAAGCGTTAACGATAAAAACTGCGATTACGCGAAAGATAGATCCGTGATTCCACACCAGGTGTGAAATCACGGATGCATCTTACGCGTTATCACAATCTGTATCGATAACGCTTACCCCTAAATTAGCGCAGGGTTAACATTAACCGTCTATAAAATTCACTCCACTGATTGTGATAAGCTATTTGAAGTGCTCTGCGAAAAATGAAGAGTGGAGATCACTTTCTCTCTGACATAAGTTAAATAAAAAAATAACGATAACGCTAGCGCACGCCTTATGAAGATCCATGATCGAGGCCTAGTACTCCATCCATTACACGACCGATCTCTAAGGAATGGTTAATGCATACTTATTTTAAGTGTGTTGCTACATGCTTGAGAAAAATGGTTTTTCGGAAATAATGACGAATGTAGGCTTTTGTGATGCGGGTATGAAGGACGGACGAAGAGATAAGTTGGACAGGCAGAAGGGGATGTGAAGAAGTATTACGCGTGGCTGAGAAAGGAATAAAAGCTACCTGAAGAAATCCGACGACGGCAGAAATTGTATCAGAACACAATGAGGCCGCGGATTTTAATCCCATCTCGGGCATGGATGTTTTTCTTGTTATAAAATCATCAAGCTCAGAAATAATTTAAGTGAAGTGAAGTGATAGGATCTCAGCAGTTGGAAACCTTGGAATATAGTTCCACTAATACTATGATTATTAGTATGTGGAGCAATGACGAAAGAGATATGGATTCCTGTAAGTTTCTTCTAAGAAATTATAGGCTAGAGAAACTAAAAGTATAGGGATTTCAAACAATATAAGGGAATGTAGGTGAAGGATAGTTGGAAGAGTTTCCAATCTGTTAGGTTCTTAATTCCTGCCGAAGTTTCGTTTCACGAGTCGTTCATCGATTACAGGATTCTACATCGACATCCACGCAATATCGTACAAGCCACCGCGAGGGTGTGTGGCAGGGGGTGAATGTCAATGTAACTATGCTTCTACATGGAAAAATGTTAGATAACACAGTCACATACCACTAGATGGTTAGTATCAGCATAATAATAAAGGGATTATTGATTATAATGGCATTTTTCTACATATATTTAATCTCTATTCTCAGGACTTAGTGTCATGAGTGACACCTAGTCCTGAGAATGATGAACGACTCGTGTATCCAAACGTTGGTAGAAAAATAGCATCTAACCTATTCGAACCCGTATAAAATTTACCAATTGAACTAGCTGGGAAAGCATCAATGCTCTAGGCGTTTTTTGTTTGACAAAAAAAAAAACGTTTCAATCAATAGACTTGGTGCAAATCCAATACCTCAAAATCTATTCATAATTTTAAATATGAGGGTACCTAATGATCCCAGGCCAGGTAATTGTTTTTAATTACCATTCATCGCAACAGTAATAGTATCATGAAGGTGGTTGAGTATCATTATTTGAGATGTGCTCTACACACCTATCCTCATATTCAATGGCTTATTAGAAGCCCACTTCTGCCCAAAATGAGATATTTATGACGGAGTGCTATAGAAGGTGAAAACAAGTCACAATGAATACTCCTTTAAATCACTTTTAGGCTAAGTAATCGCGGATGGTGCTTTAAAGCGGACCCACTACTTGAATATCCCTAGTTTGTATCCTGATGCTGGAGACATTTTTCACAGGACAGTTTCAGCGCATTTACCCAATGCTGACTTTTATTGGTATTGGTAACATGAGCTTAATAAATTTGATCTTAAGAAAGGCTTAGAGAAAAATACGTTTTTTACTTGGCCTTGTAACATTATTTTAATTTTCGACCAAAACAGCACTTGAAATCGACCTCGTTAAATTCATGACTTTATTTCTGATAGAACAATTTTTTCATCAAAAGTCTTTTCCAAATTCCACTCTGTCAACTTTGTTAAAAACGTATTCTTTACTCATACAATCAGATGGCAGACCAAATCCATTGCGTGTCTCCGAACCTTCTTTGCTGGGTCCGTAGCTTAACAAATTGCCCTCCCTGGAGAAGGCATAGAATGTCATGAACTTATTTCTATGTTTCCCTTATCAAAACTACCTGAGTTATATTTCCAACGTATTTCCATAAAAATGGTTCCTACCAGTTCAACCAACAGCAAGTTATTTTCCTAAGACCCTCTCATGAGGCTTCTAGGATCCACAGCTGAGAAAACCATCTACGATTTTACTGGTTTTTATATCGTGTTATCTTCATTCTACCGTTTTCTTTAAAACAAAATTCATGTTGAAATGACTGTGTAGAGTCTGTTAATTGGGAGATATTTGTATTTCTGGAAATTTTCCTTCAAAGTATTACAAGTTTAATTAATTCATATTGGAATTTTAACTTGCGGGTAGGTATGTTTATTATTTACTCGTAATTCGCTTGGAACTGCTACTCCACCAGGTTTATTCTTATTTAAAATGCCTACTTTATATACGATAGAATATATGGGCAGAAAAGTAATATTTACAGTTCAATTTAGTTGTCGTTGATAGAGATCTAAGAGTCAAAAATTCAATCTCGAACGTTCATACATGCAACACGGAGTTTTCTCTTGCGTGGCCTTGGAGTGAAAGTAACTTTCGCAAGAATGTGCCTCCCTCTATTTGCCTCACGAAATATCCCTCACAAAAAAAACACACCCTTTCACCCAACGTCAGAAGCGCTAATTACCCCTGCCGTTGGCAGTTGCCCGAGATAAACCAGCTCGCCCACTCTTGAGAACGAAATTGACAGTAACTTCCCTTCGAGAGACCTTAGGCGCCCACTGAGGAAAAACAAAATATTGGGACGCAGGTAATTTTCGCGTTGGTTGTGACGCATGCCACTTCGAATTATAGGCGATAAAAATGTTTGGGAAAGAATTGGAGAGAAAGCACGAAAAACGAAAACGGATATTTCCGAAAAATACACGGGGGTTCAATGCACTTACTCTTGGTTGGTTTAGCGAGATACACACGCAAGCACCAGTTTAGAGGTCAACCAAGGTGGTTAAAACGTACTCGAGGAGGCATCGCAACTGATTTGAGAAGCAAGCGGCCATCTTAGTAGACACGGATATACGGTCTTGCTCCTTGCGGTACGCGAAAGGATATAGCTGTTTTTGCGCGTGGTAAAACTTAAGAGTTATTAGATGAATATCCCTGCCGAAAAATGCCGTACAGATTTTATACAGAACGCAAGAAATTATACAGAATTTCTGTGGAAAAAGTTGTCTTTGTACAGAGTTACACAGAAAAAATTCTACGGGAAAGAGTGACTTCTGTATAGAGCTGCGATGTCGTACTGCTGTTACAGAATTATACGGAAAAGTTTTTTGAGGCGAAGTTTCAAAATCCGTTGACTGTAAGGATGACTCTACATAATATCATTTCGCCATCTCTCTCGGCCATATCTTTAAGGAATGAGCAGAAATTTCAGAAAAGTGTCTGATATGCAGATCGGAGATGTTAATTTCCAGGACATTTACTTTATCCGTGATATGGTGAAACAGAGAACTGAAATAGCATATCACACTTTACTAAAAATAATTACTCCAAAATTAATTAGGACATAGAAAGCAGATAACTTAAGCGTTGAAGTATTATGGACGTTAAAATGACCAATAATCATCTTTTTTATAACAACAAATCGTGTGACACAATATGGTACCGGGTATCGAATTCCAATATTTTGCTAAATATATCAACAGTTCTCTTAGTAATCACCTTTACATGGAATATAAACAGTTTATTCAATTATTTTATTCATTAAAATTATTGAATTTTCAAATTTCGTCAATGAAACAGATGACAGTACACAAAAACACCAACAAGCGCCAAATATCTTGTGCAAATAGGTTAAATTATAAACCTGTTCTATTAAAAAATTATCTCCCACGTGAAGCTCCCACAAGCTTTAATAAAACTTGCCTTAAATAGCCTTAGGGAGATTCTTTGACACCTTTGCGGAGAAATTTTCGCACAGTTTTATTGTTATTTATGTTGCAGAATACATACAATACATACAATCCATAACAGGCCGTTATATTTTTAGGCTAGAAGGTGGGCCTAATTCTTCACAAGCACTCCTATTCTGACTTCGTTTTCATCAATAGGTTACCATGACACTAGAGATCAGCAATTTGAAATCAATCTGCGTAGTCACATCAAGCAGAACGGAATATATCTGCGATATGGCAATGAAAATATGGAATAATGTACTGCCCAAGCTAAAGCAACAAAAAAAGGAAATCATCAAAATTTGTTATTGGTTAGTCACGAAGACACTCGTACGTGACATAAAATTCTGTATATTATGTTGCTAGGGAGAGGTAGATGAAAAAAAAAGGTTTTAACATCACCATAAAGATAGCAGGGTAAAAAAATGGAACTCCTCCTGAACGGATTGGCTAATTTTACGAAAGAGTTAACATGGGTATCAAAGGAATGTTGTCCATTATCTTACCGCGTGGAAGACAACATTTTTAGGGAGGCCTACATGTCATGAAAAACTCCGTTTTTTCAATTGTAAATACAAATTGAGGATTGAAAAATCAGTTTTTACGTTAAAACTTACTGTAAAAATTTATTCTGAAATTTCCTATTTAAGTTTAGATGAAAATTAGCTAAATTCCACAACGTATATATGCCAAAAATACTAGTTGTCCACTGCATACTTCCATTGGCACTCGTTGCTAGGAAAAAAAGTGAAACACAGAACCCACATTAGGTCTAAGCGAGATCATAATTACGCGGATTTGTGACAGGAATGAGAGTGTGAAGGTTAATGTGAGAGAAAATGTAAATTGTTTCTTTTATCATAAATAAGTTCTTGTTATCTACCTGTGTGTATGGTGGTATGTGTAAGGTATACGTGTCATGTTGAAGGGCTTTGTAAGCAGGGTCAACAGTACTGTATTCGCCTTTTTTGAAAGTGTCCCCACCTTCAGGCCGATTGCCTTGGGGGAGACGTAACTCCAAATTGATTTTCATCGCGTGAATTTGTTTTAAAATATATTCTTTTATACGGAGAAATACATTTTTATTTCTATATCATATTCAAGTATGTATTCGTATTTTAACAATATTTTTGCATTATGTACCACCCCCTGCTACACATCATTGTAATGGCTCGCAAAATCTTGATGTCTGTGAATGGACGTAACCTGGCGGAAATAATTTATAATTATTTTCATGATCTCCATGGAGGAGCACCTTTTTTATCCTGACAGTGATTGCCTGAATTTTTTTCTGGAAATTTCGTGTACTGTGAGGTGATAATAGCCCTTGTTTGCTTGGATGGTCACGGTTTTAGACTTAATTTGACTTTTGATTTAATTTATAAGCATTTAATTAATATTCTAAGCAAAACTCATGGAGTCAATTCAACATATCGGTAAAAGGGATCTGCTAGCATCATTGACTGACAAAAAAATTGACTCAAAGCCCAAGAGAAATCAATATGCTGAGATTAAGTGCATTGCATGACTTGTCACAGTGAACGGACAATCTCAAGGTCTAGATATTTGATGTCTCCTCAACTTCTTTGATGGACATCTGAATAGTGCATGCAGCACTGACGTGAATGCACCAAGTTTGATTAAACCTTACAACTTAGCCATCTTCCGGATGAGTAGTATCGATGCATACATAATATGATGCGAAGACACGAGAGGAATAATGGCAGGGTAAAATGGTAATTACACCATTCCTAATTTGGAAAAAAGGAGCGTAGATACTTTGAATGGAACTGATAAAAATATCAGATAGTGCTCATGAATAAACCACACAATTATTTGGCTCTATTTCCGAACGGGTGGGTGAATATAGATGAGCTTTGTGCACAGTAAAATGGCTCTCTAAAAAGCTCTATGGAAAGTGCTCACTGCTTTTCAATTAAATGCATTTAATGGATTAGCCTGCTATTCAATTGATTGAACTAATGATCAAATAATCAGTTACATCATACGGGCGACACGGGTTTAAAATTTTCATTTGCTATTGCATAGGAACACGCTGTTAATTTGGTTTTCATTTCAATACGTGAATTTCAATTCATTGCTGACGCTAGAAACCTAAACATCTCCGTGTGCTGACGTAATTATTCTATAATTAAATGGACCTAGTTTTTTTTCAACTCAACCTGTTATATACGTCAGGCTCTGTTATATAATTATAATAATAAGAAGCTACGATAAATTTCATAAATTATTCATCATCCTCGCAAAACTGCTATCTGTGCTGAAAATTCAAGAAAATAAAGAAATAACGAGTTATTTCTTGAAGGAATTGATTCATTTGTGGTTGAGAGAACATTCTGAGGAACAGGTATATGCCATTTTAACTCATTCAAATATATTGTCTATTTAATTTAGAATTAGAATTCCTTGACAAAGGAAGACTATAACATGACCTTTTCCTTAAACCCCTTATGCTTTGGCCACAGTTCAAAGCGATCCATTACATCAAAAAGATAGTTAACGGAAAAGGATTCATGAAATAATAAATTTCCCATGAAAATAGAGTGTTTTATCACCAAGCCGGTAAAATTATAATTTTCACTGAAAGAAATGCAATCACAATCCCTTTAAATGAATGTTGAAATTCACCACAATATCAATTTAACATATTTTTCGAGGGAAACATTTAGGGGTAAAGAGGAATATCAAGCATGGGAGATTACGTGTGAGGAAAAAATATTTACACTTTTATGAGAGGAGGATAACCGTTCTGCAATTAAAAAGTATTTGAGGCTATTGAACCAGTTTTAGCTTTGATAAACATATTGCTGAATTAATATCTCTCATTTTTTTAATGGCTACGAACATTTATACATCCAAAAATAATTTTTTTAGAACAAACAAAGATAGCTAGACGTCACTTTAATTTTATATGATAAAAAGATGTTAATCCCACGATAATAATGATTTAAATAGTACATATTGGAGGCTGTGAACATCTAGAAAAAATTTCTGTTTCGCCGGTTTTGCTTTCATTGTTTGATGGAAAGGAAAATATTTTTAATTCAGCCATAGACGCGAAAAATGATTCGTGACACGCATTAACCAGAATCAGTTTGCGTTACAGAACCACCTCAGACATCGTAGAAAAGTCTCAGTCAATGCTCTCAACGCTTTTAAATATAAATCCCATCCTACACTAGAATATTTAGATCCTCTCACCTCCCTACCATACGCGGAAATTTCTAATTTTGTACTCCGTCCATCAGATTGAGCATTAAACTGTGGAATCCTTGGTGCTTTTCGTTATAAAGTAGAATATTGCTGACCCCAGGTTTTTCTACACCCATTTTTAGGGTCAGCACCACCTTTTCACTCCAACAATGAGAAAGTTTTTGAACCGCACAGTTCTCTAGTCGGAGAATGAGAGTGATTTATTATTTTTATTTTAAGAGAAGGGTCTGGGTGCTTGGGTGAGGTGGAAAGGAAAGCAGTCCGAACTACTCGACCGACCGCTACCAAGGCAAACGCTGATTTAGTGGTAAAAAGGCTTTATCAGGCGGAGAGAGAGAGGAGAACGAAAGGCCGAAAAGGGTATTAACGAAAGCCCCTAAAGGGTTCGGCCCCTTCCGACCGCACCCCTCCTCTCCCTTTGGCAGGGAGACCCTCATCACTATCTGCACCCTCGCAGCCTTACGCGTGTAAGGCAGTGCTCGGGCAAGGTCGATCGCCATTAGCGTATCTGGATGCGAGCAGGCTTGCTAGTGACGCGAGGGGAGAGATTATCAGTTGCAATTGCTCCAACGGGCAAGGCAATATCGCCGCACATAACACGGACGAGATAAATCTTGTGGTTGGCATATGCCATCTAATACTGACGTTGATATCGAAACACATTGGTCAAAGCTCTGGAGCGAAGTCAGACATATGATGAAAATTTAAGCAAGATAAATCATGGTGAAAGAATATTCCGTTTACAGCTGTAAATACAAGCGTGGACGTGAGGAAAGATTTCATTATAGCATTCATCTGGAGCATTTTAAAATATGGCAGCGAAGCGAGGACGACAACAGCAGCAGAGAAGTCCATGCTGGAAACATTTGGAATGTGGTGCATTCGAAGGATGATGAAGATAAGATGGATCGTTCGAGTGACGAGCGAAGAAGTCTCAAGAAGAGTGGGAGAAAAGAGATGCCTACTGAAAACCCAAAAAAGAAGACGGGGCAACTTAATCGGCCAATTCTTAAGACATGATGTCCTGATGAAGACAATCGCCGAGGGAAAAGTGAACGGGAAGAATGGAAAAGGCAGGCCTCGTATGAGATACATGGAGAAAGTTGGTAAGGATGTAAAAGAGAGGAGTTACGTCAATATGAAGAGATTGGCCGATAGAAGAATAGAATGGAGGGCTGCGTAAAACCAATCGTAGGATTGTTGACCGATGATGGTGATGAAATCAGGGTAAGATAAATCGATGTATACCAAATATTAAATAATTTATTATTACGGTTATAAGGTTTTCATGAACACTTTTCATTCTTTATCCTTCCTAACACCCTTTTCTTGTGACTCTTTGCTTATCAGATCAACTAGATCTGTTTTAAACCTCCCCTACTTAAATAACGTAGACCTATCTACTTTCTTCTCCGCTCACCTCGCCTCACACCTTCTTCCACGAAATACATTGCCCTCTCAACTCAAGCAATACTACGCTGGGGTTAACTTCAAGTGAATGAAGATCATACTCGTGACTGCACATGGAAATAAGTAAGATTAATTACTCCTTCTTTCATTTAGATCGGGACACTGTATTAGGTTTCCTGGTAGGTACCTTCTTTAATGGGGATCGGGATGATGTAGTGGCTAGGTGAACTGGCCTCCTATCCCGAGGACTCGGGTTCGAATTCTTGTTTTGGCTGATATTCTTCTTTGGTGTACCGGTTAGGTGTTAAGCGTAGAGCACTGTGAGTTCAGTACTCCGCCCGTCGAATGAGCCGTTAAACCGTGGGCCCCTAGACACATTTCGTTAAGAGCTGATTAACGCCAGGTTTCCCTCAACCCTTCCTCTGCTCCCTGCAATATACACAATCCTACCCTACAGTCTACCTATTCTAAATGGCGTAAGTGACCTTAGCTGTGGGTCGACTAACCAAACTGACGACTACTACCAACCAAACCGACTATATCCAGGAATTCTCTCTCCTAGTTTCTTCGCGCTAATATTTAACGAACTATTGCGATTCCACCATCCTGTTTTTAATCACTCCTCTCAAGAGAACCATTCCAAACTCCTCTCTTATATTTCTTTACCTCGCCTTAAACTTGTAGAAACTTTTAGACTGCATCACACCACGCTCTACCCCAGACTCTCTCCCAGTCTCAACACTTCAGATGGATACGATGCGTAAAACCTTTTAGGGATATGAAAGAAATCTTTAAAGTACATCACCGACAAGTGATGCCGTTATTTCATTACTGAATTCGAAATCTCATGGGGCCCAAATACATCATACCATATAAAGAAATTGGGATTATCTTCATAAAAGTCTAAGGCTGATCAAATTGGAGTCAAAGATAATCATAAAAGTAGGTAGACAAGGGAGTTGAACTGAAGGGGCAATTCAATTACTTGGGTGGCATTTTGACGAAGGTGGACGTAGAACGAAGATATATTTGAAGGAGAATGCTGCTGGCGAAAGACTCTTTTCTTAGCAAAAGAGATTTACGTCAAGGACCTTTGGCAAAGATGTTTAGATAGGTAAATGATAAGTCAGAGCCTCTTTATGCTTACTTAACTAACGATGAGAAATTAGCACGAGAAAGAGCGAAATATGGTTAAAATAAAAATCTGAGAAAGAATAGACAGAGTTAGATAAATAAGAAAGAAAGATCGAAAGCTTAGGTATGCAGTGGAAGAAAAGGATGCTACTGCAAGAATCAGGAGAGACTCTATGCATATTTAATAAGTAATTAAGGACGCTGGGAGAGTTGTGGCCGCAATAGAAGACAGAATTCAAAGAAAAAAAGAGGAAAACATAGTTATGGAGAGTACTAGGAAAAGTCTTAAATAAGTCCTTCTGGAGAAAGATACAGGCTAAGAACAATGAAGCCGTTACAATACTTCAAAGACAAATAGGGATACTTCATCAAATCAACATCCAGCTGGTAAAAAAATAACTGCATTTCGCTACATATAGGCTTGAAAACTACCAGAAAAAATACCGGTCATACAGTATTAGGTACACAGTAACGGTAAATAATAGTAAAAGTTTAGTTATACATTCTGAATTGATAAGTCTCCATTTATTTACTCCGGAATGAGTAGGTTTTGATGGAATAACCACGTTAAAGTGTGCCTTTCCTGTTTTCCTAATTATTACACATTTTTATGCTTTACATCAGCATCCATTCCAGCTCTTCTTACTCAATATAAAATGCTCTTTCTTTTACTTCGACTTCCTAGCGTACCGATATTTTCACGTTTTTAACTTCCTCTACCTGGATTTATATTGATTCTATATACCCTATCATATATAATCTACGTTTTCCTATGCACTGAAATATTATATACGCTGAAAAATAAGAAACCAATTGGGTAAATCGAGGAAGACAGGTTGATAAAGTGGTAAGTCGGAATACATAATTTCCATAATCAGTTCAAAATACCCATCCTAATGAATCTACGGTATCTCATCTCCGTAACACGGACGAAATGTAACATGCTATTTTTTATTAGGGAAGTTGACAGAAAATTAGTCTTTTGCTCTGTAATTATAGTCATTTGATCATAGGATATAGGCTGGATTTTTGAGTGTGGATGAATGGTATAGAGAAATTCAGTGTGCACAACAGCCAGATGCTGTTTACCAAATGCGTCCAAGGATCCACTGCGGTTACGTCCAATCCGACGGGCGAAGTAGTGTGCCTAAAGTGCTCTGCACGTAAAACTCAGGCGTGGGAAACGGTATGAAAAATGAAAACTCGTCTAGTGCCGGGAATCGAACCCGAGCCTGAACTGTGAAAGTATTCATCACGCATAACTCAACTTAGGACTGGGATTCCACTGAAAAATCTCTGGCACATAGTTTGAACTTATTTAACCGTTACCTGGCAGAACCACAGCGTGTTGGGACAAGTAAACACAAATATGTAAAACTACGATTTACTGAATCTTGTACTGCTGTTTTCGCTACTTACACTAATGTTTCGTAAGTGACGAAACCGTTCCTGAAACAATCCTCGGATTGCGAAGTAGCCGCGAATAACCGGGGTAACCCACTGAAAAGCGCAATTGAAGGATTTCCAAGGAGAAAAGTCCACGTTAAACGGGACTTGAACCCGGAAACACCCCAGATATCCGGCCAGGTACTCTGCCAATTGAGCTATCACGGCTTCCTTTTCCCTTACGGATTTCTAGGGGCCTTTAAGGCTTCTTTTACTTGTAAGGACTATAGAAATCCACAGGAGATATGGAAACCTTGATAGCTCAATTGGCAGATAACATGGTCGGTGGCCATAACGTTCGGGGTTCGAGTCCCGATATAGGTGGTTTTTTATCAGTGAATATTCTGCTATTGAGCGTTCTTAAAATGTTCAATAAATTGCGGAACTTTATGAAGTTACTGATGTTTAATTTGCCCAATCTTCGACACTGTCAGAATTCAAACTGGGACCCCCAGGGTTGGTGGATGGCCGCCACTCTCCCCACGTCAACCAAATCCACTTCGAACTTGAACTTCACGGAGGCCTAACTCCGATCCATTCCACTCCAGATAGACAAAAGACGACGCGACGTCATTTTCGGACGACGCCAACCGACCTAACATGCTTATACAGGGTGCGGCAACATAACTTCCTTTTTTCAAAACATAATAAAACCCACTGTATGAATCAGAAATTTTTTATTTGTTTTTATAATGTAGGCACATATCTAAAGTTCTGTTTTACATAGTTTTGAATATCAAATCAGGTAGGTGACGTCCCCCAATCTCCATACACTGAGTAAACAGATTTCAGGCGTTTGTCATGACTCTTGCCAGCATAGCAGAGGTTATGTTGGCAATTTCTTCCTGGATGTTGGTCTTCAAGGCTTGTACGGTGCTTGGACGGTTCACATAAACACGGGATCGCAAAAAACCCCATTGAAAAAAATCACAAGGGGCCAAATCGGGAGAGCGGCCCGGCCACTCCAAATCGCCCCTAATTGAGCTGAGGCGCTCTGGGAATTGTTCCCTCAAAACAGCCATCGACGCTCTTGAAGTGTGAGCCGTTGCACCATCGTGTTGGAACCAAATGTCCCCTAAGTCCAACTCATCTAGCCGTGGAAAAAAAATTCCTGTAACATGTTTACATACCGGTCTGAATTCAATGTCACTGTGACTTCATTTTCCTCAAAGAACCAGGGACCAATAATTCCAGCTGAGGTATTGAACACCACACTGTGACTTTAGGTGAATACAAAGGCCTTTGATGCAATTTTCGAGGATTGGTGTCAGCCCAGTAGCGCATGTTTTGTTTGTTGACGGATCCACACAAATGAAAATGGGCTTCATCACTAAAAGAAAACAATAGCGTCCTCAGGAACGATTTCTAGAAGAACCTCACACGCGTTCCTCCGAGAATGAAGTCACGTTCAGAAAGTTCCTGCACAATCGCCATTTTGTAAGGATGGTAATGAAGATCATCATGAAGAATTCTCCTCACAGAACGATCGGAAAATTCAAGGGTAGATGCATGTTTGCGCGCCAAACGCCGTGGCGATTGCAAAATTGAAGCTCTCACTGCCTCAATGTTCTCCGGCGATCTAATGGGCCGAGGGACTCCATCTTGGACTAAGACTGACACATGATCTTTCCTGGGGTAAACACATATTACGTGAAATAATGGGTCAAGCTAATCTTAGACTGGGATTCATCAAAAGAGTATTGGGTAAATGTGACTAACATGTACGATAAATCAGCCACTTTTCCCTTGTTAGACCTCATTTGGAATATGATGCCAGTATATGGAGTATAGGTAGTTGCATGTTGGTGTAAGGACTTGAAGGTAACCCAACTAACAGCACGTTTTTGCATGCTTAGTAGGGTGTCCCTTATTTTCCGACTTCGAAATTTTTGAATTCTCACCCTCCAATTTTGTTTGAATGACTATAAAACATGCATTTACAAAATTTTGTTGAGATCGGAGCATTCTAACCCGTGCCGACTTGAGCGCGAACTCGCATGAAGAACAAGTCTGGATTTTCCACCCAGCGCTGAGGCCTGAGCTTGTCCTTAGGGGTCGTGCAGAAACTACGATACCAACTTAGGGGGGCGAGGGGTCGCCTAAGAACCTAAGGTGGGTAAAGATGGGGAGGGTTCACTCAAAATACCGTAGCTGTTACAATGTGTCTGTGTACGTTTATTACTCGTCAACAACGCGTCAACAATACTACAGAGTTGGACATGGGGAAGGGCGCGCGGGGTGATTCTTACACGCCTACCTTCTACTTTAACTTGATGTGAAGAAGAGTTTACAAATAATTTGGAAAATCTATTTGATATTGCACATACCAATGCTCTTCAAATGATCAAGTTGGAAGAAGACAGGATGTTTTTTACTTCGGCAGCGAGAGCCAGGACGTATATGCTACCTTGCAGGAGTAGACCAAAAGCTCGCGGATAAAGAAGAAAGGGCGAGGCAAAGAAAATTAGAAGAAGAGAAAAGGAAAGAGAAACAACTGTGTGCAGAGTTTACATCTTCTGCTGTACCTCCTTCTTTATAATATGAAGATTCATATAACGGATATCCAAGTTCAGGTGAAATGAACGTTGGTAAATTTTTAGGAGAGACTTCTGAGAGTACATCAATGCAGAATGCTACAAGGCGTGGTACGAAAGATTTTATCACGCCTAAATTAGTGGCTGCCTTGGATAGATGCCAGCTGAGTGTAAGAGATTCTGTATACATCCTTTAGGCGACAGCAGAGGCACTTGGCCATAATACCGAAGAACTCTCTATTAATAAATCTTCTATTCATCGAATCAGACAGAAGAAGAGAAGAGAATGTTCTGAAACAATTAGATCTGCTTTCAAGAATGATATACCTGCAATGATTACTGTTCATTGGGATGGTAAACTGTTGCCTGCATTAAATGTCAGGGACCCAAAAGAAGAAACACTTCCAATTGTTATAACATTTGGGGACAGTGAGCAGCTCATCGGGGTTCCAAAATTACAGCATTCTTCTGGTAAAGAGCAAGCGAACGCTGTTTGGAACGCATTATGGTATTGGGTTATAGAAGACAATGTACACATTCTCTGCTGTGACACAACTGCATCACACACTGGACGTTTTAATGGAGCATGTGTCTTACTTGAGCAAAAATTGGACAGGGAATTGTTTTTTTTCCGTGCCGTCATCGCATACATGAACTTATTTTACGATGTGCATTTGAATGTAAAGTATGTGATGATGTAACAAGCAGTCCTGGCATACCACTTTTTAAATATTTTAGGGAAAGCTGGGAGAGTGTCATTTCCAATAATTTTCAAAGCGGCAAGGAGAACGTGGAAATGTTTTTTAGTCAGTCGGAAATCAAAGAAATGCTAGACTTTTATGAAAGTGAATTAGATAAACTAACACAGAGAGGTGATTATCGAGAGCTCATAGAGCTCTCTCTAATGTTTTTGGGAGGAGATACTGGAAAAAAACTAAAAATACGCCCTCTTGGGGCGATGCATCAAGCTCGATGGATGACAAGAGCTATTTATTGTTTAAAAATGTTTCTGCTAAGAGCACAGCTTAAATTATCCAGTGTAATTAAAAATGCCTCAAGAGATGTATCTCTATTCATTGTAACTATTTATGCCAAACCGCGGCTTCAGTGCAGTGCAGCTGTAAAAGCTCCTTATCAAGATCTCTGCTTCTTAAAAGTTCTAAAATCATATGAAAAGATAGATTCCACAATTTCAAAAGCAGCTCTAAAAATATTTAGTCACCATATGTGGTATTTATCAAAAGAGTTGTCTGTCCTATCACTCTTTGATGATGAAGTAGGCGTACAAATCAAAATCAAAATGGAGCAAATTTAGCCAGAGAGAATCTACACGTGGAAAAAAGATATATTCCTTCATGTGGAGAATTGGATGGACAATTATATGGTAAGTTTAATTGCATACTGATTACCATTCTTTAATATTTAATTCGTTAATATACATCTCCTAATTCAGTCTTATCTTCATTTCAGTGAAAACTATAGACGACTTTGTGTCATCCAAAAGCAGAGATGTCTTGAAGTTGCCTCTTGCCTGAAGTTGGACATTAGTTTTATTCAAGAATGTCCTTCGACATGGACGAGCAACACTTCATATTTAGAATCTCAAAGGATAGTTATGGAGTTGAAAGCTTTGAATGACAGTGCTGAAAGGGGTGTTAATTAATGCAAGATTTTCATGGACTACTGACGGTAGATGAAGAGCAAAAGCAATTTGTGTTGTGTTGAAGAGCACCGCAGACTGTACCCAGATTGCAAGAAAGGAACACTGAAAAGAAAATATCCACATAATACTAAAAACTAAAGAATACTAAAAACAATAATAGTCTAAAGAGTGAAAATATATTAAATTGTAACATAAAATTATATATGAAACATGTATCAATAGCTTTTTCCCTGACTTTAACCTACAAAACCTATTATTCCTAATATTCAAATTTCAAGCTCAAGTCGGCAAGGGTTATTATAGGCCTATTGAGATGAAATTTTGTTATTGAGTAAATATGACCCAATGGAAAATATTTAGGGGGTGAGCCCAAAAAAATTCGCAGGAATTTTTTTTTTGCCAAATAAGGGACACCCTAATGCTTAGTTTGCTATTTTTATCTTTTAAAATATTGCAGTTTAGACTGATATATTAATACTGATCCTTTAAATGCATGATATGTAGTGCATGTTTTGTGAGAATTCACCCCCTGCCAAACACCTTTGAGGTGGCTTGCAGGGTATTATGTAGATGTAGATGTTTTTCGTCTTGTCGCACTTGAAGTTTGTCTGAACGTAGTGACCCATGTAACAATTAATTTCCGGTCCGGGACAGGGGCCAACTGGGCTAAATTACATCTACATCTACACGATACCCAGCAAGCCACCGCGAGGGTGTGTGGCAGGGGGTGAAGATCACCAAGCATGCACTACCGACATGCAAACAAGCAACTAAAGGGTCTCATGCAACTGGATTGTTAGTATGTCGAAATTAAAGCGATTCCGAAAGGCTGGGTTGCGATCACAGAACATCCGTTACAAAAATAGGCCTCAACGGCAAACGCACGCTCCTCACTGTTCCAACGTAGTAGGCAACTGAACTTTGTGGAAACAAAACTTCATAGTCACGCCACTCGAACGAGACCACTAGCGCTCCGCAACGACATCAACCGACTGAATGGCGCGCATTTAAAAAAAAAGGAAGTTATGTTGCCGCACCCTACACGTAATGAACACACGTAATGTCTCTTTGGGTACGTGGGTGCGGTAACGACCGACCGGCCGCTGTTCTGTTTGTCGCAAGGGTCCTTGTGTGGGGGTGTTGGAGTAGCTTGGCGAGGACGGGATTTTCCGGGTGGATGACTCTTTCTAGGGGCGGGTGGGAAGAAGATGTAATGGCTACGAAGAGAATGGAGTGTGTAGCCCAGAGCCAAGTTGCCGTTACGACCGGAGTGAGGGGGGGGGAGGATGGGGGAGAGGGAGGAGAGGAAGGGGGGCAGGATATAAACGGAAGTTGGAAAAAAAGAGGGGTGAAAGGGGTCTCTCAATCCTAACGCCTGCCACCATCACGTGAGGTGACAAAAATGTGAAGGAGGTGAGCCAAGACGGTTCAGCGCCAAGGAAAGAGGACATTGTTTTAACTCTTTGATGTTGACGAATAAATAAGAGCTATAAAGGAGCAAGAATATAAGTGGTTAATGAACATTGTAAGTAATAGCATTTAGTTATATTCAAACACCGAAGAAGCATGGATCCCTTTGTGCATATTTGATTACTCAAATAATTTATATATGAATATATAATCTGTACTTGAATAAACTGTAAAATATGTATATTGAATTAATTAATACTTAACGTAATTAGTAAATAATAATAATTAGATATGTTCATATCCTAAAGAAGCAATTTGGCCTAAATCAGGAATCAATTTGTGCATATGTACTTCCTCATATGAATTTCTGTGTATTTTTACATAATATAGTATGCTCCTTTACACTGTAAATAAACATTCTTTGACTAGATTTATAATTCTAAAGGCAAGGAGATAAAAAAGCGTTGGTGAGGGGCTAGATACAGAATTTGGCGATTTAAGGATGTGATACCAGGCACTGGACCACGGTTCTCCATAACAAGCGCTTGTAATAGAGTAGGTTGATTTAAATCAACCTACTTTAAATCTAAATAGGGAATCTATCGTTAAAATAACCAAACTGGAACAAGTTATTTTGTAGCCAGAGGATATCAATATCAGCATCTTGATTTATGTAATATAATTCAAGAAATAAATAATTGATTTATCGTTGTAGATCTTTTGTGTTGGGAAGAGATATGGTGTTGTTCTATCCAATCAGGGAAGATATGAAATTAATAAGTTAAAATCGAATCTTCAGTTTTTTAATTGCATATGGTATGGAGGAAATATAACCACAATATTCAAATTTTTATCTGGTACCTCAGGTCACTAACCTCATTCGGTACATAAAGTCGATATGTTTACTGCGAGCATTGCGCTTCTTGCAGAGTTTGCATCATTGGTAACGATGGTGACGAAGCGAAGGATCATCCATTTAATTTATCTACTCTGAAGAGGTGACTAAAAAATCTGGTCATAAGCGCCTTCAAGGAATATGGTGACATTGTGGTGCAGGTAGGATGGATGGAAGGAAGGATGGGGAGAAATCCAGCTATGGCACTAGCATGTTTATTTTCGAAAGGCTCCAAGTGGTCCTAGTTTAATGTCCCATCCAATTGATAAAGAACTGAGCTGAAAGTGATAAAATTCAGATAATACCCAAGTGGGACTGGCATGCCACAGAAAAATTTGTCCTTTTCGGGATTCAATCCAGAGCCTTTGGAATGGGGATCCATCAGGGAAAGGATCTAGCCACTTTGAATTACCGGTTCCCGCCAGATCACCGAAGTTAAGCAACGTTGGGCCTGGACGGAGGTTGGATGGGTGACCCTCCTCCATACTACTACCGCGGTGCTCTTGTTCCCTGCCTACGAGTGGAGGGGAAGGTTAAATGTGGGTTGGCACAATGGATATGAAGAGGTCTAAGTGCCAGTGGGGCTCTAGAATACCCCGGTTCACCGTTCAATTTATTATTATTTATGGGAGGCCATCACAATGACCTAACCTCCGCTCTGGTGTTAAGGGAGAGATAGATTCCTGAGGTAACCTAAAGATTTAAAAAAATGTGCGAGTGTCTCTTGATAATACTGGAATGAGTACAGTGGACTAAAACTTAGACAAATGATTGGTGACTGACCACAGTGGGTGAGGGAAGAGATCATGTGGTTGGAATAAGCAATTAAGGAAAATAGAACACTAAGGACCATTAACGAAGGTAGAATCCTGTGTTATCGAGGTAGAGGAAGGAAAAGAACAGGTGTTCCTGAGAGTATAAATAGGAGTTGGAAAATATGATTACGTATCGCTGTGCTAAATTAATGAATTATTTTTATTCATTTTTGGAATGAAAAACACACTATTTATGCATCAAACGTTTAATGACAAACCGACCGTGCTTTACGCTGCAATAGCCTCGAAAATGCCACCCGGTACCAAAACCATCTTTTCACCAAATGTGTGATGTGTAACCAGTGTATTTTTCGTACGAAATTGAATGATAACAATAGGCGGGAAAAACGCTGATTTGAAAGGAAAAGTTTCATGAGTAAGGAGACCGAAAATCAGAAAAGGAACAATATATTTGTACAAACTGGCGGGAAAATAAGAAAGCAAAATAGTGAAGAAATACCAAAAATCTATACACCACAGAGAAAAGTCGAAGAGGGACACAGAAGTAAAAAAATTCCGGGTGGGTCAGTAATTAAGAACTGAAAACAAAAGAGAAGAAAAGTTAGCTAAGGAATCGATTGCGACAGGAGTAGGCATTCATCGAAAATGTACCTACTCTAACCGTCAGAATGCCAATACAATGCCAAAAGAAATTGCTGTCATGTATAATGAACAACCCCATTTTAAGAACATTTCCGAGAGGGTTTTTTGAGGGCTTTGATGGAACGCGGGATAATAAAAAAAATGGGACTATAAGAAAATGAAGAGGAGAGGTGCACTAGTGGAATAAGCTGGAGGGGGAAGGCTACCTTCTATACGGAATCTCTCCAGCAACTTCACCTCACTCAGCGTAATATATCTTCCCTTCGAATTCCAATACTTTCCAATTATTGACTACCCAAGGGGTAGGAGAAAGGGGGGGGAGGGGTGGGAGAACGGTTTGTTAAGGGAGGGTAGGATATAGCGAGGATTATAACTTTGAAAGCTCTTCATTGAACGAGGGTGAACTCCACCGTTTTGGGAAAGCAAAAAAAAAAAAAAAATCAGCATGATGTATCTAATAGAATCCATCCTTTTCCAGCAAGTCTCCGACGCAGATATTAAAGAGAGGTAGGTATATATTCCAGAATATATCATATTTCTCGCTGAATTTCATTTGAGTCTGTTTTTTTTGCCAAAGGGGAGCTCGTATCTGAAGACAGCAATACTACTGAGTTTTCCCGATCATCGTGAACGAGACATAAACATTAGAGCCTATATGAAGCAACTAATTTCACTTCAATCCACTTGGATAATGTGGCAAATTTAATTATCAGATAGACTGAAGTACGCTCACTATATTATAGCATAAAAATGAGGGAGTTCATAGAAAAATCAATATATTTGTATAAACGTTTGGTTTGTTGGTTTGATTTATTTAAAGAAAACTGAAGTCCGATCAAAATGAAACGGATGAAGTAAGCAATTTGCTCTAAGAAAATAAACGAAAATAATGAATTTACCGAAAGTACTTTTTTTAAATTAATAGTACATGGTAGAGCTATTGGAAGATCTTAGTTGGGAAACTATAGAGACAAGAAGGTTTCTCGGAAAATGAAAAAGTATTTTACAAATTAATATCAAATCATTGAAAACTAATGCTGCAGGGATATCTCTAAGCCATACATTATATTTTCAGAAAGAAAAACAGCGACAAATTATGAGAAAGCTACTGTCGAACCAAGTGAAGAGGCAAATGTGGGAGTATCTATCGCATAGAGAATACAGGAGAATCTACCGACGTTTGTTGCATTTGTAGATTTGGAGAAGGCATTTGACAACGTAGATTGGAACATGATGCTAAAAATTATAACAGAAATTGGAGTATCATACAATGACCGAAGAGTTATCCACAGCTTGTATAAAAACAAAGTGGCCATAATCAAATCCAGCAGTACAGAAGCAAGTATAAAGAAATGAGTGAGACAAGGCTGTGCACTGTTTCCCGTATTATTCAATTTCTACATCGAGAAAGCCATCCAAGAAGTCAAAGAAAAGTCTCCGGGAGTGAATATCCACGGGAATAAAATCAGCATGCTACGATTCGCCAATGACATGGCAGTCATGGCAGAAACAGAAGGAGATTTAAAGAAGACACTAGGAAATATGGAAAGAACGATCACCATATATCATCTGAATATCAATAAAAAGAAAACTAAGGTATTGGTATTCAGTAGGAGAAAGGAAGCCAGGACCAATGTTAAACTAGGAAAACGAAAAATCGAGGAGGTGGAAGAGTTCTGCTACCTGGGAAGCCGAGGAACCAGCGATGGACGAAGTAAAATAGAAATTGCCAATAGAATCGCCCAAGCAAAAAGGCATTTTACCAGAAGAAGATTCTGCTTACAGCTGCAAATACAAGCGTGGAAGTGAGGAGACATTTCATTAGAACATACATCTGGAGCATTCTACTATATGGCAGCGAATCATGGACAATAACAGCAGCAGAAAAGTCCAGGCTGGAAGCATTTGAAATGTGGTGCTACCGAAGAATGATGAAGATAAAATGGATCGATCGAGTGAAAAACGAAGAAGTGTTAAGAATAGTGGGAGAGAAGAAAAGTCTACCGAAAACCTCAATAAGAACACGGGACAACTTAATAGGCCACATCTTAAGACACAATGGCCTGATGAAGACAAACGTCGAGGGAATGATGAAAAAGAGAGGAGCTACGTCAATATGAAGAGGTAGGCCGATAGAAGAATCGAGTGGAGGGCTGCGTCAAACCAATCCTAGAATTATTGACCGATGATGATGTTGATCTATCGCATGCTATTTTCTCTCCATGTTGTATTTTACCACACTGAATTTGATACAAATGTTGGAACGCACATTACTAATAATACCTTGCTCAAGTGGTACTACAGTAGGTACTCTAGTGTTGGCTCCGATGGATTTGTTGCCCACATTTTTTGCAGTTAAGCTTTCATATCTATTTTCACACATGGGAATGGAAGGTTACTGATAGAAAAGATGAAGTGTTACTAATTAATGAAGAAGATTTGGCAAAATGGAAGCAGAGTGAGGTTAGACTGCCATGACGGTCTGGAATAGTAAAATATTAAAATAACTACCGCCCGTATAAAAATAACTTGCGATAGTGCCGAAATTTTCGATCTCCAAAGTGGAAGTTCGGAAAATCCATGAGTAGATTATGAGCAATAGCTATATTTTTTAATGTAACGGTTACTAGTAAATATACCAAAACAGTATCTGCCCATTAACGGAAAATCAGTTACCCCCATCACTGAATTCTTTCAGACACATCACATACCATATGACCTTATGAAATAAGAAACTTAATTTGCAGCCAAAAGTCAACTTCATAGCTGGTGAACTAACACCCTCTGCCACACGCTCTTTAAAAAGGCTCAAAGGATAAACTGTAGAAAAATCGTTTCTTCAGTCGAAAAATAGGTTGATAGGGCTGCAAAAAGGAATCGAAAGCAAGAAATATATAAAACGACGTGGCGTAGGAGAAGCACAATGAGCTGAATATGGCACCGCCAAGCCATGTTACCAGCAATTAAGATTAACCAAAATGCTGCACATCAGTGAAAATAGTGTGATAATGAATAAGTTAATTAATGCAATGCGTCAATAATAATGGGCTTTTTTAATTTCATGAGCGCGAAGACATTGAACCCCATATGTTTTTTAATAGCAAAATCATAAGATTCTAGAGAATTGTACAAGTCGATAAAATCTTCCGTGAGTTATTCGATTATTCAAATAGAGGAGAATAGAGCCGGCAATAATTCCCCAATTACCCTGTACGTAACGATGCAATTAGTATGCACAATGAGGATTAATCTATTAGGTATGAAATTTGACTTTTTGGTTTTTCTGTGATAGAGAAAGAAATTATCGCAATATTTTTTAAATTTAAAAATACTTTTAACGGAAAAGACGGTTAGTAGGTAAAATGCGATCACAAGCATGAAAGCGCGGGAATATTAGCCACGCTACTTTAGTCTACAAGGCGGTCCAAGAGAAAAACTACCTGAGATATGGAATTACATTTAGCGCCATCCTTAATTGGCGAGAATCGAGTAGAAATGACGTAATTTCTTTCCGTTAGCGACGCTACGAACACGTGTTCATCTCAATTGCTTGAGTTAATTCCTTAGAATCCAGTGAAGTCATCTCCCCTTTGAAAAGGTAATTTAGAATTTGAGTGAACGTAACCAAGGGTCCTCCCAGAAGGACCAAAAGGCCATCCTTGCCCAGTGCTGGGCTACAGTGGCGTCGAGAGAGACCTTTTCATCATACATACTTGTGAAAAAAAAAAGATTTTGGCTTCCCTTGACAAAAATAAGGTCTGTTGGCAAAGAAACGCAACAATCCGTCACTAGCGGGCAAAAATGGAAGGGTGCGAAGGTTAAAGCGAGAAGAGGGGATGAGCGATTATGAGGAAGGAGAGGGGGTCGAGGAAAGGGAAAGGTTTTTTGGCGAAGGACCACGTCTTTGTTTTTGGTTAAGGTCGAGATCAGAGTAACGCATTCCCGAAGCCAAGTTCCATGGCTCACTCGTGCCGAAACTAATAGTTATCTACTATTTTCGGGTCGGAGGCTCATCATTAAACTATCACACTACTTACTGAAAAGCATTTGTAAAATTATAAGACACAGCCTTTTCTATCAGGAATGATATTCATGTTTTATTGGTAGAATATGCTTTATTTACATGCCTACGTCAGAATACGAAGATGAAGATGTGGAAGACGTCTATGAGGATATCAAGGAATTAATAAAGAACGTAAAAGGAGAAGAATACTTAATTATTTTTGGAGATTGGAACGCTGTCGTTGGCGAAGGTAAAGATGGAAGAATAACAGGAAAATATGGCTTGGGAAATCGAAATGGGAGAGGAGAAAGACTTGTAGAATTCTGGACACAACACAAGTTGGTGGTGGCAAACGGAGAAGATATACCTACAAAATGCCCGGAGACAGAAGAAGATTTCAAATTGACTACATATTAGTGAAGCAGAGGTTCATAAACCAGGAGAAGAACTGCAAAAGCTACCTGGGTGCAGATATCTACAGTGACCACAACTTAGTGATGATTAAATGACACTTAAAACTCAAGAAAATGAAGACATCAATGAAGAACGTATGGCAAGTAGAGAAACTAAAGGAAACTCAACAACGACTGGCCTTTCAGAACTCAGTGGCAAACTAAATAGAAGAGGATTTGAATGTGAAATCAGTGAAAATATGGAAATAAGGAAAATATGGCTTGGGAAATCGAAATGGGAGAGGAGAAAGACTTGTAGAATTCTGGACACAACACAAGTTGGTGGTGGAAAACGGAGAAGATATACCTACAAAATGCCCGGAGACAGAAGAAGATTTCAAATTGACTACATATTAGTGAAGCAGAGGTTCATAAACCAGGAGAAGAACTGCAAAAGCTACCTGGGTGCAGATATCTACAGTGACCACAACTTAGTGATGATTAAATGACACTTAAAACTCAAGAAAATGAAGACATCAATGAAGAACGTATGGCAAGTAGAGAAACTAAAGGAAACTCAACAACGATTGGCCTTTCAGAACTCAGTGGAAAACTAAATAGAAGAGGATTTGACTGTGAAATCAGTGAAAATATGGAAATAAGGAAAATATGGCTTGGGAAATCGAAATGGGAGAGGAGAAAGACTTGTAGAATTCTGGACACAACACAAGTTGGTGGTGGAAAACGGAGAAGATATACCTACAAAATGCCCGGAGATAGAAGAAGATTTCAAATTGACTACATATTAGTGAAGCAGAGGTTCATAAACCAGATGAAGAACCACATTAACTAACTCATTCGTAACTTTGTGGTATTCCATTTTAAGGTTTCTGGGATTTATTACTTTTACTTATACCAAAGAAAAAAGAAGTGGTATAAGTAAAAGTAATACATCCTAGAAACCTTCAGATGAAGAACTGCAAAAGCTACCTGGGTGCAGATATCGACAGTGACCACAATTTAGTGATGATTAAATGACACTTAAAAGTCAAGAAAATGAAGACATCAATGGTCATACGAATGGCAAGTAGAGAAACTAAAGGAACCTCAACAACGACTGGCCTTTCAGAATTCAGTGGAAAACTAAATAGAAGAGGATTTGACTGTGAAATCAGTGAGAAGGGATGGGAGAACATCAAAATGGGGCTAAAGGAAGCAGCAAAAGAAGATCTGGGGGGGGGGGGGGGAGAAAAGTTGTCAAAAAGAAGCCATGGATTACAGAAGACGTCTTAGAATTGATTGAAGTGAGAAGAAAATATAAAAATGACATGCCTGTAAAATTATTGAAAAATCATACATTAAATTCCAAATTTTCCGTGTTAATGACTGGTAAAGGGTGCACGTATAATCGGGAAACACGAATAATCGGGAAACACGGATAATCGGGAAACACGTATAATCGGGAAACACGTATAATCGGGAAACACGGATAATCGGAACACACGGATAATCGGGAAACACGGATAATAGGGAAACACGTACAATCGGGAAACACGGATAATCCGATATTTGGTTATTTCCGGATTTATTTCTCTACGGTGCGCCGCCAAAATAAATAAACTCCCTAAGAAAATAACACGATCAGCCAATGAAAAGATCCTCGCTGTACAGAATAGAATTTAATGACGAAAAAGAATCCAGTAGAGCCGTCCCGGCCGCAATTAAATGTCTGCAAGCCTCGGGTTTAAGCGTATATCGGATACCTGGCGTAAGGCTAGATAGACTGTTGATGCACGGATAATCCGCTAGCCGGATAACGCGCGCACGGTTAATCGGGGGTTATTTTAACTTGTGCAGAAAATGCAGTAAACCCCCGATTAACCGTGCACTTGTAGCATAACTTAAACCTTTATTATATGAAATTGTAGAAAAAATGGCGTTTAAACACATTATAATTTACGCGACGGTTATAAATTCCTGACTGAAGTATCACCCACTGAAGCATCCACCACAAAGTACTGAGTATTAATAGGATCGAAATTCAAGTGAAAAATCTCAACAATTACAAAGATTCGTATCCTGTTTATGGTGATGAAAAGTCAGGATGATAATCATCAACCGATTGGCGTCATGCAGGGTTTTTCAAAGCATGAAAATTATCGAAAGCAAGGAGGTTACGTTGGTACTAGGGTAGTTAACGTAGCTGATTCATGAAGCAAGGTTGGCCAATATATATTGGGCACCATATTAGCTAAGAAGTTGGCGCATCTCAAGAAAACATTTCCAGAAAGAAGTTATTTTTTTAGAAAAACTAAGGGTGCCTAGGCATATGAATAACACACCTAAAAATTCAGTCAAATACACAGTAGGTATGAAGTGCGCAAATATGCAACCAAACACCAAATATGTTGTTACAATTAGTTAAATTTGCACCAGTTTTAAGGAATAGAATTAACTTACCAGGGGAATCAAATGTGTTAGTATCTCGTTAGTTAGTTAATATGTGGTAGTAATTAGAGTTTTAGGAAGATTAAAAAATACTGCTGCGTGGAAATTCGGACACAAATTCATTGTTATTTACATTAATTAATCGGTTTAAGATGGAATGACCCTATGTATTAATACACAGAGGGTCTATATAAGAGGCCTTGGAAGCCGAGTAACAAACGATGAACGAAGCAAGAAAGAAATAGTCAGCAGAATAGCCCAGGCAAAGAGGGCATTCTATCAAAAGAGATTTATATACTTATCGCTGGAAATACATGCATAGAAGTAAGGAAAAGATTCTTCAGAACGTATATCTGGAGCGTGTTTCTTCAAGGCAGTGAGGCATGGACGATGACAGCAGCGGAGAAGAAAAGGGTGGAGGCATTCGAAATGTGGTGATACAGAGGAATGATGAAGATTAAATGGATCAACCGAGTAAGTAACGAGGAAGTCATAAGAAGAGCGGGAGAAAAGAGAAGCCTGCTGAAAACTCTAAGAAGAAGGCAGGATAACTTAATCGGCCATATCTTGAGACACGATGGCCTGGTGAAGACAATCGTTGAAGGACAAGTGGATGGCAAAATAAGGCCTCGTGTGAGGAACAAGTAGTGAAGGATGTCAATGAGATGATACACGTAAATATGAAGAGATTAGCCGATGGAAGAACTCAGTGAAGAGCTGCGTCAAACCAATCTGAGGATTGAAGACTGACTGAAGATTGAAGCTGATGATGCGGAATAGGAGGGGACTAATATTTCCCATGCACCCTCATTCTGGCTTCTTTATCACCCGTTATTAGCCTAGGATGCATGTATGCCCCCTCCGGCCCTTCTTACCTCTCTGGTTAGAATAATAAGGTTTTCAATAACTATCGGACTAACGTAGGTATGTCAACTTCCAGACAGAAATTACAAACTGCTTAGACGAATGTATTAAGATGTATAAAATATATTACAATATCCAGATTGCAATGGCAGGTTATCTGGCAAATAAAACATAAAAGAGATTTAAGATAAGAAGAGACGATAAGGTAGGGAAAATTGTCATTTTTTCTCCCACACAGGAGATAAGAGAGTGATAATTATTAAGCTTTTATACACGTCTTTCTGGATGCCTTAAAGTTTAACGTACATGTCCTATTTACATGTTGCTTGGAGTTAAAAGACTTCCTGCAAAACTGCGATTTTCCACACTTTAACGATAAAGGATTTCTTTTTTACAAAGATGTTATCAAATTTATTTTTCACCAAGAAATTAAACGGAAGAATTAGTAATTTTAAAGTACTTACCTAAAATTAAATGGTGGCAAATGAAATGTGCCTATTTACATTACAGTTATAACTTAACTTAAATTTTATATTGCATTACGTAAATTTTTTGGAGAAATAATGAAATAAACACAGGATAAGAGTTGAAACATTTATTGCCATCTGTTGGCCACCACGGAATCTAGTCGCATGAAGGCGGGAATTTTAAATTTCCATTCGTAATTTTGTGCGATTAAGGGATGTTCCGGATCAGTGCACTCCTGAAAATGATTAACCTGTATTTGAACACTAGTTATTTTAATGTAGAGATTTTGATGAGTTAGAATAATGTCTAATTGAGTGATTTAATAGTGCACGGACAAAAATATTGTTCAATGATTAAATTCATCCATCTACTTTTTTTGCAAGTGATTATGTAATTCTGAATCATGTTTAAAGGGACATTAAATTATTATAATTATTATATTATTAATATAATTATCCCCTGCCTCACACCCTTGAGGTGCCTTGCACGGTATACACTGTAGGTGCTGATGTAGGTATGTATCTCGTTGCTTTTTCCATGAAGTACTATGGGAGAGGGGATGGTTCAAGGGAACACATTTTTTTGGATATTTTTTTTTGCTAGACCGCAACACACCGCGCAACAGGGCCAAACAAGTGAGCGTCGCCAGGGTTTTAATTTGCGGTTTGGTACGCGAAGCGGTTTTCAGGAGCTGGAAACTCGTTTCGGATCGCACACGACCGGTTGTAGCGCCTAACCCTGCTTTGGATCGTGTAACATGAGGCTGGTCCCACAGAGAGAAGCGATTCGTGGTTGAGGACGACAAGGGGTATTTTGATAGTTTAATCGAGTCCCTGGGAATCGACGGTGAGAAATAAAGGATGGCTGAACACGGAGTAATTTCCCTTGGGACAGTATTATTTTCCCTCATCGCATTACCATTTATTATTATCTACTAATTTTACTATGTACATGCTATTGTATTTGAGTTATTCTTAAACGCTAGGTTCACTGTCAGTAGGATTTCGCAGGTTTTTCACACCCCTCTTCTTGTGTGGGTGTTTTCCTGAGTGCGTTTTTGCGTAAAAGATATAATGATGATAATCCTCACGTTTTTCCCACATTGTAAATTCTTTCACACACTATTAGATATGTAATATTGATATATTGTGTATATATATTTCTTTTGTATTAATTATTATTATTAATTAATTATTATTATTTATTAATTATTATTATTTATTAATTATTATTATTTATTAATTATTATTAATTATTATTTAATTCCTATAAGTGTATTCTTTATGGTTTTTTTCTCTTTTTATTAACCTCAGATTGTAATTGTTTTAGGTATAGACCACTATTTGATTTATATATTTATTTTGACGAGGGGTTGGATGGCAGAAGCGACAGTTTTGTCTCAATTTCACCCCAATAAAGACCTTTTATTATTATTATTATTATTAATACCATGGCCAAAGACAGACCTGGTGCTTGGGTGCATGTATGAGAATTAAATGAAGAATTATCTAATCTACTATCCAGCGGCGTAGGAAGTGGGGGGCAGGAGGGACCCAAGGCCCCCCCTCCAGAATTTTTCCCGGGCCCTTATAGTCGAAGCAGGTACTTTATGACACACATTCCCTCACCTTAATATGCTCTTCTATCGAAATTCTAGTCTCTAACCCCTCCTACCCGCACACAATGCGGGTCCTTTCATTAGATGCCGGGCCTGACGACAATGAACGACTCGTCCATTGTCGTCAAAGAATACGTTACGAAATAAATGAAGCACCAGTGTAAACAAGAACTCCAACCTGATTCCCGGTACTGTCTTAGTTCCTATTGAAATCCAGTTCTAAAAATAATTCGTAACGAATTAACTAAGTCTCATTCCAACTTGAACGTTACAGATTGAGTTAAAATTTCACCATTCAACCAATCAGGAGGTACCTAATATAAAATGCTGGAGTACTTATTTACTCTCGATTTTTATTTCATGACCTTTTCTCTGACGCCTATGGACAAGCCGCCCATTGAAGAGTTGGGTTTGATTTGAAGTCTAACTTAAGAGGAGACATTGCGAAAAATATGCTGAGAAAGATTACGAAACATTTTCTTCACAAAAACTGGAGATGAAATGCAGAAAAAGTATCACGACGTTCTCACATTAAGGCCCGCGTTAACGAGAAAATTGATTCTATAGAATTCCGTATAAATCCTTTGCATTACCCGGCGCTACGTAACAACTGCGGCGGCCTTGGTTGTTAAAGGATAAGTTGGAAAAATATTTTGTAGTCTTCCAATTTGTGGCATGGGTTTGAGATTCACGTGTGGCATTTTTTACCGGATGAATACTTCATAAAACTCTTCGCAAGCGTAAGGTAAAGATTATGAGTTTTAAAATGAGACTGGAAAGTTAATTCTTGAGGGCATTAAAGGGCATTATTTTCTTGCAAAGAAGAGCAATCCAAGGCTATTATTATTATTAGTTTTCTACCGGTGAGGGTAGGTCTAAATGGACATTTAATTCTTCAGACCCCCTAAAATCCACACGATGTACCTCATCAGCCCCTCATACCTCCTGCCTCCCATCATTCTGTCCAAGCTACCCATTCTTCTCCTCCCTCTTCCTCGCTTACCCAACGTTCTTCCCTCAATCACTTCTTTCAAAACGCCATCCCCTTTTATTACCTTTTCCATCCACACCTTCTGCCTTCTCCTAATTTCATCTAACAAATTTCTTTCCTCTCCTACCAAGTCTACCACTTCATTGTTCGTCTTCCTTTCGATCCTCTTTACTTTCTCAATCCAATCCAGGGTTAAAGAAGAAAAAAATAATATCATAATTCCAGGCGACGAAGAAACTACTCCAGTAGAATTATATTAAAATTGAAGTAAAATAAAGCCCGAAAGTACTTCATAAAAACGGATAAAAATACATTTAGTTATTTCCTTGTAATAAAGTACAATAATTGAACAAAAACATTCTACTGGAAGCGGTTAAAATAGAGGTTTATAGATATATAATTTTAACCAAATATTAAAAAAACATAAATTACTAAGGGGTCTAAGTAAGAGGAGAAATTTAAAGAAAGGTCATACTCGAGTCTTCTTTTCAAAATTAACCCCTCTGTTTGAAGTGACCGAGAAATAAAAATTCTTGAAGTATAGCCATTGAGTTACACCAGAAAGCCATTCCAAATACGTTCACACAGGCAAATTTGTGAATATATTAGGGGTTTTGAAAAATCTTAACTTATTAAGGAGGCTCCACCGAATTATGAAGTAGATGTCATTTTTGTGAACATTTGAGGACTCACAATTTTTTGGCCTTTCTATCGATTGGCAATTAAATAATGAGGCCTTTCCAACATATTTTCGAAGAAAAAAGACGCTGAAAGTCAGCTACTTTATGCGTGGTTATACGGCAGAGCATGGCTCTTGCAGTATAATTTGCAGATTAATAATGTAAAGAGGAATGTCGTCTTGACGAAAAACTAACATAAGATGCACAATATTTTGTATAATTTAGCATTGTAGAAAAGTGCTGATCAAAAACCTTACCACAGCGTTACCATACTTATTTAATTGATATTAATAAATTTTTACTCGAAAAAAAGCAGAAAATCCTTAGTTACATGAAAGAGGCGCTACAGTATGTTGTTATCATTGGCAACGGTACTTGTGACGGAACGTGCTTAAAGGCCTATTTACTAATTTAATTAAGAAATATACCCTACCGAGGTACTTCTTATAATTTTTATGTAATTTAAATATTTCATTGGTTATTGAAATGGTGTAATTAATACCAATGCTTCCAAATGGTAGCAGCGTCATTGTTGCCTACCAATTTTCAAAAATATAAATATTAATAAAATTCAAAAAAAGGAGCTATATTTGCAAGGGAATACTTATAAACTCAGTAAAAAATTTTTTAACCTATTTTAGAATACGTAAAAGCGGGATTGGGCATGTATTCTCACTTTGTAAATTAAACGTGACAACAACACGTCAGTCATGTTCCGAAGTCAAAATGAGTTAAAAGAGCTTGTAAAAATAGAATGCTACTACAACGCGCTGTATAATAGCGTACTCATACAATTATGTGCATATGTTATCACCCTATAGATGATTTTCCATATAGATGTTTTTCTGGATCGGAATTTATTTATTAAATAACACTGCTCTTTTACGGGATTTTGAATCGCGGAGTCACGGTGGAAACTCCTTAATAATAAGAAAAAGCCATTAAGTATTACTAAGAACCTCTGCATTATGCTGTTTTGAATAATCAACATGCATGGGATATCCAAGAACACTGTATAATTATTCTATCTATATTATACAGTGTTCTTGGGCATATCTATTGAACACGATTCTTGATTACATCTGCATGTGAGGTTAACATATTTTTTATCTCGACCTAAAATGCATTCTCTTCTCTCAGACCTACTGTCTGTAAAAAAAAAAGCAAGACACCCGAGTTTGAGGAGCTCTATCGTTTAAACGAGGAGATGAATTTCAATGTAACAAAAAGCATACGAGAGAAAGTTTATTTCTACGTTGGATTATTTACTTTAAAAAATCTTCGGCTCCATAGTATTTCCTGCATTTAATTTTTTCTGAAAAAAGTACCCGTTTTTTGCGCGTAAAATCAAGTTTCCCAACTTTGAGCGCTTGGTATTCCCGTAGTTTTCGTTCCAATAACTTGCGATTTTGATATAAGGAAGCCAGATCTAGTAGTAACAGTTTGAAGAAAACAAATAGTAGAACTATTATTGTTCATCGAGAACGATAGTCATCTTCCTAGATGTCCGACAACGATAATGTTTTAGCTACCACATTGAAAAACATTTCTAAATCCTCTCTCGCCCATTAAGGATGGGAACGAATATAATTCGTCTCAGAAATGTTTCTGCAATATATTTTTTCTTAGTTCCTCAAAAGAAGCTTAAATAGATACCGTTAAGTAGAACGAATACCGCGGGAACACTCGAAGGCGCCGCTTTAGAAGCTGGAGACCGGTCCGGCGCCACTTAAAACTGACTTAAGTAGTTCCTAAAGTGGCTCGCGCGAAGTAATAAGGGCTGGGAAGACGAAAACCACCCTTTCACACGCAGTTAATAATTGAACGTGACGCAGAGGCGTTGCGGGATCAGGAACGGTCGCTAGGCGACCGTTAAAACAGGGGTTCAGCGAGAATACTCTATCCACGCGAAGGAGATAAGAGTATATATATATGTATGTACATATGAGGAAATTTGGAGAGGTCAAGTTATTTCGGAGCAAAGAAGGAAAATTTGAGAGTACTCACGAAGTATTATAGTTCAGAGACTGAAAAAAATTCTCAATTACTCCGTAGTCATCTAAGACATTAGCGATTAGATATAGGCCATCTTCAATCATTAGAATCTAGAAGAATTAAGCGATTCATCCATTAAGGTTTCTAAAGTCCTCGATGGCTATGAAAAACACCACCAGTGGTGACAACTAGGGTCAGAAAAATATTTTTTATAAGACAAACGAAATCAGCATCCGCATTTCATGGTGGTATAATTTGGCCTCATTAGTGTTTCCAATTTAAATTTGATTTATGGCATTAATAAAAGGTTATTTGCAAATTAAAATGATTTCCCACTCATGAAAAGAGAATTAAAAAAATTAATTAGTAATCGTCATTATGAATTCCGACATGCCGTCGCAACAAAATGATAAACACCGATCGCTCCCTTCCCCGGAAGGCAAGAATGGATGATTAAACTCCGCAGCCATTAACCAGTTCCTAATGAATTCGGACGACCTTAATAAGATGGCTTCCTGCCTTCAAAGGCAGCATTTAGGCGCCTTACTGGTATATTCGGACATGGTTTTGATTCTCAGCGAAGATTTATTAATTTGCTGTATATATTATACTTTTTTACTGCAACGCTCTCTTTAAAATATCGTTTCCGACAAAATTTGACAAAATGATATAACCTCTATCTGGAATTAAAGGGGTTATAATTAATTCCACGGCAAATAGCCCCTGATAATAAAAAAACCTAACGTGTTTCTTCATGAAAAGCGTATTACACGCATATGTTCAAGGATTTTTAACAACCAAGTTTCATAGCGTCTTTGACAGCATCATCATTCCCTTGGGATTCACCACATCAAGAAAATAGTTTAAAGAGAAGGACGCTGATTGAAAAAAAAACTGCATGAAGCATTCGTCGCACCTTCTTTATATTTATGTCTGCTATCGACGTTAATTTCGTTTGAGCTATTCTTTGAAGCACCACAACTTCGTTTGCTAAAGTTTTTTTTAAGGAATAAGAAATTAGGCCATTTTCTGCCGAATAAAATTATTATGTAATGTTTTTAGTATCTCAGTAGGATGTATTCATAGAAAATGACTTTCAGTAGGAAGGAAAAATGCTACGTAAGGATACAAATTGGGTCGTGTAGTCACTGACAATATGGTTATTCATTTGTCGATTGATGCCCGGTATGACGTGGTACCCCATGCCAAATACCCTTGTAGTGGATTGCAGGATGTAATGTAGACGTAGATAACTGGCCCATTAGTATGTAGTTCGCCATTTTTTTCTTTTGGGAGTTGATGTTCCGCAAGAACTTACGAAAAGTCATTTACGATGGGCAAGATTAATGCGAATTTTGAGCATTTCAGCGAATAACGTAAAAAGTTGGAATGAAAAGTTCTTCGATTCCTCGAGAGGGTAATGAATTCGCTTCCGTATTCGAGTGAAATGGCGGGGAATCAGAGCGAATAAGTGAACCGTATCACTGCAGGAAGTAACTATTCGGGCTCTATAGGACTAAGCTTCGCTGCATTTATCTCGCTTCAACTATTGGCGACTCATAGTCTTATCGATTTGGTGCCCTCGATGCCCGCCAGAGGCGCCACGTGCCGGGAGCTATCGAGGACGGCCTTTTGAGAGGTCTTTTTTATTTTCCCCCTCCAATCCTTTCTTGTCCACCACAACCCCTACTCGTAACCCAGAGAACTTCTTCAGGCCATAATATATGCTACGAGCGCATTTATGATGCTGTAGGGGCTTGCTTTCTCATGCATATCGTCAAATTATCTCTCAAACGTTATTTCAAACGGGCAATTTCAAACGAGGATTTAATTTTTTGTCTCCTAGAAATAAGGAAAAAAAAGATAGAGAGAAAGAATTACTGTGTGTGCCATTATTATGACTTTGTTTGTATTCTAGTTTTGTGCTGGGCATTGGAAAAAAACAAATTACTGTATCTCTTGTTCCAACAGACTGTTAGTTTATCACTCTGTGCATTCAGCTTATACAGTGTGGCGGTAGAATTATAACTGCAGCGTAAATCTCAACATTTATCAGCGTACTTTTAGCAAAAGGCACCAAAGTCACCAAAGATTTACGTCCCATCCGACGGACGGAGTTTTAAGCATGAAGTTCTCTCCACACAACACTCAAGAATTGTCGGCATACCACTCAGGAAATATCATCCGTTTCCGGACCCGAACTGTGGCCGTAGGAGGGCGGTGAATTAGCCACCAAACCAGGCAAATTAAATTTATATTCGATTTTCTCAGTTTTATCATCCTTCTATTTTAGACGATACGGTGGACATGTCACGATACTGTAATATAAGGCCACCGTTACTTGAAGATTATATGAGAGCACGAGCTGCTCCAATTCCAATAGCTTCTTTACGATGAGAAAAAAGAGAAAAATACTAGGAAGTTTTCGTGTGAAGTGATCTTATTTTTCATCGAGATTTTACCTTACAAATGGTCATACTCTTTTTATTAAGACAGAGATTAGCCGATAGAAGAACTCAGTGGAAAGCTATGTCATACCAATCTGAGGATTGATGACTTATGATGATGATGACATTTAGGTAATGTCTAAGATTCCAAGAAATGCACGTTTCTTCAAGTCATGCATTTGTTGGTTGATTTGTAGACAGCGGTCTAACAATAAGGGATTAGGTAGAGGAAGTATGAAAAGCGTTTGACCCATCCCGAGAGCACGGGTTCCAATCCTGGCAATGGCAGAGATTTTTTTGCAGAGAGACATACCGGTCCCACCCTGGATATTGTGTGGAAAGCACTTCGATTAAACGTTCTCCGTTTGACGGTTTGGACGTTAAACTATGGTGAATAACAATATTTGGAGAAAATAAGGGAGATTTTTATATATTCTTCACAGAAAATTAGGAAGATTTAGTAAACGGCAAAATTTCACAAAAAAAGAAAAGAGCAATGCAGTGTTTGTAAAAAAATAAAAGGAACTTTATTTCATACTTTAAGAAGACCTAAATATATTTTCGAAAATATTTTGCTTCAGAAAATAGTTTCAGATCACTTTTTAGCAAATTCTAAAAATTGTAGAGGTGATGTACAGTAAAACCACTGAAACAAAATCACGCCAAAGCACTACCAGCTGAGCAACACAGAGAACGAAAGAAAGAAAGGAAGCAAGTATGTACGCGTTCATTGGTTTAACAGACAAGGAGATTTAAGCACATTGGTTGGCCATTTCTAAACGATATAATCGATAGAAAAAACTCGATATTAGAATCAATTGCGTCTGCTCTCGAACGTTTAGATGAATTTCGACCGCGTGCGAAAAATTAAAATGATTTAAAGCTGAATGATTTTACTTGACTAAAAAATACGGGAGAAATTCACCCAAGGTGACAGAAAATACGGGAGCCGGGAGATCGTGAAAAAACAGGGTTAAATACGGGAGATTCCGGGAAATACGGGAGAATTGGTCACCCTACTTTAAACCAGAGGGCTACTTGGCATCTTTGGCTACGGGAAGACTAATGTTGACGCCTTATTTCGCTCATACCCTCCCCCCCCGTTTACTGTTAATTATTACCCACTTATGGCGCAAATGATTTATTTGTCAGTCAGCACACTCGAGTAAATTCTGCAACTTGAATTGCCCTATCAGTCTTACCACAATGGGAGGTTTCTCCACCTCGACCCAACCCGCCATTCCCCTTCACTTCCATCCCATCCCATTAATATTCCCACAGCTGTGATGGAAACTACCACCCTAACCTCCCCAATGCCGTATCCGAAGAGATCACTAGACACAAAAAGGATACAACCAAATTTTCATGGGTAAATTCTGCAGCCGACAAATTTCGATACACAATAAATGCGAACGTAACGAGAGCTGGGAATCGGGTTCAGAGATCGAGAGTTTGGGAAGTGGCAGAAATTTTTTTAATTGATTAAGTAACCATAAGAAATAAACTATAGCTAGTAGAAATAGTAACAAAATCGCACAATAAACTTTACCTCACCCAAAAATCATTTATTATTTTGATGGATTGTTGAAATAAAATGAGAAAGTGTATATACAATCCCTATCCCGCCCAGGTAAAATAAAACTCAAGTATAAGTAAGTATAAGTATACAAGAAGAAACAAAGAAAGTTTTTAGTTTGAATGTATTTAAACCTTCCAAAACATTTATTGGTTGCTTATTTGCACGACTAAAAGCAACATACATGTCATCTGCCGACAATAATAATCTCTTCTTCGTTGATTATTCATGACGTCTCCATAGAGGCAATTTTGTTCTGCCATGCTAATCTTTTTTACCATAAATTGCCAACAAGCAATTTGTTTTAGAGCAAAATAAGTGCATAACGCCAAAAGTTAATAAAAAAGGCCTATCTACTTATACATCATCCATTTCTGTAAGATTTATATCAGTTGAGTGAGACGACACGTTGACAAGAGAAATAATACATAGGACATGTTTCCAAGTTTTCCCAACCATTCGTTAGTGTTCCCCGAATTATACAAAACTTATTTAAACATGTATTTATTCAATAATAAGCATAAAATCTTGCATCAGTGTTGTGTGTACACTAACGTTACACATCCCGCAAGAATGATAGATAATACACCTGGCTATTACCTACACATCCATTGTTTCAAACACTATTTACTAAGTAGTTTAGCTCTTGAAGAAGGAGAGAGTAAAGTGAGGGGAAGAAAGAGAATCAATGTAGAAAAAAAGGAATTAGTGATGAAACTCGGATGAGATAGGTGATGGAAAAGGAATAAAATAGTTGCTCTTTAGTCAGATTGAAGTTCTCTTAAAAAATTAAAATATTATTAAAGTGAAAGAAAAAGAACCCTAATATCAGTTCCCTAGCCTAATCTTCCTATAGGGTATATAAGGCTTGAGGTTTGAAGTGCAGTTGACATACCTACCTTATGTTATTGCTCTGAGTAATACTGCATTACGAGCCAATTTTGACGAAGGATTCCCCGAACTGGATTACTACCAGAACCATTTAATTCGCGGGCTTTAAGCCGACACGTAAAATTGACCCATTCCTCCATATAGATCCAGGGTGGAGGAGAAAACGGTTTAAGGAAGCAGGCGGGACTTCGTTTGGGACGAAATATGACCGCCGATAAACCCCACCCTTAGGTCTCCAGCAAACCCCTTTCTACCCTCATATTTCCACTCTGGAGCTCCCCGCTTGTTACAAAATTATCACGCGCGTGAAGAGTTATTCCCTGGGATACGCAGAGTAAGCGGAGAGATATACTGTGGCTTAATGAAGACCTTATTTCCCCAAACCCAACCTCATCGTTAGGCAGGATATTCTACGTGACGCTTCAATTATCATCCCTGTCCAATTGTATTTGCCTCTCAGGAACGATAATGAGTGGATTAGTTGAGTAATGATGTCGAAAAGGGAATAAAATCAATGGAAAATTATTCTCACGGAACGAATGTGAGGAATGAGTTTTTATAACTTTGTCTCTCAAAATATTTCGTAGTTGTTCATTATATTACAACGGACTCTTAACGAAGTTTCAAATATATCCAGCAACCAACGAGAATCGCTTTTGAAAATAATTAAAGATCCACATTCACGTGTTTTTTCGACTATGCTTGTCGGAATCGACGCATAAATGTACACTGGGATTCATAAGTTTGGCGATAGAAAGAGGTATTTGTCAAATTTTACTAAAATGGTATTTCGAAGAAAGGAAATTGAAAATCTGATGGTTAGACTGCTACGAAACACCATTTTGCTCTTATGACAACTGTAAAAAGTGAGTAAAGACACAAGTAGCTGTTATGGATGAGGGAAAAGGAGAACCACGGAATATATTGTTTAACTATATGATTGATAACTATACTAAAATGAAACACTAACTGGAAGGTTATCAACCAAGAAGGCATCTTTATACAAATGAAAGTGTGTAGTGAAAGAGTGCGTGGTAAGATCAACCTTGAATAAGATAACAGAGCTTGAAGTAAAATCGTGGTAGACTTTTGATATTTTGGAGCAAAATAACGAGCGGTGGCCCACAAAAGATAGCAATAATTTTTAAAATAGTCACGTAGAAAAGATAATTTACCAAAAGATAAATTCACCAGAGTAGGAACAAAGAAACGCGTTAACCTTGTACCGGTAGAATGCCGCTATATTATAGCTAATCATGGGCAATAGAAGTCACTGGAAAGGTGACAGGTTAACCTTTTTTTCCATCAAAATCGAAAATACTTCAAGACTGCCTTAAAAATCTAATAGCATTCAAATAGAAAAGCAGAGGATGACTTCAATTGATATCTACGTTGTCAAAGGTATTGAAACATATACATATAAGAGTAGAATTATTTATAGTTTAAGCTATGGATTAATGGAGAGGATAGAATACGAAACAGGCTACGAAGCAGCAATATTAAAATTAATAACTACTGTCTATAAAAAAATGGGTTTGTTTTTCTTTTATGTTTTGTCACATTGACTTTAGATTTCAGCAAAATGAAGCCAATAATATTCTTAACAATTTACAGAAACGTGCGCTACATACACATTTCACCCACTCGCTATGAATGAAAATTTGAGACGAAAAAGTGGGTAAAGTTAATGCTGGTAAATGTAAATTATTCTATATATTTTTCATCACAGTGTTATGGCTACAACGGTCTCACTCAAGTTTCAATCCAGATAACTATTTGAGGTTTAATAGTTTTTTCGCACATTTAACAATTTCCAAAAAATTGAACTAATAAAAAAGGTTAATGTAAATCATAAATTAATGTTTTTTGGTCAAAGTATTAAGTTACAAGACGACAGATAAAATAAAGGCAAGTACATTAAGTTGGGTCACTGGAGTTCAAGGAACAAAAAAGTTAGCTATAAATGTGAAAAATGTTTGATGCACAATAATAAACGCAGAAATAAATACTCCATGAGAAGATTTTAGTGTATTATAATTGGTATTCTCTTTTTGGAATATACAACTTCTGACCTCAGCAGACCCGACTTTTGTTTTTAGAGGCATTGCCTAGTAGATATTAACCTAGCACATTAGCGTGTTGTACTGCTATTCAAACTATTTTAACAGTGTCTTAAAGGACTAAAGTAAAATTGTGACTCACAGAGCATCCGAAATGATGGGAAGGCACATTAAAAAGACATCATTAGGCGGTTGTCAGCAAACTCAATCGGAAAAGCATTCACATCTCCAATGTCTTTTTAATGATATTTCACCGCGGTAATAAAAAAACGCGCATCTGTAGCAGATCGCACAAGAAAAAGTGATATTGAGAAAAAAATAAATGGCGAATGATATTTCACTGTAGCGTTCTCGTGAAAAAAAAATTTCCAAGACCGTTAATGGTTTTCATATTTTTGAGGAGCAGACTCCATAGGAGAGATAAAAATGAGTCCGGAGTGATAAAAATACCGGTATTTGGAAGCTGCAATTTTGATGGAATCCTTTCTACTCTGGAGAGTATTTCTTGGTCCTCAAGCTCTCGCTAAAAGAAAATAAGTCAAAAAGAATCCCCATTCAGAGGGAAAGATTGTCTGTCAAGACCAATATTATCTGCTCTCCTTGAAAGTAGGTATATATTTTATGAGGAGATTGATATTTCCTTATGCGTTGTACCATAGATTAAGTATAATATGGAGGACTCAGGGCATAATTTATTTACATTTTGGATATAGTACTGGAAGATTTTCATAGATGGCGTGGTAGGAATTTTTTGCGTTACTTCACAAACGATATATATCGCTTCCATCGCTTTCGTTTTTATAATCGAATTAAGCAGCACACTCGAGAAGTGTCTTGTTATCTGCTCCATCTGCTTCTTTCAGCGGTCGATTATATATTTCTAATGAAACAACAATGAATCCCTACTGTGACAAGATATGCTTTCATAAAAAGTGAGAGAAATGTTAACTTATCCATGTGACTGTTGACGTTAGGTAAAGGCATATCGCATCATTATAAAAAAAACAAAACTGCAACTATAGTGTACGTTATGTGCCACTTAAGTCGATTAGAAAAACGTAAGCAATGGAAGCGATATGTATTGTTTTTGATGTAACGCGAAAAATTCTTACCACGCCATCTATGGAAATCTTCCAGTACTACGCCCAAGACGTATAGCAGTTTTGTCCCATGCGTTGCTCTCTCTATATAATACGTACTCTATGCCTCTATCTACGAAGACATATCTAGAGTCCATGGACATGATTTTAAAAGAGAGACGTATCAATGGCTCTGTCACCTTCAGGTATTCAGTAGTATTTTATCTTCTTGGTTCGGTAGTATTTATCTCAAACGAGTAACTTAATAAAAATAAAGACCTTGAGAAGTGGTTCGCAAATCGCAAACAACAAATCCGCAAACTCACCTTAAACGATTAAAACTACATTTTTATTAAGGTTTTTCTTCTTATTGTTATGGTTAGTATTTGATAAGGTTTTACTACTCTTCTGCATGCATTCCAAATGACTCCTTTTATACTTTTATTTCCCCCTCCACATCCTCTACTTCTCTTCATATTACCCAAAATACCTTTATTGCCTTCCTAACTTTTATTGGTTACCATGGAGCAGCTTGAGATATTTCAGTGCGTCAAAAAATAAAATTTCTCACGCGATCAATAGTTGTATGTGTCACACTAAAATACCTTTAATAGAATTATAATAGAATAATATAACTGTATATAAGTCTCAATTATTGAAATGTACGTAAGTAACTTGTGGGACAGTGTTGAAGAGATACACTAAACAAACAGTGGGAAAATTTTAAGCTAAATAAAAAAAGAGATGTAATTAAGTATTGGTAAGCCCTCGTTTGGAGTATATGTCAGGTATTTCGGATTCAATTAATAAGGGAACCACATAAATTACATAGGAAATCAGCGCTATTTATAACCGACTCTTGGATATTAAAACATTATGGTTGGAGAATCCCTTGAATTTAGAAGGTTGGTCGTAGGATTCAAGTTACTTGGAAAATTCAAATTACACGAGTTCAAATATTACTCTGCAGACATTTATACCCACATTACACCATCAGTACAGACATAAGTGACAAAGTAAGAGAAATTAGCAGTCGAACAGAGCGATACACTAATTATTTCTTCCATGCATTATAAAATACGAAAATACAAGCAAAGTATAATTATTTTAAATATATTATGCACCACATTTCGATATTAATTCACAAAGTTTTTTCTCAGTTATGTTATCTCTTAATGCCGGCGTCCTACAGCCCCGTGCCATACGCCATTACAGAGGCTCTAAGGGTATCATGTAGATGTAATCTGTAAAGTTTCAGCTTGCCAACCTTTCATGCAAAAATAAAATTTGACCTGGGCTACCGGAAACGGGTTGAGATAAAGTCTCCATTGAGTATTAAATCCTCGGTCCCCATTAACGGCGTTGCCACGGGAACAGCGATTTGATCCGACGCTTAACGAAGGCGAACGCGATCCCTGGGTAATAGAATCGCTTCCATCGCCCAGCTTGGCTCAATTAAGCAGCACAGAGGCTCATATCGCCGAACCATTAATGTGTGGAGTGACCGACCTACGTGACGCGGCAAATACCGCGTTAATAAGCAAACAGAGTGGACCATGATCAGTTAAGGGGAATAACTGAGGTATCGGTAACGATTAATTTTTTGGTATTTTTACTTGCAATCTTTGCAATGAACTTTAAAGATTTATTGTGGGGAAGGCACATCCGGGAAATATGCGATCAAGCCAAGAGATAACTAGGAATTATTAAAGAGTATTCGGGAAATGTAACGATAAGACAAAGGAGCGATTTTACTTTTCACTATTTAGGCCACACCTTGAATATGTAGCCAGTGTATGGGATGCGAATGAATTAGGTTTGATCAGAGAACTAGACAATGAGTAGCGTAGAGCAGCTAGGTTTGTTAAAAGGTGTTATAAATATTAAAAATAATGCTACATTAAACCTGATAAATGAGGTTAGAGAGATGGATTGTCGTACCGAAGGATTCAAAATGTCATTTTCCCCCGGTACTTTATGAGAAAACATTAGGCAGCATAGTAAAGGTATAGGTAGGAGAAATATTGTTTGAGTAGTCTGTAGTGCATGATGCATGTATTAAAAACCAATAATCCATAATATCAACCAACACCAATATCTACATAGTAATAAATTTATCACTATGTAGATACTAACCATCCATCTGCATGTGACCCAATTATCTAACATGTTTCCAAGTAGTAGTCAAGTTGCTTATCATGCTTGGTGATCTTCATCCCCTGCCACACACCCTCGTGGTGGCTTGCAGGGTATTGCATAGATGTAAATTAAAAAGATATAAATATTACTGAATTATTGGTATCGATTATTTTTTCGGTATTAATACTGGCTATCGTTTTCATTAAAAAGCTTTAACTATTACTGAATTACCGGTAAAGATTACTTCTTTGGTCTTTTTTGATTTGTAACCTTTACATTTGTAAAAGATACCACTATTCCTTGTAATCCATTCATGGTTGTCTTACGGCTAGGTCAAACAGAGAGCGAGCTGCCTATCTCGGCCACCGTATTGCATAGGGTTGCATAATTCTGGTTAAATAGACCGCGGGTAGACGCGGCGGGCAGCGTTTGTATTATTGTATTTGTATCCCGTTGTATTTTTCTACAGAGTCCTAGGCAGGGAGATCGTAAATATGGCTGTGGGGACAAAATGATAATAGATATTGCGGATATTTTCCAGTCTTAGCAGCAATTTATGGAAACCTGGCAGATTATAGAAATATCATTAAGATGGCTGAAAGATGGAGGGAAATTGTTGGTGTTCTTAATAATTTGATGAGAAGAAGAACTAATTCTTCGTCTGAACTGCTTATGCTCATCAATCTGGCACTTAGAATCCAATATTCGTGTTCGTGAATATTTTAAGTGACTCGCGAAGTTAAGCTAAAGCATTCGTAAGTGTTCGTGAGGCTAGTTTCAATTTAACACTAGCAGAATCGGTGCATGCATCATAATTTATCAGTTAAAATATAAATTCATTAGTGGGCAACACACGTCTTTCCTTTTAAAATTATTGCAATACAGTGTAATCTTGTTAGTTATCGGATTCAATTTTCCATCTGTTTCAAAGTTTACTTAAACTTATTAGATGCGAAAACTCATCTGTAAAAAAAAGTGACCGATTAATTCCTTGAAGCCACATCAAGGGTATCCAATACCGTGATATTATTGCTGAAGCAAGGTATGATTGGTAATAGGCGTTTAAATATTTTTATGATAAAATAAAGCTCATTGTAAGGAAACAGCTCTCACTCCCCCACTACCCTCTTAAGGCCTGGTTACACGATACATTAACGCGTACGAGTTAATGTGTAAATGCATGAACGCGAGAATGAACGCGAAAATGCACCGTGTAACCACACCAAAATGTACAAATGAATGAATGCGTGAACATAAAATAGAACCTGTTCTATTCGGTTCATGCATTCGCACAAGTTGCGCTGAAACCATTCACGCAAATATACATGAACCCGTAAGTGTAACCAGGCCTTTAGTCCATATCTAAAACTTTGTAGAAAGTAACTATAAAGTATTTTTAACTAGAAAGTTATTTTTAAAAATGTTCTCGGTACTTGTAAATGATAAAAAAATTAGGAGAGTTACTTAAACGAGACCAGTTACTTTTTTTTAGTTACTCTTCCCATTTTTGAACACTATTACCTATTTTGGCCATGCCTTCAACCACAAACGAGTGATATGACCTTTTGTGAAAAATGAATGATATGCTATAACTGACACGAGGTAGCTAGGTTAATTTAAGTAAATGGTAAACCAGGTTAAGGGTTAAATTTGGATGGCATTGAATAATTTAAGTTAAATCCTCCCCTTTATCACGCTCTTTAGCTTTCAGTTGTCTCCTTATAATTTCCCCGACTTCCTTTCCTCTACCTTCGACTTCTCATAACATTTTACTCAGGGAATTATTCAATCTGGCCTTTTCATCTAACTATCACTATCTATATTATTTATTTTTGTTTAAAAGGACATTTGTGTGTTTACATGAAGAGATATAACTTCATAAGAGTCACTTCAAGAGAAAAAAATGTAAGCTAATAAAGAAGATAAGAAAATACTGCAGAAAGAACGCCAGCATACACATTAGTAAACTTTTACTTCATCACATTAATGTCCTGAGACACGGAATATCCTAAAAGCAGTAGACAAAGGAGTATAAGGATGATTACATAAAGAAGAGTTTTTTTTAAAGACAAATCACACGAATCAGTTATGCTATTTAGAATGATCATTGATTAGGCAATACAATATTTGTTCTACAAGTCAATTTTCAATCAGTGCCTTTCTGACTAAGCACATATTATATTTTTAAATATTTCATATGAAAGTATAAAAAATATTACAACTACAAACTTTTTCACTTTGGTAATTTTTCCTCCAAAAGAAGCATGTCGAAGCATAGCTGACAGGTCAATCATAGAAACGAATTGAAATTGTCCAAAGCAAGGTTTTCAAACTTTTTAAGATGGAATGGTAAAAGCTGTCCTTCACAAAATTTTTTCAGAAGAATTTTCCGAGAGCCTCATAATTACATGCTCACAAGAAAAGAATATTTAAAACGAATTTTAAAAAAATGTACACGCTTCTATAACGATTCTTTAAATGAAAATTTAATGGTTTCATTTCAATTTTCAATCTGATTTCACCACCTGTGACCTTCAGACTCACATGCTCATAGCTAAAGAGAGGTATGTGACCAGTCATCCGCAGTTTGCTGACCCCTTTTCAATGGCAATTTCCCTAAATCAACAATTCACGACCTGGGATACATGCATGTTGATTTAGGGGTACGCGTATAAAGTTTAATAATGGCAGATAAAAAAATAACAAATACAATGATTGAAAAATAGCTAGGGAAAAACTTAAACGGAGTTACATGCTAATGTGCTGCCCAGTATCAGAGTTTTCACAGAGTAAAAAAATCATCCTTTTTCACTGGGACTTGAACCCAGAACCTCCTGATATCCTGCCAGATACCACTTAATCCACCAAGGTATATATGTTTTATTTGAATTTCTGGGGGCTTTAAAGAAAAACGATGTTAGCTGAACTACCGGACAACATAATGTTCTTCAAGGTGATCAAAGTGAATGATTTTTTTCTCAGTGGAAATTCTATCACTCTGCATATCAGCGAATAACTCCGTTGAGAATAATCGCGTCTAGCCTACAATCCTTTTGTTGGTTGTAAGTACGCACAAAAGAACCTACAAGTTCAAAGGTGATTTAACCTCGTCGAAAATTGCGCAGCTACTGTAATGTAAGATTAGAAAATTCGATTTCATATGGGAATGAAAGCGAAAAAAAGTTGCAAATCAATTCCCCTATTCCCCGAGCAAGTCTAGCTGACACCCACGAGTACTATTTAAGAATCGGAGTACTATCGACCTCTCGAATGGTAACCACCTTGAAATCGATCTAAGACACGCCTCCGCGTTCCCATAATCCCAGAGCCACACTCTCGGTGCATTATCCTCGTTCAACCTCGCCGATTTCCCAAAGGATTATGGGAACTGTCGCACTTACTACCTTTCCAGTGGCGGCGTTATTTATGGTCGGCACGTGCGAATTTCTGGGGAAGCCTATCGGTTCCGTTTCCCGATGCTGGCGACATCAAAGGGACCCATCTGATGCGAGCTCGAAAACGGGTTATGGCCGCCGCAGTAATCAGTTTGCTGGACTGCCGTCCATCCCGGATATTGTTCGAGCGCTGTTACCTCATGATGAGACCGAAAACCATTAATCCACTCGAGAGATCGATCGAAACAGAGTTACGTGCCAACAACCCCACGATTTTTCGGACGTAATGCGCATTTTAAAATCCACCAGCGGACGAACGAAATGCCATAATTCCTCGTGTTTTTAGTAGGTCTTCAAGGAATACCGAGGAAAAATGAAAGTGCAGAGGTTGATGCAGGGGAAACTTTTTGAGAGGACGCTATAATGTAATACTAAATTAACTTAGTAATCTGCGCACACTTTTTATTAACCGACTATGATTTCGGAATATGATTGCCAAAATCATTTTTAGGTACCTCAAATACAAATTACAAAGTTAATTTCAAAAATGAAAGCCATGAGCACCATTAGAGATAAGAGTTAGTTTGAAGTTTATTTTAATTTTAAGTTCTTATTATTATTATTTTATGTTCTTATTATTTATGCTGTGACTTAGTTTCATTTAGGCACTGGTTTCAATTCCATTACAACATAAGACTGACCCACAAGTAAAACAAACTAGGCATTCTTGCAGATACAAATCGTTTCGCGTAAATAGAATGTGGGTAAATAATTTTCCTTAAGGAGTAATACTTATCTAGCATATTGAAAATACGTGATTTTTAACCCCCTGCCACACTTTCTAAACGCGACTATCTTGGTATTAAGTTGATTTAGGTTTTAAGGGCAAGCAGATGACGAAACAGATATTTAACTAGGGAAACGAAAACATTGAAATGTAGGTTGAGTATTACAGCTTTGGAAGCGGAATGACCAACGAAGCAGGAAAGGAATGATCAGCAAATACGGGTATTCAACCAGAATTAAAGAAAAATTAAAGCGGGATTAACACGCCTGGCATGAAGGAATTCTTTTAAGATATGAACGATGGTTATAAGAAGTTATTTAAGACACATCACCTATGTTAAATAAAATAGTTTTAGAAAGTGAAGTACATATCCTGCGGCAAGAGAATGAGTAGATAGATGAAAGACTTAACACTCGTATTATACCTATCAACTAGAAAATAAGGACGGAAAATAAGAAGTGAGAGAACACTTCATTTGAATGTACCGCTGGAATTCATTATTATTGTGAGGATATCTTTAAATGTCCCCCGGATAATTCTTAAAACTTTGTAAAGGACAAAATTTGCTCTTCTACCTCTCAAAGTTTGCCAACCCCTGAGTGGTTTGGATTCTCGACAGTGATTAATCCGTCGGATTCACGCCTTATTTGTTACAAATACATTTAAGATAAAAGGGACATTAACACAATATCTTTATTCTGTTGTTTCCGTTAACCTAGGTCAAGGAGCTAAGAGCCCTTCTTAAGGACAGGACTGGAACTTGGCTGTTGATCACTTTTCAGCAGCCAAGCGAATACTAAATGTTATGATAGGACTTGGAATTTCTATTCTAAGGCAGGTTTGTCATACAGGCGTGGAAGATGTAATGGCATATTTATTTTACACATTTGAATTAAAGATAATATGCACTATATTCCTGTTGAAACGATGCGGTGAAATATAATAACATTGTATGGTCGGAATTGTACTGATATACGGTATGGGAAATGTGAAACGAGAGTAGAATATCTTCTTATTGGCAATTCTGACCTCTTAACAAAGATGGCAATGGATCAAAAGATTTTTATCTCTCGTCCTACCAACCGGCATTATAGTTCATATGTTTTCCTACGCGCATTAAAATCAACGAGTTCTACCAAGAATACCCCAGTATTGCACCAAATTTTAAACTTAAGCCCCATAAAATCGAGAAATTGGAAGCGAAACACCTCACTGACCCTGTGAGCAATAATATATTCTTTTAACCTCGCAAAATCGTAAAAATATCAAAATACCAATGGAAGTTTTATTTTTGCAAGCGTTCAACGTCAAGAGACGCGGGGACTAGAGGTGCACGACAAAGCTTAAGGATCCGGTCTGTTCCTTCGTCGCATTCATTTCTCCCAAAAGGATACATATATCCATCCAAGGACTGCTTCCTTTCCTTCGCCCCTCCCACCCTACCCCTCGATTCCCACTCACCGTGAAGAATAACACCGGGAGGTGGACGGGAGAAGGAAAGAAACGAATGGAGAGACGAGAGGAATCCCATTTTTTTACGGTTCCGGTATCGCACCCTTATCAGGCGAAACGAAACGAATATCCCCACCGCGTCTGTCTGCGTGTTTGTACGCTCTTGTGGGGGACAGGGAAAGGCATGCGCTATTCATCTCTCGTCTGCCCTGTTCTTTGGGACGATATCTTGTGGACTCCAAGGGAACGATATCCTTAGGACTCAAGACGTGCGTGAAAAACAAAAAAATAAAATGAAAAAAAAAGATGAAAAAAATAAGGATTTCTTGTTCTCCGCTTTGACACTCTTACCAACCCTACGGAAGTGAGTGCTATGGCTACGCGTTTGTATTTGTGTTTGTGTGTGTATCCGTATGTGCTTGTGTTCGTACGAATGTGTGTGTGTGTGTGGGAGAGCGCTGCAGCCCTCTGTCGCGTCTAAAGAGAAGCTGGAAGAGAGGAATGCCAAAAATAAGGCGTGGAGTGTCGTATACATTTCCAGTGTCTGGATTCCCCAGGGCCACTTCAACCTTATTCTCCTCTCTTCCTTCCTTTTACCCTTCCCTTCTACCTCCGTCCGAGCTTACTAGCCTCTCCCTCAACCCCTGCCAATCTTCCTCATCTCACTTAGGATTGTTACCTCTTCCGGAATTCCGAGAGTCCACCGGAATTGGACACGTATTTAGATACATCTCGCTCGGCTACCGGTCGAGGATAGGAACCCCCAGAAATTTAGGAACCTGCGGATCCAGTGCGTGGTTGAGATCAGAAAATTTATTTTTTGGTCCAATGTCAAGAAAAATAGGAATTGAAAACATTACATAAAAATTGTTACATCTAATTATAGTGTCTAATCCTTCCTCCGTACCAGTTTTTAAGGTCTAAAAGTAATTGCTATCCGAAAACTAATAAAGCAGTTTTTCATCACGTTAGGGCAAAAATCCAAGTCCACCCAAATTCGGATAAATATTTAATGCAAGTAATTTTTAACGCCAAACCAACCCTCCTAGAGACTGCACGAAGACATTCTAATTATATATTTCAACCGAAGAATCGGCTATTTATTTGTATAATTCACTCTATTAATATATATCCTACCATAGAACAATGAAAAAAACGTCTCTACAGCTGTAATAAATAATAAAATTAAGATTAAAATCCACAAAGCCGTAACCATAAAGGGGAAAAGTATACTCCTTCCTTCCCCCCCTCCCCCTCTTCTTTATTCCTTTGCCCCCTTATGGTTACGTCTTTGTGGATTTTAATCTTAATTTGTTATCCTAAAATATTTAGGTCATATCTTACATTTGTTTTAATTAATTAATTTAATTAAAAAAGGAAATTTAACCAAATTCAATTTTAAACGAGACTAAGATTTTTTTAACATTCAGAGCATGAAAAGTGTCACATGATGCAATGGCTTCAATTGAATTGTACGGCATTAATTTAGTTTTCAGGGTTAATGACGGCATCAAAACATTGCACTCGCAAGTAAGTTAGTTATTAAGATTAAATAAAAAAATTGAACATGTCTCTATTTTACTGCGAATTTAGGACTTTAGAGTTCTCTACTGCAATTAACAGATTTCACATCACAAGCATCCATACCCCGGACAGTGAAAATCCTCTACGGGCGAATGTTGAACCCGCCGCCACCGGAGTCGGCATTCGTATTCGAACAGTTGGCCATTATTCAGGGGAGGCGACCGACAGCTGATTTCATGTGCGCCATATAGGATAGGTGAGTAGTTGGGTAATGGCAGGAACATTTCAGGTAATGGAGGAAGGAATGGAGAGAAACCCGGCGTCGGCATCAGCCTTCCACTGGCATGTTATTCTTCCGGAATTTATACTTGTTAAGTTGAAAAACTCCATGGACTGTACTGCTTACAAGGTGGCAGCTCTGCTCTGAGCGTAGGTATCCCCTCTCTCAGCATAAGCCCATTTATCCCGCGTTGAGGGGTAAGGGATAGTCCCCCGTTTCCGTAGACTGATCGTGGGTCAAGCGTGACCCATGGAAACGACCCCTTCTCCCGCCGGCTTCCTCATCCCTTCCTCACCCCGTCCCAGGGTGTCATCCGCACCTCCCTGTCCTTTTTATCACCAAGCCCGGGAAAAATCGGAGGAGACGCAGAGTCCGAGGGGGTAAATACCCAAGGGGGTGGAACCTTTTTGAGGTAAGCAAGGGGTAAGAAGGGGTTAGGGACCGGCCAACTGTCCCAAAAACGAATCCTTTTCCGGAAAGAAATTCTCTTCAGTGCCTCATCGTCCCTTTGCCGCAACAATAAATTCTTGAGAGCAAAACTCTTCAGTTACGCTCGTTATAAATGTGGACGTAACATTGTGTTGACCTCAGCGAAAATTCTTAAACAAGTTGAGTACAACTTATCGGTTTCAAACGAAGACATACAGGATTTAAAGGTCGTTGTACAGTTGACCAATCAGCGTCAACCAGCTCCCAACGGTTGGATTATAGGAGCGCGTCTATTTCCAACCGGCCAACCGTTGAGCAACCGTGGCCAACAGGAGCTCGTCTAGCGGTCACGTGCTGTTTGTATTTACATGTCGCGATAATTTCATTGTTACTATTTAAACTATGTCCTAAACCTTAAAAATATTCAGACACAAGTTAAACAGCATTTAACTCTCTTGCATCATCTATTTTTTTGTGAAGGATGTATCATAATACCATACATTTTATCGAGGTGAGATTAAATGTACTTCATTCATTTGTATCTTGTATTTGAGGCATAAATCCTGCATTTGAGGCAGCATAAGAACAAAATGTAAATAGAAACAGCACGTGACCGTGAGGCGAGATCCTATTGGCTGCGATTGCCAACCAGCCGAGTCGCATAGTTAAGAGCAGGAGACCTTAACCGGTTCTCGTACCCCTAAGTTTTGAGTAAATCATCCGATATCCCATATAATGAGAAAGAAATGTTTAGTTTCCCATCCCGATTTTAAGGGAAAGAAACAACACCTGATAATAAAATTTTTTTTGAATGAATTAAAAGCATAATATACTCAGTTGCATGATATTTTTTGTACCTCATGTACTTTCCCAAAGCACCCAAGCCTATAAACACCTGATTCGGAGGATATGCAAGCAACTGTCATAGAAAGAAGACAAAAACTCATTACTCGACAACAGCGAATATTTTTCAGCGATATACAAGTCTTGATATACTATCATACGTGGTGCTATTATAGTTTTTTATTTTAATGTTCGACTTTTTTCTAGAGCAACATGTGCGTAATCAAAGACCCGATTGAAGATCACGAGCCACAGTTTACCGACCTCAGGTCTAGGTTTATAATTCAGAACCTTGCATATAAATGAGCACCGAATGGAAAATATATCAAACGCAGGTTTTTTCGTCAGGATAGGACGTGTGACCGTCAATCTTTAAGTACATAATTTAGGCTAAAGAACTTTTGCGTTTTTTTAAACTCTTTTTTCGTGAATATCGTGCCAACATATCGTAATTATGAGTCCAATCGTAATGGAGGAAAATAAATTAGCTATAGTTTGCCTCCTAGAAATACCACTTACTCCACAACTTTAAATATATGTCTTCTCGGATGAAGGTTTAGTAAGCATGTGGCGAATACAATTTCTTAGGCATATCCCTTCGTTTGAATTAATTTATGGCTTAGAATAACACAATAGTAAAGAGATAGCGTATTGACAATATCTTTAATGATGTATCCCTGGAAGAACTTTATGATTCCAGACACTCAACACCACTTAAAGGTAAGGAGAACTTAATTCGTGCAAAAGCTTTAACTCAGGCAACTTAAGTACCAAGAGATGTATGCTAAGGAGTGCATATTAAATGAAATGTGCGCTGCGGGAAATTACAACGAGGCAAGAAGCACGGCACAGGTACATAATAAAAAGTAATGGATCATAATATGGTGTTACTTTGAGACTTGAAATATATAGTGCCATAAAGAAGGCAAATAAACAGAGACCTTGGAGACAATGGGGCTGTTATACGAGAAATGATGAATATGTGAATGTCGCATTAGGACTATTCCAGATGGCTCTGCGCTGAAATGAACCTCGAAGCTTGAGGAGAAATGATAAGACCCTGGGCCTGGGAGGAAAAGGAGATAAACCCAGGTTAAAATAAACCCAGGTTAAGATAAACCCAGAGCCGGGAATGGGCCCATTCTTAACCGAAGGCATTTACAATGCCACATGTTTACACCCCATTCGGTGGAAAGAGTACTGAACATGTAATGATCTTCACCTATCACTCAAGTAGGAACAAGAACTTTACTGAAACAAAACCGAATATTTAAGGATCTTATAAACGGCACGAAATAAACCTAAAACCAGATTGAGGTTTAATGAGTTTTCTCCGCGGACTTCCACTTTGGTGACAACAGGCACGTGGTAATGCAACCGCTTCAACGAGTCTAAAGAAATTGATTTCACACTGAGGACTGATTTAAGGTTAAGGATTTCTGATTTCAGGCTGAAGACTTCTGACCACAGATTTGAAGACTACATTTAGACTTAATACTTCTGACATCAGGCCTGAAAAAACCGAACCGGAATGTGTGCGAAACGGAGGTTACTGAAATAGAAAAGCATGGAGGAAAACTTATAAGACCTCAAAGTAACAGTCTCAAAATAATAGTCTCAAAATAACAGTCTCAAAATAATAGTCTCAAAATAACAGTCTGCTTCCACGGGAGCATTTACACTGTCCTGCACTCCTAAGTACTTGTGTGTATGGTTTCGAGATTAAAAGCGATTTAAATTTAATTCTCACCAATGTGGATTACAGAAACGCAACGTAGAACGATACACCTACATTATTTGTAGCAAAATGGGATCATGCCAAGAACGTTCGTAGTATATCATTTAAGATTCGTCATAAATTCCTAGTTTATCGAAAAAATGATTTTATTTGTAGCACTAAGAGCTGACTGCAGCAGAATATCCATCTAACTAACTACTTAGCCAAAAAATAGAACTATGGGATTGCAACGACGAGGGCAGATCTATAGAGACCATGTTTACTCTCTTGTAAGACTTACAAAAATTTATTTTCCCGCAGTTTAACCTTCTTATTTCCATTTTCACTATATTAATGCTGTCAAAAATACTCTTCAAGGGATAATTCACTAACAACCCAAATATTCATAAGAAGAGGTGGGGTCAATGTGTAACTGATATTCCATTTTTTGTGAAAAAGTGTATTACCAGAGGTTTTTTACTAAAATGGCTGGAATAATTCAAGTCTTAAATTTCGTTTCTGCGCTTCTCCCACTCTCGCTGAATCGATATGTTTTTAAGGACACATTGTAAAAATAGGTGCTCATGCCGTAAAGAGGACACCTTATTCTGGGAGAGCAAAAATATGAACGGATCTCATTAAAAGTCATTAATCAGTCGTGACATGAACGAGGAAATCGAATTTAAATATAAAGAAGACCAAGAATTTGGTATATGGATATAGTATAGAAAGAAAGGGATTGGAAATTCAAGTTCAGCCCAGGAGAAGTGATTAAGTGCTAGGAAAATTTCTTTTGAAGTGTGTCTGAAATGATTTTTTCACGGAAGCGAAAATATAATATTACAAAAATTATCCATCTCATAAATCTGGAATTTTAAATCGCAAAGATTCTTCCTTTAAAAATGAAGTACATTAAATCCTCAAATTCTCAAAAATCTCATCAGTGATAAAAACAGACATATTATTTTGCACTGGAAATTCGAATAGGATAATATTGAAAAGAATCTTTTAGCTTCTCCAACTTCAACAAATTGTGATGTTTAACACATTGAACAACGACTATAAAGCATGAATGAACATAGAGTGTTCGTATATCTTTTCCCGTGGTGAACTGGGGTGAATGAGAGAGTGTTTTCAAGGGGAAGGTGTAGTCGCGAGGCAAAGCCATATATAGCGTTATGAATAAAAGATCACCGATGCCAACAGCTGAAGATGTGCACGCATTATATTATTTACGATCCACGAGAGCATTAATCAAGACGAAGACAACTCAGGAGCAACAAAAGTCTTATTTGCATGATAAAAGAGCCCGAAGTTGTTCTCCGCTTACGTGATTTATTACTATTTTTCACTTGAAGCAAATTTTATATTTATTCTGGATCACCTGACACACACACCATCGTAACTATGATTCTAAGACCCACAAAAAATTCTTTGGGTGTACGTAGCTATTCACACGCCGGCCAAAATTTAATGTTGAAAGTCTCATCACTATAATGTAAGGTAAATGTTTAAAATGATTACGTGAGTATTCAGTCATCATCAGTCAACAATCCTAACATTGGCTTGACGCAGCTCTAAACTTGATTCTCTTATCGGCTAATATTAAATCATTTCCGAATTGAAAAAAAAATCATCTGGATAAGGTGAATATAATTTCATAAGAAAGTTTTTCGAGTGTTGCTACCATCCTAGCTAGGATAAGTGGCAGTAGAGAACTTCATTAAATCCACTTTGAATTGACTCCTTTTTGCTTAACGTTATTCATTTTTAGAGTGTACTACAGAAATTCGATACATACTTGCAGAAACAGAGATAATTGTGTGCTTTATAGCTTGTATTCCAATATGCCCCCAGGGATCTAGGCCATTACGTATAATGTCCACCAAAAATAAATATTACGAAAATAAACCCAGGTGCCAAAACTTTTATTTATGAGACGAAAATATATTTTATATTATTTTTGTGGGATATTATATAGATTGATTTCAAGTTTTTATCCGCATTAGACCCACGGGATTTTCAGACCATTTTTCACCGAAAACGCGTATCCCCTTTCAAAGGAAACACAGCCGCCGCCTTTTGCAGTGTGTTTTTACAGATAAAAAATAAAACATATTTTAAAAACAATTACCGAATCATATAGCGTTAGCAAGCAAGAGATATCAGCCACGGAATGCACGAAAGGTAGGGGTATGTAAAATATATCACAGTCAAGTAAAAAAGTCACAAAAAAAATTCGCAACGTAATAATTACGCCAGGAGTATTTGGCCAAATAATCCGTATCCACAACCCTCAGGCCAAGCCAGGTTAGGGCCTTTAAGCAAGAGGATCAGCTACCAGGCTGAAACATCCACCCGAATGATCCTAGCTAGTGAAAGGAACAGTAGAGAACTGCCTTCAAGCCATTTTAAATTGAGATCTTTTTGCTCGCTCTAATCGCTCACGTTTTAGAGTATTTTTTTCGGGATTTAAAGTTACATATCCCTGACGAAAGCAAAGGACTCTGTAAGGATTTTTACGACTCTTTTCCTCTTCTTACTTGGGTTCTAGAAGAGAATACTCTCAAGGCTTCAGGACCCAATGTGTTGGAAGACGCATGGTAGTCGGTTCACCACGAGGATACGAACCTTAGACCTCAATGGATCTAAATCCAATCGGATATACGCTCGTGTCTAACACTAGAAGGGTTTGAAAGAATGGAGAGGAAAGGGTTAGGGATTGAGAGGATGGAAGGAGACACTAGCGTAAAGGGGAGAAAAAGGGTCCCACGAGAGAGAAAGGGAGAGGAAAGAGGTGTAGAAGTAATGGGAGGGACGACCCTGGCCGATGGGCTGTAGCCTGGCAACGAGGATAGATGACCCTGTTTTATTTAACTACGATGACCATCAGCCTTCCACGTAAGCCTAAAATACTCCCTTTCTTCCTTTCCGGACCATAAATGCCTTTTCCCACCCAACCCATAGCTCCACCTAGATTACCCATCTTCCTTTTCAATCTGATGATCTAACAGCCCAACGACCCCTTCCCCAGGGTTTACCTTTTAAAAATTCCCTGTGGGTAAAGACAAGGCCCATTGTGGCAGGTTGGCCTCAATCTCTTCCCATACCAAGGGAGAAATGTTCCCTTTCTTTACTCGCTATAGTGCTTCTCAGAGCTTGGGATGAGGTGCTGTAGGAAATTGGGGTCACTGAACCAGCGAGGAATTTAATGGACGGGTAAATTCATAAAAATGAGGGATTATTCCACGTATCAAGGACTGGGGATCTTTATTTCCGCGGCATTGAATTCATCTGGTATGGATAAATTATTGATTAAGCTCTACAAAATGCGAGTGGAATGCATTAAGATGGAAAAGGAAAGCCTCGGATGAGATGCATGGAAGAAGTTCTAAAGGATGTGACATGAAGAGTATATCAATATAAAGAGCATAGCGGATGAGAGAATCGAATGGGCAGCTGCGTCAAACCAATCTTAGGACTGTTGAGCGATTGTGATGCATAGTATAAATAATAAAAAAATTTGAGAAATTTATTTAAAAAACAATGAAATCTTACAAGTATTTTGATGTTTTGTTTCTATAGCCGATGACTGGACACCCTCAGCTAAATACTAATGGAATATCACACTAAAAGTGTATGTTCTATACTTCACGATAAGTATGTTTCGCTTTGATAGCCCGATAAAAGTCACACGTGATTACACCCGGATATTTACCACATTTGTTCCAACAGTATAGAAAAATTAGAATTGTTTTTATCAATAAATTATTTATTCAAAGCTTCAGATGGATGACAGCTATTTGATTTGAACCCAGTCAGGTAAAAATGACAAATTCTATGCAAATCAATGTAGTAACCTAAGTGTTCCCTTCATCCATAGTAAATAAGATATATATTGAATGTTTGCAAGATAATAATAGCACGATACCCATTTTATGACTTTTTGGGCGGGCTGCTTTATTCTAGGAAGTTATGAAATGCCATATATCTTCCTAGTATCACGCGCAAAAATTGTAAAATGAAAGTTTTATTCGTTAAACAAAAGTACAGCATAATATATGCCACAGGACAGCTGTATTAGTTGTTAAGCCCACTGAAAATAATTGGTCCAAGATAGCCTGGATCAAGATGGGTGACTCGTCAATGCTGAGATTCTATATGTTATTTCCCCTACGCATGTTTAAAATTATTGACAAGATGCAGGGAACATTAATCGTTGATGCGACGCTGGCTACATCCTGTATTTATGTATCTGATGATTTTATATATATTTAAATTGAAGAAAATTATTCTCTCCATTGTATAAAGTTTTACATAGGCATCAATTCCAAGAATACATGTATCACATATTGAATCATAAGGAAAAAAGTACGATTGGCTGTGTAATTTTGTTGAAAAAAAACTGGCATAGACGAGGCAGTATCAATTTGTTGAAAAAATTGTGACACTTGGTTCAACTTTCCTTTTCTGAGGCTTTCTTCCAATGCTGGACACAGAATCTCTGCGAGCTATCCAGTCAGAAAGGCAGGCGCAGTGGAGTAGGAAAAAGTGTTGCCCCGGGAAGATAGACTTCTTTTCATATCTGAAGAGTATGGAACTTGCATAACGTACAGGATAACCCTAACCTCATATTGCCAGAATTAATGCAGGATATGCGAAATTCAAGACCACGGTTTTATTTAAGCAACTGTCCGACGGTTTAGTTACATTTGAAACGATACCTGCTGCCATTTATAGTCTCCAAATCTCACATGATAACTTAAATGGCACATTTCCGAGATGCAGGAAAGGCTGGTAGAAAAATAAAGGTGGTTTTCAAAATCGCGTTCCTTCTAAGCCAACTTTACACAAGACTGCTCACGGGTTAAATATTTTTTTGAGCAGTAAGTATTGATTTGATATTATTGCCTAGCACTTTAACTTATAGCAATGTAGCTATTGGTGAAGTCCAAGGAGATTAGAAAATACTGGAGCTTTATTGTAGCTTATTTCAGGGGCAATGGAGTGTCATCTTGATGCCCACATGAACGTTTTACTCGTAATACACACAGATGTTGTTTTGAAACAGAAGTATGGTGATTTTAATAATGAAATACAGTATTACAATCATAACCAGTTGATAGTACAAAAACAAACGATTAATTTGTTTTTAAACAGGTTAAATTAGAACCATATTTTAGGAATAAAATTAACTCACTGTGGAATAAACTGCTGTAATAATTCTTTTAAACAGCCTTAGGGATTTTAAAACACGCCACTGTGACGAAATTTGTGCACGATTTCAATGTTATTTATGTATAAATATGCATGCTCATTTTTCATGAAAGACAATGGAAAACACAATGCTACGTGCCGAGAAGGAGGGGTCTAAAAAGTGACAGTTGAGAACACTAAATCGTAAAATTAACATGAAAGCAATGGTATTACCGGTGTAGGCCTCATACCTCTTATATTGAAAAGAGCCAAAGGGCCCAGAGTTTGACGTTTCTTACGGAGTATTGCATTTTAGGCACTCCCCATGTGGTACTCAAGCAGAAACCGAGGTTTCGCTGAAAAATTCTCCGCCACTTCCTGCAACTCGAACCGTGGACCTATTGATGGGAGTTCAGATCACTTCCTACCCAATTCTATGAGTTGTAATCACGCTCTTTCGTTAACTTGGACCTCTATGTTCTTCATTAAACAGAGTATATTACTTGGAGCTTCAACAGAACCGTGGTTTCAACCTGGCTAGGCCCTTTCTCTTGTTTTGCCGAAACAATGATTTTTCAAATCCTCCCACACTACCAACTGGATTCTGTTGAGAAAGAAGTAAGAATCACTCCGCTGGATTGTCAGTGTCTACACAGCAGGTACGCATCCAAAACGCCTTGCGTTGAGTTGAGTGAGACGTGGTGTAGAATGGAAAAGAAGTTCCGATACGGTAGCACGCGTTCTCCAGGAGGAACGGGAGAGAAAAGGGAAGATGGATGTCTCGTTTCTGAAGACGGATGGTTGAAAAGGTACGTGGGGCGGTTTCGGTATGGAGTGATGTGGTGGGAGACCCTTATACCTAGGGGTAAAGGGAGAACAGGAGTAAGAGGAGGGGGGAGGAAAGTGGGAAACACTCGCGGGATGGGAAATTCCCCTTTTCTGGGAAATAACACACATTCCTCCATCGTTGAAGGGAGGAAGACGCTCTCACTCTAGGCTACGATACACTAATGATTTTCCAGCAGGACGTCAACAGATTAATGATGCACGATTACGCAGAATGAGACATCAAACGAATAAACACGGAAAGACAAGGTAATCTTGTTACCTAAATGATCGGATGGGAAGTTACAAATAAGGATGATGAGCACATCAAATACTTCCCTCATTAAGACGATTAACTAATGGAATATTATTACAGTTTAATTGAAAAATATGGGAATATCAACCACCATTTAAGCATATTGCTCAAAATATTTATCAACATTTACTGTCGCAAAATTATCGATTGAAAACTCTGGGGCGATTATTAAAAAATTCTAGTTTTCTTGCCTCACCTCCATGAGAATGATATGCACTTTATACAGAAACGTGGTTTGGGGTGGGGAGAGGGAACGAGTTAAAAAGGCCAAGGTGAATACATAGCGAACGCTGAGTGGGCAAGCATTGATGAAGAAGGGTATGAAATATTGATTGAAATGTCTCCATACCATAGTTCAATGCTCTCTCTCTCTCTGAGGTTAACCCCGCATCAATAATTACTAACTTACCCCACTTTTTTAATTTTTTTAAACCTAATAACTCCTCTTCCTTAAACCGTATCTTCTTCCTAAATTGCAAGAACATCAATATTTCTACTTAACGTCACTTCTTCTGCCTTATTACCAGGGTGTTTTCAAGTCTGTTTCCGCACTAATAGGCGCTTCAGACCGGGAGGAGAAGTACAAGAATTGTGTGATATTAGGTATCAAAGTAGTTAATGTACCTATTGGAAATAAATAAGGCAGAAGAAGGGATCCTGCCTTATTCATTTCCAATAGGTATATTGACTACTTTGATACCTAACATCACACATAGGTTTATAAAGTATATGTTATCATGAGCATTGTATTTATAATACTTGGAAAGATAATAAGAACATGTATGTACCTCCATTTATGGATGAAATTTGTGGTTAAAAATGTAGAGAAAGAGAGGAAGTGAGGTTGAGTTTAGATAGTTCCTTTTCTCTCCTTTGTAGTCATCTTATTCAAAGACAGAAACTTACATCTATCGGAAATGTACACAAATGTTTTCTAATTTTCCTTATTGCTCCACATAATTTAACCACCATTCATTCACAATTATTAGATGGTAAATCGATAGGTCCCACTTCAACTAAACGTATGACGTGTGACGATAAGGGCATTCCCGCTCCTTTTCAATATTTCCCGACACGCATCGTCTCCTTTCAATTGTATATTGCGGACGCTTACTCTGCGCATTATTGCATCATAATAATTAAAATTTGCCGTTAAGGCAATGAATGGCTTAAATAAAATTTATAATACATTCTGCTAACCACTTCTCTTCATAATTTGCAAATTATTCTATTTTGCATCCCTTGAAAGTGAAGTGAAGAATAATGAACGCGAATACTTTCGCTTATCGGGAATGCTTTCTATGAGACTAACACAAAGGAATTGAAACCGGTTTGGATTATCAAAATAGTGTGGAATATTCAAATTTTAATATTATATGTAGGTATTAAGATTTACACGAAGACCACTGCATACATCTAATAAGATTTTTTTCCAAGTTTTTATTGGAATTTTTATTATTCCCACTTTCTGCAGGGAAATTAATTTTTTTCAGCTCATTTTATTTTTATTACCTGAAAAATTACATTATGCTCATTTTTCTGTACAAAAACGTTACAAATGCAAAATGAGCATATTCCACATATATATTCCAATGAATTACTCTCAAATGTTGATATAGTGTTTCCAGCTATTGGTAATTAAAATAAAGTCGTATTGGTCTAGAATATTCCAGTTCAGGTTTCCATTCTGCTCTGTAACTTGCTTATTTTATGTTTTATTTTCAAAATACCACATGCACTTTCGAGTCTGGCCAATTATTAGATACCAGTTTACAGCTAGAACCGTCTTTTATGAATACACGCCAGGTGATATTTGTGCTGTGCTGTTTGTGCTAATGTGTAACCCGTAATCATCCTACCGCCACTAAATTCATGGCGGAAGTAGTTTGGCCGCCAACTGCTAGGGGGACAGATAATCTCCACCGCAGTTGATAGATGGTAGCACTATCCAGGAAGACTTTGAAAGAGAAAACGTAATTTTTTCTTCACACAGGAACGACTTCGTCTTTCAGTTTTGATTTTACATAAGATTATTCCATTAACTCCACGTAAGAAGAATGTGATAACTTACAGCATTTAGGAAAGTACTAATTCTTTTAAACGTTCTCTTTGGTTCAATCATTCGTCAAGAAAACACTGAGAGGGAGTAACAAGTAATTTATTTTTCTGCCGTTGATTTTGTATATCAATAAAGTTGTAATTAGCTATACTATTCCTTTCGTTCCCAATCACCATAAGAACGGGTCTGATGGATTTGTTCATATTGTTCCTAACAACCCTGATAGCTAGTGTTGGCGTTGTTCTTTGCTTTCATTCATCGGTCTTTTCGTTCCTTTAGTGGGTCCATTCGTTCCTACAAACCTTTGCCGGTACTTTCGTCTCTTCCGCTCACGTCGTTCTTTTCATCGAGCTGAGTCATCTCATTGAAAATGAACGAGATTTTGCACCCAGTCGGATTTGTTCTGATTCGTCACTCAAGCGGACCCGTTCCTTTGGAACTAATCGTTCTGGAATGACCAATATCTACAATAAAGTCTTCTAAGTAGTATGAAGTGCAGATTCAGAGTTGAAAGTACATTTAGATCTCATCAACGGAAGCAAGGTGAAATTCACACACGGTTCAAAAATGACCAAAAGTTAAAATTTTTATTACCTGGTGTGTGGATATAGATGATGTCATTGTTGAGTGCATTCATTATATGTATGAATCTTCAGTATTAAGACTTGCTTTGCGTATATTACCACGTATGTTTTAATCACTAGAAAATTTGCCAAGTAAGGCGGAGCGAAACATAACCGTGACACAAGGTTAACTTAAAACCACAGAATTAAACTAAACACAAGAGTTTTATTGTCCACTTAATTTAATATGCGTGTTTCAACGCCTTGGGCGTCATCATCATTAAGTGGACACCTCATGATGAAGCCCTAGGCGTTGAAACAAGTGTAGTGCATTATTATATATTAAAATTAGTGGACAGTACAGTTCTTGTGTTTAATTTAATTCTTAAAATGTTGTTCCACCACGCAACGCCAGATTCATTTGAATTTATTACAACCACAGTTCTACGATATTACAGCAGGTAACTATGGAAATAAGATAAATATCAGTAAACCTGTGTGAAACCTCTCCCTTATTTAGTTGGGTAGTTGGAAATAAATAGTTGGAATGGACATATGCTGAATATCAAATCTTAATAATGTAGACGTGCTTAAAATGAACATTGCCTCTTATTAGATATGGCTACATATTTGCACGATTAAAACCAACATACACGTGTCTCCAGCTCAAGATCGATAGATATCGATCATCTCCTCCTTCGAGATAGGTCTTTGCAACAACAACAACAACCACCATACATGTGATCAATTTGCTGATGACATGTCATTTTACGTTTACACTGAAATCCGCAATTTTCGACGCTTGTGCTATAAAACACAATGTAAATTTGGCACATCCATGGCGTCGTCCACCTCTTGGTAAGGTAGAAATGGTTGTGAAGACTCGTCTCGTAGGAGCAATCGTATTAAACATATCGAACTATGGACCCTGCCGACGATTATCCTTTCTTCTCCGTTTATCTATTTACGGCATATTCATCGGGTCTTTCATATTTCAGTGCGCAAGAAAATTTTACTTCTAACCTAAATTATAAACTAACAATGCTTTTTAACATAAACTTAGTATAAATTGTCAAAACTTTGTGCAAAAAATTCCATCCGATGATACCTTATTGATCGCTCTAGGTTTTGTATTAGTTAAAAAAAAGAATTGTTGAAAACAGAAATAAGATATAGGATTATGCGTAAATGCCACTTTACACGATACAATTTTTTGTACAATTTCTTGTACAAACGCTTGCATAAACTGAAGGCAATTGAATTTTTGTCTGAATGGAATTAGAACAGGTTCTATTTCCCATTCAGTCATTCAGACAATCGCACAAGCGTTCGTACAATTTGCCGCTTTCCACGGTACAATTTTCACATACAAGAGTTTGTACAAGAAATTGTACAAAAAATTGTATCGTGTTAAGCGGCCTTAAGAATATTTTCATTCCGACGGCCTTTTTTCGAATCCTGGCAGTAGTAGCTATTTTGCATTTGTCAACCTATCGCAACCAAAAGTTTTAAGTCGATGTGACACTGAAGTATGGCACCCTTTAAACCTTCCCTAGAAGATAGGCTTGTGTCAACGCCGGGTTTTCCTTTAACCTTTCCACTCCCACTCCCTTGTCGTCTTACTCCATGTCTGTAGTCCCTACCACTCAGGACAGACTAACAATTGAGACTCAATAATAAGGAGAGAAAAGAGCGGGAGTATGCTGAGACGGGCTTCGTACGGGTGAATAAAATACTTCTATAAATTATGAGGACATCGACTAAGAAACATGTCAAAGAAAACCTTTAATGCATGATATTTAATATATGTTTGATGGGAATTCACCCCCTGCCACACTCCTTTATGGTCGCTTGCTGGGCATTGTATGGACGTAAGAATATTTCAACGGGGAAAACTCCTTTACTCAAGTGCCTACACCAGTTTACATAGAAAAATAATAAACTTCACATTAGGGTCTTCCTTTCCACTACCCTCTCCATTGATTTATCGGAAAAAGGTTAAGGAAAGGTGGGATCGAAACGGAAAATGACCCAAAAAAAGGAGAAATAACTGTAGTATCGATTAATCAGGTATTTCGACCCAGTTCAGAGAGGCCATATGTTTACCCTTCATGTGAAAAGCAAGATAATTTTCTCAGTTCGTGCACACAAGGTTAAATCAACAAAACAATATTGCCTTCTCCTTCTTGTGCGTTACACCATCATCATGCATAATCTGCCCACACTGGTAGAGTGAGGTCAAATTTGTTAGCATGGGTTTCGAAGTTCATCGAAATTAGTAGACGAATATTTGGGAAATATTATCAGATCATAAGCCAAAATACAAAATGAATCTCCAGCAAAAATTGAATACGGATATGCTCTCTGAAGATGCTACAAATATATTGAAGATATTACAGTTCTACGAAAGGCTATATCTAAAAGTTAAAATTAGGGAAATCACTAGCAAGAGAGGCAGGTTCATAAACTAATTTTTTTCTCGAAAATTAAAGGACAGACATCGATTAAAATAAAAAAAACGAGGGGATATATAAAATAGTTATTAAAGAGTTTTACAAGTTTTTATGCATACCTTCATAGTATGAATATTTGCTTATTTAGGATGTCCACCCCACTAGGTGATGGTTATCTATAAAGTATTGCATGTGAACACTCCATATTTGTAAGGAGAAATTGCAGTTAATTCTAAATATGTTGTATTAATACAAAAACTCGTAAAATCTGTAGTAACTATCTAAGGATTTGAAATCTTGTTTTAAAGGCATGCCTTGCAATTCCACCAAAAATGCACACCCTTTCGATGTTTTACGGGGTATTATACAGATGTGGGCACATGAATAGTCTCCAATATTTATTTTTCCAACGATGCAAATCGTTCGAAAGGCCATATCAGACGAATGCATGTCGACCTGGGGATGTTGGTGATACGAACCAAACTTTGAACCAAATGGGTCCAACGATGAAACCTTCTGCCAGCGAAGCAAAGACAAGAAATTACTTCCAACGGCTTCATGAAAATTTTACTAAGAGAAGAGGACAAGTGGAGCCGAGATGTTGCCATAGAATTTTGAAAACAAGGGAGGTAGACTTAAAGAGATAGTGGCCAAATGAGGAGCAGACGAGAAAATCCCAGAGGGATGACGCAAAAGATCCAGCAGGAAGTTAACTGAAAAATGTTCGATACAATACTAGTGTCCGAAGAGACTGAAGGATTCTTTACCAACGAGCTGCCCGAGAACAGGATTTCCATACTCTGTCCATAGATGGATTTCTCAACTTAGTAAGGCGCATTGAAGTATTTTTGCAGGGCACTAATAATGTTTTTCATCCGATCTGGTGGCAGGTCAATAATATTTGAAACGACAAAATAACTGTTTACAGAACGAAAAGGAAACATTTTATAAGGTATTCCAAACCTAATATTTCTATGTACAAAAGATCATCAATTAAATTTTATATATATTTATGTTTAATACATAAACGACGAGGGCTCTGCCTTCTCCTCTACCTATGGCGGTCCGACCAACCTTTCCGAATCAATCCTTCCCCATTATTTCTCAACGATAAGCAATAATTTTATTTTGATATTTCGTCAACACGTTTTACCCATTGGCCTCAATGGTCAGCCTTGCTCAGGAATCAGCTGGGATGCCGATTCCAGTTCATCCTAACTTTCTTGCATTGGAGTACATTACTCACAGAGTTCGAGCATAACAAAATGGCCGATCTTGCGTGATAATTAAACTAATCATTAGTCAATGAATGAAACTTCATTGACTAATGATAAGTGAACCAAAAACTAATTTTCATCAAAATCAAAACGATTTATGTCAGCCTTCATTCCTCCTTCCCAGCAAAACTTCTTTTCCTTATGCCCAGTTCACACTGTGCGCTTTTCCTTGAGTGCTAGCTAGCTGTATTTTGTGCGTGCTACCAAGCGGGCTACGAAGGTGGACGCTAAGCTGGCTTCGCTGATGGTTGTCGGTTCACACGTAGCGAGCTATCCTCCTTGCTTACTCTTCTTAGAGCCGCAGCACGAAGATGTTTATTGTGATAGTTCCGATTACGAACTGCATATAAACAAGTTTCGTCTCTATATGCTTCGATAAGCACCGCAACTTGATCCCTAGTCTGTAGATTTGCACGCATTTTAAAACACAATATCGACAATGAGATGATATTATAATCAGAACCAGGCAGAACCTTTATTTTGATCACGTTATACAAAGCTGAAAGATGATTGGCGGGCAACAATAGCCATCAGCAAAACACGCTAGGAAAATAGCACCGTACCTAACCTCGAAATCAAGCAAGCTAGCCATCAGGGCAGCCCGCAGCAGTCAGTGTTTCCAGCAAGCGATCCCGCACGGCACCCATTAGCACTCCATGCAAGAAATCCATCCGGGGAAAACGCACCGTGTGAACCAGGCTTTAATCAATTTTTTATTACTTTCGATACCTCTGCCTGCTTATACAATACAGAACAGAGGCTCCTAATCCTTCAGCTTAAAACATTTGTGAACAATATGATAGGAATCCCGAAAGGAATGGATCCTCAAAATGATAGATGATATCCTAGTAGGAGCTAAGAATTGGGAGCATACCTACCTATTGAGGTGCCTAGAATTCCATCCAGTACTCTCTATAGTCCGACAAATGGATCGAGTCCCCTTGGTTACGAATTACCGATGTGGGGCACCTATTCCTCCGTGCAACACGTACTCCTAACATTATACCCTCGATCGCATTCTTAAGGATTCCATTAGGTCAAAAAAACAATCCAATTTGTTGCCTTCCAATTACTGCAACCAACCTACTTTCTTTAGTGCTTCCTCATGTGCTTTCTCCTCCATTTTTATCCTCACACTCATCTGAAGTTAACTACTGTTTGAGAAATCATCCCAGCTACTCTTCTATTTTATGCATGTTTATTTCTACTGTTCCTCCACCAGAACCATTTTCTTCTGAGCTACTCCAGAGACAAACTATTCTCTTATAGGTGGGGTTTTCTAGAAATATGAATGGAGATGTCACGGTGAGTGGAAAAGTAGGCAAACGGAAGATAAGCCAAGGATAATATGGGTGGAGAAAATGTGGTTTGAAGAACTTTCTAGAAGAAGGTATGTCGGAGAATATGGTAAAACGCTAGGTAAGAAGGGTTGACCAAGGAGAGAAATTAGAAGTTTGGATGGGATGAGTGGCGGGAAGGATGCAAGGTTGAGGAAGAACTTTGAGGCTAAAAATGAACAATATGAGAAAGATTGGTCGATACTGCTACATGAGAATGCTTTGAAGCACTTAGCTTTTTGTTCATCCAATCCTCTCTTAACCAGTATTTCACTATTTACAATAATATAATACGGTGCAACATTTTAGATCGTCACCATTGATATTAAAATTTGTCTAATTATGTCATTGGGTGGCCATTTTGGCATGGGGCGGAGGTTTGGAGTTGTAATGCATTCTTGATTTGACTCAATTTTTGAATCAATTTTCTTGGGCTAGTACAGACAACAAAACCAAGTAGCTGTGATTAAATCTGGACCCAACTGTGAACAGGCAAGAAGAAGGAGTGAGACAATGGTGTGCACTGTCTCCCGTAATTATCAATTTTTACATGGAGGGAGCCATAATAAAATCAAAGAGAAGTCTTCTGGAGTGACTATCCACGGAGAAAAAATAAGCATGATGCGATTCGCTTATGACATAGCACTCATAGCGAAGACAGAGAGGGATATGAACAGGGTTCTAGTAACCATGGAGAGGACAATGTCCAGATATATTCTGAAGATAAATAAGAGGAAGACTAACATAAGATATCGGTGTGCATCAAGAAAGAATAGGCCAAATCCAATGTCAAACTAGGAAAACAAAAACTTGAAGAGGTGAAAGAGTTCTGTTAACTAGGCAGCCGAGTAACCAACGATGGACGAAGCAAGAAAGAAATAGTTAGTAGATTAGCCCAGGCAAAGAGGACATTCTGTCAAAAGAAGAATCTCCTTACCGTTGGAATTGCAAGCGTAGAAGTAAGGAAACAATTCATCAGAACATACATCTTGAGCATGTTTCTTTACGGCAGTGAGGCAAGGACGATGACAGCAGCGGATAAGGAAAGGGTAGAAGCATTCGAAATGTGGTGCTACCGAAGAATGATGAAGATTAAATGGATCGACCGAGTAAGTAACGAGGAAGTCCTAAGAGGAGTGGGAGAAAAGAGAAGTCTGCTGACAACTCTAAAAAGAAGAAGGGGCAACTTAATCGGCCATATCTTGAGACACGATGGCCTGATGAATACTATCGTCGAGGGAAAAATGAACGGGAAGATTGGAAAAGGTAGGTCTCGTATGAGATACATGGAACAGGTTGAGAAAGAAGAAAAAAGAGAAGAATTACGCTGCAATGGAAAGGTTAGCCGATAAATGAATCGAGTGGAAAGCTGCGTCAAACCAATCCTAGGATTGTTGACCAATGATGATGGGCACAGACAACTGAGTGTAAGGGGAGAAGAGCAGTTTCGTGAGATGGTTGAAGCCGCATTGAGGAAATATGCGAGGAGGGGAGTGTATATTGCTGTAGTAAAGGAGCCACAGTGTGCCTATGACTAAAAACCCAATTTCCCTCCCATGAAATGGGATATCGTCGGCGACGTAAGTTCAAACCCCTCACTCGTTAAAATTACCCCCCACCGCATAACGGAGTCAGAGAGCTCCGGAACATTTATAACTCCCGCATTCAAAATTACACAGCACTGCTCTCAGCGAGATGCATTCAGACGTTACAATGGGGCATTGCGGTCATTATGGAAAGAGAGCCGGCATTTAACGTTAAAATTGTCCTCTGCTATCGCTGGCTTGGCGACAGTTGACACACGCGGCGTGCATTCAGATGCGAAACGTTTTATTAAATGGGTGAGGGGTTTCCAAGCCAGGGGCGTAGAGAAGGGACAATAAATGTTCACCGTCGTGCGGGCGAGGACCAGGAGTCGCAACGTCCTCTGGAGAGACCATCTTGCTCGGCATCAATCTTGTAAAAGCATCCATCTCTTGTCGGGAAGTATGGCGCACGCGTGTCATCTCCGGAACCCATTCCGTCGCAGACGTGTCGTCACGCTCAAAACGGCGAGGTCGACAATGCATATATGCTATGCCTTATGCAAAATCTCCCTGCTTGAGAAACGCCCCCTTATCTTCATTCCTCATCCTGACATAACCCTTCATGTCGTAAAAGATCGCATGACATTCGCCAAAATGAACGGTCTATTCTCCAACTTCGCCTTTGGACGTAATTGAGCGAAATGCAGTCCACTTATGTAATATTTCTTTAGCAGCGTTTACACATAGCAGTTGACTGCTATGACAGTAGCGAGATGCGCGATATATCTATATCGCTACTGCTATGATGCGTCTGCACCAACTTCTACGCAGCTTAAAGCCGCTATTTAGGCGTTGTCATAACAAATAAAAGCGTTTTATTTCAATAGTGATTGATGCTTAAATTTTCATGTAATTCATCAAGCAATAAATTCAATTTACGAATAACTTTTTTTCCCATTCTTTAAAGAGTTGAATCATTCCTTCGGGGAGGGATATACTTGTTCTATTATCCAAATCCCCGGCTTCAGACGTCTTGTATTGCTTTCCGTTGGCGATTGTTGCGATTGTGTTGGATATATTTCCGCTGGAAAGTAGACGGGCTTCAACTTTGCTAATAGCTCGAACGTGGATCGATAGTGCTCGACATGTGTCCAGTATCGACCTGAACTCGCATCGCAGTTGCTATTTACACATGCCAGTGAGGCTTGTGTTGTTAGCAGTTGACTATCACAGCAGTCAACTGCTACGTGTAAACGCACCTTTAGACCCATAATGATAGTACTCCGTTGAATACTGTGTCGAGGTATGGGATGTGGTGACAAAAACTTTTTTTTATCGACCGAAATCAAATCATTAGCTTGTAAAGAAACAATAAGCCACCCCGACAATGGTCCGATGTCGTCGGATTGCTTGACCCCAAAAATGCCTTGAGCGTATTGTTGGAGCTGCACTGTCGCCGGATCCCCATAATGCACAGAGGCAGTCTTCCCGGGGAACTCTTGCGAGTGGGTTGGTTTTAGGAAGTGTAGTGTAAATCGGACTGCGGCAGGGATTTCCGTGAGTGAGAGTTCTGATGTGCGGCAGGATGATCGCCAACACAAGAATTCATGCCCACAATGGATTGGCGATCAGGTAAATTAGTGTGCTTCATTTTATTTTTTTGACAATTTGTCATATGGGTCATTCCACCTCAATTCAACAAACGTTTGTCCCTTAGGGTCTCAGATTTTGATAAAAATTGGTGTATGGGAACAAAATCAACTCAAACTGAATACACTCAAACAGTTTTGTGAAAAAAATTTTTTTGAGCGAATTATGCATGTTTTAATTTTTTCGCATTTTTAGCAAAAATCCGAGCCTTAAATCATATTATCACTTATATCTCCGCTTGTAATGGTCATACAGCAATGACTAATAGCTCTATTTAAAGCTAAATCTTTATTAAATGCAAATATATCAAGAAAAAATTATTTTCTTCTAAACCCTTTTGTTGTTAGTTACTAATGTTTAAAAAATTGTTAATAAACTTTTCTCAAATACTCCATCTCAGAATCGACCGAAACTTTTTTTCCGTAATCTAAACATATTCAGCTAACTATTCCAAAAATAAAATTGGGTGGCAATTCATAAATGCGTTTTTTATAAATGTTTAAACATTTACAATTTTCTCTCGGGTGGCCCGTCGGCTCCCCCCCTTGGAATACATGCAGCGGACACGCGATGCAAGCCTAAAAATTTCCTAATTGCTCAAGGTCGTGGCTATATGAGATAAAAATATATTATAAACTATAAATGTTAACAACAATTGTTATTTGTTATGTTAAAAGGATGTTTGCAGAGAAATTTACCATTGAGCCCCACTTAAGTTTTGAGGCGGATTAACTTTTATTTGAGCTTAAAATCTGTGACAATTAATATGAAAAAACTTTTTAAGAATCTTCAAATATAATTAATTGATGAAATGAAATGAAAATAAATTACAGTAATGGAATATTTCCGTCATTTGTTCTCGCAGAAAATTTTCTTCGTTTTTGCTATCTCAGTCTTTTTATCTCTATAGACATATTTACTGCAAACTCCGATTTTAGTATCCAAATATTTGATATATTTGCATTCAATAAAGATTTAGCTTTAAAGAGAGCTATTAGTCATTGCTGTATGACCATTACAAGCGGAGATATAAGTGATAATATGATTTAAGGCTCGGAATTTTGCTAAAAATGCGAAAAAATTAAAACGCATAATTCGCTCAAAAATTTTTTTTCACAAAACTGTTGATTTTGTTCCCATACACCAATTTTTATCAAAATCTGAGACCCTAAGGGACAAACGTTTGTTGAATTGAGGTGGAATGACCCATATGTATGTGTTTTTTGTGTTCGTTCGCCAATAACCTAGAACGCATATTTATGGTATGTTACATTTTGTGTATGCTTGACATAGCGTAAAGTACATAAAAGGTAGGTTACAACCTCCATTGCAACGGATTAAAAGGCATTTTCGAGTGGCTGTGACAGAACAGTGTCCAAAAAGTTAGCACCAGCGCTAAAATACAGGTAGGTTACAAGCTTCGTTGCAACTTGTTGAAAACCATTTTCGAGTGGCCGTGACAGAAGAGTGTCCAAAAAGTTAGCACCAGCGATAAAATACAGGCCACCTTACTGACCTTTATTTATTTTTTGCAATAGTGCTAGGTTATTTATGTCAGTAAGGCATGTACGATGGCAAAATGAGAGAATTCAAGGCTGGAAGCATTCGAAAGTGGTGCTACAGAAGAAGAATGACGAAGATAAAATATATCGACTAAGCTACAAGCGAAGGAGAACTAAGAAGGGTAGGAGTAAAGAGAGGTCTGATAAAAATTTACTAACAAGACAGGACAACTTAATGTGACGCATCTTGATGCCCGATGGAACATGAAGGGGTCTCGCATGAGATATGTGGAAAAAATAGTATATGATGTGAAAGGGGAGAATTTTAATTGATTAGCCGATGTGTGTCGAGTGACAAGTTGTGTCAAACCTATCAAGTTCAGTATCTCGTCTGTCCGAAGGTACGTAAAAGCAGTTGACCCCTTGTCATAATTTTCTAAGTGCAGGTTAATGTCGACATTGCGTTTTGCTCTATCCTTCACTCAGTTCCCTGAAGGATTCGTGCCTCTACACAATTTCCTTCCTCTCCTAAATGACGCAAATGAACTAAGCTATACTCCTATTCCTCTCTTATATTTTCTACCACCATCTTCTTCGTACACCTATCTACCCATCCCAAAGCGTACCCATTTCCACTATTATTTCTTTATTCACAGTTTAGTGTCAGTTAAGTTACTTTTCTTGGCTCCCTTCCTCATAATGGTTCGTCTTGTAACATGTCTATTTATGATAAAATGTGATTACAGTTTAAAAAAACCCTCTAAAAATTCTCTTTAAGATCTTTTTGCGTTTTGTAAGCATTCAAATAACAGCCAGCCTCATTTACGAAAAACCTTTATTGAACCCAACAATTAACGTTCGAATCCAAGGATAAACTTTCGGCAATAGGGAGAACAGTTTCATATTAGTGACCTATTAATAATATCAAAATTTCACGTAGTGAGGAGGCAATTAACCAATAATATTAAATAAACCGAAGAGAAGTCGTCTATAATACCATGTATTTAAAAATATTATGCTCTCCACTTCAAAATTGGCAGAATTCATGCCCGTTGATATCAGAGTTTAACCAAAAAACTGTTTTTTCTTGACTGCCTCGAATTTTATTTCGTGAGGAGTCCGGGCAGTTTCAAATACACCGTATAATTACTTACAAAATGTGCCGTAATACCTTGAAGTGGGGTCCGCACCTATTTAAGTAGCTACTGAAATACCAAAGGGATTATAAAAGAAACGTCGCTATTTGCACACTCTATTAACTTCGACCATGGTTTCGACATGTAAATGTCATTAGGTATCATAATCTTGATAATGACATTTACATGTCGAAACCATGGTTGAAGTTAATAAAGTGTTTATGTGGAATATATATAGCGACGTTTCTTTTCCAATCTCATGGTACCACAAAGTTAAGCCTCGAACGTTTAACTACCAAATGCATATAATTATAACATAGCCATTATCATAAATGGAGATTTAAGGACCGAGGGGGAAAATCAGACACGTTTGTCCAGGTAATCCACTTATTCGAAAGCCTGTGAACCTACCGTCGTAACTATCATCATTTATATGTTCTTATGTGAATTCTCAATCATGATTTTATTTGCGAGGGTAATTTTTTGAATTGAGTAATCACTTAGGGCTGATATTGGAGAACTGCGATTTATATTCACGATATAAACGGTGTGTATGTTGATTTTTATAGTTCAGCATACATTGCCATACGAATACGTATCTGAACAGCAACAAAGTGTGAGAACTCGAACAGAAAAATGGAAAACTTACCATCAATGACAGTGATAAAGTGATATTGTTTTATAATTTTTTTCTTTGATCTCTTAATGCTCAATCAAAATTTAGAGCCCCATGGTTGTTAGTAAACCTCATTATCCAGATATTTGTTGTATATTTAACATTCATTTATCCAAAGCAGCCGACAAAAACAAGATTGACTACAAATGTGGTAAGAAGTTATGAAGTGTTTCTAAAAGAGGGGATGAAGCACATGGGAAGTTAATGAGGCTCAACTAAGAAACATATACATACGCAATTCAAGTTAATAGTCATCGAATAATTTATATTACAAACTGTAATGCTTAATACATAGCGAGTGATTTACCCCCCAATAGTAAAAGGTATCCTTATTTAGGCTATTTTTTCTGTAGTATTTAACGCTTTAAGAGCAGTCGCAGAGTATTAGGGGAGAAAATATAAGATTAACTTCTCTGCGACTCACCAAGATGCTGGGCAGTAAGATTGCTTGTTTCAGCTTTCTTGCTGCCAAGCTATTTCTGCTGTCTCTTCGCAAACCATACAAACAGGGTGAGGTTTTTTCTGACTTTTGTTCTACGAAAATTTATATTATAATTAACTGTTGAAGTACGTTCTTTTCTTTCTTTTTCCCCGTTAACCTTTTCCATATTTTAAATTTGATGGCACAGTGGATACCTCAGCATTCACACGTAAAGAAGTATAGGAAGTCAACACCACATATCCACTGTCCTAGACTTTCAATTTCTTTAAAATAAACTCATATAAGTTTAATTCAGAGAAATATCAACGCTGTAAAACAGGAACCAATTCAATCAAAAATGCATTCAGTTTCCACAGCAGCATAAATAAAATATCAGTAAAGCATCAACAAAAAGTTCGATACTGGCTGTGTTTACGTGTCAGTACCTACACACTTCGTTAGCGTTTATTGTTCGCAAAAACTAGAAGCGCTCGCCTGATTATTAACGCCTACAGACGTCAATACGTCTCGAGTTTTCTGAACTCAAGGAGACTAGAATGTACTGGAGGAGCCATCGTAGCTGATTTGAGAAGCCGTCCGCACGAGCATACCAGATACTCTCCAAACTCAATAATGAGGTTGTCATTACACGTAGTAGAACTTATCGTGTGAACAATGGTACGCATTTTTAGCATTAACATTCTTAAAATGAAATTTGGGCACGACATCATCGTTGTCTATGCTTCAATTCCCACGTATTTTCCATAAAAGGCCTTATAAAACGCAAAGCTTTGTACCGAGGAGCCAGTTGGGGCCCAATCCTTCCCAAGAATATCCTGTTTGGCTACGTTTTTAACTATAGGCTAGCATGCCAATGCCTCCTTCAATATACTCTAACCTCCTTGTCTGAAGAAGCATTGACTAAATACTGTGATAACTGTGAAATTTCCTGATATAAGAAATGTTTTGAAAATAACAAATATTTACATGAAATATGAACATAAAACTCGGAGTACGCACGACACTGAAACCAAGCTACTAAGAAAATGAATATGAACAGAAACTTCGTCGTTTTCAATTAATTATCCGATGAGTTTAACCATGGTTAAAAATAATTAACAAGTTTTCTACTTTGGACACTTTCCCGTACAAGAATCATTAGAATTGAAAATAAAAGTTAACCTAGTAAGTTTTATTTCTCTACAGCAGTCAGCATGCAATTGAGCAATTTCGTACAAAACAATTCTATGTTTTTGAAGTTTAAATTTAAAGCGCACAACTAGAAATATCCAGATGCTCTCAAATTTCTTCATAACGTCCCATCATTAGCGGTATCATCTGCCAATGACTCGTTCTTTTACATGGTTCAAAAGGGGATCGGGTTGGTGTGGTGGCTAGAGTACTGGCCTCCTATCCCGGGTTCGATTCCCGGCAGTGGCGGATTTTTCAGTGGAAAACCGGTCCCCACTTGAGTGACTAGTGGAGGGCATTTCAAGTTCAGTACTCCGTCTGTCGGATGGGACGTTAAGCCGTGGTCCTCTTGGCGCCTTTCGTTAAGAGTAGGCTGATGCCGACGCCAAGTTTCTATCCACCCTTCCTCCGTTCCCTGAAAACTACTACCATTGCCCAATTACCCACCTATCCTAAATGGCGCATATGACCTCAGCTGTCGGTCGTCTCCCCTGAATAACCAACCAACCAACCATGGTTCAAAATTAACCACCAAGACCATGAGCATCTGCGAATCCCGGATTCACGCTCTCGACCGTGTCACGAGTTAGAATCCGGGATTCGCACAGATGCTCATGGTTCCTCCGGTTCATTTTGAACCACGTAAAAGAACGAGTCATTGTCACGACCAAGTCGCTTAAATTGATTCGTCGAAATTCCCGTCCCTACGGTATAGGGATGTCACATCGACATCGACGTATCGGACTACTCGATGTTTTTTTCCCGATACATCGAAAACATCGAGTGGTAAGACAATCGATGGAACATTGACTCGATGTTTTCAAAACACTCAACATCGCAGCGATGTTTTAGGAAACGAGTGGTATAATAAATGTTTTTGGTTGACCAATAATTCATTTTTCTGATTATCATAAGCCTTAAGAATACGAACGAACCTTCCCTAATTACTCCATCTATCGTTCGTGTGTAGGGAAACAAGTGAAGGTATAAAATCGTTCATGTTTTCATCCCAGTGTTGCCTTCCAAGAACATGATCCGCCATGCCTATATCAGTACCTTCTGAGAGGATTGTATCAGCTCTCAACTTGGTGGTACAAAATAACAGGAGTAGGTTGGGGTCGCTGCATATTAAGTAAAGAGTGTTCCTTACCGATACTGGGAGGTTTAAACGTTTTAAACCCACTGTTTTTCAATTTGATTTTTTTAATACTACCAAGCTTAGAATATTTTTAGGGAACAGGTACACCCACTTTATTGTGTTATTTGTTTTTTGTTGTATTATGTTTATTTATCTTTATTTCATTATGATACAGTGATATGTTTTCTATGTTTAAATACAAATTCAATAGAAAAATATTTGCGTGTAATTTATCAATATTTTACTAAATAAGGTCCGATTTCCGAATAATTTTCAAAATTGCAAGTTTTTAAGAAGATGCAAAATTTCTGATGCATAATACCTTACATAATACCTCTATGATAATACCTAACCTCGGATATGAAGGCATAAAAACTCGATACATCGAAACATCGATGTTTTTTGTCGATGAATAATGAGTAAGTGGTGAGTACTTTTATAAACATCGAAACATTAACCACTCGATGTTTTTTAGCCGATGTGGCATCCCTACCACGGTACACCAGTTGGGATCACTTCTTTCTACGTGGGTAGGTACTTATTACGGTGCTTGCCCCAAATGAGAATCAATGCCTCAAGGTTGTGCCAGTTCTCCATACGACCAGTTTGGGAATTAGCCACACCGTTAAAAAAATTTATAGGACTAACCTATCACAATGCAACAACGTTGCTGCTGTAGAATTCATGCAATCCCAACGAACATTTTATAGTTAAATCAAAAAAGAAAAGTTTGCCTATCGAACTACCTTGTTAAGGAATAACTATCAAATTATTCAAAATATGGTAAGTTAAAGAGCGCAGATTGTTCGTGCTTTATTAAATCACGCGTTGAAACTGAAAGTCACCATTCCAAAATCAGGAATAAGGTGACACCATTAATTCCGAACCTTCCGATATATTTTGTCATCTATTGCCATCTATTGGTGATCATTATAGTTAAACAGTTAGTTTTTGAGGCAGGATTACTCCAGTATGGAGATGGACTTATTCCACATTTTTGCATTGCACGATTGCACTCAAAGTTAATACTATTGCGAACGATGGGTTATTTTGAAAATAATTAAATGAGAAGTATTAAAAATAAATAACCAAATATACAATTCTTAACCTTTTTAAACCACTGGTAGCCATTGAATTTTCGTATTTTTTCCCATAGATACTTTATTAAGTGTAATATCAGCACTAAGATCAATTCAAGGCTAGAGATATTGTCTTGAATTATAATATAAAACATCGTAAACAATTGTATTATATAGTACTGAATAATGTTTTATTTTAAAATTTGAATGTTTGATACTAAAAAGATGGGATAAAAATGGCGATAAAAATACAGGCACGTATATTTGTAAAACATTTCAAAGGTGATTTTTTTGATTTTTACCAATAAGATATATTTGATAAGGTCAAATTCGTAAATCACCGTTAAACTTAATTACTCTATTAAAACGAGAAGCGAATAATCCAAAACCATTTACGTCCGGCTGAACTGTTTCCGCATTGCTATGTCTAGACGGAGAAGCCTTCGCATAACCACTTCATTCTGAATTGACGATAAATGCCCCATCACCGGCATGGAAAACAAAGGTTTTAATGTACTGGGAATGGCACCACGGGTGATTTGAGGAGTAAGGTCGGCCATGTTGGTAGGCACAAACATTTTACTCTCGGTATTCACGGCTGATATTGTTTTTACTCGCGAAAAAAAGTTTAATAGTCAGATAATCATAGAATGCATCTTTTAAATTCATTAAATATGCGGTTGATGGTTAGTAGATACGCAAGAAAACGCCAAATATGTAGTTTCAATAGATTCAATTCAAGCTATTTTTAAGGAATAGAATTAACTCACAGGGGAATAAAAGGTACCTATTAATACCTCTCTTAAATAGATTTAAAAAGATCAAAAGACACCCCTGCAGTGAGATTTAGGTTAGGCTTATTTGTTATTTAATGTTTCAATAGCGTGAAATCTCCTGAAGCAGCCATGGAAAACACAATGTTCTGTGCCGAGTAGGCGGCGCATAACCCTTCCCAAGCATCACCTTTCTGGCTTCATTCTCACCCGTTGGCTAGCATGCATATGCCATCTGCAGTACATTCTATCCTCGTTAATAAATACCGCCAAAGTTCCTACCCAAGTATTTAGTGCCAATTCTCATATGATTGTTTAAATTCCACGTGACCTGCCAGTGACCTCTCGGATGTGGTATGAAAAAGTCGAGATGACGGGAAGAACCAGGCGCTCTTTTGTCGCTGACCATTACTCACCGTTGAAATCTGCTGAACGCGGCCAATGTCAAACTTAATTAAGTAACACTATCTATTTGAAGTTCACCCGAGATGCAAAAATGACTAAGGCCTTATTGGTTTAGCTGGTCATTGCTCAACGACGGACGTAAATCTCAGGTTTAAATTAAGTCGTGAAAGTGGCAATCTTTGTCTCTGATTTATCAATTGGATAGGTTCCACAATCGACGGGGCATGCCTTTGATTTAACTGAATCGCCATGCTGTCACATGCCTTTTGTTGCACTTCTATCAAATATTTTAAATAAAATTCGTATGTTTAATATCATAGATGCGTGTTTCCTAACCAGAGGTGAACCCTTAGGGTGCGAGAAACTTATGAAGAGAATGAATACGTTGCGATGGGAGGATATTGCTCACTGTGCAGTTGCTGAAATCAACAAATAAAGTATTTTTTGTTTTCTATATCTTGGAATTATATTAGAGCATCAATACGGTACGATACCTATTATTTTTTCTCAATAAAATGGCTATGATGTGTATTACTTTTATTCTATCCGTGTAAGCATGTGGGATATTTTGAATGCAATGGAACTATTTATGAACCAAACTATGCGGGTTGTTTCCTTGGTTGAAATTATATATAATTAATAAGCATTGTTTAGTATGCAATTGTCATTTGTATTTCTAAAGTACATGGAGCCCAATTTTTTTTCTCCAGGTTGAACAAAAATTCGACATCTTTGATTACATCGCATCGAGAATTCAAGCGTCCGTTATACATTTATAGGATAATTGCATGAGAGCAGCTATATTGATACTCAACATACATGAGCCCTGTTACCGGTCAAAAATCCTGGTGGGAAAAACGGTGTCAGACAAGTAGCATGTTGACCCATCGATGAGTGCCTATATGGGAAAACTTAAGCAGAAAATGTCTATCATCATCATCATCATCATCATTGGTCAACAATCCTAGGATTGGTTTGACGCAGCTTTCCACTCGTTTCTTCTATCGGCCAACCTTTTCATTGTGACGTAATTCTTCTCTTTTACATTCTTCACGACCTGTTCCATGTATCTCATACGAGGCCTGCCTTTTCCAATCTTCCCGTTTACTTTTCCCTCGACGATAGTCTTCATCAGGCCATCGTGTCTCAAGATATGACCGATTAAGTTTTCCCTTCTTATTTTTAGAGTTGTCAGCAGACTTCTCTTTTCTCCTACTCTTCTTAGCACTTCCTCGTTACTTACTCGGTCGATCCATTCAATCTTCAGCATTCTTCTGTAACACCACATTTCAAATGCTTCTACCCTTTTCTTCTCCGCTGCTGTCATCGTCCATGATTCACTGCCGTAAAGAAAAATGCTCCAGATGTATGTTCTGATGAACTGTTTCCTTGTTTCTATGCTTGTATTTCCTGCTGTAAGTAGATTCTTCTTCTGAAAGAATGCCCTCTTTGCCTGGGCTATTCTACTCACTATTTCTTTCTTGCTACGTCCATCGTTGGTTACTCTGCTTCCCAGGTAACAGAACTCTTTCACCTCTTCCAGTTTCTGTTTTCCTAGTTTAACGTTGGTTTTCGCCTCTTCTCTTTTCCTGCACACCAATATCTTAGTCTTCTTCTTATTGATCTTCAGCTGATATCTGGTCATAGTCCTTTCCAGGGTCGTTAGCATCTTATTCAGCTCCTTCTCTGTCTCTGCTATGAGAGCTATGTCATCAGCGAATCGTAGCATACTGATGGTTTCTCCGTGGATTTTCACTCCAGAACACTTCTCCTTGACTTCATTTATGGCTCTCTCGATGTAAACATTAAAAATTACGGGAGACAGTGCGCAGCCTTGTCTCACTCCTTTCCTTATTCTTGCCTCTTCATAGCTGGGTCCAGATTTAATCACAGCAACTTGGTTTTTGTACAGACTGTGTATAATTCTTCGGTCATTGAAGGACACTCCAATTCCCTTCAGAATTCCAAGCATTGAATCCCAATCCACGTTGTCGAAGGCCTTCTCTAAATCCACAAATGCAATGAAGGTCGGTTTGTTCTTCTCCATTCTCTTCTCTATGAGTAGCCTAAGGGCCAATATTGCTTCCCTTGTACCCTTACTTTTCCTGAATCCGAATTGATCTTCATCCAGGAACTCGTCTGCTTTTCGTTCTATTCTTCTGTAGATGATCCTGGTCAGTATCTTTGATGCATGTGTCGTCAGGCTTATAGTCCTAAAATTTTCGCATTTCTCCACTCTCTTCTTCTTGGGAATAGGAATGATGATGTTTTTCTCGAAGTCCCTTGGAATTTCCCCTGTTGAATACATGTCGCAGATGGTTTTGTAGAGATGAATTAATGTCTACTGGTTCATAAACTAAGTTGAGACTGCTGAGCGCGATCATTGACTCACAGAATATGCATGAAACAGGATATTTTATAATTAGTACTCTGTACCTTAGTGATTGTGTTAATATTTCGCATATCGAGGGAATGTTAAAAATAAAACACACTTTACTTGGCCAATATTGCAGACTAATTGAAAATTTGAGTCCCAATGTTGTTCATCGACATGTAATTTTGATACTAATTAGTATTAAACTGTAACGAGCACATTGATTCCTCCCATTGTGCGAATGAATGTACAAAATTACTTACAAGGTTTTATAAGGAATATTATTTTGACGTAAATTTGGTAATAGGGGTGTGTATATTTATGCTTAATGGTGGTTCACCTTCATAAGTTATCAATTTGTAATCCTAAAGATGGAATCTAGTGTCATATACGTAGGAATTAACCATATGGTAATTAAAAAATTTTAAGAAGATTTTTAGTGGGGTAAATATGTTATCGCATGTTTCAATATTTCTGGTCAAATTTGATTTTTTACCTTCGTGCATAATATCCTATTTTAGCCCTAATGATGTCTTAATGCAAATTCCGAAAAGTTGAATACGAATACTTTGCTTTGATATAGATCTGTTCTCAACAAACCAAAAAATCACTGCATATTTCTCAGTGGCAGAAAGGTCTGAAAAACCAGTTGAAAGGAGAAAACTTAAACTCCGATACATCTATTTCGGTGAAACAGTTGACCATCTTCCGGGAGGAAAATTGGAAAGATAGCTGTGAGTTAGGGAAGTGCTTAACTCAGGAAGCAATAGTCACCCTGGCTGGCCGAATTACCCGCATCGGAGTTTAATTTTCTTTCTTTCAATTCGTTTTCCTGATCTCTTCAAGATAATTTATCTTCAGAAAATTTTATCACATTCAACCAAAATTAATATATGATATTCGTGCTCGCGTCATGCTGCGTATTTGTTTTTTAACACTCACGAGGTCGATGGTGACGATGAGGTCGTGCTGCTGGTGGCGCTGTCCCTTCTTGTTCTTTTTCCCCGCTGGTCCTTTGGCTGCCACCGCCGCCGCTTTGTTTGGCGCTGCCTTCACCTGTCCCTTCTGCGCTGTCGGGGGCTTCTGTCCTCCCGCCCCCGCCTTGGCTCCTCCGCCTCCGCCCCCACCGCCCCCCGCCGCCTTGCCCGCGGCCCCTCCTTTGGCCCCGGCCGCCCCCGCGGCCGCCTTCGCCCCCGCAGCTCCACCCTTTTGGTTCACATGCCCACCACCGTCTGCCGGCTTGTTGCGCGCCTGCTCGTTCAATTGTCATCGACGCGTCATTGAGGACAGCGATAGGTGGCACCGTCGGCGGATGATCAAAAGCCACGTGTTGGGCATGTGCATTGTCGTCCATGTTGTCCGCGTCCGTCAGGAAGGTAGCCAGGTTGGATGTGGGGAGGAGAAAGAAAAGAGAAAAAACATTATATTAGTGACAATAAATAACTAATTTGCTGATAATAGCTTTCCCCAGGTGGCCATTTTCCTCACCAAAGAAAATCAACCCCGGGATCGTTCGGTGTTTTTTTTTCTAAATAGGATTCAATAAAAAATTCTATTTGCTTTGAATTGAAGGATTTGGAATAGGGCACTATTCATTCGCATTCACTCGATCGGAGGGCTGAGGTTGATTGTGGGACGCGATGTAAAAATAAAAAAAATCTGCAAACACTATATAGAACTTTCAAGATTCCATTCCAGAACAGGCATGCTAAGAAAAAAAGAGAAAGAGAGAGAGAAAGAGGAAGTGGTCAGTATACGTGGTTATATTTCCTTTTGTTCAGGAAAATAGATATCCACGAAATTAACACGATAGAGAGAGAAATTAAAACGAAGTGATACTCTGGAGATACTTGGCTACTAATCCAAACTGACACAGTTGGACCATAGATGGAGAAGGTAGTTATTTCTCCAACGACAAATACATTGTCTTCATTTGGGTTTTGTGGGTCCTGGGTTTCATGTTCTTCTGCTAGGTTAACAATATTTGTGCTCATAAAAGCTATAGAGTTGGTGGTGCAAGGCAAGATGATGGGTGAAATATGGCAGGAAATTTAAATTTAACTACGTTTAAATGATAGTCGAAATGCCAGCATGTTACCAAAATTTACGAACATTATATCCATCATTTCCACTAACCATTTAAGCAACTATGAGGTGATAATATCCCTTCTGAAGCAAACTAATAATCTCTTCCTCCATAAAAGAAACTGAAATTTAACTCACTTTCAATAGTTTAAAAAACAATAAAAATAAAAACTATCCCGAGCTAATAAAAATATTAGCAGTTCATTTGGAAAACGTCATATGCTAAAGGCAAATAAAATATGAAGTGAGCTTATCGACTAACTAAACCATCACTTGTAACGAGGGCTTCTTCAGAATTTGTTTCATGGTGAGTAACGGAGAGGTAGATAACTGAGTCTAGTCATTATTAAACGCAAAAAAACATAAAAACAGGTTATTTGCGCTAAATTTGGCTTGAATACTCATTGAGAAACGAATTCATTTGGGGAAATAGGATAATAAATTTGAGACACTGGCATCCAAAATGGGATATAAAAACTTCATTAAGGGTCGAGCATGTCTGAAAGCCATTTATTTCAGCCAAAACATTTATGTCCTTTCATTTATATTCTCTAATGTCAAACCAATCAAAACTTTACTCAATCAATTACATAAAGAACACTGTCCACTAAAAAACATCAAAGCTCAGTTAGCAAAGAGGGATAGAACGTCATCTCATAGCTTCATTTTGGTCGCAAATTTCGAATTGTTCCTTAAAAAAGGTAGGCAAGCGCTAGATTTGGCTATAGTAGATTTAAAGTCACAATACATCAATCTATCTGCGTTACGAATTGGCGGTATCGCTTGCTTTTCCATTATCAGCAGGCAACTGTTTAAGCGAATAATAGCCAGCTAACTCTTCGCAGGACATGCCAAAAATCCGCTGCACTGAACGCTGAGTGACGTAAAAACGATTAACTCATTAACTACCAAATTCAGTTCACCGTTCATAGTTTTGATTGACATTCATTAATGGATAACGCTCGCCAGTTTGACGCTTAATCTCTTGCCGATTCCCACGTGTAAATTAAGGCGACGCTTAATGTGTACATCAGTAAATATTCAATTCTAAAATTTCACTCTTGATTAAGAGAATGCAAGTTATTATTGTCTTTAGCATTCTCGGGTTACGGCTGGTTTTGCTGGACAAAACATAATTCCCATCACTTCTATCTCTCAAATGATGTCCTCCGTAAGTTACTCTTGGTCCATCCTACCCACATTTTTCAATCTAAACTGCCGTTCTCCTCCTCCCTCTACCCCATCACCTAACTTTTTCTCTCTGTCACGCCATTTAAAACACTTAATGCCTTCTATAGCCTTCTTCATCCACTCACTCAACCTTCTCCTAATCTCTTTAGTGAAATTTCTCCCCCCCCCCATTTATAGCACGTAAAATAACGCAGATATAATGTTTTCATTGACTTACTGTGCGCACAGACATTTAGGTGTGGCTCAAGAAATTTAACCCAGCAAAGATAAAACCGTGCAATGTACAGAGCGAAATTATTCCTTGAGGGGGGGGAGGGGGGGGGGGGGGCTGTGTCAGAACCGTAGGGATTATCTCGAATAGAGGTAACCAAGGAAACACGTGATATAAACACAAAAATTGTTCGAAAATTTGGAATTTGAATCGCTTGTTACAATTTCACTTATTGTTTTCAATCGAGTTTTTCTCACCCTAGGGTTCTGTGTACGAGTTTGATGCGGAATTCTCGAGTAAAACAGTGAGTGAGAATGTGATGGTTTCAAACACTTCCCTTTCCTGCTCACGCTTCCTTTCCCTTTCACACTTTATTTCCTTTACTTGCTTCGTCGTTGGGATGACAGCAGCTCGTACGCGTCCAGCCGCAGCTAATACCAGCGCTTAACACTAGGAGGACGGTCACGAATTTGACGGTTTTAGATATTTAGTGATCAGTAACAATTTAACTTTATCGAGTATGATCGTGTTTTTTTCACTATTTCTTGGATATTTTTCTTATTTTTTGGTCAAGTTATTTTCCTTCTATTACATATCTTCCTTCCTCGACGGCGACCCGTCTATGAACTGGTATTTGCTTCAAGTACTTTACCTCATAGGTGGAAAACTTTATTGTGGATATCGAATCAAGATATCCACTAACAGATTACTTTTCACTGCTGCAATGTTTTATATTGCACCAAGGTCAGCTGCATAAATTTTGCATTGCTTCTGAAATGTGGGATACCATCTTCGAAAAATTGCATGCGGGTTGAATATCAGACTATCATTTACACTCAAGACTATCACGGAGTATTGGCATTCAAATATCCTCCAAAATGCAGATGTCCTTTCACTCAATTCACGGGGAATATCACGATTAAAATCATGCTCAAACATTTAAAAAAAGATGTTTCAAAATGATTTAAAAGTGTGAACTGTCTGAAAATCTGGGTTTATGGGTAACTGATTGGAGATTAAAAAAATAATAAGTCTTCAATTGATGGTTGGCCGTCTTTGGTGTTGAGTACTCTTCCCCAGTCTTTCTACTGTTAAAGCCCTGGGCATTATCACAGGATATCGTCCGCGGTTATACGTTTTAATGGCCTGGCAGGCGTCCAAACACCCAATCACGAGGAGGGACGTGGGTCGTGCATATTTAAATCGCGATCATGGAACGCGACTGCGACAGTTGGAATATTGAATTTGCTAAACGGAGGGGAAAGTGGAAAACTTCGTCGGCACACTCTTAGCCTCTCACGAAACCCAATTGCGCTTTGGGCGCTCAATTGTGTATTAATGGTGGCAACATTATTGCATTTAAAACTGAATGAACTACATTTCGGGCTCATTAGAATTGTAAAAGGACTTTTATGACATAAAGGTCCAATTGCTGGCTCAGTTTTTTAAATTAAACAGCTCTTAAAATTATATCATTTAAAATTTCAATGGCGAAGGAAGTAAATTTAATCAACACTATTTTGTTTACGGCATTAAATGGTTTTATCCATCCCATCTACCCATCAGTCTGTTCATCTACCCATCAGTTTGTTACCCCTCAGCATCAGTTTTGTCTACCCATCAGTAGTTGTCCTAATAAACGTGGTGCACTTACGTGTGATCAAAGTTAAATTACGAGAATCCGCCTGCTTAGCAATAGAACTATGCTATCATTTATAAACGTACCAACGAGACACAATTACAGTTTAATTAATCAAATGGTCAGCCGACCTCTGCAGACAGATCGGTTAAGTTCCGGCCTAGCTTGGCTACAAAAGGTCACGTATTCGAGTCTTGCCTTGGGCATGGATGTCATCTTCGTCTTAGGTTTCAGCCAAGTAACATGCTATGTAAGACGGTGCGAATTGACATTAGCCTCTTGAAACCTACCACTGCAAATTCTGAAATGACAACAAAAAGCTTTGAGAACCATTGCCTGATTTCCCTGCTCAGAAACATTAATTGTAGGTAAAGAACTGTTAAGATAGATAATTAAATAAATCACATATCACTATAAAATAATTGCCAATTTCAGGAAGGATTATTGGTGTATGGCATCTGAATAATTTCCACTTGTTTTAATATTGATAAGGTGCATGATCATCTTCCTTAGTAATTGTGTATGACGAAAAAAAAACAGTTTTATTCAATGAAAAGTATAAAATTTTTAATGGTAAATGCATAAAAAATTCTTCATGTTTATTATTTCCATAATGTGTACTCTTGTTTGCATAAAATGATTGCATATTTTGACGCATATTATGTTTGATATTTAAGATTTTACCCCAGCATTGAATGGATATTCATTTAGTTTTTACCTTCTCAAATTCATTTCATTAAACAATGTTGAAACATCTAGCTAGTCAAGATAGTGAGGTTATTAGTACTGTATCGCATTTTGACAAATTGGCGAGATAGTAAATTTGGTTAATGCAACACTGTAGAATAAAGTAACTCACACGTGTACTTCATGCTAAAATTTTATCTTTAGCTTGGGTTAATTTAATGAATGAGTTATTTCTCAAGACATTAAACTGAAAGGCTTTACAACTGAGAGTACATCTACATCTAAATAATACTAGCAAACCACCGATAAGGAGTATATAAGAGGGATCAATCACCAAAACGTTATCGTTTTAGCCACTTTCATGGAAAGAATTATCCTATCCCCTGAATGATCATTCCAAATGAAATAACTACCTCAAAATTAATACGTGAGGTACTCAACATTTCCAATACTCTGTGAAACCGGGAGAATTGTTAAGAGTTACCACATGGAATTTGATGGCCTGGATTGAATTAAATGCCACTAGAATGAGGGCATATTTCAAGTAAGTTAATTCACGCGTAGCGGCGTTAATGTTCTACACGCCTCGACGTAATGCAATGAAAACTCACAATGGCCGTATTGATTCCGAATAAATGCAATTTAATGGGCGAGCAATATATTGGATAACGCGTTTCACATTTGCAGCCAACAAGATATCTAATGCCAACAATTTGAGTTCTCAATTCGACGCTTCGACAGCAAACATTAGTTACATTATTGATTCCAATGAAATTCAGAGAGAATATGCAACGGGTAAACACTAAAAGGTGTTAAAAAGAGCTTTATATCCATACAGCGGACTTACTCTCTGACTCTACCACAGTTTTAGGGCCACAGTTTTAGGGGAGAATCTGATTAGTTACTCTTAAGTTACCCAGGAATGAGTTACCTAGTAGTGGATTTAACCCGACGCGACGAGGGAAAGTGAAGGAATTCAATTTCAACGAGTAAGGATATTTCAAGGCTAAACGCGATGTGGCTTGGATGTGAACTCAGTCCTCTCCTATAGAAAGCAAGTACCTTGCCCTTTTAGAGGCTCATATATGGATAACGGGTCCATATAAGTAAGAACCAACCAACCCATGACATGTCATTTTAATATCATGACTTGCAATAGTCATGATAGTAAAAAGACGTTTCAATAACATTTCTCATATAATTTCATGATGTGTTTATTATTTTATATCTTCCCTTTTTTCATTGGACTATATAATTCTTCATTGAAGCTCCAGGGAACTTTTCAGAATGTTTCTCCAAATGACTTATGAGTTTGTTCCTACCAGTTGATGAAACTTGAGCGGGAATATGTCAATAAGCTTGCCCAAGGTAAATACAAGAAAACAGCATGTATGCACTTTAAAAAGAAATTTACAGCACATTAAAAGAGTTTTGACCTCTGAAAATAATAACCCAATCCGAGTTAAGGGAAAGGAGCAAAGAGAGATAGATACTGAAAATGTTAGAATTTTCAATGTTAAATTGACTCCAAGTAAGTCACTACTTAGTAAGTGATAACTTCCCATACAGAGGTCCTAGGTTCATAGACAGGAAGAGATAGATAATATTCAGAAATAAACCAAGCCCAGCGGCAAAAGTGTCAATACTGGAAGCTTAAAAAAATTCGATGCGTGCTTCAAAAAATTAGATTCGATTCACGTCCACCCTGATCATCATCTGTGTTTACACGTGTTTCCGCACTAACAAGCGCTTCAGACCGGGAGGAAAGGTAAAATGATGGGAACGGAAGGGAAGGGAGGAATAGTGGAGAGAATATCGGACTCGGAATTGGCCTGCTCTTTCCGAAAGGTCGCCAAGGAGACCACGGCTTAACGTCCAATTCGACGGACGGGGTACTGAACTCGAATGATCTCCACTAAATACTCGCGTAGAGGCCAGATTGCCGAAGAAAAATATCTTCTACTAGCGGAATTCGAACACAGGCCTTCCTGGGGAGAGGTCAGCTCTCTGGCCATTGAACCAACCCTGTACCCACCTAGCTCAAACAATATACTTAGGTTATATTGGACGTGGCATTAATATATCATTGTGAAATGTTGATATTGTTAGTCATTCCAACCGAAGATGATGTTCTCTCAGTCACACCGTCGCGTCGTCGTTACTTGGTTTAGGCACCGAGAATTTAACATGCCTTCGATGGCTAGTGAAAAATGTCTGATTCAAAATGAAATTGGACCAGGGGCGGATCCAGGGGGGTGGAGGAGACGGCCGCCTCCCCCTCCCCTCAAAGCTTTGGAGAACTGAATTTCTATGCCATAAATATATTTAACTAACACGTACTTAAAAGCGAATAGGGAGTACAAAGTACGAATTTTACCAATAAACGATGAATCATGATAGCATCACTTGATTCTACTGTGCCTAGGACCCTTACGAAAAATTTTTGCAGAAACTCCTGCAGGAAATTCTGAAGAGTTCACGTAGAAAATCCTTTATGCTTTTCACAATATTTTCCTGCAAGAGTTTCAGCACGATTCTCAGCACAGAACTTTCTGCAGAATTCTTTCCAGGAATTTCTACAAATGCTCGCACGCGTTTCTCGTTAACTTTCATGCAGGAATTTCTACACATATTCACGCTCCTCATGCATAAAATTCTGCTGGAATAGCACATATATTAGGAATATTAGTATTTTTTTTATTCGGATATAGTAGTTATTATTACAGTATGTGATGCCTGTCTCTCGGCAGACGGCAGCAGCTACGATATCACTATTAGGATGTTAATCTAATTGAATATTCCTATTGATGAATATTTTTATGAAGAAATAAATGTTTGATGGCATGTTATAAAATATACGCTAAACGATTTCAACACATGCCCTTAATGCGGTGGGAATTACTAAATGGTAAAAATTATGTATGGTAAAACTTTGTCATCTTTAAACCCCCGAACAACTTGTTTAATCCGTGTCCAATTATTGGACACCGGATTGGATTGGCTTTCCTCCCGGTCTGAAGCGCCTGTTAGGCTGAAACAGACTTGAAAACACCTACGAGTTGTTCCATATTCTTCCCTTCTAATGCTAAAGATTCAGGTAATAAGGAGTGGAAGCGAAACATGATTACATAGAGAGAAAACACGAGCCAAATGCACAAAAATAATTAACTTTGCTACGATCCCAGTTTGAGGGTATTATGATACTGTAAAACACTGAAACCCATGTCATAGTAAAGTTTATTACTTTTGTGAATTTGGCTCGTGTTTTATTTCTATCTTACCATAATAAGAGTTGTTCCCATAGGTCAACGGTTTTGCCTGCCATATTTCGATCGAAAAGCTGAACCACAATGCTACTCCAAACCAGAGTCCTTTGGATTGCCAATTAATAGCAATGGAGTACCACCTGATACAGACGAACCTTGCCTGGGAGTAGTATTGAGAACGCCATCTAGAGGACTTTGCTCCAAACAATACTCAATGAGGCAACGACATCTCGACGAAAAGTAGCCAGGATTCGAACCTGAATCTTCGGGATGTGTGACCAGTAAAAAAAAACCACTGCATCTAATCAATCCTCAATTATTACCTCCATTCGATGAAAATATAGAAGATCACACAGAAAAAAATATTAAATAGCATGAAAAAACTTCATTATATCGTCAACTAATACACTTGGTCACGGGAGTTCATTGTGTCATTTGCTCTGGGTTGAAACTTATTGGAAACAGCTTCAACGAGATAGCTAATTTATTAATTTTGTTCGATATCCTCCTCTAATATTCTTTAATAATTTCTTAACGTCGGAAAAGGCATTTAGTGACGAATTTATCGTAAAAAAAACCAATTAACCTCTTGAATGAACGATTTCGCTCCATGGCAAACAAGCACGCCGAGGTGGAAACCTTTCGTCCCATCAAACTGATCCGTTTATTAGCAAGAGGGGGAAACGGGAGGGTGGAAAGGCAGACAGGAGAGGGATAGGAGGAGGAAATGAGAATATTGAATGTGCAGGATGAAGCACAACAAGAGAAGGATGCCTTTCCTTTAGCGTCAGCCGAGGGAACAATGGCCGTCACGAATCCTCTGACGGCCTTCATTGCCTCCCGACGGCATTCTACGGGGAAGCGAAACATTCCATTGTTATCGGGAAGCCCTTTTCGGAAGAAAGCATTAATCCTAATAGGAGCAGAGCGCTCACGAACAAAATGGAGGGCATTGAAAGGAAAAGAACGGGGATTAAAATGGCGAAAAAATATAAAAATATATCGGAAATGGGTGTGCTGCGTTTAAAATGAACCGAACATGGACATATAAGAACGGAGTATCTGGAGTTGAACCCATTAAAAATCGCATCGTGCTATTCAGTAATAAATATAAAAACGTAGAAAATATTCTTAGACGCTAAAGCACCTACTAACTATTACATTAATTATGCCCTTTCAGGAAAAACTAATATGCGAGATAAATTAGGTATGTTTATAATTCACAAAAAGAATAGCCAATGCGAAACGATGACAAGAATCTAAGTAAGCGAGTAGAATATCACAGACTTAATTAAGCGGAAATGGACAAGAAAACTAATATTGTCAGCTTAGAGACCAAGCTCAAAGAAACAAATAGCGCGCGGGAAGCGCATAATGGAGGGATTCATTGGAATACAATACTCAAGGCGCAGGTATGGCGGATTCATCGGATTCCGATTTTTGTCTCCCCATATCATCCGAAAATAAATTTTTCTCTTATCATAAACTCGCGCATCCCGAAACGCTCTCTTCTGCACTCTTAGAGAATGCGCAAAATTCCCTGTGCGCGTTTCCGTCACATTCCAGTAGTTTGCAATGAAAAATAATCCATGGCAAGAAAAGGTCCCGTTTTTCGTGTTGTTTATGACCTCTCGATGACTCGGAGTCAAATTCCATAGCATACAATTTTGTTTGCCGTTTCAGATATGTTAGAGGAATTACTATATCCCTATTTGACTACTAAATGGAGAGTATCTCCAATGCAGCACGCTGTCTGATGATTGCAATGTTAAATAGAGCACCTCTTGGCGTATTTCGGTAACGGTTGCCTAATACCAACGACGGGCTTATTTTCCTCTGTTACCTGATTCCTTATAGAGGTAGTAGAAATCTGTTTCAATTTTCTCCGACTGCCAATGTTATATCGCAATGCATAAACAGAGAAAGTCTTACGGTACATATATGAAGCATATAAAAATATCTAGCGTTTTAGGGAAGATGCTGAAGACGTCCAGGAGTATGTTATGACTAATAGCTCATTATAATGTAGTGCATTGAAAACGGAATACAAAAGAGAGGGGAAAGTTTGCCCAACGTTATTTCATTGAGGACAGAATTTTGACGGAGAGTAAGTTGATTTATGATAACCCACGCTTAGAATGATCGATCAGTACTGCATGATCATTAGAATCAGAAGAATATAGTGATAAGAACCTGTAACATTCACTATGGTTGTGATGACTGGTTTCTGTAGAAAGAGGATGTGGAATAAGAGGCCTTTGAGATATGGGTGCTGGAAAGTTTGGGTAAGATTGCCTCGATGAAAATAACAAACTATGAAGGGGATCGGGTTGGTGTGATGGTTAGAGTACTGGCCTCCTATTCCGAATGTCCGGGTTCGACTCCCGGCAGTGCCGGATTTTTTAGTGGAAAATCAGTCCCCACTTGAGTGCCTAGTGGAGGGCATTTCAAATTCTGTCCACCTTCCGTCGGATGGGAATTTAAGCCGTGGTCCCCTTGGCGCCTTTCGTTAAGAGTAGGCTGATGCCGACGCCGGGTTTCTATCCACCCTCCGTTCCCTGAAAACTTCTATCCATTACCCAATCACCCACCTATCCTAAATGGCGCAAATGACCTCAGCTGTCGGTCGCCTCCTCTGAATAACCAACCAACAAACTACGATGCAGAAAAGGAATGGAAGTTGGTTTGGTTAACTCGAATATGATGACAAGAAATGATGGAGGGCGATTCTAGATATAACCAAAATATTAATATGGGTAACAGGATTCGTAAAAAATATAACAAAGTACTTTCAAAGATGCTATGGAAACGAAATCGTGTTTTCTTTTTTGAAAACTTCCCTGAATTTTGTGCAAAACGGAAAACTTGTCTCGCTTTACATATAATTTTTTTTATATTAGAGTAGTAGGTATATGACCTACATATTAGTAAATTTACGTGTAGAATTCTTGGTGACTATTAACTCCCTGCCACACACCTTGAATTTACTCAGAGAGTAGTGAATGTAGAGGAAATGGGAAGATTGTCGATAAAAATGTAAGAGGAATGGAATACGGTTCATACAGTACGGCATGGAATGAATGCGACCGTTGTGATATTTTAAGAGAGATTTTATATTTATAGGTAGGTAAACGCAGATTGGTTAGGAAATACGTAAAGAGCCTACGTGTATATGATCGGAGAATAACAGACACACCGTCTACAGACGTAAAAATGCTAGCATAAAAAATTGGTACTTGAGCCTACTTGCGCTTGCATAAGTGGCATAGCTGGGAGAGGTACACGATGTGTGGTTTAATGGTACCATCCTACTAGAATAAGGTAGCTCAATGGCGACCCCTTTAAGGGAATAACAGATGGAACGTGGATTAGTCAGGAAGTTAGAGAACAACATATACGGCTGATAAATGGAAAACGAAACAGGCAAAAAGGAAATAGGCAAATAGGAAGTAGGCAAATAGAAAATTGGCAAAATAAAATTGAGCCTTTAGAAAAGGGAAATTAGAAATTCGGTAAATAGGAAATGTGCAAATAAAAAACGAGTGAGTAGGAAACGATAGAATACGAAACGGAAAAATTGGAAAAAGGCAATCAAGGAATAGGCAAATAGGATACGCAAGTAAGAAATGGAAAAATAAGAAAGAGGCAAATAGGGAGTGGTCAAATAAAAATGGGCAAATAGGAGGTAGGCCAATACGAGGTATGCAAATAGAAGGTAGGAAAATAGGAGCTAGGCAAATAGGAAGTAGGCAAATGGGAGGTAGGCAAATAGGAGGTCGGCAACTAGGAAATAGACAAATAGAAAATAGGAATAAAAGTAGAAAAATAGGCAAATTGGAAATAGGCAAATAAAAATAGGCAAATAAAAATAGGCAAATCGGAAATATGCAAATTGGAAATAGGCAAATTGGAAATAGGCAAAAGGTAAAATAGGCATTTAGGAATTGGGGAAAGAGGGAATAGACAAACCGGAAATTCTAGAAATAGAAATAATAGAAAAATTCTATAGGAAAAGATCATTCACGACCCTTTTAATTCTGGTAGAACACTGAGCGAATTGAACGAGCCTACTTTCCGTCCGGTAAAGCGTCGTGGCTAGGGTGGAGGAGGAGGGGTGGCGGTGTATGCTTCGCTGTACCTGTCTGCTCCTATAGGGCAAGGCCTCGCCGGCGACCCCTTCGCAGGAGTAACTGCTCGGCCTCGAGGAAGTACCCTCGATGTGCCCCGCGCTCCTCGACCTGGGCACGGGAGGAGCCGAGACCACCGAGTGACTCCTGTCCCGCCGAGGGACGCGGCGGACGGCGAAGGATGCGGAATACGTGTTGGCGGGTGCGGTCGCCGCGCCGCGTGGCCGCGACGAAGCGAGCGGAAAAATGAAAAATCCGGGAGAGATGAAGAACGGGAGAGGTGCGGCGTGTCAAATAAAGAACAGAGAGCGGGAGAAGGGGGATTGGACCGACTGAACGCCTAGAGAGGATCTCCCCGCAGGGGGATGAAAATAGGGGATGGGGGAATCAAAGGGCGGGGGTGTGTTTGCGCCCCCGACCCAACCCCCCTGCACCACAAGGAGGAAGAGGGCCGTCACATCCCTACTTTTCCACACACAGCGTGGTGGGCGGTAATTGGGAGAGGATCCGGGTCGTATAAGGAGAGGGAAGCACCTGACCAACGAATAAGTGACGGTAGCGATGTAAATAGGTCGAATGGCGGACGGATATCTCGATTTGCGTGACAACGCTTTCCTCTCCTCTAAAATAATCTCCCGTCCTGCTTAGGCTTCCCTTGTGTGGATCATTTTCTCTGGGGATCGGATTGGTACGGTCTCACTCCGAAGGCCCGGGTTAGTATCCCGGCAGTGGCTGAGATTTTTCATATGTACACCACTCACCACTTCTGTTGAGGGCACTGCTACTGAAGTACTCGGTCTGCCGATGGATCTCTTCGACTGTTTCCTTACAGAGATTCTCTCCTTCCTTCTCCCTCGCCTCAACAATTTTATCCAAGAATCTCCCATTATGAAGTGCTTTGAAGCGTGAGGCTGACCCTTATCTACATTGGTAAGTGTACCGGTTTCCCATCTCAAAGGATGAGGGTTTAAATCTAGCCAGTATTTTCTAGTGGTGTGCCGGTCCGATTCGAATGATCTAAGGAGAGATTTACAATGGTGCAGTACTCATAGCAGTATTTTATGATTTTTAAATGATTTTTTGATTATTTATGATGTTAATATTTTATTATTGGTATGATAGGTATGTTTATTATTTTACCCCTGAGAATTGCAGATTTTGCTGTTTTTTATTTAATTTTCTCTTTTGTATAGCCCATCTTCTTTATGTTTACTATTTTATAATTGTTTATTCCCCTCACAGTCTCATTATTGTATCATTGCTGCTCCAGGGGACTTGTCCAAGAGCATAGGTAATACCTTTTCTATTTCTTTATCCAGCTAGCCTTCTTAATTTTGATTTTATTTAATGATTAATGATTCTTCTTGCCCAAATATCAAAAGCCTACAGTATTTGCTATTCATCATTTGGTTAATATCACGTTTCAAATCCATGTGAATTCACGCTGCATGCCAGAGTTAAAAAAATACTTTTTCTACATGCCTCTCGTTGATTACCCTCAACGAGCAAACGCTTCCTCGGCTTGTGCATGTCTTTGCTTACTATGCGTGATACCTTTTAGTAACGCAAAGTTCTACTATGGAAGAAGGGATACCCTTCATAATGATACACACCCTTACACCCTACTATCTCCCACGTAACCAACTTTATTCCTTCTCCCCTCCTCCACCTTTTCCTCTTTGATTCTTCCTTGCCTTAAAGTCTGCATTTTTCATCCTGTCAACTCCACTCCAAGAGCTCATATTTTATACCCTCTGTCCACTTCCCGTCTATCGGCCTTCCTTATACGTCGCCATCTATCTCCATCTCTTCTTTTCATCTCCTTCATTCCGAGATAGAGGAGAGAGAGAAGGAGAGAGAGAAGGAGAGAGAGAAGGAGAGAGAGAGGAGGAGAAGAGAAAGGGTCGGAGAACGATTTGTCACCTCCCCAACCATCACCGCAAAACCCTACCCGACTCATCCCCCAACCCTCCCCGCAATCTCACTCCTAACGACTGCATCCTAGAGCGCCCGGCTGAAAACTCCTCGGTGTTTGTTTGCTTTAGTCAGCAGATTGTTAGGAGAAGCTTTTGACCGCACGACAGGAAGTTGGATGGAAAATTACACTCTCTTCCTCCCCAGAGTGTTTACATAAATGCGGCAGTTTCTGGGGAGCGAAAAAAATTAAAGAAATCTGAGAGTGGTGGAAATGGGAGAAAGTTTGTTTTGAGCCCTCCTGCATGGAAAGATTTAATTCGCGGATTGAATGAAATGCAAAATAATTCAGGGCGTTTGGATGGCAACTCCGTGGCAAAAAGAGAAAATCGTTGGACTGATTGATGAACTAGGGACAAAAGGAATCGGGTACGCGTAATGTAATAAGAACTGACCTCTCATCCCGAGGGTCCGAGTTCGAAATAACGGAGTGGGTTGTGGAAAGTATTCGAGTTCAATACTACCATCAGTCGAATGGGACGCTAAGCCCCGGTCCCCTTAATGCCTTTCGCTAAGTGTAGGCTAATGTCGATGCTGGGTTTTCCTCCATCCTTCCTTTATACTTCAAAGATCCTTTTATCTTTTCTCCTGGTCTGAGACACCGTTTAGAGTGGAACGGAATTGTAACCAATGGAAATGAAATGACTATGAGATTCCGGAATATGTTCGTATTAGACTTATTAATGTTCAATCTATGAGATTCCAGAAACTAGTATATTTGAAACCAGATACTTTAATCAATTCTAATTTAAAATAAAATATTCTAATTGCTTGCGTGTGAGAGTGAAACTTAAGTTATCATTAGTACTGATCATTAATTTTAACTCGCGGTACAAAAGATTGAATATCAATATAGATTTAAGATGTACTATATTACGGAACAAGCATTCTTTATTTGAATAAAAACAACTTTATTAGTCAAAGGGAACCCTGATTTTTCTCTTTGGGATTTTAACTTATAAAGAAATCAGACATGTATAGTCCCTGAATTCAATGTAGGAAAACCTTAATCAATCAAGATGATTTTCTTCTTATTCATCGTATACTCGATACTGACTGAAATGCTCTGTTGATGTTAGCGTATTTCTAACCGGTAAGATAACACTCAAGCTGTCCTTACCAACCGCTTCTTGGCGCAGTATAAACTATCCTTCTCTGCCGGAATGGCCTATGATTTCGGTCATCTCTAACAAATAACCCCCAACAACTTTATATAATCATCTGAAACACGTTATGAAACAGCATAATTGCATTGCTCCTAAAAATCTACCGCAATAACTTCATGATGTAAGGATGGATTTTCACAACAGAAAAATTATTTGAAAAATATTTTATTCGTGTAAAGACCTGATATAGTGCCTGCTGTCAAAGGTACGTTTTATTTATGTAAATATACAAGCCTAACTGTTCTGATAATGTTTCGAAATATGAAGATACACGATTAAAAATCACAAAATTTATCTGCTGATAAGCAGTCTTGAGTCATACCTTACTGTTAATTTTATCTCCTTCCTTACTGAATAAATGAAGAACTATTAGCTACATTCATTTCATGACGAATTATTGAGTGATAGTAAAGTAAGGTTTTAGGAACACTAATAAAATAAATATATATTATTTAAAAACTTTCCTAGCTGTTCAAATTTTAAAATATAATAAAACACCAAAATCGAACTCATTGATTTGCGAGGTCATTTAGGGTCCCTGCATAGTGATCCTACCAATAAAAATCTCGTGTTTTCTATCACACCCTAGTAAATCATATTTACGTAATATAGTTTGGAGTTTAAGAAGAAGTGTTGATTTTTATTCGTTTTTTTCATTTATTATGATACGGGTGATAAATACAAAATACTTTTATTTTTTTTCTCTGCCTAAGAAGTCTTTATAGTTCATAATCAAGTATTCATTAGGACATATCTCGGTTTGCAGAGGGCGTCGAGTTTCATAGCTTATGTATCGAGGATCATATTGTATTCCATAGTTCCAGATATTCAAGGATGTCAGTAAATACGAAGCTTGGAAGAGGCCACCGCGACGTTCCTTAAAGGCTTCACTTCAATCCATCCGAAACGTTCAGTCAGGTTATTTTAAGCACATAAAAGCAGCGATGACTAAAATATATAATATTTTGGGATTACATAATATCTAATATACATTTCGCTCACACGTTCAGTGTATGCAATGTGTATTGGCTCATTACTTGCAAGGACGATATGAAATCAGGAAATAAACTGCATTTTGGATTGAAAGGGTTCCCTCTCCTTTTTGATCACCATAAATAATCTCAGGACCACTAAAATTTACTCAGTACAAAAAAAAATTGAAATAAAAAGGTAAAGGCACATTCTGAAACGTAGCAAATTGATTGCTTCCTTTTATCAACGTCAATTCATCCCACTTTGCGTTCCTGTATAAGTGAATATTACTCTTTGAACGGAGCACGTTGGTAGTTGTTTGAGGACTACTGATTCAAGTTGTCGGAAGTGACCCAAGAAGTAAATTCCCTGGCTACAAAATGATTTCATTGCGCGTCAACACCGCTTGCGCTAAATAATATACATATTTCCACGGATGAAATCCTCGTCGCGTTATCGGCTTAGTTCGGTGCGTGGAGAAAAAAAACTGCATAGTAATAAACTTCCATCAATCATTTTCTCCTGAATAAATGAAAATCATTCAATATCGATACACTTTTCCACTACCCACAACACAACAAACTCTCTTTAATGATTTCTTTTTAATGCTTACACGGATCCATAGAAAGCAGTGAAATAATTATTACGACAACAAGAAACTGACACGAAATGATATAGAACACAGATCATAAAAGCAAGTGGAAAATAAGACATACGTTAACATACGTAATAGCCTACTATAAGTAATAGGTTATGGTGTCCACAGTCCATAAATCATTCTATTACCTTCAGAAGCAAAGATTATGATACACAGGTTTTTAGGTTCAGAAGTGTCACTTTATCAAGAAGGTTTTATGTATGTTATACCAGTTTTCCGATTTTCAGACATCTAATTGGAAGTTATAAACTAATTCCTGATAAGTCACTCAATTCCTAAACGGCATAGCAGATTAGGTTCCTATTTGATTTAAATACTGTTCTGGGAATCAATGCAATGTTATATTTACCAAGATCTATAAATGGCAATGCTGGTATTGATAACGAGACTATGAAAATAAATTTTGAAGGTCGGAAAAGCAAACGACAACAAAGCGAGAGTGACGGATGTGCAGTATACTTAGAAAATAAAATAGGTAATGAAGTAGTCGCATGATTATGATTTAGAGTGCCCCAACTACTCCAACTGCGAAGGTTTTATTCCACTGTCTCATCTAATATAATCTAAAGAGTCATGCCAATGCAGAACAGAACACCCAACCTGGAGGATAGATTATAGCAATTGGATTTCGGGGTTCCAGGTACATAACCCCAGCAAACTCTACAAAAAGTCTTATAAGGCAAGCTGAAAAATTAATTGAGAGAGGTTTGTTCAACCTGCCATTGGATTAGTGTTCATTAGTATGCCTAGCAATAACATATTGGCTCGCGATAAAAAATTAGACGAATCATGGCTTGAATGAGGAAGACACCTACAGATATCTAAAAAGAGGTAACCATGCAAGGATGATGAGAGTGGAAAAGTAAGCTGAGTCAATTGGAGAAACAAAAAATGCAGGAAAGGGCAAGCTCGCAATCAAATGCCAAACAGAAAAGTAGCAAAGAAAGGCTTGTGTCGTGCTTTCCCGGCGAATCTTCAGAGTGAGTTCTTTGCTCATTTTTATCATGGTTAGTCTCCTCATCTCCACCTACGCTTCAGCAAACGACTCACTCATCATCTTTAGGGGATTGATGAGCGTTCATCGAAACGTTCGCGGAGATGGAGAGCATAACCCGGATGTAGACCAGAGAATAATTCACTCAGAGAAGAAGCACTTCATCCAAAACTAGCCAAACGATCTGGCAAAATGGTGAATAATAATAAGCAGATTTGACGACCTGGGAGGAAATGGGGGAGGGCAATTAACCAACCTTGAGGCATAGACATTGATCATAACTCGAAGGATAAAGCATGAAGAGCAAGAACGTAGTCAACCCCACAACGAGAAATAGAAATAGAGATGTCGTTACTGAAAATTTAACGCATAAGAGTGATAAAAAAATTAAAGACTGAGGTATTTGCACTACCGTGGAATCATTTCTCAAGCCATTCTCGAGGAACAGTTCATATTAAAATCCGGGACGCGGCTCGCGGAAAACCGAGCGCCCAGACCACAGACAAAGGGCAGGCATGAATTCTCATCTCATCTCCTTGCACGTGCATTCCCGCTCGATGCTCAACTGTCCCGCTCATTTGTTTACTACCAAGCCAACGCCTTTGTTTACTCCACGGGTACTCTCTCTCTCTTCCAACCGAGCTTCCAGCGGTGCATCCGTGTGGTAAAAAAAAACCTGGAATCCTTTTATTCGCACAAAAAGCTAGTGAAACGGACATGAAAACGGGATACCTACGACAAAGCCAGTAACTTCAGGGGACTCAAATCGCTGAAAGTTGCATTTTTGCAAAGGGAGCAGAATAAAGAAGCTCTATATCTGAAAGTCGTGGGCAAACATTACAGCTACGAAAACAACGAAGGGGTCCATGATACGAAACCCCACTATTGCATAGGTGTCCCTGGTAGGATTCCCATGAATCCCACACGATACGTTCTAAGCCTTTAGAGGAATTGATACCCGGATCGCATCAATTTTCTGCACGCCTCTGCGAGTTGAGAATATGCTCATGTCATGCATGCCATTCAAGTTTCCTGCCTATTAGCTTAAAAATGAGTGGAGCACGGCACTCATGTGACTCACATTTTATGAAATTTACCCAGAATTAGGCACATAGCCAAAGGGGGGGGAGGGTTCTGGTGCTTTAGCCCCCCCCGAAAAATTTTCCCAATAATTCTGTTGTTCTGATTTTAGCAGCGAACTTTACCAGTGAGAATAGATAAGTATGGGCACCGTAAAAGTAAATACCGAGCAGTGAAAATTAAGGGAAGAGATTTTTAACATGTCGGCATCGAATGAGCGAGGCTGATTTGTTTCAAGTTACGCAAGACATAGCCCCCTCCCACCCCCCCCCAAATCAAATTTCTGGCTACGTGCCTGCCTAGAATGTGTCATACCTGTGACACAATTGTACAACGTAAGGATAAAGAATAAACTGAAAACGCTCCTGGTGGAAACGACATGAATGTTGACATGCATAACGTTTCACCTTTACGGTTCAGTCAAAGCAAACAATCATTCTCCGTCCGTAGTGAAAAATTTTAGGTGATTAAGTCCGCGGAGCCTTTTTTTCCGTCTGTCGGGTGGGATATTAAAAAGTGAGTCCATTGGCTTTATTCATTAGCTTCAGGATGAGGCCAACGCCGGGTTTCACTCCGATCTTACTTCTTTCCCATGGTAATCCTGCCACATTTCAAATACCTAACCATCCTAAATGACACGAATGGCATTAGCTGGTGGTCACCACCCTCGAAAAACCACCAACACTACGACATCTGACCAATTTTTGGCGAGGAAACTGTCGGTATACCGTACAGTACCATTACCATGCAGAAAGTTTGAGGAATAAATTTTTTCCTGAGTGAAAACATACATGACTAAAGTTTTTCCCAATGAACATGATGAAAATCTGATGGAAATCGGGTTATACCTGTACGAGTGCGGAAATAATTACAATCATATTAGATCAAAGCGAGTTGAAAGCACTGCTTATTAGCGGATTAGACACAGAGAGAGATATATATATATATATATTTAGCATAAATACTTTCATGGCAGGCACGCCGCGATACGCAATAATGACGTCACAGTGTGCAGCAATTAATGCTCAAATTGAAATTTGGAATTTCGGAATGCGTTCGTGTGAGAGACGTTTTAATGGAGATTTCAGTGGACGCGGCGATGGATTGAATGATATGCAAAAAACGCACCCCTAGAGCCACCAACCCGTCACAAGAGCTCGTAAATTATGCCGTTTCGGCGTTTCCGAATGACAAAGGAAAAAAGTATTTTAAATCTTTTTAAAATATACCTCCCAGTGTCACGCGGTGTCCGTGTAACCAACTTTTGAGAGGGAAACTAACATGCGTACGCCAAAGGGTGATTATTCGGGGGATGAAAGTGGAAAATAATTGGGATTCCAATTTATCTTTTAAATTTTTTGGATGCGGCTGCGTTGAAATAATTGATGGTTTTACTGTCACTCCCGAGATAAGTGGGTGCAAGGGAATGTGCTCATTTCCCATCGATAACATGAAATTCTTTTTCATTGAAAATGATCCTTTTCTCCGTTAAAAAAAATTCTGTGGGTGAAAATAATGCATCTTAAATCAAAGAATGTCGGAAGCGTGAAAGAATTGACTCGTTTAATACAAAAGGAATTTGCATAATTTAGGGGAGTATTTTTTCCCGTTAATCATGAGAATTTTCCATCCAGTAAATACAAAATAGGAGTTTTATGATATAATATCCACATAAAAATGACTGGAGGATGCTTTGATACCCAACATAGCCATCATTGCTAGTCATTGATCCAAAGATTGGTTAGCCGCAGCTCTTCTCTTCGTTTTCCTACGTACTAACCTCTTCATATTCATACAAGACCCATCTTTATATCCTACTTTTCTTGTTTCATTAATATTAAGAGGCCTTCCTTTGTCATTCTTCCCATTCACTCTTCCCTCGAAGACTGTCTCCATCATGTCTCAAGATAGGTATGGCCGATTAAGTTCCCGGTATGTTCTTCCAAGCTTTCAGCATGCTTTTTTCTTCCACTAATTTTAGATAATTTTTCGCTTGGACCAATCATTTTCATCCTCATCGTTCTATCGTCCTTCTGTGATATAATTTGAATGACTTCAATCTCCACTATCATACGAATATATCCATACCTCAATTCCATAGGTAACCATTTTCCAGATGCCAGTTTTAACATAGTATAATAGAATATTCTGTGAGTTATAAAGTTATTCATGCAATTGAGCATCAACTTTCAGCAGTTTCATTACTTTTTTTGGCAATAGCAGAAATTCCTCAGAGAAAAAGTCACTCACCTTGACCAGCCGCCTTGACTTTAATAATACCATGCTGAGACTAGCGTCTGAAAAAAGATTCTTTACGGCATTGAGGTATGGAGTATAACATTCGCTTAGAAGTCGAGAGATTGAAGTAATTCGAAATATTTCACCGAAGAATTACTTTTTTTGGCTATTTTTCAGCCTTTAAATAACTATTCTGGAAGTAGACTTCACGCCAAAACGGGTCAAAATTCTAAATTTCTCTTGGAAATAATTTTTTTAGAACTTCCGTACGGAAATGCGATACCCCACCTCTTCTCTCTCTATCTGAAGGCTTTGAAGGCCTATTACAATCCCTTTCCCTCTGGAGTCAAGCTGCGTTTCAGTCTGAGAGAAGGGACCACTCGAAAGCTGAATTTTATTTCATTCCTCGTTGACAGAGGGCTCCGAAATTTCATCGCATTGGAAAAGACCTGGCCTTTTTTTTAGGGGCCCTCGTCTCCACAGGAAGTGAACAAGCCCTAGGAGGGGGCAAAGGTTGGCCCAGGGTGAACGGAAATGAACTCTCATTTTTTTTCCTCCCTTCCTTTGGAAAAGTGAGGTAAATGGGAATGACCCAGCATTTTCTTAAAGGCAGAGGTGATTTAACTTGGAAAGATTTCTTTCACAGGACAATAAGAGTCATTTTGAAAAAAAAAGCTTTTAGAAAACATAAAACTTTCGAAACTTGAACATCAATACAAAAGATTTTCATTGCCTTCTCAGATTGACTAGCTTGGGAATAATGAAATGGAAAAAATTCATTTCAAGTATTGAATTGGAGTAGAAAAATGTCTTCTAAAGTGGAAATCTGAGGTCGAGAAATAAGTATCATTTTTCATCTTCATCAAAGCATGATGACTTTTCGTGAGGACAAAGGCTATCCATTTATAGAGATCCATCTATCAATTTATTGTCCGCCCCCTAAGTTTAAACGAATTACAAACGGTAAGCGTCATTAATGACATTCTATTTGGTTGGATGAAAAGAACTCCAAGAAAGCTTATTTATTTTAAATGATGTGTCCTCCTTTGTGGTAACAACATATCATGCTCTAGGTAAAACTGATAAATATTCTTCATAGGTTTTATTCACAAAAACTACTTGGTGTAAAAGGAGTCTTTTATTACTCAAAACATGAGCTGACTAACTCAAGCAAAATCACTTGAATTTCAAGCTATTCAAAACTACCTTTACCTGTGAACAAGAAATTCAGACCTTCACAGGCAAAAACACTAATAAAAGTATCAGTCACTATCATCACTACTTAAGTACTGTGTGGAGAACATGTAATGTTCATGTTACCGTTTTATTGGTGAAACAATAAAACTGGACCCCTTTATTGTCTTTTGTTAAAAGCACGCTGATCCCTATGCTAGGTTACTCTCCACCCTTTCTTCTTTCCACATGCCAACTTACCCTTAATAGCAAAAAAATATCTGATTCCTAGGTCCCCCAGATAACAACAACAGTAGTAATTGGGGTGCATTTTGAAATCCAACTTCTGTCGTTTAATGCCTGAATATCCTGCCTTTGTATTAATAGCGTGATGATTACTTATACATACATACGTGTTTATTCTAAGTGATTCATCTCGTACAATACATAACTAAAGAAAAAACACTTCCCTCCTTACTATTGTCCTTCAAATATATTTTATTTGGCCCCGACGGATCTCCTCCTGTTCCATATTTATATTTATCGTGCAGTACCCGTATTATAATGATAACGAGTTCTACCATGTCAGCAATAACCTTATCATTCGGATGTATCCCCAGATTACAATCGATCCGGCTTCCTCACTCTCGAATCGAACTTCATGTATGAACAATGTTGAACACCTGCCTCCCTGCCACAAAGGATCGTAGAAAAGGGCTACAGTGTGGCAATTCGGAAACGCCTTTGTAATCGAGGACAAAGGTTATCTAAGGTTTGATTTTTCATAGAATATCCGCGGAAAGTTCTTCGTTCACATGCTTTTCTAAAAGCTATTGTCATTCTATCTCGCAATTTATTAATCCATTCATTAATCCATGATTGCATGATTGATTTGTATCTTCAAAAGGACTATGGAATCTTCACGGTCAACCATTGATGAATTTATGGGGAGCTAACTATTTTGAGCATAATGTAAATAGTGTTTTCCCTCGGCTACCAATTGGCAGCTAAAAGTTAATGGTAAAATAAGAAAGGGAAAATGTACAGCACTACCTCCAGTAAAAAATTATTAAAATGAGGTTAGACGCCAGCTGTTGAGTTCGGAAATTTGCAGGTTGTTTATTCAAACATCAGTTTCCCATAGGCTTTTGCCCTTTCACTTGGGCTTGAAAATTCATTAGCTATCCCCTAGATTTTCATTTCCGAAATGCATTCTCTCTGAAACAAAGACCCGTAAATTTCTTCATACATTGGTGAGAGAAGGAACCTTTACAAACTTCAGCCAGCATATAAATTATATCATAGATCGTAGCATTTTTTGTTGTTCGGGATAGAGAAAGGATTGAAAATTGGATGAATTGATGGTCAGTAGATTGGAATCGGTAGAATCGAAGAAGTTCGTAGAAAGAGTGACTGAACTTAAGAATCGATTTTCACTTTTCGATGCTAACAAGTGAATATTTCAATGCGCAAGCGTCATGTCGCATTGCCCTCGCCGTGGGGAAGGGCATCTTGGTGGTCTTGGGAGAGAAATTGTCAATCCTGGGGAGGGTCAGGGGGTAGGGCTTTTCGCGGGAGAATAGGAGAGCGGAGGGTTGAAGTGGAGAAATGGAAGGTCGATGAGCGGCATTCACGGGCCATCTTTGCGTGACCGAATTGCGGAAAAGGTTAGCTCGGAGTGGGATCGTAAATCACGGGATATTGAATTCTTTTTCACCCCGCATGAAATATAACGCAAGAAACGTTCTTTCTCTTTTTTATTTCAACCCCTACTCTTCTGGTAATTTTTAGCGAAGGCCGCAGCACCATCCGATACTCGCTAAAACTTCGCAATGGTCAAAGGGTGGGATACAATAGATTCGAAAGCCCTATGGTGGCTCCAAAAACGCTCGCGTTCTTTTGGAGTTTCCTTTGAGCTTTTTGGACGCAATTTTCATTTCATTGATTCCGAACATGCCACAAATAGCTTAGCGGAGTCACTCGCTGATGTGCACAGTAGTAGAATTTCCACAAGGAATAATCCAACCTTGACCGGGACACGAACCCGGACCCCCTGATTTCCGGCCAGGTACTCTGCCAATCTAGTTACCAAAAGCTTCCTTCTTCCCTGTAGATTTCTAGAGGCTTTAAAGGACAAGAGGTTACCGTATACATTGATTCGAGTAAGGCGATACTTTGTGAAAAAGTAGCATACTGAAAGAAAAACTTAGACCATGTATTTTTCATACACTTCATTGAATTACTAAACCCTACCGGTTTCGACACTACCGTGTCATTATTAAGGGTATTCTTGTAGATCAATGTAGTGTGTGCAAAATACATCGTTAAGTTTTTCTGCCAAGATGCTACCGGCCTGCCGCCGTGTATCAAATGCCACAGGCAAGCCATAGTCGTGGCACCATCCACTACAAGGTGAACTCCATCCACGGTGGTACTGGGTTCGAGTCCAAGTCAAGGTGGATTACTTTACTTGAAGAAATTCTGCTACAGCGCAATTTTCGTGCTTTAAGACTGGTGCGGGAAAATGGAAATCGGGTATTTTCCAAACGAGTGACTAATGGCGTGTCCCATCCAGCCCATTACGTCAATTCCCTTCGTTCGCAGACACGCTTTCTTATCTCTTTCATTTCAACCTTTTACGTCTTTCTCTCTCTTTCTGGGCATTTCCCCTCCCCCTGACCTTTCACGCAACGAGTGGATTACGGAAGGCGCACTGAATTCATTCCTCCTCCGACTGGAATTTCACCAAATGACCCCGACGACGTCCCTCAACTAGCTCGCTGCGTATGAACGCTATCGCCGCGGAATGACCGTGGGATGAGGAGAAACGGACGGGAGATTAAATGCTGGCTTCGAGGAGAGGGCGTCACGGTCACGTGCGACGGCAGCAGTGCGTGGAAACATTCGTGAGGAATGGTTGCGGATCTGGGAAACACGAGCCATTGGCGAGTGAAGGATGGAGGACCCTTGAAACTTGACGCTCGTATCGCATGAAATATAGGGACTGGTCGAATGATTTGAGATGGGGGACGCTTGAGTAGGAGGGGTATGAGAGGACGTTTTGAAATCGTGTGGGAAACAACTAACGCACTGGCCATCCAACGCCATGACATTTAACTCACTGAAAAGACTCGTGTATGGAGAGTTGCTCTGTTCCCTTAATAAATTTTAAGTTATAAATTTCGTATAAGAACTGCCAGCACACTTGAGGAAAATTGACTATGACCAATTTATTTTCATGAATTTTTTCTCATTATCAGGAACCCCGGTTTCGAAATCAGAGGAGAGAGACTGGCAGAGGAGACTTTTCATTTGTACACCTGTCCTTACTTGAATTTTGCGTGGGGAGTATTTCATGTTCAGTATTCCGCCCGTCGGATGGAACGTTATACTAAAAACCCCCTTGGCGCTTTTCGTTAAGGGAAGCTAATCCTGACGCTGACGCGGACGCTAACAACTCTCCGCAAAAACAACAAATGTCCTTAGTACTGAGCCGTATACGTGTATATTTTGCTTCTTTTAGAGCAATGTTAAATATCTTCTTGTCCCAAGGACTCCAAAGTAACCTTGTAGTGCCTTATAAACAGCATTTACTGACACATCGTTCGTTTATCTAATTACACATGCCTCCCTCGGTCGAGATTGGAACCTGAAACCTATAATTTAGAAGTCACATACCTTTACTAACTCACAAATGAAAAGGAGGGTCAAATTAGCGTGGTATCCGGAGTATTAACCTCTCATCCAAAAAGGTCAAGAGTTCGATGGTTTAGCATCACCACTTAATATAGTGAGTCCAGATAATAGCTTATCGAAGTACTGCAATACTGCAGGATTCACTGCAATGGGAAATTGACACAATGGCTCTCGAATACTTAGCTTAATTCTGGAATTCACAAAAATATTTTTACCAATTGCAATGAAATGGACCCAGTACCTATCACACTGCATTTTCGGTGCATACACTGAAGACTGGACTTAAATTGTAACTTTCCTCAGTGGCCGAGCATTTTCTCAAACGGATTTTAATTTTTGTAACTAATTGGTTTGAATTATTCTTAATTTATAAAATATCAAAATAAAAATCAGAGTTTTTAAAATCGAGAAGTTGTTTTGTTAACTAAATATTTGCGAGCACTGTATAGATGTACCTATATAGAATACCTTGCGTTCGGGGCCCAAATGTTCTAAGCTACCAACCCAAAGTTAGTCTGCATGCAGGCACGAAGCTAGGGGTACTTCAACCCTCATGAAATTTTTTCCCAATAATTTTGCTGTTCATATTTTAGCAGTGAACTTTGCCAGTGAGAAGAGATAAGTATGGGCACTGTAAAAGTCACAATAAAGCACTGAAAATTAAGGCAAGAGATTTGAAACATGTCGGCACCGAATGGGCAAAGCTGATTGTTTCATTTCGCAAGGCTTTGTCCCCCCGAAGCAAATTTCTGGCTACGAGCCTAATGTGAATTTCCACATCAAGGGAATATAGTTCCATGGAGACTTCTTGTGTTCCCCTGATGACAGTCGTTTAAGTACCATTAATTTGCCGATAAAAAATCATTTTTCCTTGGAATAATATTAAAATAGTAAGCTGCAGACCGTTCATTCCTCCATAGAGTGCTAAAACAAAACCTATCGTTTCCACGTCTAACTGACGGCAAAACTTAGCGAGAGCTGATTTCATTATCGACTGCTTCAACATAAGTTCAGCGTCGACCGAGTTAGGGGATGCCTTTGCCGATTAATTTCCTCGGTCGCCAGGCCCCCCAATGAGCGCGAAATAGTTCTTCCTCCGTGATGCAGATGGAGCGCGCGGCTGGAGTCCCAGGGGGATAGGTCCGGTCGAACGAAGAGAGAGGCGATCAAAGCCTGCCTCTCTCCGCCTTTATGTGACTTGTCGAAAACAAGTAAGATGGATGGCCCATTCGCTCAAGAAGGATTGCGTCGGTTTGAAACACGAAAGATTTCCCCTTCGGCGAGGTCATCGACCCGACTCGGACATCCGCAGTGGACAAGGGCAAAGTGTCAGAGAAAACTTATAGGTCGTATCCTCTTTTCACTACGATGTAGCAAATGGGCTGAATTTTTTTCACATATTGCTTGATTCTTTTGGAGAACATAAGAGGTTTTAAAGATGCGTTGAAGTGTTTACACCACAATAATTTAGATCGGTAAATCCAATCATCCAATGATAGAACTTAATATGTAAAGTAACATAGGTAGGTAATCGCATGTAAATTAAAAAAAATACTATTTTGGAACTATTGGCTGAATAAACCAGTTTTTTTCAGAATAATAAAATGTCTAACGGCACTAAATTACATGTGTTCCAGTTAAGAAGAAAATTTATATTACCGTCGTTAAACACATTTTAATTGGCAGTAAGGTTACGTCTCAGTGTATTGCAATGGACAGTACTACGATCACAGTGAATTGATGTTATCACGCGAACCATATTGTTTTATTGTTCCAGTGTGGAAGTTTTTCCTCCCTAATTCAATTCCTGGAATGAAAATTATTGGGAATTCGATCTTCTCGCATGAAAAAATATATTCGTAGCCGTATTTTTATGATCAACATAGCAATAAATACCTTTATATATAGCAGGCTCATGCAAACTGTCCCACTTAATACACCCTCACTAAGTTTACCGTTGGCTATATATGGTAATATTAACGTAGCTTAATTTTATGATTCCAAAAAAACATAATTCCCAGATTTTATCGAACATGCTATTTGCGCACATTAAACATTACTTAGGCCATTAAAATTAACTACCACACCGAGTTACATTGGCTTTTACCTCTTACAAATTATTTTATTGCAATACTGACACAATATCGGAATTCCACTGATAAATCTCTGCTCTTAACTGGTTTAAAACGCGAGTCCTCGGCGTTATAACCCATCCACTACATCAATCCTCCCTTTTGCGAAACCATTAATTCCAACTGGATTTATCTATCGTAAAAAGCCCCTGCATTATTTCCGTAAAATAAGGATACGTTTTAAATCCAAAAATTCCACTTAAAAATAACACGGTAGACTTTGAATAGGGAAATTTTCAGGAAGAGTTACGTATTTTTGCTTTTTTCGGTTATAAAAATATCATACGCATATAAAGGCTTAAAAATTACTAGTGCCGTTGGATCCATCACCTTTAGTTCATATGAACAGAATTATGCGGAGTAAACGCACAAATCCTTCAGAAATGAAACTCCAGCGATCTCTATTGGCAGAAGCCACTTCACCAATGAGGTTTATATTTATGTTTAAAGAAGTATTGAAGAGGGAGTAGACCGACTAGAATAAAGTAGCAGAAACACACGATATTAATGTCAAATATCCTTCACTGTAAAGTTTTAAATAGAATGACTGGAGGAAAACTACCTTAATTTTGTAATGTGCAAAGTGACTTAGAAGGATCGCCATTGCATTTATGTATGGATTACCTACCGGCGTAAATAGCTTGAAGAATTAATCAATTTTCGAAATTTAAAATTCAGAAGAAGACTATATCCATTACTGCTGTTTAAAATTTACATCTGATGACACGTCGTAGATGAGTGTGAAAATGGTTAATGTAGAATGATTTGAAATAGATAAAAATAAAAATGGAGAACATTTTCATGCTGTTTGATGAATTACCTACCAAGAACCATTATTTTCCCTCAGATTAGAAGACTGGCCCATTAATGTTTCTTTTTATTTCGCTCTGCGACGAAAACTAGAATCACACACCAAATTAATGCTCGCAGTAACGCACCGCAGACCAAGTATTAGGTCTGAAAAATGATTGACGGAGGGCGGTTGAAACACATGTGAGAAAAAAGTGAAAATAACAACTTCGGAGGGAAAGGGTGTGAGGCATTTCGGTGTGTGTCCTATCGCCTGCAGCGTACGAGGGTTACGACTGTTACTACCCTTCCGCTGTTTATCTTTCGGCGATAAGGCAGCGGATGACGTTGATGGACGATGTAAGATAAGGCCAAAATATGAGCCGGCATAAAAAGGCAAAAGAGCAAAAAAGAAAAAAAAATATTTCCCGCCCGAAAATGACGGAGTTGACTGCATATTCCCATCGAAACCAAGATTGGGATGAGATGCGAGTGTTCCTCGCAAACTCAAGCCCCGTGGGAAGAACACTCATTGCCGTGGCCACTCTCAACAACTTCAGATGAATACTTTGCTTATTTGAAAAGTATTTAATTCAGGAATGGCTCATCGTTTCCTGGATTTTTAGGCTACAAAATCAAACTATAATTATTTTAACCAGGAAGAAGAATTGGGTAGCAGTGGTCATTTGCGCCATTTAGAATAGTAAGGTTTTTGGGTAATGTGGGAAATTTCTCAGATACGGAGAAAGGGAGGAGAGAAACTCGGCGTTGGGCTACTCTTAAAGAAATGCGCCAAGGGTCCAAGATTTTGCCTTCAATCCGACGCAACGGATGGATTATTGCACTCGTAGTTTTCTCCACACGACACTCAAGTGGAGACCGGTATACCTATGAAAAATCTCTGCCACAGTCGAGGTTAAAACCCGGGATATTTGTTATAGGCAGTACGCCAAAACTCAAGCCGCTGCACCATCCTAACCCCGGTGAATTGTTTATTTCTGCACTATTCTAAACGAGGATAAAACTCACGGAAATAACATCAACGAATGCATATGAAGCAATCGGTGAAAATAAATTGGTCGTTGTCAATTATCCTCAAGATTGGCTTGTATTTGGTAGGTCTTCTACTTTTTTTTTGCTATGAAAACAGGATTCAAACCCGGACCCTTGGTATGGGAAGCCAGTGTTCCAGCTTCCTCATCAGCCTAATCTCTAAAAAGGCATTGTGTCTCAGACGTTTCGGGCATAAAAACAGACTTTCACCGGTATTAGAGGTTCGACAACGACTGAGTCTCCGAAAATTTTTCGATAGTATTTGCATTCACATCGTAGATAATTTGACATGGAAGGCGTAAGATGTAAACATTTAGATTAAAACGCTTTTATTAAAGGTTAAACTTTGGCTATCTAAGCTATTTCCACTAAGACGCATTTTGATATATTTGATTGTAGTATCTTATACTTCGTTCATATTTCTCGGGATCGATCACAATGAATTTCACTTACGTACATTCCAGTTCGTGTTACTTTTTACGTCAATCCTCTCCTCCCTTTAAACCCGCGTTCCCGAACTCCTTTTTTCTGTTCCCTGGCTCGTATTCTGAAGGCATACTGCACGACTGAGCAATAATTTGGGGAATTTAAAGACTTTTTGATGGAGATGAGGAGAGTTCTCCGCCCCAGAAACTTTGGTAGAGTGCTCAGGAGCATAGAGCGAGCATAGTTGGGGTTAACTATTGAAGGGTGGGGTAGGGGGACGGAAAGTGCACGGTACGTCGCCGAAAAAGATCTTAGGTGGGTGAAGCCAGGGGAGGGAGAGGGCGAAGGAAGAAAAAAAGAAGTAGAGTGAATTTGTAGTAGGAATTAGAAGTGTTCGGAGGTGGAGCGGAGAAGGATAACAGACTTTTAAAAACTTCCACGAAAAGGACGACGTTACGGAAAAAGAGGGGAAATAGCAAATGAGTCAATATTTGAGAAGGTATGAGAACATATGGAAAGTACGGAGATCTTAATGGAAAAATAAAAGCATAAAGTAGGAAAATAGTTTGTTACTTTAAATTCCAAATATTGTTTCGCGACATTCCTAATGATAATTAACTGACAACTCAGCCAGTGAGGTTGTGTAGCTATTCCAAAAATAGCTCATGGAATGCAACAATATAAAGATATTACGTAAGGAATTATTGTAGAGGAGTTTCACTCTTATTACTCTCTGCAAGGTTGAATGACGCGTAATAAAATATCTTGGTCGAAACGTAACGTTATTTGACTATGGCCCAGACAAAATGTTATTTAAATATTCGTGTTGGTGATATTTCTTATCCTTTATATATTTTCTAACTGCCATATAGAACTTACTTCCACCAGCTTAAACCATTTATTCTCAATACTTAAACAATGCAATTTACAATTTGTTTATTGTGCGTTGCTACTCAACATCTATCCCTCAACGCACATCTCTCATATCCAAGTCTTTAACAAACTTTAGAAATTGATTCTTTTGAATAGGTTTCGTTAGTACATGAGCCAACTGAGATTTTGTATGAATATGCTCTACACTAATTATGCCTTCTTCCACTTTCTGCCTTATAAAATTAAACTTAATATCCTTGTGTTTAAAAAAAATTGTGCGTTGGTACTGAAAAATTAGACTAATGTTCTAAAAGATGTAAACTTTGAAGATATAATATATTTAATTTACGATGAAATTTCACATTTTATACAACCTCTGGTCAATGGCCAACCGTTACATATTTCGGCCAGGTTTTCGAGGGTTAGCTCATTAATTACTCCGCCATGCTGCAAGTGAAAGACTGAGTTTCATCTGGACGTCATCTGATTCTCAGTAGCTCAAATCTCTACCCACTGTTTTAACATACCGTCGAACTCTCTCCATCCAACAATTAATCAGCATTCACTCAATGGCAGGAGACCCAATAAAAATTTACTTTAGTTCTTTTCACTTTTTTTAAAGCCTTCAGGAGTACGGTGGCGAGAGTAATGACTTCTTATCTCGAGGTAACAGGTTTGAGTACATGCAAACACAGACTTGTCAGTCGTACACCGTGCCTTATTTGTGTGCAGTGTGGGGAGCTCTTCAAATTCAGCTCTGACCGTCGGATGGGACGTTAAAACCTTGGTGTTTTTCATAAAGAAAAGGCTAATTCCGGCATCAGAACTCTGTCCTTCTTTCCTCTTCTAACTTAGAGTTCTTTACTCCTCCCAAGTGCCTATCCTTGATGGCGCTAGTAACTTGGCTAATAGCAGTGGCCCAACCTCAATAACGTACAAACCTACATGGATTTAGGCAAATATATTTGACACATAAGATGTTCAGTGCGCTATCAAGCGTGCATCACGAAGCAAAACATTGAGAGAGGGGTTCTTTTTATTATAAATATCCCAGAAAAATAATACTGCACATGAAAGCGAAAGAAGAGATTTCAAGTTAGTACGTAGGGTAACCTCCTATTGAAGATTTACAAACAGTAAATTTTGGCTATGAGATCATCCTAAAACCGGGAACCCTGACAGTAACGCGAAGGATGGGCTGGGTATTTTACGCTAAATCTTCATTCAGCTTAACTGAGTTCTTCTACTTTGTCCCACATGTTAAAAATTCATAAAAGTAAATTTACTGGCTCTTTTAAGTAATACCCTGAATAGCATCTAGAAACCGAAGATTGATTGAACAAAACCAGTGACCGTAGGTGAACCATGAAAATTAGATTCTACGGGCGAAAATGAGAGAGATGTTGACCCTATGATTAGGCAAAGAAGCCAATTCAGAATGTTTCAGCCAATTGCGGTTAGATTGGAAAAGGAAAAAAACTTCACCCTGAATCAAAATGAATTGATTTAAAATTAAAAAGACATAGCGAAGGACAAAGAGCTACAAAAACATGTTTTATTTTCACATAAGAAGATATGAAAATAAAAAGTTTAAATTACTGGATCTACATTGCGTGTGAAATTACCTTGTTGCACTGGTAATTTAGTTTTTAACATTAGGGCAGTCGGTAGCAATTAAATTGTTTCCTTTTTGATACCGCATGCAAAGAGAGAGGTTACCTCCTGCCACACACTCGCAAATCACAACATCTCTAATACTTTCATGTCCAACCACCAGACCTCTCATCTTATTTCCCTGAAAGACCCACTCAGAATTTGTCACTTGGTTTTACCCTTCCTCCTATCCATATCACCCGCAGTAGTAATGAGTGATTGGGAGGCGCATGTTGGGATCAAACCAGGAAAGGACTAGCTAAGGAAATAGAGAGTGAAGAATCCGTAAGGGCGAGAGGGATATTATCCTAAAGCGGTCAGTTTACAACAAAAGCACACTTGCACTAGGGAAACGTTTTCAGATTTCCAGGGCCTTTGGATGCGGGAAGTAAAGATTTTCTTGGGAGTAAAGGGGTTGTTTAGGTTAGGGAAAGAAAACGGGGAAATAGGGAGTTGGTTGTTGAGAGGGAGGATAAACCGGAAGTTTCATCAGGTGCGAAGAAGGGGAAGGTCAAAAACACAAGAACCTCAGGGTGGCCGTAATGATTTGACTTCCTGTTTCTGGGAGATGGTTGAGTACACGGTTCAGTACGTGAATCCTGATTCCAGAGGACCTAAAGTATTTAATGTACGATAAATTTCTTGATTATGACTTAAAACCCGTTTCTGAATATTTAATATACATATGTATTTGAAACTCCTTGTATTGTGGTTCGGCACAGAGGTAAAATAAGAGAGGTTATGCATTAAATGATGCTTAGGTTTAAAAATGCCATTTTTTGCATAAAATAAGGAATAATAATAAGTAACTCCGTAGTTATCAAGGAAGTAGTAAGTATTTTGGATTGCCTCTGTGCTTGTTTTGTCTGCATGAACCTTATGTGTTTCATTTTATTTTGATGTCTTCTTTAATGTCGTATGAAAGTTTAGCTTTGTGGTAAGTGGCCCGAATAGTCAGTAAGTAAACTATTATTAAACAGTATTATGTCTAACAGTGCCAATTTTCTGTGCACATTATGTAATCATTCACCACCTACCACGCACCCTTCTAGTGTTTTTTTTAAGTACTTGACAGATACCGATGTATAATTTGGCAAAAGTACATTTGTAAGGTACACGCTATTGACGATTGTTAAATATACAAATACTTCATCTTCGGCATATTATTGCATTTATTTTCCTCGTGGCGCTACTTCAGAACAATAAATTGGAGCTGCTCAAAGCATTCATCTTTTTCTTTTCCGAATATATATTTGCCAATCACACACACGTCTAGACAAGCGGATGGATATCGTGCCAAGTACAGTCGTGCCAAACAACGGAAGGGATTTCGAGGGATCGCTCAGGAGAGAGGAGGGAGGGACTAGGTGAGCCATACCATCGGGAAGGGGAGAAAATTGCGGATTGGTTGAGGGCAGAAGGCGGCATGGGATAGGGAATGTTTGGAAATATTTACCGAGAGCCGAACGAACCATCCCATCATCCACAAACCGCGTAGCACAGAAAGGGGCCTTTCAAGATATCTCGAAGAAAGGAAGATGCGGAAAGAATTTGAGGCGTGTGGTTCCAAGGCCTATGGCGGAGATTAAGGTAGTCGACTGATGAGTTGATTCTAATCGGGCTTTATGCATATTTTCTCACATTTAAATGTGGATGATAAAAGGAATGCTCTCCAAATATTCACGTGAAACGATTTACGCTTATAATCAATTATTTTTTTAAAACAAGTACATTAACTAATAACATCGCATGAAAGGTAAAAATGAGTGTCATATAATAACTAGACTTTTTTATGTATCAACATTCCATTTCATCACAATGAAAGAAATAAAAGAGATATATTTAAAAAAATAATCTAATTTCATTATTGAATAGCCACGTAGTTTTGCGGTTAGTCGTTTTGTTTAGACTTCCCTCTCCATTCTGAAACACTACCCGTAGTCAATTATTACCCTTGAAATGTATTAATTTATAGAAAAGAAAACCTACACTTTTTTCTTAAAATGCAGTAAGTTATTCTTAAAAATATATATTCCATTACATTAACTTTTCACCCAATGTTTAAAATATAATTCTTCATATCTCAGGCATTGCATTAAAGAAATAGTTACTAATTAAAGGCATTAACAAGAAATGGAAATTCTCACAAGATAAAGTTAAAAGCGCATTTCCTCATTAGTACATAAAATAAAGAGTTTTCCTCCTTTGAGGAGGTTGCATTGAACCAGAGCATGTCCCTTTTGGTCAAAGGGCATCGAAGATAAATGCTGCAGAAAAGGCGTGGCTGGAAGTATTCAAAATGCTGCTGGAATTTAAATTGTTTTGTACATTGTACATTTAGCACATACCGAGATTTTACGTTAACATCCATCCACACGTCATTTGAAAAAATAATGATTAAAAAGCTATTTAAACGTGCAAAAATTCAGGAACATGAATAGATTATATAAATAAATTACATATTCTCTGTTTGAAAAGAATGATAGAAATAAATTGAACAGAATGAGTGACATATAATTTATAAGAGGAGTGGGAGGAAAGAAAAGACTTGTGAGAGCATTACAAATAAAATATCTTAATCGCCATTAACGACGTGAAAGAGAAGAATTAAAAGAAGGGGCTAGCTGATATAGGAACTGAGTTAAACCATTCATAGAGTTCATAAATTTTAATGAGAACAATCTCAGACACTTAAATTCGGTCGCTGAGCATTATCATTAGTAGGTATTCCTTGGGGTTGACCATTAAGGCTACGGTTATGATTTCCCGCTTTCATTTAATTAATGCCAACCACTTTTAACAACGACTCAACGATTGCATCTTCGCGCTCAACGGCTTTCCTTACTAAAATACGACGCTGATTCACGAATGGCGGTGAAATGTGGTGGACGTAACATAAAATACAGTGTGATATGAGTAACGATAGAGAAGGGAGCGTCTGACACTCGCGGAGTCATGGAAGATTTTTTTTTCGGGAGGATGCCAGAGAGTGTTTCGCTTTTATTTTCGTTAACCTATGGCCCGAGGGAATAATGATGTCCAGACAAAATAGTCTCCAGAGACGGGTTCCACATGAGAGGGGTTTAATAAAAGTCAAAATAATGCCGGTTAAAAATAAAAGAAGAGACAATGGATCGCAGAGAGGGACTGACCGGCATTATCGAGAGAAATGGTGACCATAGCTGACCGGGGAACGAATTTTTTTTGGATCCTTTCCCAAACGATAAGAAGTGGAAAAGAAATAAGTAATGGCCTTAGCTGAGAATTTAATGGTGGGGGGAACAATGCAATGCGGAAAACCATAGCTGAGAATAAAGCGCTCTGATTTTAGGAGTCAAAACATTTTTGTTTTCACATTTAAAGTCTATGGCAATAATATTAAGAGAGCGATTAAGAACTGGTTGAGACAAAATGTTGGAAACTCGGCGATAGAATAGAAAATTTCTCAATATGATGAAAAACAACATTTTTACTCAAATAAAGTTCGTCCGAAGCATATTGTGGTTTCCTGATGGCGCTACGTATTAATATGTAATAATTTAACACCTTGTCTGCGTATAGGTGATAAGTTTGGGTTTAAGCGGTGAATAGAGCTCTAAATTCCCACCCAGAGGGCCAGTGTTACAGTCAAGGAAATCGCAATGGTTTTCCAGTAGTACATCGGACTTGCTTGAGAGCACATCAGGTACAGTACTGAGTCCGTCGGATGTGACGTCAGACTCTTAACATTCAGTCATATATGCAGTGACGAAAAATGACATGCACCAATAGGAAACAACAAATATATCTCTGTAGAGTTTGGAACTTCAGAGAGGTGGAATCAGAAAATGGAGGACGAAAACAGTGTGTATAATTCATGCCACGAGGCATCTCATGGAGGGAATGACTATCCACTTGGACCCTGGAGGGGTGTCCACCCCGTCCAACTCGCACACCAGTAATCAAGCAGGACCCCACAGCACAAGGGTTCAAGGGTCGACCAATCAATCCTTGTTTTTCCTGATGTTCCCTTTTCCCATCCGCGATCCCCATTGGGAACACAAGAGACGAAGCAATCCACATACAGGGTCCGAAAGCATCAGGGAAAACTGAAACAAAAAAACCTATGAAAAACGCGAACGAGAGCATGGAATCATTCCGCACGCTAGAGAATACATGCCTTCGATTACTCGAAATCACAATGATGCAGGATGACCACTCGATCTACCATGATGTTTATATTCACCGTAATTTTTTTGAGTTTGAAAATCGCAGTGACCTTTCGGGGGGTATGTAAAACTACGACTTTGAACATCATGATGATTCGCTCTTTTGTAGAATGAAAAGTTAAGTAGGTAAGTCATTAAGGTTTGGTGTGAACTAGAGTGATTGCTTCTCATTTTGGGGGCTCGGGTTCAATTTCTGGTTATGGCAAACCTTTCAGTGGAACTCATAATTCCACAATTGTATAATAATGAGCCGGGTGGAAATCACTTCATGTCCAGTCCATGGGAAATCAAACCATACCTTGGCTTCTTTCCATAAGAATGACCTAATGCCAGCGCCACGTTTCAAGCTATCCTTCTTCCTCTACCTACTGCTATCATCATTACATCTTACCAATCACATTCCTACCTATTACGGCGAAAATAATCTCTGATGTCAGTCACCTTTCGTACTAAAATAATACTACCATTTAGCTACGTCATTTAAAAATGTCGTAAAACATTGGTGTAGAATTATTTAGAAAGTACTTGATAAAAGAAAAAAACGAAACAAATTTTATGCATTAGAAGGATCTTGATGATTACAGTTTGCACAAAGGAATTTACACTTGAGTTCTTCCACTATATGAGTATATTTTACAATCATTTTTGACTTACTAGGTAGCCTTTTCGTCTTAATAATTCGAAACCGATCGTAAAATATGATAATATTTTGAGAGAACTAAGTGACCACACAGTTGGAATCAATCGCTTCCATCGAGTGATAAAAATTTGATAAAATTTTACTCTCGACGAAATACAACGGAAATATTTAAATTAACATCATTCAATAATTCTAAGACTGATTTGACGCAGCTCTTCTCTCGATTCTATTGTGGGCTAAACTCATCACATTTACTTAATCCTTAACTTTCATATTTTTAACCATTTGCGCTATGCATATTTTATGCGAAGTCTTCCTTTTCCGTTCTTCCCATTCATATTTCCCTCGAATATTGTCCCCATTTAGCAAACAATTAAATTGATCGACAGGGCAATATATATTTAAATTGAGCAGCCGGAACGCAGCATTCTTATGTGATCTGTATGGTAAACTCACTGATAGCTGGGATGCCTTCCCAGGAATATCATATAAATTGAATAAAATCTCCCATACTTTACTTTATTTGGGTCCTGCGCTTGTTGGCAAACAGCATAACCGTACAACTGAGGAAAAATCGGTGCGAATTTAATGAAATAAGTGCCATTCGAGAGGGAGTGAAAAATATATCATCATCATCGGTCATCAATCCCAGCATTGGTTTGACGCACCCCTCCACTCGATCCTTAAGCAGTATAGTTTAAAATATACAATAAACAGTCATTAAAAAGAAAAGTATGTGAAGACATCTTCAATATTACATTACCTTCATGTTAGTTGATATTTTATTTAGGTACATTTGTAATTTCGTTGCTTTGTTTATATTATTGTTGAAGAATTATGTCTCGTTTATTGAATTTTTCATATAATTTAGCTTAAGTTGGATATTTCTGTCTTTTTATTATAACCTTTTTGTTTATGGTAATATATATTTTGGTTATATACATTTCGGGGATGAAAATAGATGTCACGGGGTTGGATTCATACATTTTTTCTTCTCTTTATCATTTTTTCTCTCTTTTTCCTGAGCTAGGGTTTCGATTTCCTCATTGATGGATGATCGAAAGAGGAGGATGCAACCTGGGAGACGACAGAACATCAATTTTCAGTTTTCGCGTCTTTCCTCTGCGCTGTGGGAGCTAACCCCGCGGTGACGGATTTATCGTGTTCGTGTGAGACGCCGCCGTAAGTCTAACAGTATCCCCTCTCTCTCCATACACAGACACACTCGTCCTCGGATCCTCATACCATTCCCCGTGGAGTGAGTCTCCATTGGCGATCTCTCCGTCCATCACTCCTCCCGCGAGAGTGAGATTTCAAGCAGCAACATACAAAGATGATGTCAGCGGTGGTGCAAAAGCAAAGGATGACGGGGGAAAAACGTGAGTCACGCTACAAAATTCTCAACACCTTCGAGAGGAGATTGGAAAAGGATGGTGGATCACGAAACGGAGGGATCAAGCAAAGACTCAGCTCAAAATTGAGAGAAGTTTTTCGAGAGGATTGCATCAAAATCTGAAGATATTCATACCTTTCTAGAAAGCCGTATTCGGAGACATTAGTTGGGCACGAATATCTCTCATGATTACTTATGTTGAGTACGTATTTCCTTACAAAATAAGAAAAATAAGATCGGATTTTACAGTTGTATTTGCTCCTAAAGTACTCCTTTATGATTTTCCCGGTATGTGTTAACACTTTTCAGTAATATACTTTGCCTATGAAAAAAATGTAATTTGAGAATACCATAAAGTTCTAAGATATTTATACTACTCGTATAAAGGCGTCAGATTCAGTATTTAGATATATGTGAGTAGTATAGTAATAACCCCTTAATTTTTTCATGAATGCCACCACATGACTGATAATTTAAATTAGGGATTATATTTGGGGAAAGGTTAAGCGACAAGTATTTTGAAAAATTGTGCTAGAGCCTATTTTCAGGTCCGGTGATTTCTGGGACATCCGGTATGACGAATATTTTACAGGAGAAACTTACGCGGCAGGAAAAAGAGCTCCATCAACAAATATATGCATCATCAATTATGGAGTGGAAGTTTATATTAATAGATAGTTTTGAACGAGAAAAAGGCGTGCTACTGGTTTTTTTTTCACAATCAGAGGCGAAGCATAATTTTTTCTGAACAGAGAGAATAGCAGAATTAATGGGGAAATGATTAAGAGTTTAAAATGGCAAGCCAAGTTCATCTATTCACAAAAGCATGGCTTAACACATGATTTACAAGTGATCTAGCTATGCCTGCATATCATTTCGTGTTTAAGTATCAACGATGCATTTTAAAACTACCATTAAAAAAAACAAAACGTGGTGAAACCATAATTCACAGTTGCATACAGCAACCTTCAGAAGAGGTTAAGGCAAAAACACTTATTATTCAAAATTTTTGCTAGAGTTAGAATTGAAATGAATTTGAAAAGAGTAACAGTGGAGAGAAACCCGGCGCGGTCGGCATCGACCCGCTCTTTGGGAAAGGCACCATGGGATCGATTGCAAATTGTCCTGCCCGACGGACGGAATACTTAACTCAAAGTGCTCTGCACACAACAGAAAAGTGGGAACTAATATGCCGACAAAGATATTTGCCACTGTCGGGACTAAAACACGAGCTCTCAGGGTGGGAAGCCAGTACCTTCTGTAGCCACCACTTCCACCCGATTTCACACGAACACTTTTCTGGTTACAAGTATACCCTCGCGCTTAAAGGTACTTCAAACTGGCAGGAAAGGTGCATGGGTAGGAATGCAATGGTAAGTAATAATGGTGGAGAGAAACGCGGCGTCAGCCAAGGGGACCACGGCTTAACGTATCATCTGACGGACGGTGTACCGAATAACAAGTGCTAACCACTTAGCACTCACATGGTTAGCAATGAAAGATATAATTCACTGCCTGAAATCAAATGCGGGCCATCAGGATGATAGGTCAATACTTTAGCCACTACTCCAACCTGACGAAACTACAAGGAATATATCTCTGGTTTTCATGTCTGCACCCGCACCCGCATAGGTGTTTCAGACCATGAGAAAAGGCACAAAGATACAAATAGAAGGGTAGTGAGAAGAGAAACCCGGTGTCGCATTAGCCAGCTTTTAACGAAAGGTGCCAAGGGGGTCAACGTTTAACGTCCCATCCGACGGACTGAGTACTGAGCTAGAAGTATGTGCTCGTTTACCAATGGAAAATACCCTTCACTGCCGGGATACGCACCTGGGCTTTCCAGGTGATAGGCCAGTACCCTAACCACTATACAAACCCAACCCCCGTATCTTACGCTATATGGTAGTAGGGGATGAAGTAAGGGATGAAATAGAGGAAGCCGTAGCGCGCTTTTCCTTAGGTACATGAGGGAAACCGTTATAGCGGTGACATATTCCTTGAACAGTGGATTAAATGGAGCGCGGTACCTTGCCAAGCAAAGCCAGAAGGAAAACAGAGCGAAATCCTTTCACTGTTGACACAAGACGAAAAGCAGCCCAGCGTTACATCACAAGGTATCCCCCCTCGACACTCTCTCTCTCTCTCCCTGGCGGCGAAAGGTGAAACTATAATTAGGCGTGGGAGTCTTGTGACGTCGAAAAAAAGCGATGGAAAGAGCTCAAAATAAATTAACTACAAATAGTCGAGTTATTTTCGCTCTCTGCGAATAGTAGGAACACGCAATCGAGGACTACAACACGTGATACGGATTTTGTTTGACGATGGAAAGAAGGGGAGGGAATGGAAATCAGGAGAATCAGGTAAAAAATGATAAAAAACCGTATAACTGGGGAAGATGGTAATCGAGTAATGGGGAGGAATTGAGAAAAAATTGATCCGAAGAATGCGAGAATTCGGAATTGTACTCGAGGAACGAAGTTTTTGATAGATTGTAAAGATGAAATTATACTGTGGGACATTGAGACTTAAAATGTCATTATTTACATGTCATTCACTGATATTGGAGTGCAGCAAGCGGGAAGAGGCTTAAACCAGCGTTAAACAAGGAAAACAAAAACTGGAAGAGGTGAAAGAGTTCTGTTACCTGGGAAGCCGAGTACCAACGAAGGACGAAGCAAGAAAGAGATAGTTAGTAGAATAGCCCAGGCAAAGAGGGAATTCTATCAAAAGAAGAATCTACTTGCAGCTGGAAATACATGCTTAGACGTAAGGAAGCAATTCACCAGAACGTACATCTGGTGAATGTTTATTTAGGGCTGTGAAGCATTGACGATGACAGCAGCGGAGAAGAAAAGGGCGGAAGCAGTCGAAATATGGTGCTACCGAAGAATGATGAAGATAAAATTGAAAACTCTAAAAAGAAGACGGGACAACCTAATCGGCCATATCTTAAGACAATATGGCCTGATGAAAAAAATCGTCGAGGGAAAAGTGAACGGAAAGATTGGAAAAGGCAGGCCTCGCATGAAATATAAGGAACAGGTTGTGAAGGATGCAAAAGAGAGGAACTACGTTAAAATGAAGAGGTTGGCCGACAGAAGAATCGAGTGGAAGGCTGCGTAAAATATATCTTAGGATTGTTGACCGTTGGTGATGAATAGGAGAAAATTATAGAATTTACCGGAATAATGTGAAGTTTAGGCTTGTTGCATGTAAACATGACCCTGTTTATGTAAACGCACGTGCGTAGGTACTATTTTTAGATACCTTGCATCTTGTGTAAAAAGCATGCATTTTAGTATCTGACCCGCATGAGATTGTACTGCATGTGTTGCTGACATATGCCCCCCAAAAACGTATCGTGAGATAAGTTTGGAAACCAATGATTCTTAACTAGCAATTGCATGTGTTTGATCGTGCTTAATAGATGTCAGTTGTTGAGTCATCGCTTGTCGTTCTCCCTAATTTTGGTTTACACACTAAAATGAAGAAGAGTGTTCCATAAAGTGGGGGAAGAAATAATAAAATATATTTCTGACCAAAAGGAAGCTGCCTATAATGGATATTTCGAGTGATTTATGATGTCGTTGTGTACAATTCGCAATTTTTCTCATTCCTGAAGAGGATGAACGACTTATGAATCGAAACTTCAGTGAATATGGAACATATAAGGGGCCCCATCCCTTCCATTCCTATCCTTATACCTTTCCTCCCGGTCTGAAGCGCCTATTAGTGAGGAATCAGACTCGAAAACACCCATGAATCCCTTTCACTCCTATCCTTGTACCTTCCCTCCCGGTCTGAAGCGCCTATTAGTGCGGAAACAGACTTGAAAACACCCATGATGAACATATAACGCGGTAGAAAACCCAAGTTATGTATGCACATACATACAACAGTCGTAAACGTTTGTCCTGCCATATCAGCTTTTTAATTACAGCGGACAGTGCATTATATATTTTAGTGAAAGATATATCATCTTTAATTACTACCATTTTCTAAAAGTAAATTTTACATATGCATACACTATTAATGCATCTTAAACAGTGCAATGCCAGTTTCAAAATCCATAAATTGCTGGGAGAATAAGAAAACTTAATGTGAATTAACTCACAGAATGTAGTCATCTAATGAAGCTAAGAAAAATAAAAGTAATAATAAATTTAAAAAAATATATTTTGCTTTCCTATTGAAGATAATTCAAGGTTGCCATTTCATTCATATTTACGGCCAGCACTATTCACAGAAAAGACTCGAATAAAACCATTTGCAGTAGAATACTACAAATAAACTATGGAGATGATATATATTAGTACCTGAGTAATCAACAAAGAATTTCAAAGGAGAATGGAAGAAAAAATGGCCTGACGATGATTATAAAAAGATTATAAGAAAATGTAATGGACTATATCTTAAGACACATGGTGCTCTAATGAAGACAACCGTCAAGGCAAAGTGACTGGGGAGTTTTAACAGCGAAATATGGCCCTCTAATAGACACGTAGAGTAATTATTAGATTGTCTAAACATAATATAAATATAATCTGCTGGGAAAGTGCATATCTAATCACAATTAAATGTGCACTACTTTGGAAAAAAAATCCGTACCCTACTATCTAAAAATTTTTATGAACACACTTTTCCGTTGTTTGTGGCCCTTGGATTGCTGCCATTAAGGCATTTATGTTTATTTAAAGTCTTAAAAATGTTTTATAACAGAAATGGTAATGTGAAGAGTGTCTCTGACAAATATAAATATCATTTAAGGAAGTTGTCAAATATTATAACATGTTGATCGAGAGTATCATTATAGTATATACGTTATTTTCTGTATATGAGGACAAAATATATATTTCACTGCCTACTGTAATTAAAAAATGTAAATCCTCAACGAAAATGCAGAAACTGGCTAAAGAATGGCTTACTTCTTAAGAAAACGCCGAATATTTATTTTAATGGTGTTTTTTTTTACTTTATGCATTTGTGCATATTTAAGAGCACGAAACTTTTCCGAGCGACTCACTAATGGTCCCATTTTTTATTAATTAATTTTTTAAAGCTGATTTAAAATGAGGTAAATAGGAAAATTTTTTTTTCTTCATTCTTTTAAATAAATTGTGAAAAAACACGACGCATTCTGTCCATGGTACGCTTGGTGTGAAAAACATGTTTCCCACTACTAGTAGGCTTATAGCGCAAAATTCTTGGCACGATCAACCTGATGATCTGATACTTTTTTCCTATTCCCTTCGCAGCATCAACTCCGGACGTGAAGCAATATGCATTGATATATAAATAAATGCAGCCTCAAATGAATCCATAGCAGGTGAAGAGGCATGAGAACTACTTCGAGTCGAGAAGTTTCTCGCGGATGTCGTCCTCCGCATCCTATCATTCTCATTTGGACAGGCGCAGTAATAGACGGATGACGGTAGTTGGCAGCGAGGCCTGTTTCTAATGAGGGATGGAGGCAAAATATGGGAAAGGGTAAGAGGAAATGGAGAGGTCTCGCTCTCTACCGACGCCTAAATGCGAGCGAGAAAGAGGGAAGAAGTCCCATGACGATAGCGAAGAAGCTGTGTGAATAATTACTTACACATCTTCATTGGGGCAAGCTTGTGACAAAAATCTCATCTATACCATGAATACTTCCTCATACAGTGAGTGTACAAAATCAAACAATTTTCTTTGGTGAAACAATTAGGAAAAACAATTTTTTTCTCTGAGAAAATTGTTCTATCGCATTTCAGCGGGTCACTACTATCGGCGCAAAAAAGGTAGAACGCTGAACTTTAAGCATTTGTATGAAATTCTGCCGAAGCTCCATAGAATCGTATAATATATCGTTCTACTCCTTGTTTATTTGACAATAATATTAAATCATTAAAAAGTGTTTAAACGTAAACGCCTAGCTTCTACGGTCCACCAATCAAATGTTTTGCCCGTGACGAGGTGAAGAAGAAGACCGTTTCTCCGTCCTCCTAGTTTTTCGCATGTTCTTCTTCACTCTTTCGACCGTAGAAGCTAAACGTATATTTTTAAATACTAGTTAATGATTTAATATTATAGTCAAATAAACAAGGAGTAGAACGATATATTACACGACTCTATGGAGCTTCGGCAGAATTTCATACAAACGCTTAAAGTTCAGCGTTCTACCTTTTTTTTGCGCCGATAGTAAGCTAAGGCATTCCAGGATAGTTGGCAACACTTAAATTGGTTTAAATTAAGCAGTTTAGTGTATAAAGTTGGCCTTAAACACACGGACGATGGCGCTGTGCGCACGACTTTGGCTTGCCTGGGCATTGTATGTCCGGCAGGCCGGTAACACCTTATCGTTTAAGACCTCTAGAAAGCCACAGGGGAGGAGGAAGCCTTGGTAGATCAATTGGTAGCATACCTGGCCGGTAATTAGGACTCCAGTTCGAGTCCCGATCAAGGTGGATTTTTCTCTGTGGAAATTCTGCTATAGCGCATTTCAGCTGGTAAATTCAGCGGTTAGTTTGAAATGTTTGAATCATTATCATCGGTTAACTATCCTGAGATAGGTTATAGAGATAAGATTGGTTTGAGGCAGCCCTCCACTCGATTTTCCAATCGGCTTACCTCTTCTTATTGACGTATTTCTTCCATTTTACATCCTTCTCAGTGTGTTCCATATGTTTCAAACGAGACCTGCCTTTTCTACCCGCTCACTTTTCCCTCGACAACTGTCTTCATGAGGCCATCGTGCCTTAAGATATGGCTGATTAAGTTGACCCATATTCTTTTTAGAATTTTCAGCAGACTTCTCTTTTCTCTCACTCTCCTTAAAGGCCGCTTTAAAAGATACATTTTTTTGTACAATTTCTTGTACAAACTCTTGTATGAGGAAATTGTACTGTGTCAAGTGGCAAATTGTACGAACGCTTGTGCGATTGTCTGAATCACTGTATGGAAAATAGAACCTGTTCTAATTCCATTCAGACAAACATCAATTTCGTTCAGTTTATACAAGCGTTTGTACAACAAATTGTACAAAAAATTGTAATTTATAAGCGGCCTTAATACTTTTCACTCGGTCGATCCATTTTATCTTCATCATCCTTCGGTAGCACTACATTTCAAATGCTTCCAGCCTTGACTTCTCTGCTGCTGTAATCATACATGGTTCACCACCATATAGTAGCATGCTTCAGATCTATGTTCCAATGAAATGTTTCCTCACTTCCACGTTTATATTTTCGGCAGTAAGTAGTATCTTCTTATGGTAAACTTCCCTTTTTGCTTGGGAAATTCTACCGACAATTTCAATGCTAGAGTGAGGGGAAGAGAAAAGAGCATTCATGATCACAATAAAATTTCAAATTTAAAAAGAAGACGGGACAACTTAACCGGCCATGACTTGAGGCATGATGGCCCTAATGAAGACAATCGTCGAGGAAAATGTTAAATGGGACGAATGGCAAAAAGTGCCCTAGTATAACATTTATAGAACAGGTAGTTAAGTATGTGAAAGAGAAGAATTAATTAACTAAGTGAATATGAATATGAAGATGCTAACTCAGAGGAGAATCAAGTGGAAAGCTTGGTAAAATCAATCATAGGATTTTTGACTTATGATAATGGTGATGATGATGAGTGCTATTAAAGAAATAATGACGCATAGTAGAAAATATAAAATAGCACAAAATATGAATCAGAAAAATTACACTTAGTCGGTAGTATGAACACTTGAGTAAAAAAATTATGATTATAATGGTTTATTCTTGAAGGAAAACTATAAAAACAGCCACACAAGAGCGGGGGAGTGAAATGCCAGCAAAAGTCTAGTACTCATATAATTAGTATTTGAGAATAGCGTTGAAGTCATCATATGAAAATCAATTGAGATTCAGCAGTAGAAAATTAATGCGAAAGGGTGTTTCAGTGGCCGAAAGAGAAAACTGAAAGGAGATAAGACGAAAGAAAGGAATGGTGGGTGGGTGGGTAAGAGATAAGGAGACTGAATCCTAAGATGGGCGTGTTTGCCGTGGCCTGGAAGACAAACACGGAGATTTCTTCCTAATTGGGAGGGCGCGGCCCTTGAGACAGAAGATTGATGATCAGGGAGAAGAGGCTAAGACCATAGCATCCATCGAATTGCACGAAGGAAGTCGGTAAATTTCGGTTCCCATGGAGACGAATAAATCATACTTGCTTGATAGCATACGTGAGTGATATGATACGTTTTAATGGAGCAGAATTATATGCTATTGAAACAAAGAGTGATTTGGCAACAGTGGGATTTAACGCTTAGATTTGGATTGGAATACAATATATTCAATACAGAATCGGAGTTAATGCTTAATTTTGGACTGGAATATATTAAATTCCATTAGAATTGAGTTCAGCGCTTAAATTCGGAAAATCGGATTCGGTTCCATAAATAATTTACATTACAAACATTCCATATTTTCTCACGTAGATCCCCTGAGGGGAAATCGCAGGTGGCCCAGGGAAAGGAATTGGCGAATATGGCCCTGAATATGTAAAAGTGACTCGCCAAAGGTAAGTAAAGGTTGAGCTCTACCCTCACATATCAAAAACAACCTTCGGGTTGAAATCTGATTTAACAACCCTTAGGTAGTAGTATAATTCAGTATCTAGGCACTAATACTAAACTACGCCACATTGCCTTTGCTAACCTTAATTCAGACGATGAAATTGGGTAAGTGTTGGGGCTAAAATATTGATCATCCCTTGGGCTCGGATTCTAACCCTGGCAGCGGCAGATTTACAGAAACAAAACCCGTCCCTACTCGACTATTGAGTGGAGAGCACATCGAGTTCAGTACTTGACCCGTCAAATGAGATTGACTCGATGAATTCCACGAAGGGTACCCTTGACGGAATATCGCTAATGCTAAACTCAGCGCCGGATTTATTCCACCCTTTTACCTCCAATCCCGAAATATTCGTCCCAAATACTGAACAAATTACCTCATCCGTGGGTTGCCTCACCCCGTAAAAACAAAAATACTGACAAAAGAATCCAACAATGCAAAGGCCCGACGTGAGACACGAACCCAGGACTCTTGGATTGGCTTTCCCTAAAAGTTATCCACCTAGTTTTTACGGTTTGCAGAACTCTAATATTACAGTGGTTTCATTTAGGACGTCCGGTGGAATCGCATAGAATCAAAAGAAAATATATACGATGCAAGCTATGCGTTGAAAATGTACAGTGTTTCTTCTCTTCAGACCCCAACCGACATGCCTTAGGAAATTTATTTTCCCCCTGGATTCTTGCAAGACACATAATTTAAATAGCGTCTCAAAACATTGGCTTCGTGTCAACTCTTAAGACGAGGATTCAGAATACAAGTTATGAAAGAAAAACTTGGAATCTGCTCAAAAACGCACACGGTGAGTGTACCACGATGAGTTAATGAGAAGCGTTTGGAGTTAATAGCGGTCCATTGACGTCACGAGTGTGAACATGACGTCAAAGTCCCACCTAACATATCAATCCGACACATTCAGGCGGTTATTCACGACTTCATGGATACGACTCCAGCAAAAACAAGATTTGAAAAAAAAACCTTCGCCTTACTTCAAAAATGGAACGATAAATAGTCATGAGTGGTAGGACAAAATTCCTACTAAAAAATAAAAGATTCCTAAAACACTTAAATTACATTCACAGAAAATTCCGCTGTTACATTTAATGCATCAATGCGATTATCTAAATGAAACTTCATTATCACTTGACACTTTTTTATGTTTGTATCTATCCTTTACATTTCAATATGGCCTCTCCCTGAACAATCACTGTTTTTCCTCCTCTGGTAATCATGGCGTTAGCTCAATACAAAAAAGTAAAAACCAAAACGTAAATAGACTAAATAACAAACTTAATTTACTAGCACCTTACGTATTAAATCCTGAAGGCGCGAAGAAAATAGGGGAGTTATTTCAGGAGGGTTCGGAATGAAATAAGGGTTACCCTGGGTGGCTAAACACAAAGAAAGGGGGATTACGAGGTTGTTGTGCTGGAAAGAGAGCAAAAAGGAGTGGACTACGCAAAGGGAGGGGTAAGAGAAGTGAAGGATTCATACGGATTTTATAGCAAATTAACATGTTAGGAAAATAGTGGGATTTCACCAAGTGGTGCGCAGTGAATCCGTCAGCAATCAACCACACTACCAAAAGATAGTGGACCTCTAGACTGAAATTCTGATTTGATATTGTCAAATATCAAATTAAGAATTCAATGTAGAGATCCAAAGGGGAGAAGGAAGCCTTGATCACTCAATTCACAGAGTACCTGGCCGGAAATTGGGGTGTTACAGGTTTGAGTCCTGGTCAATGTGGAATTTATTCTCTGTAGAAATTCTGTATATCAGAATTTAACTTCACTAAGAATTTCATGCTAATTCGAAATCCTTGAAATTTTCAAGAAGGTAGAACAAAAATGCGATTACACTGTGGAAATGCAGTCCAGATATAAAATGTCATGAAAATTCTGAAACGAGTACGGGACTAAAACGGGCACATGCTGAAATAAGATATTCTCGAGATGAAATTCACCCAAGTGGACGAAATGTACTGGAAAGATATATTTTGGAAGGAATACACAGAAAAAATAAACAAAAATAAATAAAAATAGGGATTAGATTCAGAGAGAATAAAGGCAATAAGATGAAGTTGAATAGTAAAAGTGTGGGGTTAAGGCAAACGAATCCTAGGCTATAATATCTCTGACTGTGGTGATGATGGAGTTTTAAAAACAATTTATCTTACATTATTTTTCTAATAATATAATATTGTAAATTAACCTTAAACATTAAACCGTATATACTTGTGCCATGTTTTTACCATGTGCATCATATATATTCTTTCCAATTTGCATATTTGTATACTTGTAAGATAATAATAGATAGTTATATAAATGTCATGTAATGTAATAAGCAATACTTAAAATGCCAGAAATCAGGTGTACTTTGGACAAAAGGGTTCTTAGAACAAAGGGGCAGAGAAATATTCCTAAAGACGGTTAAAAACGACAAGACAGCGGAAGATGAATTGTTGAGAAAGACGAAGGAGGCGATGCATTAAATTAGCAAGGGGGCATGAAGGTGTAAAATAGAAAAGAATGAAAAAATTATGGAGGCTGTCATGAAAGCTATCAAAGCCGTCCAAAGATCTTACCAATATTGATAGATTACCACAGTAACCATTTTTAATATTCTAACGAAGTTGAAAAACTAATCAGGATTAGCCCTATGAGGAGAGGGTTTCTACATCAAAACCTTCAAAGAATGCAACAAAAGTCCTTCAAGTCACGCAATACTACCATTAATTATCCAAATTAAAGAAAAAAACCGCTTATGACTTTGTGAACGCGTGAATTTCACTCAGCGACGAGATTATTATAGGCCTTTCTTCAAATTTGAAGGTTTTAAACAGCTCGTTTACGTGTAGTGTTTGGAGTACTGGTTTCCCATCCTGAAGACCAGAGTTCGAATGCCTGCTTTAGTAGGCTTTTTCTCACCGCAGTACCAATTCATACTTGATTTCTGTAAAGACAGCACTTGCGGTTGAGAGAAATTGGCCTTAATTCTCAGTCCCTTTCCTGAATTTAACTTTTGCATGCTAAATGAAAGTAGATGAAATTTTATAGTTTATTGAAACTTCAAAGTAAATTCAAACCCTCTTAGTTTTCTGACGACGCGTCGTTATATTTTTTAGGCTTCTACGCAAAACAATTTTGTGACGAAAACATGGTTAGACAAGCTGCCAAACGGTATTAGCATGTACTATTTTCCTAATTTATCCTCGATAAGGGAATATACACTTTCACTTTAACAGCGCACGTGTAAAGGGCTCCAATTTCCTCTTTTAGCTACATACCCCTGACGTATTAAATATCCCGAATTTGAATAATTTTTTTAAATTTTACGAACGAAGATCGATGGATGCCACTTGAGCAAAAAAATCCCTTATTTTCTTAAAAAAAACAGGCACGTTAGCAACCTCACACTCCTGCCTTTTAAGCTTCGACTTCGTGCCCTGAAGGAAAGAGGGTATTTTCTGGTGGATGGAGGAGAGAACAGGGGTGAAGGAGAGTTAAAAAAATACCGTCGGTTTTTTCTGGACGTGCAGGGATACGGTAGGAGGAGAGAAATACTGCGGGAGGGGTCGGGGTTTCCTTGGGGGAGGGGGGGAGGAGGAAAAAGCTTCGGAAAGTAGGAGGGGGAGAGATGCGAGAAGGAGGGGAGGAACTCCAAAGAGGTGGTCGGAGGAGAAGGATGGTAAACTGGAGGAATCTGTTGGCTAATATTAGACACCGGAGGAGATTTTTCAAGTTGCACGTCTCAAATTGAGTGTGCGTGCGTATGGAGTGGAGAAGGTGAGTTCTTTGGAGGAGGTAAACGGGGGAGGGGAGGAATACGTTCGTGTCCCGAGAGTTGGTTGGGGGAGGGTGTGGAGGAGTGAGAGAAGGTAGTGGAATGTAATGGCTTTCTCAATACAGAGGCTCATCCAAATATAGGCCCCAAGGAGGCCATTACGTGATTTTTTGTCTGCTAATTAACGGGTTTTTAGTTATAGATTACATTGGGAATTTTGGTCGAAGCTTTTATTATTAAAGTAAATTGTAAATTTCTGTTGAAGCTCCTGAATTGTAATTTTTTTTGGAGATTTGAAACAAAATTTGCACAATTTGACGTAACCGAAATTTCCATGTGTTGAAGTGCTGATACTTTAAATGAATATACAGTCATAAAAAGCACGGAAATACAAAAGAACTTTAAGAGGGTAAACAAGGGGAATTTTTTCGTATCTTCGTAAACGATAACGTTTAGGACTCTAGCGAAAGTTTTAGCATAAATAAAATATCTAAGATAAGAACCAATCTAAGCAAAGGATACCATTTTAAAATATGAAATCAAAATACTATTTTTTTGCAGGGAAGGTTCATGGTGCGTATGTTTAGGACATGCATACTATGACTGAATTAACACCAAAATATTACACGGCTATAGAATATGCTTGTCATTTGTGTAAAGAAAGATGGCTTTCATCATCTTACACTTCGCAATCGGCGGTTTTTTTTAAACCATCGAGGAAGTTAGGTCCTTCACAGACTGATGTAACATGACCAATTTTATATTTTCAATGGACTCTGACGAAGCTTTAGGCCATGCGGGTACGGACACTTTTTTCTGCACGAAGGGAGGTGAACCAAAAGTCCGTCTACTGCTCAACCCTGACTCTTGAAAGATGTTCCGTGGTTCTATTTATAACTGA